>OY292402.1:16266520-16866520 GCA_958496205.1 Idaea biselata
CCCCTGCACTGCATCACTCAGCCGCCGGAGTTGTTTAGGCCTACTAGTCTCACTAAACATAGACAATGTCGGAGCAACGTTCTACGCAGAAGAAAATGACCGACTTTAAAGCTTCATCACTTAACATGTCGCAGTCTGATCCTTCCCTAGACAAGTTATCCGACCGTGAGATGCAAAAAAACTCATCTAATATGTCCAAACGTCATAAACGGGATCGTGATGAAGGGACGGAAGCATCCCCATCGCCCTTAAAAGATATTGAGTCAATGATCTCCGAGTTAAAGAGACAACAAGATATTAAATTTAACTCATTAAGTGAAGCATTATCATTGATTGTCAACCAAAATCAAGATATTCGAAAAGCTGTCGATTTTATGTCCAATCAGTACGACGAGCTTCTGTCTAAGATTAACAATCTCGAACAAGAAAATTCAATCTACAAATCCAAAATATCTGTGCTGGAAAATAGGGTGGAGAATTTGGAGAAGGATTGTCGTAGTTCGTGTCTAGAAATCCGTAATATACCGAAATCCAATAATGAAAACAAAGGTTTACTCACTGAAATAGTTAAGAAGGTTAGTTCTACGATCAGCGTGGAGCCACCTCTTCAATTCCTGGAGTTTCGAGATATCTTTCGTACCAAAACTGAAGCCATTGTTGTGAATTTTACAACAACGCCCAGAAAAGAGTCGATGATGACTAGCTATTTTCAGTTCAACAAGACACGACGTCAATCGAAATCTACGCAGCTTAATACTGAATTGATAAACATACCTGGAACTTCTAGACCCATATTTATCTCAGAGGTGCTAACTGCAAAATCAAAACGTTTATTCTACTTAGCCCGGGAACAAGTGAAGAACAAAATGCTAACGGCCGCGTGGACCTCGTATGGCAAAGTCTACGTTAAAAAAGAAGAAGGACTTTCCCGTATTCGTATTGAAGATGAAGCCGACCTCCACAAACTAATTAAATGACGGCTAACATTAGCAATAGTAAGAAAAAACTGTAATTGTTGTGTTGTATCCTGGTGTAATCTAACACGACCTTCCGCACGCTCATTTTTGTTATACAAGCATAGTACAACTAAAATCTATCTATATAGATCAGCTGATTCAATGCACGGCCGACTTTCCTGCGGTGGTAAACATACCTGCACCGGGATATACATAGCTATCGATCACTGTAGTTTATCTCGCCACCTGACTGATAACATACTGGTATTAATGTTATCTATATGCACCTATTTATTCGGCGTGTTTATGATTTTTTTACCAATGAGTAATATAATTAGAAGGTCAGTTAGATCCTTTTTTCATGAAACGACTAAATACTTTTACTGTTCTCATCCTTCGAAAATAACTAAAAGTAAATTGGTGCTGGGTAGACGTTGTTATAGAAATATGTATATGTTTGCTATGTTGGTTGCTATTTTTTTGCTGTTTATTTATCAGTGCTGTACTTGCTACGCTCGGCACTTTCCAAGTAACATGCATTTCTCGGATACGGCTGTCGCTGATGAGTGTTGTGATAGTCTATTTCTTTTACCAAACCTAGTAGCTGTTTTTTATGTTAAAACTATCATTGCTAGGTATTGCTGTTCTTGCTATTTT
This sequence comes from Idaea biselata, assembly GCA_958496205.1. NCBI lineage: Eukaryota > Metazoa > Arthropoda > Insecta > Lepidoptera > Geometridae > Idaea > Idaea biselata. The sequence goes on from OY292402.1 coordinate 16,268,134, forward strand.
CGACACCTAGTAGGTAACATGCATATTGTGCTAATTTCAAATAAATGTTTTCACAATATAATCAATAAAACAATAATTTTTACATTATATAATGTTAAAACTATTTTTTTGAGAGCAATTTCTTTACTGTTCCCTGTACTAATTATCTATATATATTATAACAATCTTTACTTATTACATCTAATTTTGCAATATTCACACAGATTAAGTGTAGTTAGGTTATACAATATTACACCTATTTATTGCTATACTAGCTGCGTACTGTGGCTTCGCCTGCGGCAGCGTATGAGTAAACTTTTCAAAAGCATGTTTTATTTAAACTGTGCAATCAAATGCTACTTACTGTATGATATTGACAGTACATTATGTGTTTTCTTAATATGTTGTTGTTGCTACTTGGCCAGTGCTTGTTTAATTTTTTCCCTTGATGTTTCTCATTACGGTATTAAGTTTCAAAATTCGATTGTAATAATATGAATAAGGAAGTCGATTCTCTAGCAGTTGCCGAGCTGGTATGCTGTGACATTGATGAGGCAAAACAATTTTTACCTAATTCAGGAGCTTGTATAAAATTAATTCATCAAAATATAAGAAGCGTAAACAAAAATCTAATAGGTCTGTTACCCATTCTTGTCAGGTCTGCTGTTGTATGGGACTGTATAATTTTAACAGAATGCTGGCTTTCTAAGTCACCTTACATTCCAATAATTGATGGATATCAGTCCGCCGCTACAGCACACAATCTTACACAGAATGAGGGTGTAATAGTTTATTACAGAAATGACCTTAATATTACAGTTGAGGAAGTTTTTATTTCTGAGTCCAACTGTCTTCTAATAAAAATTAATAATACTACCTCGGTTTTATCTATCTATAGACCTGATGGTTATAAAGACCCACTACCCTTCATTCACTCATTGAATGACTTTTTATCGACCCTTCCGGGTATTAAAAATTTAGTTATAACGGGCGACCTAAATATAGATATTGGCCAGGATAGATCCACAAGTACTGGCTCGGAATTTCTAAATATGTTGGCGTTCCATGGTATCCTACCTGGTCATACATTACCCACGCATGGCAAAACCTGCCTGGATCATGTTCTACTTCGAACCAAAATATCTGCACGATGTCTTCTTTTCCCAACCACTGTCACGGACCATAGCAGTACGGCTCTGTTTTTGGCGGCGAATCCATCACTTAAACCTCCACATTACAATAAATGTCTAGATAAGTCGGGTCTGGACAATTATATGAAGGTCCTTGATTTTAATATTATTTTCACATTAAATGATGCTAATGAAGCTGCCAACTACCTTGTAAACACTTTGACTGCTGCTATTATATCTAATACCAAAATAGTTCATGCTTCGCGGCGTAAAAGAATCCTTAAACCCTGGATGACTCCAGGAATTCTTAAATGTTTGAGAAATCGAGACAATTTATACAAAAAATTTAAACTTGACCCGACGAACGATATACTGCACCTAACCTATAAACGATACAGAAACTACTGCTGTAAGCTTCTCAAAACATCTAAACAAGATTACGATAGAAAGCTTTTGCAAAACGCGGGTACCAATAACAAAGAACTTTGGAAGGGCATTAAGAAAATAACCTCCACTGATAATCCGAAAGGTAACTGCTCTGACCTCATCCAATCCGACAATCCGGTACAATCGGTTAACTCCGTCAATAATTTTTTTGCCAACGTTGGTAGTTCCCTGGCGGACAAAATACTTTCTGCTTCTAACCTGTCAGCCCCTTGTACTGCGGAAAGGTTTCCTGATACATTTGTTCTTTTGCCTGCGGACTGTAAAGAGGTTGATACTATAATCAATAAGCTGAAATCAAACTGTGCGGTTGGCTTGGACCTCATTCCGGCGGATGTATTGAAATCTTATAAAGACCTATTAGTCCCTCCGATAACCTACATCTGCAACCTTGCCTTTTCTTCTGGAGTATTCCCATCAATCTTTAAGAGAGCACGAATTCAGCCTGTTCATAAGAATGGGAGCAGAAACAGTGTAAACAACTACAGACCAATTGCCATTCTCTCATCGCTGTCCAAAATCCTTGAACGATTGCTCAATTCTAGGTTGGTCAATTATTTAGAATCTAAAAATATCTTGTCGTATTCTCAATTCGGTTTTAGAGCTAACAAATCTACGGCTGATGCTGTTCATGTGTTGACCAACTACATTGTCAGGAATCTGGATAGTGGGAGGAAATGCTTGGGAATCTTCCTAGATTTGGCGAAGGCGTTTGACACCGTTTCTGTTCCCATTCTGATTGAGAAGCTGGAACGCATAGGCATCAGGGATCTTCAGTTGAAACTGTTCTCGGACTACCTTACGGATCGTAGACAATGTGTCCAGATAGACAAATATACCAGTGAGGAGATAACCACCTGTTTCGGCGTGCCCCAAGGGAGCATACTAGGCCCGACTCTTTTTCTTGCCTACATTAATGACCTGTGTGACACCAAGCTGAACAATGCTAGATTGATCTCCTTCGCTGATGACACAGTTTTGGTCTTTGGCGGGAATTCCTGGCCGGAGGTTTATCATAATGCTCAGACTGGCTTTAATGTTGTCAACAAATGGTTAAGAAACAATATTCTCACCTTAAATACCGAAAAAACTAAATATATAAACTTTTCTTTGAGAGGTTCTCTGCCGGCATCCTCCCTCGAAATAATCTCCCATTCATGTTCAGATAGCAAAACTGGTGTTTGTTCTTGCCCTAGACTAGAACAGACGTTGTCTGTTAAATACCTTGGGGTTATTATTGACAGTAAGCTAAACTTCCACCAGCACATTGACCTCTTGACAGCCCGGACAAGAAAACTAATATTTGTGTTTAAAATCTACGACATGTAGCGGATCAGTCTCTGTTAAAATCTGTGTACTATGCTTTGTGTCAATCCTTGCTCGTATACTGTATTACCTCATGGGGTGGTTCGGATAAGACCCATTTTCTAAAAATTGAGAGAGCTCAGAGAGCTGTCCTCAAAGTCTATAACTTCCTTCCTTTTCTACACCCTACTGAAGACTTATACGCCAGATGCAAAGTTTTGACCATAAGACAGCTATACATATTGTACACAGTTCTTAAACAACATTCAGAAACTGAGTACAACCCTCAACAAGTCTACAGTAGACGAAGATGGGATTTAGTCTGCAAACCTCCCTTCAAACCTTTTAAGACTTTTTTTTCACACCACTTCTATTGCTTTCAGGGTAGTAATCTCTACAATAAAATAAATCGTATCTTATCCATATACGATCTTTCTTCAACCAGATGTAAAAGCATTGTTAAAGACTGGCTGCAAACTTTAAACTATAACGACACGGAAAATTTACTTGACCTTACTAACCGCATCACTTAATCAAGTATCTATTTATTATGTCTGCTATTCCATTAGGTTTTTATTGTGAAATCGTATGATATATATTTTTATATAAATTTATATCTATCTATCTATTATTATTATGTATTGTATTATCTGTTTTCATGTGTCTCATAAATGTCGTAACGAAAATAAAACCTAATAATATGTTACTTTTTTTTTATATTTATTTTTTTATTTTAACCTACACAGTGAGAAATATGGTTCCCCCTGCCCAACTCTCATGAGGCTGGTGATGAGGGGGTAAACTCTCATTTCAAATGTTGTTCCCTACTGATTACTTGAAAACGCTACCTAATTTTAATTATGTCTTCTGGTGTACCCTTCTTTTCTACGGGATGGGACCTGGTGATCCGAAACACAGGCACTCGCCTACATCGGACACCAGTGTCCCACAATATTCTAAGTTTAATTTAAACATCTATTTTTAACATCTTATTTTTAAGTTCGAACTGTAAACTTCATTGTATTGTGGGATGAATAAATGAATTATTATTATTATTATTATTAACCCTAGACGCAATCATTTTTTCAAAGACCTTGCCCAGAACCGGAAGGAGGCCGATCGGTCGGTAAGATTTGGGGCTGGTGTAATCTGCCTTTCCGGGCTTTGGGATAATCTTGATCCTGGCCTTCTTCCATATGACCGGAAAGTGGCCCGCTCTCATGCAGAGATTAAAAATCCCCAGCTGCACATCCGGAGCTGCCCTGTAGCTTGCCTGGCAAATGTCGGAAGTGAGTCCGTCCGTCCCTGGGGACTTCTTAGGGTTCATAGCTCTGTAGACCCCCTCCAGTTCCACTTTTGTGAGATCCTTGTCGTCATTGCCGGCAAGATGTTGCAATTCCCCAGCAAGACGCCTGACCTCCCCTCTGATCTCGGTTTGGGTTGCGTTATCTGTCGTCTCCGAGTCCCTTGGATAGAAGGTCTCAGCCAGTAACTTGGCTGATCCCTCCGGGTCCAACGTTGGGCCATCCGGTGTTCGTCTCAACAGTTTTTCGTTGCACGAGCCGTCTGTCAACTTCATCACCCTATGGTAGCGCTGCCACACATTTTCCTTGGTGTTTTCCGTGCAGAAGCTCTTCCAACTCTCCACCATTGCCTTCGTCATCAAGGATTTATATTCCTCCCTCTTTTGGAGGTAGCTGTCGATCACGAAGGGTTTCCTTGTTGGGTTTGCTTCTCTTCTGCTTTTCTTCTCTCCCTGATCATTTCCCTCTTCTTGTCCGTCAGCTCCTGCGTCCACCATTTTACCAGTTTTACCTTCTTTTTTTCCGGTATCCTTGGTATCGTCTCGTCCGACGCCTCTAGGATGGCCTCCTGGTAAGAGATTGCAAACTCCTCTGCTGCGCCCCCTAGATCGGGATAATGCGCCCCTTCTTCCAATCTCTCTAAAGCTTCAATGCTAATCCCTCTCTCACTCAGCTTGACCTTCAGCGCCCTCTCAAATCCATCCCAGTCTGCCCTCCCAGTGTTGAAGATCCTAGTGCCTTGCCTACTTGACGCCAATGGTCTACATCGGTCGATGGTGAATAGGATCATCCTATGATCAGACTGGGTCACTAGATCCTTTTCAACTCTCCACTCTCGAACTCTATCCAGCAGCGAGCCAGAACAGAAGGTGACGTCAACGATGCTACGGTATAACCTTCCCCCTCGGTGCTGGTAGAATGTGTCCACCGCACCCTCGTTAACGACGCTGAAATTCTTCTGGGCCAAGAACTCCGCTAAGGTAGATCCCCTATGGTCCTCCTTGTCACTACCCCACCAAGGACTCTTTGCGTTTACGTCGCCCCCAACGATTATACGGTCCAAACCCAGTCCGTGTATCTTGGTATTTAAATTGAGCAATTCCAATTCCATGTCAATCTTTTCATCAAAATAAACACTTATTATCCCTAAATTTTCACTATCATTTCTAAGCACAACACATACAGTATCTTTATCAATAAAATCCACATTTTCAATAACATTAAGATTGGGATTGATGACGACAACCGCCGCCCTCACCGGTCTATCCTTGTCTTGAGTAGCCTTTTGGATGACCCTGTATGGACAACTCAACGTAGCACCCGCTCCAACATAGGGCTCCTGGACCAGGAGTATGTCAATGTGGTGAGTAGTCGCCACGTGAAAACACTCTCTGGTCGCCTTTTCCCCTCGCCCCAAGTTTATCTGTCCCACTTTCAAGTCCATCCGTCCGTTATTCCCTAAAACAATCCCCGAGGTGCCCTTAACAATAGCTCACCGCGGATCGAGCTATCCGATCCCACTTTACCCACTCCGGGCATTCGTGGCTGTACGCCGGATGGGATGCATCCGTAGCCCTATCCCCGATACAATTTGAGCACCTAGGCGGTCCGTTGCGCTCCTTACAGGTCCTTGTGTCGTGGGCCCCAGCGCAGTAGCCACATACCTGCTCCGACCTGCAGCCAGCTGCCCTGTGGTTGTACCCCAAGCATTTGTAACATTGCGTCACCGGCGACTGGTCCACCGCGGACACCAGCTGGAGACCAATGTGAACCCGTTGGTCTTTCAAGGCCTGCCAGATCGCCGGTGACACCTCCAAAACTACGTTCGACGTCTCCTTAGTGCGCCCCCTGATGCGTCGAATGACCCTTACCTTTAGCCTCCCCGAATCTAGGTCCCTGATGCTCGGGTTCTGCTTGACCAACGCCTCCTCGATCTCGCCATTGGCCAGGTAGTTGGCAACACCCATCAAACGCAGCTGAGGGTTCCTCTGCTGAGTCGGCACAGCCGAAATTTTATCGCACTTTTCTGTGACGGCTTTTCTCAAACTGTCCCTCCCCTTCGAAGATGTGCAGCTAATAACTACTCTATTGCCCTTGATTTTAGCTATCCCACTCACCCCCACACCCATGCCGATAACATCAACCCCGCCCCTTACCTGGCCAATGATGTCGTCGCCGGTGCTTCGAGGGTCAGCAGACTCGAGTACCATCGAATACCGAGGAACCGCCGCCGCCTGAGCGTAGGTGCGCCTCTGCGAACCCCGAAGCTGGTCGTCCTGCCTCGGAGGCACAACTTCCCCTCTTGCCTGTCCCGGTTTCGCCGCTGCCGCCGTCATGGCATCCATCTTCTTATGGAGACTGTTGACCACCCCTACGACCTGCTCAGTCCTCTCCTCGAATCTGGCCATGCTGGTCTCGAGGCCAACCGTCGCCATCTCAGCTCCAATACCTGGGGCCTGGGCGTGGATAGCCAGGGCTTGGGCCGCCTGGCCCATCTCCCTTAGTTCTTCGACAGTCTCGCCCACCGCAGTGACTCTCCTAAGGACGGGAGCGATGTGGTCTCTCAGGTCCCGTTCCAGATCCCTAGTCCAGGCCGGCCTCTCCATTTTCTCCGCGTTCCGCCGCAGGGATCGGATCTCTTCTCCCATCGCTTCTATCTGCGCCATCATGGGTGCCAGAGCGTCCCTCACACCCTCGGCCGTCATCCCCGACTCTCGTTCCGGCGGCGCCAGGCTCGTCTCCGCCGGTCTAGGGGCAGCCGCCTGTCGCAGGAGGGCGTTCAGAGACCCCTGGGCATTTGCCAGCTCTGTCCTCAGGGTCCCTACCTCCCTACCCGTTCCACGGATCTCCGCCAAAAGAGCCGCCTGCACCGCGTCTCCGCCCCCCTCCGGCAGGGCGACCGCCGCCGCCATGGTATTGAGGCCTTCGAAGCGGGCATCCAGACCGTTAGACCAGACCAGATATATATATATATATTTAGTGAAATAATATATATTTCTATAGTAAAAATAAGTATTAGGCATTTGACTAATACTTGTTAAATCAATTATTGATTCATGTTTTTGTTTTTGTTTTTCAACAGTGGCCCCAGGATTGGTCCTATCACAAGTCCTTATGACATTTTCATAAAGATTTGGGATAGGTCCATCATGGAGCACATTGTTACCCAAACAAATCTGTATGCCCAAGAATACGCGGCCAAAATATTAAATTCCGGGTTGATGGGTCCATATAGCAGGATTTCCTACTGGGCAAACACGGACGTAGATGAAATGTACGTGTATTTCGGCATTGTACTAGCAATGGGTGTCGTCATTAAGTCCAAAATGGAGGAATACTGGTCGAGGGATCAAAATATTTTTTGTACTCCACTATTTTCGTCTCACATGACCTTGAGGCGATTTCAAATATTGAGCAGGTGTATTCATTTTAATGATAATTCGGGGTTATCTCATTTGCAATCTCCTAAAGAGGCAAAAATTTATAAAATAGCGCCCATAATTGATCATCTGAACTCCAAATTTCAATCGCTATATGACCTAAACCGAAACGTAGCCCTTGACGAATCATTAACGCAATGGAAGGGATGGCTGAACATAAAGCAGTACATCCCCAATAAAAAATCGGCGGTGGGAATAAAGACCTACGAAGTCTGCGATTCTCGCACTGGATATTTATGGCGTTTTGAAGTACATACGGGTGGTGAGTTTGAGTCAGTAAGTGAGGGTATTATTAACGGGGGTATACCTAATTTAGTGTTGCGATTATTGAGGGGGCTCGAAAACAGTGGACGTACTATATGGATGGACAATTATTATAATTCCCCATCTTTAGCACGCGTCTTAAAAACGCTTGGTCTCGACTGCGTTGGGACCTTGCGGACCAACCGGCAATTTGTACCAAATCAAATTGCCGATTTAAAGAAGGGTGACATGAGGATTGGACAGGTGTGTGGCTGCACATCCGGAGACGTCGACCTGATGGTGTGGCGAGATCAGAACCGGGTGGCGTTGATATCGACATACCATGGGGCCGGCGTTTCGGACAGTAAGCCCACTATAGTCCGAGATTATAACGTTTGCATGGGTGGCGTGGATCGCAAAGATCAAATGCTGTCTACGTACCCTATTGAAAGAAAACGGACACAAGTTTGGTACAAAAAATTTTTCAAACGTTTATTAAATGTAAGCGTCCTAAACGCTTACATTATTCATAAACATTTTAATGTAAAGGTTGAGCACAGGGACTTTCGCCAACAATTAATTGAGCAAGTTTTGAAAAACCACACTCCACCTTCACAGGTGAGACCTCAACCATCCACCTCTGGGCCAAAACTCAACAGCGAGGCGTTAGCGCATTTCCCCTCATTGCTCCCTCGTTTACCGGGGGGGAGTGATAAGCAAAAGCGTAAGTGCGCTTTTTGCAAAAATAAGCGCACTTCTTATTTTTGTAAAAAGTGCAACGTAGCGTTGTGTTTCGGCTCAGAGATCCATCAATGTTACCTACAGTACCATTCCTAAATGAATGGTACTCCGGTTACGTACGTCCCTGATTTCTGTTGCCTCAATAATTTGCTCTGCTAATTAGGTTGCCCCACCCGTATACACCAGAGTAGGTCATCTCCGGTTTCTGTTGCGTCCTTGCTATAATTTGCTCAGCTAATGTGGTTGCACCACCCGTATACATCAGAGTAGGTCATCTCCGGTTTCTGTTGCGTCCTTGCTATAATTTGCTCAGCTAATGTGGTTGCACCACCCGTATACATCAGAGTAGGTCATCTCCGGTTTCTGTTGCGTCCTTGCTATAATTTGCTCAGCTAATGAGGTTGCACTACCCGTGTACTCCAGAGTAGGTCATCTCCGGTTTCTGTTGCGTCCTTGCTATAATTTGCTCAGCTAATGAGGTTGCACCACCCGTATACTCCAGAGTAGGTGATCTCCGGTTTCTGTTGCGTCCTTGCTATAATTTGCTCAGCTAATGAGGTTGCACCACCCGTATACTCCAGAGTAGGTCATCTCCGGTTTCTGTTGCGTCCTTGCTATAATTTGCTCAGCTAATGAGGTTGCACCACCCGTATACTCCAGAGTAGGTCATCTCCGGTTTCTGTTGCGGTCTTGCTATAATTTGCTCAGCTAATGAGGTTGCACCACCCGTATACTCCAGAGTAGGTCATCTCCGGTTTCTGTTGCGTCCTTGCTATAATTTGCTCAGCTAATGAGGTTGCACTACCCGTGTACTCCAGAGTAGGTCATCTCCGGTTTCTGTTGCGTCCTTGCTATAATTTGCTCAGCTAATGAGGTTACCCCACCCGTATACATCAGAGTAGGTCATCTCCGGTTTCTGTTGCGTCCTTGCTATAATTTGCTCAACTAATGAGGTTGCACCACCCGTATACTCCAGAGTAGGTCATCTCCGGTTTTGGTTGCGTCCTTGCTATAATTCGCTCGGCTACAAAGTGAGACCTCTTGCATCCTTGCTTGCTAAATACATTTAAATTATCTCTCTACGTGAAATTGAGTCGATCCGCATTAGGCATGGAAATTATTGCTATTTTTAAATAGCTGTGATTGTTACCAAGCTATTTTTGAATCACAGTGTTAGTGCGACTGCTATTGTGCTATTGTGTTATTTTTCACTTAAAAATTATCTACAACAAAAAATAACACTGAGATTAAAAATAGCTGTCAATTATTTTTAACAATTATAATATTCAATCACGGTCTGTTATTTGTGCTATTGGTAATTATTTTTCACATTGTGATTATTCGATGATTTCAATGAACTTTCCCTCATACTTTAACAGGCTTGGGACTGTCAATGTATTTGATCTTGAAATGAAATATTAATTAATATTACACTACATTGGCGTATTTAAAAGTTCATTGAATCACCTTTTTTGTTTTTTTTTTGTATTTTTTATAATTATTGTTGTTGTTTTTTTTATAAAACGTGTTGATTTTTTTATGGATTAGTTTTTTTTTGGTTTTATATGATTTGTTCGTTGTTAATGTTGAGTTTTAATGTTTTTTTTATCTTCTTTATAATTTTTATCTTGTTTATAATTTTTATTTTTTAATCAAAAAGGCTCTCATTACAATTCAGAAAAATTAACTCGCTTGTTCGTCTTCTGCTTAGACGAGCTCTTTTTTCGGTTAAAATATTTCCTGAGTTATGAAGTGGTACGAAACAAAACTCGACTTAGAGACGCTGAAAATAAGGAACAATTTAAATTGGCCGCGAAACAAAATAATGGCGCTCTCTGTTATTCTGTTAAGTGATTGTGATTATTTTGGGAAATGTTACTAAAAATAGCTCTTTAAAAAATAACACTAACAGTTATTACGATTATTTATAGCATCTGTGATTGGTGATTTTTAAATAACACTGTTATTTATAGTGTGATCAGCTATTTATACCATGCCTAATTCGCATAAAAAACCAGAACATTCAATTAAAAAAAAAATGAAAATTCAGTTTTTCAAAAAAAAAAAATTGAGCGACTCAGTGAGTCTCACATTTTTTTTAAACTGAAAATTCAGTTTATAAAAAAAAACTATTTTTCAAAAAATCTAAATTTAAAATTCAATTTTTCAAAAAAAAATATGTAAGCGACTCACGCTTGACCCAAAAAAAAATGTCAAAATTTATTTCTACGTACCTATCCTGTACCTATCTAAAATACAAGGTTTTTTTCACTATGCATTAATGCCACATCCAGTCCTAATTTCATTCTACATTCGTGTTAGAATATGGCGGTTGATTGTTGAGACATTGTAAGTTTTTTCTAATGCCTTTTATGCTTAAAATTTGTATGGGAACCTATGGTTTTGTACATAAATTATGTAAATAAATAGATTTAAGGTAAAATAAAACCAAATTTAGAAATAAAAGTGTCTTTTTAAGAAATATACCCGATTGTTATTAGTGACATGACAATTTTGACTCTATTCAACACCTTATTTGATATAAAATATTTTAGGACTCTATAAATTTAAATACAATTTTATAGGAAATTTTATAGAGAATTCAGAAATGTATGTATGTCATAGTATTTGATATACCAGAATCGAGAAAATCCGCGGAAAAGCGAATGCTAAATTTTCCGGCGGCCATCTTTTTCAGTAGCTTGCCAGTTTTCAGGTAAAGCGCTAGCCACACCTGCCAGCTGAAAGGTTAACAAAAATAGTTTTTTTTTTCTAAAAATGTCTGACAGTTGCTTTTGTCGCACACTTACCTCTGTACGACCTGATGATGATGATGATGGTCGCCATGACAGCTAGCTATTAGAGTTCCTCAAAAACATTAAAAACCCTTTTCGTATTGTCAATATTCATCAAAATTTATTATTTGTAAATCTATTTCAGGAAAGAACACTTCATAGTGCAGTGCGGTTTTTAAAACATTTAAACATTTCTGAAAATATGGTTCAGTACTTAGATGTAGATAAATTTCTAACGAGAGCAGATTTTAGACTTCTTAATAGATTGATTTGGCCATGGGAAGAAACTCATTTTATATTATCGGACGAGTGCTATGGTTGCCACAGTATCGTTGACTTACACACACTGCGGCCATTTCATTTTATCGTATCAAATAAAAATATAATTAGAGATTTATTGCGTTTTAAGCATTTTTGGTGCCAGAACTGTTCAAATTTTACCGTGTACAATCATTTTTTGCTAGACGAATGTGATTATTGTTTCTACTGACTTCCTGATAACGTTGAAAGATAGTAGTATCATACTTACAATTTTAAAAGTTATTACTTATCTTTGTTTTCTTATGTCTTCCCATTGTGAGTTAATTCGCGTGTATTAGAATATAAATTATATTAAGTAACCTATTATATTGAATATATTGGTCAGCGGACTTACAATAAAAAAAATCATAATATAAGTACAAATCTAACATTCAAGTACAATTTAAAGTAAACAAGATAGGTATAGCATAACACAAACATCCACCTCCCTCCCGCCCCGCAATACGCCATTAGTAGCGAAACATCTTTCGTCGTGAGTGAACGCAGGTGACTGGAGCTGCCGTCGTGCCGGCGACCGAGGTTGGTACGAGTTGGTTTTAACTTTAATTAAACACAACAGTTTTAAAATAAATCGCAAACATATTACTTGTCACGAAAATATACTGTAGATATTGTAGGTTATATGCAAATGCATTTTGAAATATTAATCCATACTTAAGTATTATTAATATTAGAAATTGGAAATTGCGTTTGTTTGTTTGTCGTTCCTTCACATCGTCGCAACGATTTTATGTTATAATTTTTGTGTTGTTAGTTTAGAGGCAGAGTGACATAGGCTAATCCTTATCGCGGACAAGCGGAAAGCTAGCATGAAATGTGTGCCGCGTACCTACCTATTATTTTCGGCGATACTGCGATACCTACATGGTCATAGTTCCTACATTTCGTAGGTAGTTAGTTAGTGTTAAACTCTGTGATCGCTAGATACTATTTCGTAACGACATGATTATGAGTTGTTATTTTTATTAACATAGTCACGTGAGGCGATAGATAGGGCAATTACTTTGGTATTTTTGATACACCCTATAGTTTGTGTTTATATTTTATATTTTGCTTTTTTGCAGCATCAACATGCCATATAAAATCATACAAACAAAGGAGCGCGGAAAATTTTCACTATCGATTATCCCTGACAAATGGGAACAAAATAGAATATTACATTGGCCAAAACGGAGAGTGGAGGAGTTGTTAGAACAAGAATCATCTTGTCCTGACGATTCTTGGCACACGATGAAATGCCAGGTCAAGAGGACCGGATTACTTTCTAAACAAAGTGCAGAAGCCGAGCTAGCTAATATGTTACAAGAAAGTGACACAGAAATTGAAGGAAGTACACCACTAACGCCAAAGGCAAAATCTAAAGATGTTTTTCAACAATACTTTGATGAAATTGCAAGCGCAAGTGTAACAGTAAGTACCAATATTATTATTACTGGGATCTAATATTAAGCGTAATAAATATAAGGGCCTCGGTAGAGAGTACGATTTTGTACCTTTTGGCGTCGAAACTCGGGGTTCATTGGGCCCCAGCGCGCGCAAATTGTTTGCCGAAATCGCGAAACGTCTGGTTGACATAACTCGTGACCGAAGAGCTGGCGACTTCCTCGCACAGCGTATCAGTATTGCGATACAGCGAGGAAATGCCGCCAGCATCCTCGGTACAATGCCACTAGGGCCTGTTTTCGATTTAAGATAGTTTTAGTGTCATTTAAGTTACCTTAATGTAGTAGATTAGAGTTATCTAAAATATTAAGGGGAAATTGATCATTGAAATTAAAGACATTTTTCGGTTTGAATCGCGTGGTTTTTATTTATTTTAGCATTGTTACAACGCTCAACGTTTCGAGACCTTTCCAGGTCTCTTCTTCAGGATAGCAGGTCTATCCTGAAGAAGAGAGTTTTCGCACAAGCCCCCTAGTGTATTGAGGTGCCCGAAGCAAATAGAATCATCAACAGAGTGTAAAGAGTTACTTGTTAAGTTCCTAGATTCTCTGCCTAAAACAGAATCTCATTACTGCAGATCTACATCCCAGAAATTATACCTTTTGTCAGAATGGAAATCTAAAGAAAGCCTCTATCATTTTTATGTCAATAATTGGTGTAAAGATCACAATACCAAACCATTGTCCATATGTGTATTTTCCAATTCGTTTGAGGAAAAAAAATTGGCTTTGTTCAAACCTAAAAAAGTCCAATGTGAAAAATGTGCTCGTTACAAGGTAGGAACGGTAACAGAAGAAGAATACAACGAACATAATAGAAGAAAAGATGTAGCTAGAGAAGAAAAAGAGAAAGATAAGAAGAGTAATAATTATGTATTTACTGTGGAGTTACAAGCAGTTTTACTTGCGCCTAAATCGAATGTCAGTACTTTGTATTATAAAACGAAGTTGCAAGTTCACAACTTGTGTTTTTTCAACTTAATGAACAGAGATGGATTCTGTTTCATATGGAATGAAGTCGAAGGTGGACTGACTCTGGGTTGACTTTTTAGAAAATACTGTAATACCTACTATAAATTCTGAAAACCAAACTATCATCATTTACAGTGATGGCTGTACCTATCAGAATAGGAACTGTATTTTATCTAATGTACTTTCAGACATTGTCATGAGACACAAGAATATATGCATAGAACAGAAGTTCTTAGAAGTTGGTCACACTCAAATGGAAGCAGATTCCATGCATTCTGCCATAGAACGTCGGCTTAAAGGTAGAGACATACACGTACCGGCAGAATATAGAAGAAGAAACCCTACGCCTTACAAAGTAAAATATTTAAACTACACTTATTTTAAAAAAATTGATAGGATTCAATTTTATAAGAGTATTCGGCCAGGCAGGTCCAAAGGTGATCCTAAAGTAACAGATATTCGCGCCCTTCGATATGAACCAAATGGCATTATATTATATAAAATCAATTTTATTGATGAATGGCAGCCTTTGCCACAAAGGAGATCTGTGCAACGAAATGTAGTAGGTCAAGAAATATCTGACCTACCACAGTTATATTTAGAACGACGAAAAATCAAAGCAAGAAAGTATGAAGATTTACAACAAATAAAATCAACTCTTCCTTCAGATTACCATAAATACTATGATGATTTGCCTCATGAATAATACCTACCTTTATAACTTACTATTTCATTATAAGTACTAAGGTACTTGTTTTTATTTTGTTTTATTACTTAGGTAATTGTTTTACCAAAAAAATATTTTTATTATTTAAAGTAACAACGTTTAGCTATCGTTTTTGAACAAAAACGTTTGATTTCTAGAATGTTTATGGTTATTAGCAAATAAGACGTAAAAATGACTGTTTATAGTACTTTATCTACCTCTACTTTAAGTTGGCTTATTATGAATCTTAATTATTGTTGATTTAATGCTCATTAGTATTTTGTGTTAGATATAATTATTGTTGATTCCTACTTTTATTATAAGACTAAATAGCAATGTCCTAAGTCTGATTACTGTTTAGGTACTTTAAGTTGGCTTATAAAGCTATGTAGTTACCTTTATTAATTGTTGATTCAATGCTCATGAGTATTTTGTGTTAGATATAATTATTGTTGATTCCTATTTTTATTATAAGACTAAATAGCAATTTTCTGAGTCTGATTAAGATTACTGTTTAGGTACTTTAGTTCATACAAGAAATAAATATTAGTTTGTATTTTATCCTTTGTTTTATTTTAAATTACAATACTTAAGTAATTATTAGGGTGTATTTAAATATTTATTACAACTAGGTAACCTTAATAATTATATTAATAATTCCTACTTACTTCGACCGCTAAACTGCTTAGTCGCAAACTAGCTAAAATATTGGATAGCTAAATCCCTTTTTTTCGTTTTTTTACTAGAAATCCTAAAGAAAACTAGTATTTTAGGCATTAAAATAATTATTTCTCTAGAAAGGAATAAAACTGTATTTTAAATTTTGAATTACCTTGATAAACAAATTAATTATTCAGTTTTTTTAAAGCCCTGTAAAGTTGGTCAAAATGGATTAAGCAGGTTAACAACTTAGGCCGACGATATGCGCCTATGTCCATTGCAATAAAACAATAATTTGCATCGCATACGGCCAACAAAACAGTTGAAAAATAACTCTTATAGTTATAAAAAAGAGATCCAGAATTGTTAGGTTTTATAATACGGGTATTACTCCATTGAAATGTAACATTTGAGTGTGCATTTGTCAGAGGACGCAATTTTATTTTTTAGATATCAAGGGGGGGTTAGATTAGAGTTAAATAATAGTTTGTGGGGTTGTGGCTCTTGTCCCACGGCCGCCATCTTGGAAAAACGGGTTCAAATGGTTTTTATGGTTTATTTGACGAACTATAGGTCTCACAAAAAAAAATACCATTTTGTATTGCAAATAAGATTATCTACAACTTTTGGTAAGTAACTTTTTGCCGTAGAACTAAAAATAAAAAGTTATAAGCAAAAATCCATGGAAATTTGAGAAACAAATTCTATTGGTCATTTATGAACCGATTTTGATGATTCTTTGTTTATTCGTAAAGTAGAAGTCCCAAGGTGACTCCATAAAAAAATTATATGGATCGGACGAGGATCTTCGAAGTGATGAGCAGAATAGTTCCTCAGAAAGTAGTAAATTACTTACTTTTGGACTTTTACCTGTAGAATCAGACCTTGTGCTACTGGTTAGGGATTGATAAAGCACCTGGAACCACCTTATCATCAGAGAACTCCTCGATGATTAAAGTTATGGTTAAAATTCTAATGATTTTTAGTGGTAGATGAAAGTAGGTATTCAAAAAAGCATGAAATAAAAAAACCGACTTCAAAAAAACATAATATAACCTCACCTACATACAGTAATTGAGGAGTTCTCTGATGAGAAGGTGGTTACAGGTGCTTCATCAATCCCTAACCAGTAGCACACGGTCTGATTCTACTGGTAAAAGTCCAAAAGTAAGTAATTTACTACTCTCTGAGGAACTATTCTGCTCATCACTCCGAAGATCCTCGTCCTATCCAGGTTTTTTTTTATGGAGCCACCTTGGGACTTCTTCCTGCCGAATAAAAAAATAATCATCAAAATCGGTTCATAAATGACCAATAGAAATTGTTTCTCAAATTTCCATGGATTATCGCTCATAACTGTTTATTTAGTTCTACGACTAAAAGTTACTATACAAAAGTTGTAGATAATCTTACAAAAGTTGTAAAACAAAATGGTAATTATTTTTTATATTTTTTTACAGAAGAAGAACAGGAGTTTTCGGGCGATGGGGAAGATGTAATGAGACCTCCACGTAGTCAGACGAAAAAGAAGAAAAAACTAAATGCGGCCGACGAAGAATTTCTCTCCATCATAAAAACAAATTTTGCATCTGGAAATCAGCCGCAGACATCAAACCCAATGGAGTCAGATGATGACAAACTATTTTGTTTGTCCTAACACAAAGACCTTCTTAAAGAACCAGAGGAAAACAGACTTCAAACAAAAATTGAATTAAAGCGAGTCACACACTACGCCGATACGGTAAGATATCTGTATCGGAGCCGATATCTTTCAATATCGCTCTCTAGACAATTTCTATGAAATAACACACACAGCGCAGATAATTTATATTTTATCGTAAAGTATCTGCGAGCACCGACATATATGGAAATATAGTGACATTATTATCTGCGTATACAAATATATATGCAGATGTTATCTGCAGATACAAATATGGTATAATATTTTATCTGCAGACTGATACAGGATGAATGCGCAATAGGATGTCCCGTCAATGTATGGAGATTTTTATTTTTGAGCTACACTATCGTTAGAAGTGTCAAAGTTGGCGAAATTTTACGCATATTACGAAACTGCAAAAAAAAACTTTATGCGATTGTGGGGGTTCTACCAAGCGTTGAAGTTTCCGGAAAAAGAAAAAAAAAAAATCTCAGACTAAAAAATAACGTGGTATTTTTATCATACCTACTTTAGTAGGTACAATAATTACCTACCTATTTTAGTTCAGGAGCCTAAATAACTACAGCGAAAAATCTTAGAAAAAACTATTTTCGTCAAAAGTTTGAGGACCGCCGGCCCTAAAGATATATATTTTTTTGTAATCTACGATCAATTTGGCCAATTCTGAGAGATCTTGTGTTAAAAATCTAAAATTTATTTTGACACCCTAATGCGCAATGGCAGGTTGGCAGGGTCTGCGGTGAGGTGAGACAGAGGGGAGGGAACTTCCCGACCCGGGTTGCGCCGCCCCGGCTGGACGGACACGCGCTCCCGCTCACTCATTCGTCCCATTTTGTTTGCGAGCGTATGACGTGCGCAATAGTGCGCATGTTGCCATGGAGCATCTAATTGAAAGCATTCGAAAATTCCCGTGCTTGTGGAACACGGATATAGAAGATTATAAATTAAATGACGTAAAAGAAGCAGCCTGGAGGGAGGTAATAAAAGAGTGTGGTTTGCCGGATAGTGAGTATTTTTTATTTATTTCAATACAAAATAAGTTTTTTTTTAATCTAACATCATTCTATTTAACAATCTGTGTCGAATTCTATTTGTTTGCCACTGCACACTGCCCAAAGTATTAAAATAGTGACAAAACTCCTCTCTAATAATGAAGTTGGGGTCAGTGGCAATAGTTGATTTGATTCTGTGTGGTTTGGTATTGAAGTTGCTTTATCTTTGAAACCAATATATGAATCAGAATTTTCAATAAAATAATTGTGTAAAACACACGTAGCCTTCACCACTTTGTCAACTAGTTCTACCTTACATTCCATTGGCCTTTTGTATGCCCTCCATCTAGCTGCCAAGAGCCCAAATGCATTTTCAACTACTCTGCGTGCCCTGCATAGCCTGTAATTAAATATTCTACGGCTTTCGGTTAACCTACTCTTCGGATAAGCTCGCATTACATTTTTCATAAGTGGGAATGCCTCATCCCCAACGAAAACAAATGGCATATAAATGCCAAGGGGTGATAATGGTGTTTCTTCTGGCAATGGCAAAGTTTCATTTTTCAGTTTGATTCCAAATTCGCTATCGCTTAGTATTCCGCCATCGCTGAACCGGCCCTTAGATCCAATGTCTACCATTACAAACCTCCGTCGTGCATCTGCTACAGCTAGCAAGACGATTGAAAAACTATGTTTATAGTTGTAAAACCCTGATCCACCATCGATTGCCCCACAGCAATGGTCAAATTGGCAGAGTTCTTTAAATTCAGTAGCAATTTTTTTCCATTCATTTTTGTAGGATCCTTTAATACGAGCGGTTGTACAAAGCTTGCTCTACAATGCTTCCACAAAGCGTCGCACACCTCTGTTACTATATTTGAGACAGGAAAAAATAATACCTATTAATTTGTAAATCTATAACTCCTTCTGAATCTCATAACTAACATAAAAACAACCCACTTCTTGGAATATAGTGGCTTTGAGAAATATAAAAATCCCCCAACTTTATGAACACTGATACATACAAAAATCCATCCTCCCTTTGTAAGTATATTTCATTTAAAAATCCAATAAAAATTCTATTATTGTGGATAACATTAGGAATACTAATATCTATAATCTTCATCCAGATATTCTCAGTACTCAGCAAAGTTAGGATGGAAGATGATCAAATCAAAACTCCCACTACATCATCAGAGTCATCAGACAATGAACACTCACAGGATGAGGAAATTGGAGTGGATGAGATATCCGAGAACATGGTAGGCCAGTTTGGAAAGATAGAACTTAGTGAAAATTTAAATCAGGAATTCCTAGACATAGTGGGGTCAATTGGAACTTCTGATCATCTACCTATTGCACCTACAATGAAATTGATCAAAGAACCTCCCATTGGGTCTCCCAATGACTCCCAAATCTCAACACCAGAGAATACAGCATCAACATCCTGGATTCCTTTAACCCAAAAGGTAATTCAAGTTAACACCCTAACCCAGAACAGAGAACCCACCATTGATCCAGTATGTAACCTCAAACGTCAGATCATTGACTTGATCCACAAGACCAACGATCCGTTTGATCAGTGTATCATATCCAAATTAGGTCTGTTTTGTAGTGTAGAAACTCCAGAATCAGACAACTTGATTGACCGATATAAGACACTGGCGAAGCTAGCATTAAATGATTGGGGTGACATCAAACGTCACATAATATCATCTCTCACTCAAGACATCGCGTCGACTTTAACCCTTCTATCCGCACTAATCAATGTATATCAAATACATATGTCACGAGATCATAAAGCATTAGTGGAAGACTTATCACAAATAACGGATGAACTCAAAGTTCAAACTAGCCAAGTCAAAAATCAGAGAGCCATGGAGTTATCCCATCAGGAGAATTTGACAAAACAGTGGAATATGCTGACCAATTCCATTTCCTCCATGATGGAAAAATATGATCACAAAATTCTGGAACTTTCCGCACCAACCTCTAAAACAAGATACTTGCAGCCTATGAATGCACCGTCTATAGATTCCTTAGATTCACCACCACTAACAATAAGGACCACTATCACATCTGGGAAGTGCCTCAAATACCACAACAAATACGCAGAGGTGCTGTTTGATGCTTCTGAGAAAATTTCTATATCCACTAAATTAGAGGAAGCATCCTGTTTAAAAACTCTCACTCGGGCCAGTATCCCTTCTCCTGTAGTCATAGAGATACTGAATAGGGACAT
This sequence comes from Idaea biselata, assembly GCA_958496205.1. Classification (NCBI taxonomy): domain Eukaryota; kingdom Metazoa; phylum Arthropoda; class Insecta; order Lepidoptera; family Geometridae; genus Idaea; species Idaea biselata. Next base: position 16,288,531 of record OY292402.1, read on the forward strand.
AAATCAAGTAATAAATTTCCTTAATACTAATACTGACTTCATAAACATCTTCAAATCCATTAACCCATGTGATAAAATAGCACGTAAAAAGCATATGGATCAGATATTCACTGCCATAACCTCACACACCCCTCAGTGGATCAAGAATACTATCCCATCCTCTCAAGCATAATCCAAGACTAAAACATCCCTATGGTATAGTCGCTTCCAAGATATTATAACTAATAAAACTCTATAAATGAATTTATGAGTGTGAAATAGGGTAAGAAGACAATTTATCTACCTCAAAATGGTATTATGAAAGTTAAATTCTGATGCTATGTGACAATTAGTATAAAGTAGAATTCAATCTTTAGAATTGAAATTTAGAAGTTTTTTATTATTATTAAGATTTTATAATACTAGGTTAGTATACTTAAAAAACCAAGTAAAAATAATACCAAATCTATACACAAAAGAGTATAACAGGTACAGAAACCACTTGAAGAAATAAAGAACATCTCTCACATCATCAATGACCTCCCTGAGATCTTTATTTTCCAAGTACAATAATGAGAAAGAACTTAAGAGAATCGCAACAGAGGAAAAGAAGAATGATGAGGGTCTACTTCTCCCGGCTGAGAGCAAAATTGTGCCGGCGAAACTAGATTTAAGTATATCACTTAAGATTGAAGGCAAAATCGACATTCGTATGCTTGGAAAATACATTTCAATGATTATTCTTGCTCTATGCCATGATCTTCTAAAGAACAAGCCATTCATGAAAGATCTACCTCCAATACTCTGGGCTGGAATAAAGGAACAACTTCTTAACTCTGCTACAATTCATAACCATGATCAACTCACTATGAGTCTGCTGCACTCTAACATCAAAACTCTTACCTTTACGGAAAATTCTGTAATTAATAACCTATCACCCCTTTTGCACCTATCAGGTGTAAGAACGTGGGAGTTGGTTGGAGGATCCTCCTCTGTTATAATCACAATAATAAATTACAAACTGTATATTGAACCGGGACATCATAGCCTGAGAGGGGAATTAAGGAGCTCAGGATACAAAATGTTTTCTGTCCTAACACCATCAGACACATTGATTTATGACTCTTTTCAAAAATGGTGCAAAAAAATTAGCCAAAATAAGATTAATCACGAAAAAATTGCCACCTTTTTATTAACAAAACATTTAGGGGGCATTACTCCATCAATAACCTCTACTCTAGAGAATCACAGCGAAACCCACCCTAATGCTCCTGAGATATTAGAGATTGAACCCTCACAACTCTCAAATGACAAGTATTGAAATCTTCATTATAATAAACAATACAACCATCCCACAAAACTCAAAATAAACTCTATATATTAATTTGTATATTGTTGTTATGTTATTATAGTTGATTCACCGATCCTGTAACTGAAAGCTATGGTTCGAAATGAATCACCAGTTGACAAAAACCTGGAACAAAAAAAATGCATTATAACTTCAATAAGTAGGTACCTAAGTGCTTACAATAGAGGGTGTAATAATTATTTACCTATACATAATAATCCTATGAAATACTATTGTAGTTATAAATTAATACGCAATTATTTAATAAAAATAAGCAATAAAATTAATAAATATTCAAAGTCCCAAATAAAGTGTAACTGAGAAAAAAAAAAAAACCAATTAATTAATTTATTTATTTTGATTTAATGTATAATTTAATTTGGGAAAGTTAATTATGCACCTAGGTTAATATAATTTTTAAATAATTTATGCATGATTAATTTATTATATAATAAGTATGAGTAACTTACTATTTGTTATTTATTTGTAATATGTGAAATGTACCTTTATCATTTGGGCAATAAAGGCTATTTTTATTTTATTTTAATAATCCTTACTGACCTACTACATATACATACCTTGCTACATATATAGTCTATGCAATCCACGATGACGCGTAACTTTTCTTTTCAACCGTACATAGTTTGTGTGTGCAAGCTTTCGTCAATGTTTGAGTGTTATCGGTACACACTTTGGTGTGTACAGATGACCCTCAAACACTCAAACATTGACGGAAGCTTGGACAAACACACTAAAAACGGTTAGGAAGAATGATATCGCGCGTCTTCGTGGATTGCATGGACTATACTTACCTAAACTACCTATTTGCAAAGGTTATTAGATTACAATAATTTGTTTGTTTCAATTAAAGAAGCCAAAACATTGTGGCGAAAGCATCGAGATGGACATCGACAAGCGATTTCTAGAAAAAAAACAACAACTGGGCAGGCCGCAAATCAAAAAAATCCGTGGAAATATGAAAAGTATATGGAGTTTTTGCTTCCGACAATGCAAAATCGTCCAAGATCAACAAATATAGACACACAAGATTCCCAACAAGACAGTGATGCGGTCCAACGTAATGAAGACTCATCCGAATGCGAACAGCATCAGAGTTTTGATGATTTGGCTCCCCCTAAAAAGAAACCAAGTTTAATATCACTAATTCAAAACGAACAAAAAAGACGAGAATAAGAATCGCCGAACGAGACTCATTAAGAAGGCAATTACTTTCTAGTACTACTAAAGATACCACGTCAAGTATTGTAGAAAATACAGCACTAGAACAGTTTTTTATGAGTATGCTGCTTACTACAAACAGTCTTTCAGAAACTCTTCAATTAATAGTGCAACGACAAGTATTTAATATCGTTATGGAAGCAAAGGAAGCCGATATAGCTGCCCACTGCTCGAGTGCGTCACCCCCAGCCACCAATATTGTGCATCATTTTAGAGGGGATAGCCCATATCAACTGAGAAACACTCCACAGTATGAAACATCACCTAGTGGAAATTCTACATTATCAAATTATTCAGACATCGTGGTTACATCTGCGCCGCAGCCGCAGCCTAGTACTCAATGCGATAATATTGGACATGGAGAAAACTATTCTCCACAATATTCAGCGGCAATTCCAAATTCTTCGTCACACGAAAATATTCGTTCTTATGTGGAAAATGAGACTTTCCATTTTGATTAATTTTATAAATTCTATCTCATTTAGTTTCTTTTGTTTTTGAATAAATATTGTTTGATTTTAGAAAATTGTTTTTTTAATATTATTTTGAGTTATTTTAAATACCCACATAGGTATTTAAAATAACCTAGAAAAAACAATAACAATAAAACCTAAAAACAAATTACACTGTACCTACGTACAGTACAGTTTGGTGTACGATGTAGGTACGTACTACATTAATTAGGTACGTACTACATTAATTACGTACATCGCAGATCAATCAAGTCATAATTTTCTTTAACATACCAATGTTATAGAATGTACAAAGATTACTTTCACGACTATATAAGTACCTACCCTACCTACCTAAGTAATAAAATATAGTAAATATTGCGTACCTACCTTAAGCAAACAGCAAGTCGTTCCTCGGTAGAAATACATTTTCGAATTTTAGTATTTTTTTTTTAATATCTTCTTTAATCAAATCGTGAATCGCCATAAAAGTTGCTCTTGGGTTTCGGAAATAGGTTGTAAATTTATTATCTGATAAATCCTGGAAGATATTAAATTCACCTCGGACATTTTTAAGTTTTATGTGGCGTTCTATCTAAATTCGTCGCTTTTTAGTAAGTGAAGCAAGAAGTGCATCAAATTCAATATCAGAATCATCTTCTGATGAGCTGTCTAATAAATCCAGAAGCAATAAACGCGTTTTTTCCGTAAAACGCGAACTCATTTTGTTTCAACACTCTGTATAAACAATCCGTACCAAAAACACAAGTGTACTCAGTCCGAAGGATTCTGATTGACTGTATCGTCTCGTATATTATCGTATCTGTTTAGTGTGTGGCTTGATAATATCATTAAGTTTTTATACACAGATAAAATATTAACGTATCGGCGTAGTGTGTGACTCGCTTAATGAAAGTACTTCAAGCTCAACAAGCTCCGTTTCTTAAATCTGCAGCTGCTCGTTCCGACTACCAATCTTCGACACAATATCATTACCAAACAGGAATGACGCAACGTTGTCAGAACATTTTGCCAAACAAATGGAATCAGTACAGTCGCTTACGATCTAATTTAGTGTGAGAGATTTACCGTCGCACTCAGAGACATTTTATGGTTACTTGAACTATACTAAGTATTACTTAGTATAGTTCAAGTAACCAAAGATTTCAAAAAGAAAATCATTACTTAGTAAGTAATGATTTTCTTTTTGAAATCTTTACTTAGTATAGTTTAAGTAAATATTAAATGAGGGCGGCGGTTAGTAAACTCGAAATAATGCGACATTATTCTGTAGATATACAACGGTTGTTGGGCGAGGGCGGAGAAATCTACGATTATGAACGGCGAGAATTTCGAAGTTGGGAGCAGAATATAGTTTCTAAACGTAAAGCGATTGCTGCGAATAATACTAGCAGGGTCATTCGACAGAATATGTATACTGGACTATCTATTACCACTACGATGTCGGTAGGTAAATGGCAAAATAGGCGAGATTCGAATTGAGGGGAAGGTCATCGACATGGGCGAGTATTCTGTTATGGTCTACGGTAGGTAGGTAGGTATGAGATGGTAATCCGAAATTCTATATTAGGGCTAGATGTCGCATCGCTATTTACTCAAAGGCGCGTGTCAACACCTGTTTTGATTTGTTAGAAAACACCGAACACGCATACCTACTATCCTTGCGAATTCAGCTTTTCAGTATAAAAAATAGAGTTGAAATTACCTTGGTCAAATGTCGGCTCGCGGCATTTCTCAAAGGACTTTTATTTTGCGAATTAGGTACGCCTTAATGCAATTCATTAAGAATTATATTTGAGTACAACTGTAAATATGAAAGTTTTCTTTTTTTTGTTTAAAATAGGTGAACAATGAACATCGTCAATAGTTGACATAATTATTGCGAATTTTACCGAGGTCAGAGGTCGTGAAAACAACAATACAGCGAGTGATAGATTTTGGTGAAAGTGTGATAGATACCTTGTGATATCGAAATTCGAAAAACCGTGTACCGTACTACGGGACTAATCGGGATTTTTTGCGATATTTGGGACGACCTAAGATTTTAGACATTTATATTTGTAATTTTTTATGTAAGGTAGGGCGGGGTTATTTAAACTGAGGGGTTATTTCAACTAATGACAATAACTCTCACTTTACTATATTTACTCAAAAGCGCCATCTAGATCCAAGCAGGTGAACACCTAAATTCGACAATATTTTATAGATGGCGCTGCTGAGGCATAAACTGTTTGACCTACAGACCTTTTTTTCCGACGCCATTTTGCGAAACAGTGGTAGCATAGACGGTCGTCACATTTTTTAACAAAAATAGTGTTTTGAACGGTTATTTTCACAATAACAGAAGGCGAGTGAAGAAAATACGAAACGTGAGTTGTTTTTCACTTATTTGTTATATGTAAAACTACGTTTTTAAAAAGATTTTTAGGTAGTTTGAATAACCCCGCTAAGATATTGAAGTGGGGCTATTTAAACTAACCTAAAGTCGAAATTGCCCTGCTTAGTTTTGTATGGCGTTAAAAAATACTAGTGATGGCCCCATATCGATACTTTATTACTCGTAATACGTAACAAAAACGTTGCGTTGGCGCATGCAGTAACATTATTTATAATTTATAGCTATTTTATCATTACCGATATCGACCGAGTGAACATCTTAGTGGATAGTTGGGCGATTTTGCTTTTTATATGCTTTTTTAGGGTTCCGTACCCAAAGGGTAAAAACGGGACCCTATTACTAAGACTTCGCTGTCCGTCTGTCCGTCCGTCTGTCCGTCTGTCAGTCTGTCACCAGGCTGTATCTCATGAACCGTGATAGCTAGAGAGTTGAAATTTTCACAGATGATGTATTTCTGTTGCCGCTATAACAACAAATACTAAAAACAAAATAAAATAAATATTTAAGGGGGCTCCCATACAACAAACATGATTTTTTGCAGTTTTTTGCTCGTAAATGGTACGGAACCCTTCTATGGTACTTGGCCGGTTTTTTTGCATTGTGTAGTGAACTCAGCAGAAGTATCTACGTAAGTACCTATGTTCCTTCAACGTACCTATAGAAGTTTTCAGAAACATGTCAAATCTAGGCTATCAACGCAAATCTTATTCAGATTGAACTACTAGTTTATGTATGGTATTTTCGTATTTTTTTAGATGGTGCGACATTATATACGAAAAAAAGAAAAACAATACTCACTAGACAAACTTCTTATGGCAGTTGAAGATGTTCGCAGTAAGAAAATGAATTCTTATCAAGCTGCTGATGTCTATGGCATTCCAAGATCCACAATAGTATCTAGACTGTATGAAACACATTCAACGAATGATAGAGCAGGTAGACCGACAGTGTTTTCTATCGATGTTGAAAGTAATATAGCAGAGTGTTGCATATCATGGAAAAGAATGGGTTCCCGTTGACCAGAAAAGAAACAAAAATTTTAATATCCGAATATGTTTGTCGTAATGGCATAGTAACTCCGTTCAAAGATGACATGCCTGGAAAAGATTGATTCCATGGATTTCAGAAAAGGCACAACCTAAGTATCAAAAAGCCCCAACCAGTTGAGATGGCCAGACGGAAAGCCTGTGATCCATTTATAGTGTACGGATATTTTGACATGCTAGAGAAGGTGATTGAAGAATTAGGACTATCAGACAAACCGAAGCATATGTATAACTTAGATGAAACCAGTTTATGTAACGACCCAGTTAAAAAAGGATACCAATCCACAATCTTACAAAGTTCATGTGAACATTTTTTTAGTTGAAATAGCCCCGCTCGACCTTATGCATGGTAAGTTTTATTTTATACGGTCTGGCAACACTTAAATCATAAACGTCAAATTTTCACCTGTCAGTGTCAGTCTAGATCCGCTCGTTTTCAAATTTCAGATGAAAAAGTAAGACGCAAATTTTTGCTTTCAAATTTAGATCTCAAATTTTCTCTCGTAACGCAAAATCCAAACTGGTGAGAGTGTTTTTGCTATTATTTATCGAATATATATATTAAAACGATGTTTCTTTACAAGTAATTGGTTCTGAATAGTTTATAGTTTTTTATTTATAACCTCAAAATAGCCCATATGGGGCTATTTGGGACAGTGTCCTAAATAACCCCTTTAGTTTTGTACTTTTTTAGAAACGTTTTTATCGCATTTATTCTATTTAAATAGTCTATTTACACAGTTTTTTTTTAAATTTTAGATAAAATACACATAGTGGCACAAAAATGGTGCGGCATTATAAGCGAAAATATAGTAATTTGAGAAATGCCAAACGATTTATGCCGTACACTTCATACACTCCTGAAGACTTAAATAAAGCTTTAACTGATGTTAAATGTAAAAGACTGACTATTAGAGAGGCTGAGAAGGTGTATGGTGTACCAAAAAGTACGATTGGCCGTCATTTAAATGAAAAAAACTTAATGTACTCAAAGCCTGGACTTCCAACACTATTTTCGGAGGCAGAAGAAAAAACATTTGTTAATTACATTAAACATATGGGAGAATGGGGATTTCCTTTAGATTTAATGGATCTGAGAGTCTTTGCTCAAAAATATTTAAACAAAATAGGAAGGACGGTCTATACCTTAAAGGAAAATCTACCAGGACGGGATTGGGCAGCGTGTTTCATGCAAAGGCATAAAGAGCAAATTTCTTATAGATGTGCAGCAAATATATCCTCAGACAGAGCAACCTTAAACTCAAAAGTAATAGACGACTTTTTTGACAACTTTGAAAAAAATATGGAAGACGTAACACCGGATTGTGTAATAAATTATGACGAAACGAACCTGACTGACGATCCTGGATCCAAGAAATATATTTTTAAGAGAGGATTGTTAATAATTCAAAATCATCTATAAGTCTGATGTTTTCTGGCACAGCATCTGGACTACTTTTACCAACACATGTTGTGTATAAAGCGGAACACCTCTACGATACATGGCTCATAGGAGGTCCATAAAGCACAAGATACAATAAATCTAAAAGCGGTTGGTTTGATTCACATTGTTTTCAAGATTGGTTTCAAAAGATAATAATACCATATGCAAAAACAAAAGAAGGTCAAAAGATTTTACTAATAGGAGACAATTTATCGTCTCATTTTTCTTCTTTTGTATTAGGAGAGTGTGAAAAATACAACATAAGGTTTGTATGCTTGCCTCCAAAGGCTACACACATTCTGCAACCTCTTGATGTTGCATTTTTTGCGCCTCTTAAGTATTACTGGCGACTTATTCTAACTGACTGGAAAAAAGGTGAGGGCAGAAAATGCAAAACTCTTGCAAAAAATTGCTTTCCTGGTTTATTAAGAAAATTATTAAATATGTTGCAAGCGAATAACGCAGCTTCACAAAATCTTAAGTCTGGATTCGCTAAATGCGGTCTGTTACCTGTGGACAGAAATAGACCAAAAGAAAAACTGCCTGGGCAAATATCGGATGAGAAAATAGAGAGCAATGCATGTGGTATAATGATAGAAATGTTACAAGATATAAGAGGTTGTACAAATGAAGCAAAAGTAAGAAGGAAGAAGCGTTGCAACGTTCCTGCCGGTCAAAGCATTACAGTAGCTGATTTAAATAATGATAAGGGAAAAGACATTAAAAGAAACATAGAAGAACAGAATAACAATGAGAAGGGAAAGGGTAAAGGGAAAAAAATACGATCAAAAAACAACGGTAACCATTTAACGACGAACCATGCAGATCTTAATAAAACATCTGAAACAAAAAAACGGCGACCAGTTACTAGTGAAACTTCTTCCTCAGAAAGTGACATCGAAATGAGTATTTACAGCGATTCGGATTTGAGTGATGATATTCTACAAAGTTTTAATCAATCCCCATTTCGTGAACAGATGCAGTCTCCAACACTAAGCATAGTTCAGCAGAATATCACACAAGATAACGAAAAGATAGCTTTGGTTCAACCCAGTGAACCCGTTCCAGGACCAAGTAGAGAACCTGAAGTAGATGATTGCAAAGACGACAATTATGATGTAGGCTCCTGCGTATTGGTAAGATATATTTTGAGAAAAAAGGTGCAATATTTTATTGGACATATTATTAGCAAATCTGGTCTGCAATATACGATATCTTTTCTTAAAAAAACTGGAAGGAGTGATGGCACTAAATTTATTAAGCCTAAAAAGAAGGACATAGACACTGTAAATGTTAACATGATTATTAAAGAGATTGCGCTGTTAGCTATAAATGAAAAGGAAACGGAATTCGTGTTTCTGGATGACGAAGACATTTTTTTCTTTGAGTATTAAAGTAATTTAAGTAATGACAAGGCAAATAGACTCACTAGTACAGAAGAGATAAAAAGACTAATTATTTTGATAAGGAGAATTTAGTTTTTGTTAATAAGTTAATGATTTAATCAGTAATGATTGCAGTTTAGAGGTTGTTTATGTTTTATAAGTTTTTTCCTTAATAATATGTGTTTTTGTTATTATTATATGTTTGATATTTAGAAGTTTTGTTCAGTTTTTAAAGTTTATTCTCATAATAAAGATAAGTTTTTTAAGAAATTGAGTTTTTTGTATCCAATTCTATCAATCCTTTAAAAAATCAGGTTATTATTAGTAGTGACCATAATTGTAATGTCCCAAGTAACGCTAGATTGGTTTAAAATGGTCCTATTCGTTTAAAATATAGAGTAATAATACATTTTAGGTGCTGTCCTGAAAAGCCCCAAATAAGCGATATTTGGGACTGACAGGTCTTTTTTAAATAATTCTGTTCATATTTTATTTAGCTACTTACGTCTTATATTTTCAAGTTTCATAGGATTTGCAAGATCCAATAATAACACCTTTTCACGTAGTTTCTCCTATTCAAACGAAATATTAGCTAAAATATGTTGTAACTTGTCCCAAATAGCCCCGTTTTACGGTACCTACTTAATTTACTGAATTATCTACTTGCTTCATTTGTTTATCCTAGTGCAGTGTAGTGCGGAACAAACGGTAAGTCCAAGTGATTAAATACCTATACCTAATATATAACTTTTGATAAAATTTTGTTACGTGTAAGTTCTAAAACATGGGGATTTTTGTATTACCGAGTTTTGTTGAAACTTTAATGGATTTGATAACTGATTGTAGGTAAGGGTAGGTTGTATGTCTGTTGTACTACTGAGTAGGTACTAACTCTTTTGGCAAGCCGCGAGAGGTTCATGCTCCGGATCGGACTGCAAAGCGATTCCCGAGTGTTAATCTCAGTCGGAACTAGTTTTTGTATGAAAACTACGAAATCATACCTACATTATTTTATTAGATAGATATATGAATATTTTATCATTCGTACCTACATTTGTCTTCTGTCAACGTGAGAATAATTCAAAACTATTGTGTAACTAATTAATCAACATAGGTACCTAATTGAGTCGATTAGTATCGAAATTGGTCAGATCCAAAACTGATGATTTTTAAACTATGAATTAGAAAATGTTCTCCATTACTTCTATTTTAGTTTAAAGATTCCCAAAATAAGCCAGATCCACGTTATTCGTAAGAAAAAACGGTTTGAAAAGCGACTTTGGTATTAAAAATAGGCAAATCCAATAGCTTGCAAATTTGTTCAGATCCGATTCGGCCAATCAGTGTTGAGCATTTTCTATGGTGACTCGGCCATGATGTTTTAGTGTTAATCTGTTTTTTTGTCACAACAACGAAAGCACGGAAATTTTATGTTGCCAACACAAAAAATGGATAAAAGCCCAAATAAAATCGTTGAAACACCTTCTAATTTATCAAGGAAGCCCTTGCAACAAAAGAATTCATGGAAATGCAATAGAGCTAAGGTTTCTAGGTGAGTAAACATTCATTCAAAGGAACAGTGCTTTTGTACTGTCAGTGGTTCACAACTTTTTTCTGTTGGGCGCCTCCTGGAGGTAGTTGACTAACTTTTAGCAGGCTTTGTTTGTTTTATATACAAACTAGCTGACCCGGCAAACGTTGTTTTGCCTTAAAAATTATAGATAGTAGCCGATTCTCAGACCTATTGAATGCGTATGTGGAGTTTGGTGGAGATCAGTGAAGCCGTTTCGGAGGAGTACGGTAACTAACACTGTGACATGGAAATTTTATATATTAGAAGATTAGGATATACAAGGTGCAAGTGAAGGTATTTTAATCCTAGAGGGGATTGTTCTACATCTGATTTTTTTTTTATTTAGTATGTATGTATGTGGTATGTGCCTGTTAGTTACTTCTTCACGCAAAAACTACTGCCTCGATTGCGATGAGATCGGGACGTGGTCTAACACATAGGCCGATATTCCCACGGGATCAGGATTTACGCGGGTGGTACCGTGGAGCTCAGCTGAGTGAGATTACTAAAACAGTTCTTTGATGTTAATAAACTTAATCAATTTGTTTGTCTTTGACGTATACTTTATACTTGTCAAATATTATTTACAGATATTCTCCTAAAGCTCTACCAGATATCTGAATTCAGTGTCAACATTTTTCAAAAGCCTACAGATGCACTTCATTAGAAAAACAGGACATTATAAAATGTAATAAAGCTTTTTATAACTCTGCAAAGAAAATAGATCAAGATAATTTTATTCTTCAACATACAAAAACATCTTCTGTACAACGTCGTCCTAAATCAGGAACTGGCAATAAGAAAAATATCACAATTATTTACTACGGACGACGTAGAAACTTCTTAGTACCAATATGCAGAAAAACGTTTCTTTTAATTTTGGGACTCAAAAAAGGAAGAGTGAATGGTGCAATTTTAAGAATAATGGGGCATCAGCAACTGAAAATAGAGGAGGAAACCGCAAAGAAAATAAGTACGCAACTCAACGACAATCTATAAAAGCTTCTGACACTGTTATAAAAGTGGCAGTAGCGCGCGACAGCCACCGGTGTCTGTCGTCGGTGGCCCGTTTGCGCGGAGCCTAAGAGGACGGCGGAGCTACAACGCGTCCTCCTCCCGGATGCGCCCACCCCGAAAAAGGCGTACTCGGTACTTATCTTCTAAAATATTATTTTGGTATAGGTATGCATGGTTTGAATTTATATTAATAATTGTATTTTACTTCACAGGAAACCATCTCCAGAGCACGATGCGGCTCCTATGTATGTCGCGGTGGCGAGTCGCACCCCACCGCCTGCACCCGAGGAGGATCCCGCCCCACCGCCCGGACTAGAGGAGCCGGATTTTCTGTTACAGATGTCCTCTTGGCGGAAGGCTTTGTTTTAATGTCTGTGGCTGATTCATCCACCGCTGCGACCAGGTCTATGAGTGAGTATAAATTGCAGGTTTTACTCAATCTACCTCAAATGCCATCTAAGTTTGTTCATTTTTTTGTTTCAGGTGTATTAGATCGGCGATTCGAATCAGTCATTGACGACTGGCTGAATGCAGACTCTGATGATGACAATGACATAGACATCGACTTAGGTATAGACTTAAATATACGCAACTTACCGACGACATCAGCGACTCGTGACGCCGCGTCTGAACCAGCTTGCAGCTCAGACCTAACGACTTTTCAGCTGCAAGTTTTAGACTCTGAAGACCGACTCAATGACAGTGCGGTTCGTGAAATGGCTACCGACCGGAGGAAAGATGTGGCGCTCTTTCATGGACGACGAAAGACTTTTACTGGCATATCTGGACCGACAAAACCTATCACTGACGAGACTAAAATGCTTGACATATTTTACAAAATGTTTGACAAAGCTTTTGACAAAGACAATGAGACAATGACTGAAGGTACAGACAGACAGACTGACAGACGAAATTTGAACGTAAAATTTTCCTCACTATACATGCCGTCTCAAGAAATCGCAATAGATGAGTCTCTCTTGAAATGGCATGGAAGATTAAACTTTTCCCAAAAAATTGTCACAAAAGCCGCAAAAGTAGGTGTCAAAACCTATGAACTACGCGAGTCCTCGAGCGACTATCTTTGGATTTTTTTGTTTACGCAGGAAAAAATCGGGTCGTAAATCGGTACGAAAGTACCGATTTACGACCCGATTCCGCTACTGCTAAAATTGTTTATAAATTAGTAGAGCCACTACTTCAGCGTGGCCATACCTTAATCATGGACAATTTTTACAACAGTCCTCTTCTTTTGCGTTGTCTAAAAAAAAAACAAAAAAAAACAGATTGCTATGGGACTATAAGATTAAATCGTGAATTAGTTCCTGAATCAATAAAAACCCTTAATAAAACTGAACTACGCCAAGCTGAAGTAGTAACAACCTACTGTTCCGATTTGTCATTGATAGTATGGCGAGACGCTAATTTAGTTAGCTTAATCTCTCTGTTATAATATTAGTTCTAAGTAAAATATAATAAGTGTAAAGTGCATGCTTGCACTTTCCATCACGCGCATTGGCCACGTGATGTAGACATTGTGTCAGTTGAAAATTAATTGTAATTCAGACTAATTTCAATCTCGTTCAGGGCTTGGTTGCTAATCGATTTATTTTTAGACTTTCTAATAAAAAGTTCTTTTTGGTTAATAAAAGGTTTTTTTCGTTCACGTATATTTATATAAATGAAGCTTTCTATTAATTGGTAAAATATGTTTATTTATTCGGCAAATACAGTAACATTAAAACATTTGACGACCTAAGTGACGCGTCGGCGAAGTCCGCTGGCGAAACTGGAGGTTTCCCTGAAATATTTATGTTAAAACTGAATATTTGTTTAAGGTCTGGGTGCTTTAGTAGACAACGTATAGTACTTAAGTATAAGTACTTTATTAGTTGCCGATGCCGCTGTAAGGGCGCGGGACCGCTGGCGCTGCTAATATATCTTCTTTCTAATCTAATATATAAAGGAGATCGGCTGAATTGGGCGGAGATAGACAAGTTATTCGATATGTTCATAAAATATTTTGTATTTTTCTTTATTTTATGAGCATTTTAGATTTATCCTACAACTACGGAATGATTTTTTACCATAAAATCGTAAAAATCCTCAATAAAAATCTACCATTTTCGGTTCTTTCAGATATGGCAATATTCCAAAAGTTACCATTTATTTAAACGATAGCTGTGTCGATAATCGAATGATTTTGGATCAACAATAATGTACTTAGATAATCCGTTGTCTTCTTTGTTTTGGGTTTAATTATCGTAACTATTTATGAACGACATTTTATTGGACTCGATAATAATAATTCAACGAATAAATGACTATAGAACTATGAGAAAATGTTTTATTAATTTAATAAAAATCGATTTAATAATCGATGTCAGATCGATATTATATCTGTGGCAGATGTTCAAGTGTTTGATTGACAGCTCGCTTTCTGTCATTCTCTTAGCTTCTGTTTCGGGGATTTTGTGTTCGGTGTATTTTTGTATGTTTTTCGAGTTTTTTTCAAATCGACAACCTAGTGCTACGTTTACGGACTGATTGATCTTGCTCACACGACTAAACTTGGCATTCCTGGATTTTGATTTGGATGACTTGAACGATATACTTTGGCACCCACCTGGACTCCGATATCTTCGCGATTTGGACAATGGAACAAACCCGTCGTCGTTGTGTCAATTGCGGCATATCTACTTATCGTCTGGAAATTCACCGTTTGGAAACGGAGGCTGTCCAGGCAATAGTAAGGCAACGAATTTCTCCACGAAATGTAAGTGTTACTTTTTGTATGTTTGTCTAAAAATATAGTAATACCTACCTAGGTACGATTATTTGTAGTAGGTAAGCTAATGAAAATACTTATTTTTGTTACAGGTCTCTGCGACAGACCATGTTTGCCATGCATGATGGTTACTAATTAATCCAGTTTCGGAAACTGTGACATCTCGTATAATAGCTGATGCTGGGTCAGATGGTGCAAGTGGTACAACACAATCTACAATTGGTCATCGACATGTGTGCATTAATTGTGGAAGATCTTTATTACGCATACGCTTCCATCGACTTACAAGGACTACTGAGCGTGAAAATCACATTTATCGTGTTATATCTGAGTGGATTACTCCTCAACAAGTGAGTATCAATTATTGTTATGCAAAATAGGAAACACTACAAGTTTTTGTATTCTCTATATGTGTACCTTGTTATTGACCGAGCAAGCCTACCAGTAAGGTCTTAGCTGATGGCCGATTGTTTAAATAATATGTCTGAACACATTCTACACATGGTCGGCTAGCCCTAAACTAAGCTACAGCTTGTACTATGGGAACTAACACAACAGATATTAATACAACTACATGCATATATACTTTATATGAATACATATTTTACACCCAGACCTACAGCCAACAAATATGCTCATCACACAAATGTTGACCGAGGCGGGAATCGAACCCCCATAGCAACCCTCTGTTTGGCAGTCCGGCATGGTGACCATTGCGCCAACTGGGTCGTCTAACTGGGTCGTTTGTTTGACTATAACTTGGTACAGTTACTCAGATCTTCATGATCTTTGGTAAACGCATAGTTAAAGACAATAGAATTTCAAAGATGAGCGGGATCGGTCAGTTCAAGACGAATTACTAGTTTCCTGTTTCTACTGTGTGGACAATTAAGCGTTATATCTATCTTGTACATCATATTTACATCATATTTATAAATCATTCTTATTGTAGGTACGAGAAACTAGCAGTATTTGCCACCCTTGTTGGCAGCGGGCAGACCGTGCTCCTGCAATTCAACCAGCTGTGGATTTACAAGAAAATGCCATAGATATACAACAACAGCAGCCATCTTCTCATGGAACTGTGCGTGAAACAATGATCTTGCCCCAATATGCACGGGCTAATCGTTCTGAAAGTGAGTGTTTTGTTTCATTTTGTCAAGGCATTGAAAGACATAGAGTTCCAATGAAGTTACGAGGAATGCTGTTAAAGTGTTATAATTATTACACACCTATGAACAGCCGAGTGAGCACATTGCATTTAAGGAACACTGTGTGGGATTTCTTAAATGAAAGTCCTTATAATAATAACCACTCTTTCACTGTAAACCACATCGAAGATATGATGTCTTTACTGAAAACGGCAAATGAGACAGTGCTGGACTTCGAAAATATAAATAATATGCCAGATCACTTAGTGCATTATTGGCTGGGAAAGACCAAAGAACAATATAATAATATTTTAGATGAAGTTCCCCGTTTGAATGGGACACATCGGGGACCAACTGCTCTAACAGCATATTTAATTAAACTACGGACTGGTGATTCAACGGAAAGAATGTCCTCTTTAATGCAAATACCTAAAAGAACATTAGTATCTTTAATTTCAAAAGCAAGATCTATAATGATTGAAGACTATGTACCTAGACATGTTGGTCTAAATCATATAAGCCGTGAACAGATAATGGAAAAAAATCTGCTCATACCAAATGGCTTATTTGGAAACGAGACAGGGACGAGGCCAATTGTAATAATGGACGGAACATATATTTATGTCCAAAAGAGCTCGAATTATCTGTATCAAAAAAAATCATACTCATTACATAAATATCGAAACTTAGTAAAAACGTTTCTGATTGTATCAACCGATGGATATATCATTGAGGTGCTAGGCCCCTATCCAGCAACAACGTCCGATGCCGATATAGTAAATAATGAATTCAGAGAAAATCAACCATTGAGGAATTATTTCGAAGAAGGCGATGCATTTATTCTGGATAGGGGCTTCAGAGATTCTTTACCATTGCTAGAAGAGTGTGGGTACCATGTACATAAACCTGAGGATGTGAAAGAGGGTGAAACACAGCTGACTACATTAGAGGCAAATCAGACAAGGGCAGTAACAATTTGTCGTTGGGTGGTCGAAGTTGTAAACGGTAGGTTTAAGAGAGATTTTAAAATATTCAGACAGGAATATTACAACTCGGCCTCCCAACATTTAATGAAAGATTTTTCGGTTGCTGCTGCCCTTGTTAACGCATTTCACCCTCTTCTAAACAATAGAGATGATGCTGAGGAAATTCTCACAATAATGAGGAGAAATATGTATATCGAAAATCATTTAGCCGGGAGTGTAGAAAACCTTAATTTAAATAGGCGAATGCGAATAGGCGAAGCTAATTTCCAAAGAATTAATGTTGATGACAGCAATGTAAGGGATTTTCCTCAGCTCACCTATAGTGAGCTTATATCAGTGTCCCTAGGAACGTATCAAATAAAACAGGCACGTTCTTACTACGGGGAACATGTTAGGGAAAATGGTACCTACACTATAGAAGTGTGCAGAGAGGTACCCAGCAGTCTACTCGGAGGGTTGTCAACTCAAAATACCTGGTTATTAAGAGGGAGAATAAAATCCAGACATATTACTCGGAAAATATATTTTGTGTATATTATAGTTGACAACTCTCAAAGGGGCCGCAATGCAATTCTGCAATATTATTGTAATTGCATTGTGGGTAAAAGAACAGTGGGCTGCTGTGCGCATGTGATGACAATAATATGGTACCTGGGATGGGCTAGGTACCAAGATAATGTAACACCTCCTGCACCACACCTCGATGACATTTTAATATTGTAGTCAGATGCAGATTAATTGATTTTGATACAATAAATATATTTCAAACATTTTGTTTGTTTTATTTATAGGAAGTTAGACTAGTTACCTGTGTTTTATTTCGAACAGATAACTATCATAGTTTTATGTATCCCTGTCTGTCCTAGTACAAAAAGTAGGTAACACTATGATGACTATTAAGTAGATAGGTAAGTACCTACTTATATAAATAGATAAAAGGGAGAGACGTGGCAAGACTTCAGTCTTATTTTTTGTTTTATTTATTTTATAATAACTTAGTTATTATAAAACTGTATGTTACACTTATTTATTACATTAATTATGGTTATTATTGACAATTAGTTGATCAAGTAAAATTCCAATTATCTCACTATTCCGGAGTTTTGAGTTAGAAAAACAGATTTTTGTATAATTAGTAATAAATCTAGATTCCAAACTGCTACTGTTCATCTCAGTCCACCTTCCGCCCGAGGTTCTATGAAGAGTTGCCGATCTCCTTTCCATGTCACAGTGTTAGTTACCGTACTCCTCGAAAACGGCTTGACCGATTTTTATGAGATTTTGTATACGCATTCAGTAGGTCTGAGAATCGGCTACTATTTTTTTTCAAACCCCTATTTAAATATATTCCCGCGAGATCGGGACTTACGCGAGTGAAACCGCGGGCACAGCTAGTAATATGTAGTAATAGTAGAAGTAGTCTATCAGCTCAAAAGCAATGATACCATCTACCGATCCAATTGATAAACCATAGTAAAAAAACATATTTTGATCGTTCTGTCTGTTCATTTTGTTTGTTGTAGTAAATGTACTTATGAAACTTGTGATTATTATTTAAGCGAGTAAAGTGTTAGGATAACGTTGTATTAATTCTGTTAACTATATATGGTTCTGCAAAGTAAGCAAACCCTACATCACGTTGATCACCTAAAATGGTATCACAACATGAGTCATCTGCAATTATAAAAACTGAACTGCATCCCGCCAAGACGTCAAATCACTTTCCCGAGGGATACAACAATCATCTAATGAATACCTACTACCACAACAGTGAAACAAAATTATTACTATGTAAGTACGAGTAGTCTTCTAGTCAATTATTTATTCTTTGTTTTTTAATTGATCTTCTATTTAAATAAATTCATATATTTTTAATGATACCCTATTTAAATAGAACCCCTTTCAAAAAAAAACATTTATTCAATAATAAAATCTTTTTAAATAGGTAGATGATCTAGTAAACCTATTTAAAAAGATTTTAGTAGTAGGTAAAGAATGGCGATTCTGGATCTCCAAATCTTTTTAAATATGTATAGATGATCTAGTTAACCTATTCAAAAAGATTGTTACTAATTACTTATTTTTCCTCAGGTATTCAAAGAAAAACAATATTGTATTTTTAATAATATTATTCTATTATTATTATTATTACAGGTCAACTCAACTAGCGGAGTCTCTATTCCCCGAAAGTGACGTCGAGGAGAGACGGACCAAGATGTCTTCATCGTCTGCGAAGAAAAGAAGTGCGACCGGCGGCGGCAGTAGCGGATCAGCCGGTATCAAGAAACCGAAATGTGGCGCCAGCATGCCGCGAATCAGTCCTATACCACCGCCGCTGAAGGCTACAGCAAAAGACCTGTTCGGGTCAGACAGTGACGACGAGGACGAAGAACCGCCTACGCCGGCCAGCTCAACTGGTAAACTATTGTCATATTTTGTTAAACGGGTTCCGAAGGGGTATTCGAAACAAATCAATGAATTGAAAGGGGGGTCCCATTATGTAGAGATGAAAATTTATAAATGCGATGAGATTGAAAAGGTCCCCCCAATGAATAGATGGAGACATTCCGTCTTGACGATAAAAAATCGCACAAATGATGGAACAGAAGCCTGGCAACATTTAGTTGCTTTCGTTAATGCGACTAGGAAGGAGTTCAAAAACAGTCCTCCTACGTTTGTAAATGCATATTTTTAAAGTACTCTTTCATTTTTATGTAATATTTAATCTTTTATAATATAGGCTTTTGTTATGTTTACTCCCCTATTATGTTACTCATTATGTATAATAAATATTTACTCACATAGTTCTTTTTTTTTCTTGTTACAGTTCCTTGTATTCACAATGCCTCAAACTCAGATATGACAATGGTTAAATGTGACAAATGTAATATTGAGATACTTGCAAATAAATTTCATTATCATTTGAGAACAAACATTCACAAATCAAATTGTTTAATAAACAGAATTTAAAAATGTTTATGTGATTGCTGCGGCATTCAGAAACCGAATAGTTACTTATAAATTAATTCCTAAGCAGGAAATCGAGTACCTCACTCCAGAAGCGTTTCTGCAGGAAAAACACTATCAAATACAAAAAATAATACAAATGACTTTGATAAAACATACTTGTATTAAAGTCAACTTTGAACTGTTTGCCTATTACATGTTACCCAAAATAAGTGAACAGCAGCTGAAATCATTTAATACTAAATTTAATATCACATGTAAAAGTTCTAACACTAATGAAATATATTTAGATATTATTGATCAGTTTAAACAAAAATTGAGTGAATTTGATCAATGTGAATCAGGTTGGACGTATATTTGCATTAGTCATTTAGAATTTAATATTAATAAATATAGTCCTTTAAGAGGAGGTTCTTACATAGAATTGCCAAAGGATATAAGAAATTCTAATAGTTGTATAAATGTACAAAATGTTGATGAATATTGTTTTTTATGGAGTGTCGTCGCTGCTCTATATACAAGTAAAACTAATGTGTGCAGGACGACTTCATATCCACATTACTCTGCAGTTTTAAATATAGATGGAATGAGTTTTCCACCTACATTTAAAGATATTAAGCTTTTTGAAAAAAATAATAGTGAAATAAGTATAAATGTTTACGGTTTAAATAAAAATGTTATCACTGGACCATTGTATTTAACAAAAAAGAGGCAGTCAAATCACATTAATTTATTATATTTTGAGAATAAAAATAAAGGACATTATTGTTTAATTAAAGACTTATTGAGGCTAGTACGACGTCAAATAACGAGTCATAATGGTAAGATGTACTTATGTGAATCATGCCTACAGTTCTTTACGAAGGAATCAAAGTTCAAAACTCATACATGTTCAAGCATTTTATCGGTTCTACCTAAAAATAATAGTGTTCTGGAATTTAAAAATTTCGAAAGAAAACAAAGAATAAATTTTGTGATTTATGCTGATTTTGAAACATTACTAACAAACTGTTTAAATACGAAAGATAACACAACGAATACTGAAAAATTTTAACTTCATGTTCCTTCATGTTTTGCGTATTATGTGTGCTGTTCGCATGATACCACACTAAATAAGTTGGTTCAATATAGAGGCCCTGATTGTGCAAAAATGTTTATTCAATATTTAATTCAAGAACAAGAATTCATGAGCTGTTGTCAGTAAAAAAACCAATGAAACCATTAACAGATGAACAAGAACAAAATTTTAAAAACGCTTCTAAATGTCACATTTGCAATAATAAATTATTTGATGATAGAGTACACGACCACGATCATGTCACTTCAGAGTATAGAGGAGCGGCTCACTCTAAATGTAACTTGATGTATCGTGTGAGCCCATTCATACCAGTTATTTTTCATAATTTGTCTGGTTACGACTCGCATATATTTATTGAAGAGCTAGTCAAATATCCAGGTTCAATTAAAATTATACCTAAAACAAAAGAGAAATACTTGACAATCACGAAATTTATTGAAACTAATAATAAACGGGAATACATGCAAATAAAATTTATTGATTCGTTTCAATTTCTTAATTCAAGTCTTGACACGTTAAGTAAAAATTTGTCTGATAAACAATTCACATACTTACGACGTAATTTTTCTGACAATTCACAGTTCGATTTGTTACGCCGCAAAGGTGTATATCCTTACGATTATATGGATTCATGGGCAAAATATAAGGAATGCAAATTACCATCTAATTAAACCAAGTCCTGGTACTCACATCGGGACGATTTTATGAGTACCAGAGGGGGAGACTGTAACAAGACAACTTATTACCAAACCACAACTCGACGCACACTACTGCAAGCACGCACCCATCGAGCGACGTCACGCGTAAACATCATCGAGTGCACCGGCCGGCCCGTATAAAAGGAGCACTGGCCGCGTACAAGATTCATTAGCTCGCCAGCCGTCTCAGAGTACGATAGCCCCGCAATCTGCTCTGATGACAGTAAGCTTAGCTTGATCGATGCCACGCGTCATCAAGTTAGGTGTTTAGCTAGGTAGGAGCAGTGTTGCCAACTTAGTGGATTTTCCACTAAAACTGGTGGTTTCGACCCCCTTCTTAGTGGTGAAAATATGCTTTTAGTGGCTGGTGGATTTTCTTGTGGTTTTGTAGAATTCGGTTGCAATATCTAAAAATGCTATATAATGCGATTATTTCTACTTCATTTAATTTTCAAAGGTATTTATTTTGGGTGCTAATTAAACAGGCTTCTTTTTAATATCATATTTCGCCCCCAAAAATGTATGTTGCCTTCTAAATTACTAAGTCAGCCACAATTAACGAGCATCTAAATAATACTATCTTAGCCACTAGTTATCTTCTATGTAAACCACTCTAAATACAAATCAGCATAATGATTATTTTTTAGCATCTAAATTTGTAGCATGCATTCTAACAGTAAACTTCTAAAATACTATTAAATGACATCAAAAAAAAAAATTATTTAGCTTCTAACTTTTTAACTTAGTACGTTTAAAATTTAACTCATCCCATATTAATTGATCGTCAAAATTTTGCTAAAAATGTAATCAAATAGTCGGTTTATTGGCCACTAATATTATCAGAAGCTATTGAGGAGAGACAAAAAAAAAGGACTTTATTTTTGTAAAATCAATTTGTTTATTGAGGGTCCATATTGGCTCACATAAAATTTTTTATTTTTATTTTTAAAATTATATTTTCTATTCTATTATTATATTTCTTCTTAGAAATTACTCTTTAGTTAATAATGTTGTAATAAAAACACTTATGATTAAGATATATCAGGTTTTTTTTATTTATAGTAATTAGGCGCTTTGGCGACCGCTGCCGCGGCACGCTCGCTACGCTCGCTCGCCAAAGCGCTGCGCGTAATCATGTTCTTACATTAACCTAACCTATCCGAGTCGGTGTGCTCCGTATATTTTACACGTGAACAACTCAACTCGTCGTCACATAAGTCGAATGGCGCTCTCTGATTGGTGCAAATGGCCGGTCGCTGTCGTCTCGCATACTCGCGCCAAATCATGCAGTGGTTATTTTCACGATAAAAGAATATGATGTATTATTTTAAATGCTAAGTTATAATAAATGATGCTTTCTGTAGAAGCTTGAATTATATTTTTTTGAGGACATTGCGTTGAAGCTGTAAAACGTACAATGGTGACGAGATGTAAAATCCGTGGCCGAGTTAGTAAATTAGGTGGCAATGCATAAATAAGAAGGACACTCACTACAATTGATGATCTTTACTTGACGCTTTCTATAGAATATTTAGTGGGCGTTGTAAAAAATACGAATAAGTTTATTAGAGGCTATGTCATTTTCCCGTTGCTTAGTTATAAAATTAGAAGTTTAATCACGTGTCCAATAAATAATTTTGTGGCTAGACTTATAATTTCCCATTTATTTTTACTGTGTAAGTAACACTGATACGTAGTCATAGAATATAAAACGGGGAATCACCGCTCATACATAGTGTAAGTGCGCAACACTATGAGCGGTGGTGATTTCCCGTAAAATATTTTTAGTATAGTTGTTTGGAAAGTGGGGAATCACCGCTTCAACACTATGAATTTATATTTTATTCAACAGTATAGTCGGTGATTCCCCGTAGATCTTTTACGTAGTAGTTTAGAATTACGAACAAATGGTGTGTATGGGGCCCACTGGGTGTGTATGGGGCCCACGGGGTGTGTATGGGGCCCACTAAGATCGTTGGGCCCAAGCCAACCTCACCTGCTAGCCGGTGCACCTGCTGAAAAACGGACGAGGCTCTGGCGCAGACTTTCCCTTCGGGGTTGGGAGGTCAGACGGCAGTCGCTCCCGTGAAAGTCGAAATTTGCCAAATCTTTATGGAAAGTAGTAAAAGAGTTTATGGCCACAGGGATAGGGCGCCGCCGCATAACGGCGCGCAGGAGTTTCGCCTGACTCCTGTGGCAAGTGGACTAGGGCTACCGTGCCACGGGCGGGCACGGTTAAAGACGCGAGCCCCGAAACTCCGCTTCGCAACGTGGAACATTTTCACGCTAACCAGACGCGCGAGGGAGCTAGCCGACGTACTTTCCAGGCGGAAGGTGGCCGTGGCGTTCCTGCAGGAGACTCGATGGAAAGGCAGCAGATCCCGGCTCATTGGGAATGGCTACAAGCTGATCTACACGGGTGCACCTGGTGGAGAGAACGGGGTGGCTGTGGTGCTCGCTGGGGGGTTGCATGACAATATCTTGGAGGTGAATCGCTTTAGCGACCGACTTATGTGCGTGAAGGTGCTTATTGGGGGGGTTCCTACTCACCTAGTAAGTGCTTACGCGCCACAGGTCGGTTGTAGCGACGCTGATAAGAGGTCGTTTTGGGATAAACTCGGCGAGGTACTTGGGGCAATCCCGTTGTCGCAGGGAATCGTTTTGGGTGGTGACCTGAACGGTCATGTGGGTGAGATGGGGGTGGAATTTGAACGTGTTCATGGAGGCTTCGGGTATGGCAGTCGGAATGCGGAAGGGGAAGAAATTCTGCGTACGTGTGCCACTGCCGACCTGGCACTCGTGAACACTTATTTCAAAAAGAAGCCCGACCACTTGATCACCTACAGGAGCGGGGGGCGCGCTACCCAAATCGATTTTCTAATCACTAGGAGACACCACATCGGCAACGTGGCCAACTGCAAAGTCATACCCGGTGAGAGTCTCACTGCCCAACACCGTATCCTTGTCATGGATCTCTGTGTAAAGACCAAAGACAAACGACCGGAACCATGTCAGCGCCGAATCAGATGGTGGAGGCTTGATGAAGTCAAGTCCCAGATGCTCGCCTCAGCAATCGGCGACAAATGTGCCAATGCTGAAGGCGAATCGGTGCAGGAACACTGGGACCGGATTCAGGTGTCTATCGCTGATTCGGCGCGGTCGGTCCTCGGTATGTCTAAGGGAGGACGCAAGTGTGACAAGGAAACTTGGTGGTGGAACGACACAGTCCAGAGGGAGACTAGGGTGAAGAAAGCCCTCTTTAAAAAGTGGCAAGCGTCCAACTCTCCTGAAGATCGCGACGCGTACAGGTCTGCCAAACGTGCCACAAAGAGAGCAGTAGCCAGAGCCAGACGGGACCACTTACAGCCACTGTACGATAAGTTGGAAACGTCTGAGGGGCAGAAGCTTATTTATAAGTTGGCACGTTCTAGGATCAAAGCGGCACAGGATATATCCAAGTGCCGCTGTGTAAAAGATCCTAATGGTAACCTGCTATGCGAGGACCTCGCGGTGAAGGAGAGGTGGCGCTCTTATTTCCACGAACTGCTCAATAAGCAGTATAAAGAGGTGCAGCCACCGGAACTCCCTCCGAATCTAGGACTTGTGCCACTGATTACGCCTGAGGAGGTGCGCAAGGCTCTTCGCTGCATGAAGAATCGGAAAGCTGTCGGCGCCGATGGAGTCCCCATCGAAGTATGGAAGGCTATGGGTTCTCGTGGTGTGGGCATCTTAACCAACCTTTTTAACCGCATACTCGAGACCGGCAGCATCCCCGCCCAATGGAGACTGAGTGTTATCACTCCAGTGTTCAAGGGCAAGGGATCTGTGCAGGAGTGTGGATGTTATCGTGGTATAAAGGTCATGTCCCACACCATGAAGCTCTACGAGCGTATAGTTGACTCTCGGATCCGGCAGGAGTGCACTGTCTCGGAGGGCCAGTATGGTTTCCGCCCCGGTCATGGTACCATGGACCCTGTTTTCGCCCTAAGGATCGTTATGGAGAAATACAGAACGAAGAATACGCCTCTGTATTTTCTGTTCCTGGACTTGCAGAAGGCCTTCGACTGTGTTCCTCGCGTGATGATCTGGTGGGCGCTGCGGTCCAAAGGGGTGCCTGAAACTTATATTGAAACCATCCGTGACATGTACCGAAATTCCGATTCAGTGGTGCGAACTGCTGTTGGTGACACTAAATCTTTTCCCATTACAGTCGGAGTCCACCAAGGATCCGTCCTAAGTCCGTTTCTGTTTAGCGTAATACTGGACGCACTGTCCGTAGTCATCCGAGACGCACACGAGCAGCCCCCGTGGATGCTCATGTATGCGGATGATATTGCGCTAGCGGACTCGGATAAGGGACGGCTTGGAAGGCGTGTAAATGCTTGGAAAGAGTCACTTGAGAACGGCGGTTTGCAACTCAACGTAGCGAAGACCGAATACTTGGCTAGCAATACCACAGATCCCACACCTGTCTGCGTTGACGGTCACATGGTCGAGCGGACAGACCAGTTTAAGTACTTGGGATCTGTGCTTCACGAGTCCGGCGACATCGATTGTGACGTCAAGTCCCGCATTTCGGCAGCTTGGGCCAAGTGGCGAGAGGTAACTGGTGTCATTTGTGACCCGAAAATGCCGGTTAAACTGAAGGGACAGGTCTATAAAACGATCATTAGACCTGTCCTTTTGTATGGTAGTGAGGCGTGGCCATTGCTTGAGCGACATAAGCAGGAGCTGCGTGTCACGGAGATGAAGATGCTGCGCTGGATGTGTGGAGTGACGCGAAAAGACCGCGTCAGAAACTCCCGCATCAGGGGTTCAATTTTCGCCCGATTTTATTGCCGCACCTAAGATCATTCAGTATGGAACCACTTCCAGACACTAAACCTACCGACGAGAAGGACCCCAATCAGCAGAAGGGTAAGCATAAAACCGGAAAAGGCTCTCAGAATAATGTCACGTAGTGTGACATACGTCTGAAGACTTATCCTTAATCTTAGATAAATAGGTATAAGAAAAACTAACATAGGACAATTACAATCAAGTTTAATAATACAAATAGCGACATCTGTGGATGGTCGATGGCGCGATAGCTTATTTAGGTTCATAAATTTAGTACAGCTGTGACTGAGATCGAATCGTTTTGGAAACGCCACTTGGGCGCGATAGATGTCGTTGCCTTACCCGTTTGAACCTTGTTTACTAGAGAAAGGTATTTTCTAGAAAGTGCAAGGACTGCACTTTTGTCCTCGGGCGAACTGTGAGAACCCCGTAATAGCTCTGCGTAGGATTGTTCGTGTGCTGCACCTTCCTCTTTTCATCGTAGACATAAGACGGAACGGACGTATATTCGTTGTAATACAGAAATTGTCTAATACGTATAATTTACCGACCCAACTCCCCTGCATTGGTAAGCGCTAAATTCTAAGATAATCTAGTGTTGTTTTCTTTGCATTTTTAATAAAAAAAAGGAACAAGAAAGATGGACAGCGAGCCGACTACGTACTCAAGCCCGGAATTTCTCGCCTCGTGTCCTTAAGATTTTAAGAACTAGACTTATAGTAGGTACTGTCTTAAACCAAACTATTTAATCGATAGTACAATCGTTTTGTGCTTATTGATTTGATTTGTTAAAACAATTACATTGATTTTTGGTGGCAAAGGTTGCGACCACGTGCTACGCCGTGACTCTAATTAATGGATTGTAGGATGAATTCAGTGCCTAGTTCTAGCAAATACAGTTTCTGTATCTGGCAGTACTGACTGTGCAATATGCCTAATTACAATAATTTAAATAATTAAATTAAAGCATAATCAATTGAGTATATATATTTTCAGTGCCGGGCACGGGCAAATTTAGTGTTGTCGACTGGTTATTTTGATTTAACAATGTGCTTATTATGTAATAAACTAACCTAAAATTTATGGCTTTCCGCTGCGAGCTGTGTGAACCCCCAAGGACAATCATTTAGTGAACTTTGTAAACTCATCTCTAGTGTTTTGGCGTTTCACACAGTAAGGCCCACCGAAACCTTACTCATTTTCTCGACTGGTGTATTTCCAGGGAACTACGTTCGAGCTGAGAAGTCTTGACCTATCAAAGGCACTCGTAACTAGACTACCTACAGATCTCCAGCCGAACTATGGGAGCGATGGAAGTTAGAGCTTGGCATAGGCCACCGTCCTGAACAGTGACTGACGGCATTCATTATCTATAAATATATTCTACCCATACCACCATCGGAATCGTCACCACTTAAGATGAGTCCCCTTTCTTAGTTAATTTGCTGTACGTACCAGAATCTGTAGAGAGAGAGCTAACGTCATGCATCAATCTTTGGCATCGAACCGTTTCTAAAAACATGACCCCAGCTTAACTCGGGAACAAGTCTCATGTCTTATTTTCTAAATTAATTCTTTTGCTTACCTACTCAATGTAATTTAAATCCAACCTTATCTGTAAAGCTCATCAAGCCCCCTCAATTCATTTATAACATCTGTTCTTAAAACTAGACACTAAATAACTTAACTAAATTACATCTTATAAACTAAACTTAAACTAAATAAACCTAGCTTAGCTACTTATTATTATAAACTAACTATTTAGTTTATCTATCTAACTGTATTAGATTATATATGGTTTATTTCTCAATAAATTATTATGTCACTATCTAACCGGTCTTAGAATCTTATTTCAACGTTCCCCATCTCAATCACCGGATAGGTAGGCGACAATAAGCGAAATGAAAATTTCAGAAAGATGAAGAATCAACAAACTGACGCCGCTATTCAAGCCGGAATCTTTGCCCGACTAAAGATCAAGGATCCTACCTCCGTCTCCTCCATCCCCATTGCCAGTGAGGTCCACCCCGTGATAACTCCAATCACTTTCAACGTGCTACCCGACTATGTCGACCGCGTTTGGGACACCATGGAAGCAACTGGGACTAGACCCTTTGGCATGTTAAACACCAATGCCAACAAAAACATCTTTAAGAAAGGAATGCAGATATTAGCTGAAGTAAAACTTTGCTTCGCTCAGCGTGCCCATCAAGACAAACCTGATGAGGATCTCCCTTCACGCAAACTCTACACTACAGAAGAGTTACATGATTATAACAACATGGCCGAACAACTCCCGTATCCTCTCGCAATCTACCTAGAATGCATTGGGAATACTGTGGACAGGAGGCAAGTTATAACTCCTGTACTTGCTGAAATTGAAGGTGAATTCGCTACTGCGTCCGGTGCGATAACATACGCACCCCGTAATCTTCTGCCACTCCTAAGATTGTTAAGAGATGGTGTTTGTATGAATCAAGAAGTACACACCATTGCTCAGGCATTAAACACATTGCCGGGAATAGAATGGGAGGAATTTTCTGGGCCAGCTGTGCCACCCGCAGCTCCCCCTAGAATGGTACGACTCACACGCGCATCCTTCACGTTTTGGACTGAACCCGACGGAAATAATTTCAAGATCAAATGGACCGACAACGAGTATAGGATTTTTGTGAAAATCATCCAGTCAATGGCATCACGACGAGGTTTTAACGTCACTACCGACCTCTCGCCAGGCGCCGGATCATTAGCACAGATAGTCCAGACTCCAGATTGGAAAATCTCTTCCTCTACCAGTTGGTTTGCTATGACTGAAATCCCGGAATACGACCAGAAACTTGGAGCAGCGTTTGCCTTTTCAAATTATCAGGGCAATCTCGTGCAAGAGTCTCGGTTCTCAGGAACCAGTTCCACTTCCTACATCAGAGGAGAAATAACTCCCAGGAGAGTGATGAACGCCATTCTGGCTAGCCAAGAGTAGAAAGAAACTACTCTTTGTCCGATGTATAAATATAGACGTTAAATTTTACCATCGATAAAATAATCGCGAGTTCAATTTGTGCGTAATTATAACTATGCCGAAACCACAATACACGCAAAAGTTTCGGGATTCTTGGCTTCAAAACCCACATTTAAGAGATTGGCTTCAAGTCATTGAAAGTACTGCTGGTCAAGAAGCGAAATGCAAATTTTGTAGTACGATATTGAGGAGTCACTACGGAGATTTGAAGGCTCATGGGATGTCAAAGAAGCATCTACAAAATAAAAAGGTAAATGACTATTTTATTGGTTAGGTAGTCATTCATTGGTTAGTTTTATATCTTTGATTAAGTAAATTAAATTGTTATAGGTCATAACTATGCAGCCTAAGATTACGTTCAAACCAGAACCCATTGATAGTAAAAAAAAGGAAGAAGCCAGACTTGCATTATTCACAGCCATGCATACTGTATACGTGTAATTGACCACTTGGGAGAGGTAGTTAATCACAGTCATGAGAAAGATACCGCAAAAGTTCAACTGCACCGAACAAAGTGCACCTCAGTTATAAAAAATGTGTTAGCATTGCATTTTACTGAGGTTCTGAAATTAGACTTTAAAGATCAACCATTTAGCCTATTAATTGATGAATCTACAGATATTGCTGTAAATAAGTCCTTGGGTTTGATTATAATTTATTACAGCAAATTACATCAAAAAATAGTATCTACATATCTAGACCTTGCTGAACTTCAAGAGTGTAATGCTGAAGGTATTGTCTGTGCTATAAAGAAGACACTTGGAAGATTTGATCTGCGGCTTGGGAATTTAATGGGCATTGGTACAGATAATGCTTCTGTGATGGTTGGAGTAAATAACGGAGTCTTTACCAAATTGAAAGAAGAAGTACCACACCTGATTTTAGTACGTTGCTTGTGCCATTCTTTGCAACTAGCTGTTTCAGCTGCTGCAAAGGATTTTTTACCGAGAAATTTGGAATTTTTAATTAGGGAGACATATGATTGGTTTAGTCGGTCATCTTCCAGACAATCTCTTTATATGGAGTTATACAAAACCATCAACGACGGACAGAAACCGCTAAAAATAGTTCAAGCATGCCAGACAAGGTGGTTGTCAATAGAATCAGCTGTATCGAGAATATACACGCAATTGCTAGAGCTAAAAACACATTTTTCCATTGCTAAAATTCATGAAAGGTGTCACACGGCAGAGTTATTGCACTATATGTATGCGAATGATATGAATTACGCATATATTTCATTTTTGTATCCAATATTAATTGATATAAACAGAGTCAATAAGATGTTTGAGTCTAAAGATACAGATCACACAAAATTGTGTGGTGAGTTGATCAATCTGATAGATATGCTTGTTAGCAAAGTTACATTACCTACAAATAAAGTTAACATTTTTACTCAAAATATTCGTAATTTCTTGGATCAAAAATGTTATCTGGGATTCCGATTCGAAATGCAAATATCTGAAATGAGAGAAAAAGGATTACCACTGGAAGTTGAAGAAATTATGCGTGATCGATGCATACAGTTCATAGTAAGACTGATTGAAGAATTAAAAAACAGGTTACCAGAAAATTTGACATTGATGAAAAAATTTTCCCGAATAAGTGTTGAAGAAGCACTTAATCACAACAAAGAAAATTTAATTGATATAATGGCTCAGTTCAATAAAAGTGCAGAATTCATAGCAAGAGTCGATGATCAGTGGAGACAAATTCATTTATTGAAATGGAATGAGAGCAAAAATACCAAAAAAATTTGGAACGAAGTATTGCATTTCAAAGATGCTCAAGGGGAATGTAGATTTGAGGAATTAGCAACTTTTGCGTTTACTTTGTTAATACTGCCTCATTCCAATGCCGACGTTGAGAGACTTTTCAGCAATATGAATGTAATAAAAAATAAGCAGAGGAATAGGATGAAATTAAATCTTTTAACTGCTATATTAAGAATACGTTGTGGTTTGAGATTAGAAGGAAAATGTTGCAACGAATATGACATTCCAATAAATGTCATAAAACAAATCGGTACCAAGGCTTCATACTATAATCAATCTCAAGAAACCGACGATGACGGTGAGGAGAAAAATAGTTCATCTGAAGAAGACTAATTTTTTATTGAATAATTTTAATCTGATGTTCCCGAATTTGCCGATATTGTTGATTAACTCTTTATTATGTACCTACTAGTTGATTTTACCTCTGTTGTTGATTTACTATTTGTTTTTGATTTACTGATTGTTATTATTTTATTACGTATTAATTAATAAAAGAAACTAAATACTAAAATAAATTGCTTTCTTGATTAAACTACAAAAAAAATGTTTAGTGGTAAACCTAGCGGTTTTAAGAGTAGAGTCATTTTTTGTTAGTGGTTTTCTGGTGATTTTAGGAGTTGAATCTGGTGGCGAGCTCGTTTAACTGTTGGCAACACTGGGTAGGAGGTTCCAGGGTTGCGATGCCACGCGTCCGCCTGTGAACCTACCGTAGGCTCTCAAGTACATAAGCTTTGAACAAGACGTAGATACAAAGTGTACTCTAAAAACGCAAAGGAAGAAAATAGATAAAAATCAAAGAAATCAATTAACAATGGCACAATTTACTTTTGAAACAAGTGTAACAGCTGCCACATTTAAAGGGTCTGAATTCTATGAAATGAGAAAAGATGATCTTTTTTTAACAGATGTTGAAATGGTAGAAAACATACTTTGCCAAGGTAAGAGAATTAGACAACAGCTGAAATTGATACAGCCTGGACAAACTTTGAAAATTGGAAATGCTCAAGTATCTCAAGGAGTACCTTTAGTAATAAAAAAGGGTGGAACTAGCATTGTCCTGAGAGATAATGAGTACACATTGAATCGATTGACTGGAATGTGTGCTACTTATGCTGCTCAACAAGTCTCTGGTTTTAGTCCTAGATGTGCAATGGCAATTGCTTTAGGTCTGGATGTAACTAGAGACCGATTGTTATATTATAGTGCAGCACCTGGTTCTGAGCATTTCACAGAGATTTTTACTTATCATCCATTGTTGTGTGCTATAAAGCAATTAGAGGTTGGAAAAGTTTCTAAAGAAAATATTTCAAGGATAGCCTCTGTTAAAACACAAGAAGGAAAAACTCTGGCAACTTTATTAGTTGAAGCAAAGATAGCTCTACCAGGGAAGTTAGGCAAGTTTGGTGCAGGTGGATCAAGAGGTATAGTGGAGCTTGAAAAGGCCTTGACTGTTGTGAAGAGTCTTGCGGTACAATGTCCACCATCAACTTCATGCTGATTTGAAAATTCTTTTAATTACTTGTATAATACAAATTAAATATTATAACTTGTATATATTAATTGTAAATTTTGAATAAAATTGATTAACTTACTTGCATTATTCTTGTTTAGATTTAATTAAATAAATATAGGCTTATTTAATAGTTTGTATATATCATGTAAAATATTTTCAAAATTATAAATAATGTTATAAAAATAAAAAAACATATGTAAAAAAAAAAACAAAAAAAACCATAAAAAAATATAAAAATAATTAAAAAATAAAAATATGACTATTTCTAAGTGTCCGTCTTTATGCAAAATGGAACCACTCAACACTTTTTTCTTTTTACTTTTATTGACGAATACTCAATTTAAAACAGGTCTAAATTCATATACAAAAAAGAACCGCATGATTTTTCCCTTGGAAAGAAGGTATACTAAAAGCAGAAAGGAACCAAGAGCATTAATAAACATTATATATAACGTAAAACCGAACCACAGGACTACGGGACTCTATTGTTCAAACAAATAAACGATATTACTACAATTTCATTTTATACAAAACAGATCCACACTTACTTGGTACCATTGTACATTACACATATTTCTATTATTAACGATTATTTTTAATACTCAAAATGGAACCACGTTTCTGTGGTATCGTTATACGTAAAAGAAATTCTTGATTTAACTGGTATTATTTTTTTTACAAAATAGAACCACAAGCTTTTGGTTCTATCCTGCATAAATAAATATTGCAAAACAATAGAACCACAAGCATTTGGTTCCATCATGTATTAATAAATATTGTAAAATAATAGAACCACTAGTTTGTGGTTCCATTATGCATAATATTTTATGAAACTTAACATAGCTGAAAAGTACCCAAAAGTACCGCAGAATATGAGTTAAAACGAAATTTTACTTCATTACTTTATTAATATGGCTTAAAGTGCAATAACTTAAATTTGAAAATAATACGTTAAACAACTGTCAAAATAGGTGACATTCAACGAGAGATTTGAATGCGTGACGACCGTTTTTTTTCTCCTCGAAGAAAGTTTTATTGTTTTTTTTTCAATTTATTTTAAACCTAAGTGTGAAAATGATGAGTAGAGGCAAGAAATTGGTGAATAAAGCATTGGAGCTGAACACCGATGATAGTAATGAAGATACAACAGGTAAATACTTTCATTTAATGCATTTAACAACATATTTTTCATCCCATCTATTCGAAAAGTGTCGCTTTGGTCCTCTATAAGTGCGACCAAAGTAGCTCTTTTCTGTTAAGAGATAAACAGCCGGGAGCAAAGTAAAACAGGCGGGAGCAAAATAAAATAGGCGGGAGCAAAATAAAATAGGCGGGAGCAAAGTAAATTTGAATTTGGAACATTATGTATCATTCATAGAAATCAAACGTAAATTATATGAATTACTGGCTGATATGTGTCGAGTCACCGTAACACAAGCTTAGTCGCTTACCACGGGGCTAGATGGCGCTGTGTGTTGTTCACAGAATTTATTTATTTTATTAGTTTCATTAGTGTCATTAGTTTTATTAGTTTCATTTGCTTCATTAGTTTCATTAGTGTCATTTGTTTCATTAGTTTCATGTGTTTCATGTGTTTCATTAGTTTCATGAGTTTCATTAGTTTCATTATTTTCGTCAGTTTCGTTAGTTTCGTTTGTTTCGTTAGTTTCATTAGTTTCATGAGTTTCGTTAGTTTCGTTTGTTTCGTTAGTTTCGTGAGTTTCATTAGTATCATTAGTTTCATTAGTTTCATGAGTTTCGTTAGTTTCATTAGTTTTGTTAGTTTCGTTTGTTTCGTTAGTTTCGTGAGTTTCATTAGTTTCGTTAGTTTCGTTAGTTTCGTTAGTTTCGTTAGTTTCGATAGTTTCGTTAATTTCGTTAGTTTCATTAGTTTCAGGTATATTTACGAATTACGTAACACCATATCTTATTTATTTTCTCATAGAAAGGGGATGAAAAGTAGAGTATATGACTCGAGAGCAAATTATTTTTGCCTCGGGCGATGTATACTTTGAATCCCTCGCTGCGCTCAGAATTCTACGTTAGAATCCCTCGCTACGCTCGGGATTCTATTCTAGAATTCCTCGCTTTGCTCGTGATTCAAAGTAACGCCCTCGCCGTAAAAATACTATTTTGCTCCCTTGTTATACAATCTACTATAATGTGATAAGTATGCTTTACGCTTTATCCCACCCATATTTGATTAATTTCAATTGTTGAGTGATTTTAAAAATCCTGCAAACATTCGGTATGCCGATAGAATGTGAGCGATTTATCTACTTACTCGTATTTTAACAATACTATCTTTCTTTTCACGAAGGGGGGTAACTGAACTTTATGACGTCGAAATAAGAATCATTTTCTTTACTATTCATTTCATTTTACACTTACGTGGGTGAAACCGCTAGCACGCAGAATTACTGAACCGTTGTCGATGTAATTTGGTATGTATAGATAGTTGGAGTGGTCAAATAACATATAGGCTACTTTTAATCCCGAGAGTCCCGCGGGATCGGGATTCACGTGAGTGAAACCCATGAGAAGCAGAACGACTGAACCGTTATCAATCAAATGTAGTATGTAGATAGTTGGACTGCTCGAATAACATTTAGGCTACTTTTAATCCCGAGATTCCCGCAGGATCGGGATTTACGTCGATCGGGAAATCCCGGAATACTTCGACTTTGTTCAAGTAATATTTGCGACAGAATTTCTTCTTCATATTACTTTCAGCCTTCTTTTTACGTCGGCTTCTTTGATACTTACTGAGATGAACATATTTTGGGGATTTTCGAGTTTGTAAAACATCTCAAATATTTTTCGTCGCCTACTACAATCTATTTTTTTCCAGCGTTTTACAATTACATTTAAAATCGACAAAATGCTTTCGGTTGGACTTCGATGTTTTTGTAGTTGTTAAAAGACTTTTTTTTTCCATCCTTTTTTTAACCTATTTAAATTTTAAAGCTTTTTCTTTTATTACAGCAGAAGACAACGAAGAAACTGGTATGTGCCTGGACCTGGAACCTTTGGAGAAGCTGTCTTCACCTTCAAGTACTATTTTAACTTCGCCAGATCGCTTAGAAGAATATTCCTCACCCATATTAGAACTGCTTAACTTGTCCCCCTTTAACAGTCCTGACTACATTACGGATTCCTCAGAAAATGGTTCTATAATAGCAGCTGGTGGCAAGAAAATGAGGCTGCCTAATGGGCATTCGAGGCGCACTATTGTAGAAGAGTCTGCTTCTGAAGGCGAAGGTACAGCGAAGTCACCAGTGTTTGTACCATGTTCTGATGATGAAACAGTGAGTATTCATGACGAAGAAGTAGTTACGAAAGGAAGACCAAAGAAAGGTCGAAAGAATAAGTATGGAGGTCTATCTAGGATGGAAAGAAAAAAAATAGACATTCTAATAAGCCTTTTAACAACTACAAAAACATCGAAGTCCAACCAAAAGCATTTGTCGATTTTAAATGTAATTGTAAAACGAAGTGCTGGGAAAAAATAGATTCCAGTAGACGACAAAAAATATTTGACATGTTTTACAAACTCGAAAATTACAATACCCAAAATATGTTCATCTCAGCAAGTATCAAAGAAGCCGACGTAAAAAGAAGGATGGCTAAAAGTAATATGAAGAAGAAATTCTCTCGCAAATATTTATTGGACAAAGTCGAAGTGTGCCGGGATTTATTTGTCAAAACACTTAGCATTTCGACAAAGAGAGTTAATACTGCTTTGGTAAAAATGAGGTCAAACGATTGTATGGATAATAGAATATTGAAAAGTGGAGGTAAGAACAAATGCAATAATGAATTAGTTTCACAAGTCAGATGCCACATAAACTCTCTTCCTAAATATAAATCACACTATAGAAGAAGTGAGCGCGAGACTGAATATCTTATGCCAGACATGACTTTAGACAAGATGTACGATTTATACTGCAAGCATGTAGGAGAAGGTGAGAAGGTCAGTAAGTCAATGTATTTAAAGTTATTTTACAAATATTTCAATATTAAACGAGCGCCTCTTAAGAAAGATACTTGTAACAAATGTGACACACTTCAAGCTAAATTAACTCGTTGCAAAACTGCTGAGGAGAAAACAGCCATAGATACAGAACACAAAGAACACTGCCGAAAATGGGAAGAGGCTCGAAATAAAATGAAGTCCGACTTTATTCTGGCTACTCAATGTAAGGAAGTAGAATGTCTCACATTTGATATGCAGAAGACACTGCCAATGCCAAAGATTCCTACCGGAATTATTTTCTACAAACGACAGCTTTGGCCATACAACTTAGGAATTTATTCGGCAAAGAAAAATTTGAGTGAGTGCTTTGTTTGGATAGAAGGCATGGCTGGTAAAAGTGCCCAGGAAGTCGGTTCTTGTTTATTAAAATACTTAGGAGAGCATATTTCCGAAGATGTCGAGGAACTCATTTTATGGAGCGATTCGTGTGGTGGACAGAACCGTAACATAAAGATAGATAAATGTTGAAAGCATTTTTGAATTCTCATCCCACCTTGAAAAAAATAACACA
This sequence comes from Idaea biselata, assembly GCA_958496205.1. Lineage (NCBI taxonomy): Eukaryota > Metazoa > Arthropoda > Insecta > Lepidoptera > Geometridae > Idaea > Idaea biselata. The sequence goes on from OY292402.1 coordinate 16,325,791, forward strand.
AAAATGTTTGATACCCGGACATAGTTACCTACCCAATGACAGAGATTTTTCCCACATTGAAACTGCAATGAAGAAATATCCGAGACTATACACTCCCGATGATTATGTGAAGGTTATAAAAGACTGCAAGAAAAAAAACCCGCTTGCAGTTACCATAATGACAAAACCCGATTTTTCGGGTACTTCAAAGGTTGAAAAAATGATTATTAACCGAAAACGTGGTATTAATAAGGAGTGTATTAATTGGCTACAAACTCGGGAAATGTATCTGGAAAGAGACTCACCAAATTAAATTTTTTTTAAAGAAGATTTCCTAGGTAGTTCTGTTGAAGTAAATATAGGGAGAGCTCCTGTTCGCGGCAGACCAGCTGTGATTTTGCCGGAACATTTAGTTCCCCTATGGCCGACAGGGAAGCCAGTATCACCAGCGAAACTAGCCGATATTCAGTCAATATTGCACCTCATTTCAGAAGATGCCCAGACATTTTATAGAGATATGGGATATTCAGTGTTTTCTATGTATCATATGTATGTATTTACAAAAAAAAAAAAAGTATAATATGTAGTATATCCGTTGTCTAGTACCCATAGTACAAGCCTAGTGCTTAGTTTGGGGCTAGATTGCGCTGTGTGTAACGTCGTGCATTATTTATTATTATTATATATTATTATATTATTTTATAACGGTCTTGCTAGTGACGTTGCAGTTGAAGATGAAATAAATGGACTGGACACGATGGATTTTGAAATTCAATTTGATGACAACGCCGAATAAACTCTTTCTACTTGTATTGTTTTAAGATTTATGTGAATTAAAGCTTTATTACGATATTAAAAATACATAGTTTTGTTTAAATCAGTAATAACTTTGATTTTGGTTCTTTTTTATAAATGAGAAAACCTATCAATTAGTTAACGTTAAAAGGAACCACATGCACATTTTCCTAATTATCTCGAAAATTTAAGAGTATTAAGATCAAATTTATATCTAAATACTTACATTAGTAATTTATAAATAAATTTAGTTAAAATAGAAAATGATTTTAATAAACCCTAATATAGCTGCACATGTTTATGTAAACCCTTTGATATCCCGGAATTGTGTTTTTGCTTAGTGGTTCCTTTTTACATAAATACGGACAAGTAGTGTATATAGGTTAGGAAATTGATCTGCCAAAGATGTATGATGTGTATATATTGTATCCTGCATTGTATAACTTGTTTCTAGACTTGACTGCGAAACGTAAAAAGCTGTCGCATGCTGCACAAGAAACGCGACAAGCACAAACTAGTGCTACTTCACGGCCGGAGCCGAATATACCGAGGACGGATAGTGCGCATCATGTACAAGCTAATGTGGTTCTACAGTCACAGCAAAGTGAGGAAGCTTGGACGTCAGTTGGCCGACCAAAAACAAAGAGACGACGACGTAAGAAAAAGAAGGGTCGCTCCAAAAAAGGTCTGCAAGCCCCTCGTTCAGCGGCTGTTGTCCTGACCTTAAAACCGGGTGCGGAAGAACAGGGACTTGATTATAACACCGTTATAGCAACAGCCAAGGCGCAGCTTAATCTGGAGTCCTTGGGTCTACCAGACGGTGTGCGGGTTCGAAAGACGGTCACTGGAGCTCGGAAGTTTTTGGTGTCAGGTCCGGATAACACAGCGAAAGCAGATTCCTTCGCTGCGAAACTTAAGGAAATTCTATCTCGGGAGGAGAATGTGGTGGTGTCTAGGCCCTCTAAGTCTGTTGGTATTCGTGTGACGGGACTTGACGATTCAGTAACCGCGGAGGAGGTGGTATGTTCGTTGGCCAAAGTGGGTGAGGTCCAACTTGATGCCATTAAGGCTGGTCAAATCCGTTCAGGACCTTCCGGTCTTGGCTCGCTGTGGGCACGCTGTCCCATCCTTGCAGCGAAGAAGATTGCTGAAGTCGGAAGAATTTTAGTTGGTTGGGTGTCAGCTAAAGTTACACTACTAGAGGCAAAACCGCTACAGTGCTTCAGATGTTTAGAGCACGGACACGTGGGTGTAAATTGTCGGTCTGAGGTAGATCGTGGCGGACTTTGCTTTCACTGTAGCCAGCCGGGTCACAAAGCTGCTCAGTGCACAGGCCAACCAAACTGTGGCATATGCACTACAGCTGGTAAACCGGCCGGTCATGTGATGGGCTCAATGGCGTGCCCAGCTAGCCAACAGAGAAAGAACAAGGGTAAAGCAACTTCTGGTAAACCCTTGTCCAATCGGCTACAGGCCGCTCGGAGGGATCAGATGGAGCATTAATTAATATGGCTCTTAAGATTCTCCAAGTTAATATTAATCATTGTGGAACTGCTCAAGATCTTGCAGTAGCAAGCGCTGCGCAGTGGGCGGTGTCAGTGATGGTAATCAGTGAGCCCTACTCGGCTCAACGACTGCCGCACTGGATCTCGGACTCGGAGGGCGATGTGGCCATGTTCTCCCGAGGTGTGGCTGGCTCCCCGCCTTTTGAAAAGGTAGCAAAAGGCCGTGGATGCGTCTCCGCGCTGGTGGGAGATGTAGTCATTATAGGTATTTACTTCTCTCCTAATAGACCCTTCGTAGAGTATGAACAATTCCTTCGAGATTTAGAGAGGCTGTTATCACTGAGCCGTTCGTACCCTGTCGTCATCGCAGGGGATTTCAATGCTAAACATATGGCGTGGGAATCTCCTGTGGTGAATCAGCGGGGTGAAGAGCTGGTACGGTGGATGGAACCACTCGGTCTGGAGGTGATGAATCGAGGATCGGTCCTAACCTGTGTGCGCCACAATGGTGGGTCTATTGTAGACCTGACGTTGGCATGTCCAGCTGCAGCGGCTCGTATTAGAGGCTGGAGGGTCTTGGACGGGGTGTGGTCAGGATCGGACCATAGATATATCAGATTCGATATCTCATTGACCCAGACTCGGGACTATATAGTAGCCCCTTCATCAAATGCGCTTTTTCCAAGATGGGTTATGAAGCGCCTTAACAGGGAGATGGCAGAAGAGGCAGCTCTGGTGGAGGATTGGGCTTTGGCTCCAGAAAGGCCTCTGAATGTTGACCTCGAAGCGGCATGGTTCCGCGACGCGTTGACGCATATCTGCGATTTTTCGATGCCACGGGCCGGATCTCGCCCGACTCGGCGCCAAGTATACTGGTGGACTGAAGAAATCGCACAGCTGCGTCTCGCATGTGTGCGTGCAAGGCGCCAGTATACCAGGCACAGAAGAAGGCGTCGTCGACAAGAGGATCATGACGTTGAAGGGGTCAGCCTTCATGAGGCTTACAAGGCGACTAAGAAAACACTTAAAGACGCGATAAGGGATGCCAAGGTGCGAGCCAGAGAGGAAATGCTGAGTACTCTGAATGATGATCCATGGGGGCGACCCTTTAAACGGGTACGGGGCAAACTGCGCTCATATGCCCCGCCGTTAACACAGAGCCTCCAACCGGAGTTCGTTGAGACTGTGGTTGACACTCTATTTCCTTCGGGAGACGAAGTGACTCCTCCCCAAATGTCATATTTGGAAGATCTAGAGGGACCTTTGGAGGATGGGATAGAGGTGACTGTAGTAGAGCTGCGGTTAGCAGTCCGTAAGATGAAGGCGAGAAATACTGCACCGGGGCCTGATGGGATTCCCGGTCAGGTGTTAGCACTGGCCCTGCGGACTCTTGGACCACGCTTTATTAGATTACTAAGCGCATGCATGGAACGTGGACAGTTTCCCCGTCTCTGGAAAACGGGGAAACTTGTCTTGCTCAAAAAAGAAAAACGTCCTGCCGATTCTCCGTCTGCGTATCGCCCCATAGTGTTGCTGGATGAGATGTGCAAGCTCTTCGAGCGAATTGTAGCTGCACGTCTCGTCACACATATGGTGGGAGATGGCCCTGACTTGGCTGAGAACCAATTTGGATTTCGCCGTGGACGCTCCACGATTCACGCGATCCTGAAGGTGAAGACGTTGGCGGAGCAGGCAGTTTCCCGGGGTGAGGTAGTCTTGGCAGTGTCTTTGGACATTGCCAATGCTTTTAACACTCTCCCCTGGAGTGTCATTAGGGAGGCGCTTGGATATCACCAGGTTCCTTCCTATCTCCGTCACGTCATACGCGCGTATCTCAGTGACCGCTGCGTGATCTACCCGAGTCGTGGACATGCTGCGACCCATCAAATGTCGTGCGGTGTTCCGCAGGGGTCGGTCCTTGGGCCACTCCTGTGGAACATCGGCTACGACTGGGTGCTGCGGGGCGTCACTCTTGCGGGAATTAATGTCTTCTGCTATGCAGATGACTCTCTTGTTACTGCCTGCGGAGCCACATACCGGGATTCAGTGGTGTTGGCCACAGCGGGAGTTGCGGACGTGGTGACCCGGATTCGTCGATTGGGTCTTAAAATAGCGTTAGAAAAGTCAGAGGCACTATGCTTCCATGGACCACGAGAATATGAGATATCTCGATCTCGTACTTGACAGCCGATGGCAATTTATCTCACACTTTGAGCGATTGGCCCCGAGACTAATGAGCGCCGCATCAGGCCTTGCTAGCCTTTTGCCGAATCTTGGCGGGCCTTCTGCGTCATGCCGTCGTCTCTACCTCGGAGTAGTGCGTTCCATGGCACTCTATGGTTCGCCTGTGTGGGCGAATGCCCTGACTAGACAGAGTCTCAAAGTCTTGCTTCGTGTGCAAAGAATCCTGTCTATCAGGGTAATACGCGGATACCGCACTTTATCTGCAGAGGCAGCCCTCGTCCTAGCGGCCAGTGTGCCATGGGATCTTGAAGCAATAGCCCTTGCGTCATTATTTCAATGGCGCCAGGAGGCGCTTCAACAGGGCGACAGGCCGGCGCCACGGATCGCGGTAATATACCATTTCACGTTTATATGCTATGGTCTTCAACAGTAGCTCGCCATTTTACCTTTCATCTGCTATTGTTTTCAACAATGGCGCGCCATTTTACCTTTTAGCGCGCCATTTTACTTTTCACATGCTATTGTTTTCAACAATAGCGCTAATAACTTGTTTAGACAGGTAGCTAGGCGGCATCCTTGTGAACATATTTTCTTTAAACCCTCTTATCAGTATCCCCTCCATACTAAATAACGATACTACCTTTGCTACCTAAGAAGATCGGCGTTTTTCCTTAGCGATTTTACCTGGGGGTTAGAGGTACCATAATTGTATTTTATGTGCCATCTTATATTACGAGACATGGATTATTCATTTGATTTATACGAACTAAAGCCATGGTCTTAGTATTTTCGTCCTACTCTTGATAAGTTAAAAGATATTGGATGTTGAAGTTTCACATTTGGGAGTCAAGTGTTAACACAAAACACCACAAGATGTCGTTACTTGTCTTGAATATCCATAAATCTGAATTGGTATACCAATAATATGGCAGTTAGTCAAGTCATCTTCCGGTCAATAAATCTTATTAGTTAAAATAATTATTTTCTTGATAAATTCTGGACCGATACGTGGAATTCTGATTTCTGTAGCCATTTATTGGTTTTACAAATTCAGATTTATGGATATTCGAGACAAGTAACGACATCTGGTGAAATAAGTTCGTGTAACAAATTGTTTGAGTGCCAAATATGATATCTGTGGAACATAGATGGTCCACTTTGAACGGTCTTCTTTGTTGTTTTAATAAAACCTTCATTCGATTCTTACATTTTGTAGTTTCAATACATTCTTTGCTAATCCTAAAAATGTCTCAGTTTATTACGTACTTAGATATTTATGTGCTACTAAAAACCAGTGGAAAACTAAAAAACAGTGGTTTATTGTTCGATACAATTATAAACCGTTTAACCAACTTGGACGTTTCTGCAGATGACCTCAGTGTGTTAAAAACTTTTGTTAAAACATTTGTGTCAAATTTATTAAAGAGGTGGTCGGAAGCACACAGACATCAAACAACGTTTTTTAACAAGAACACGGATTGGTTACATTCAGATATCAAGTGGCCATCGTTAAACTCAGTTGATTTAGCGTCAGTTTTCGCCCAAGAAAACATTATGGATGTCCAAGAAGAAATCGATGATTCCTTGGATACCTCTCTGGATGCAGTAGCTTCAACAAGTTCGTTTTCAGATGTAGCTACAAACACTCCCGTACCAAGAAAGCCCTTCGAGGACTTGTCGAATAAACAAAAAAGGAAGCGTCTTTCATCACTGAGGAACCACTCAGAAGAAGAATTGATGATGGCTTTAGTAAATAAATTAAAAGAAAATGAAAAAAAGCATCTAGCAGCTGTTATTAACTGTCTTTATAAAGACAACGAGAAGGTGGAAGATGTATTTAATGTTATTTTCAAGAAACAGTCTAAAAAAACTTTACCACAAGATGAATCGCTCGCACTTCTCACTAGCCTTCGCCTTTGAAAGTGGCAATATTTAGTATTGCGAAAAACCCTAACCGATGAAAATACAGTTTCGTTGCCTTCGTATCACAAGATCTTTGAGGCTAAAAAAAGATGTTATCCAGACGATATAGCGATTACCGAAGCAAGTGTACGGATTAAGCTACAGTCTATTTTGGACTTAACAGTAAAGAAAATTTTACAAATAATTGGCCATAGCGACTTTGAAGGCAGTTCATTGAAATTAATCAGCAAATGGGGCTGTGATGGGTCTTCATCCCAAAGCACTTATAAGCAAACAGTCAGCGAAGCAGCATTTACAGATTCCTCTGTATTTATGACAAGCTTGGTACCCTTACGTCTCATGGATAGTAGTGATGTCATCATCTGGGAAAATCCACGCCCGTCATCGACGAACTACTGCAGACCAGTAATGTTTGAATTTGCCAAGGAGACTAAAGAATATATCCAGCAACATACAGCAGCAATGGATGAAGAAATATACCGTAAAACGGGGTGTATAGAATTTGCGGGGTGAATAGAAAAAATATCAGGAAAGTTTTCAACATTAAAATTTTATTATTTTTCGTTGCTGAATTTTGGTAGAATTTCAAATTTTAACATGGTAACATTTTTTTCTTGCGTTGGCAACCATTTTTAATTGTCAAAATTGTCATTAGCCTTTAAACTGTACCTTTCAAAGTCTACCTTCTGTTTTCGTGTTATAATCAACTGCCGAAACTTTTGATTTTAGGCCTGAATAACTTGTGAATTTGTGCTATTTAATGTGTTCATCTCATCAGGTGTTCGATAAATTATAAAAATACAGTGAAGGTAAGTGAGAATCCTATATTAAAGTTCTAAAACATTTTAAAATCACAATATGTGTAAATTTATTGTATAAAAGGGGTCAATAGAATCTATTTAAGGGTGAATAGAACTGTAGTATGGGTTTAATGGAAACCCAGTAGGGAATAATAGAAACGCTTAATGTATGAATAGCAACTGATGAGGGGTCAATAGAGATAAATAAATAGGGTTGTCAAATCCTTAATAACTCCAAAATAATAGCCTACTTGCATGGTTTCTGTTTTAATTGATTGTAAGTCCGTATTATTCAGATGAGATCACAATTGTAGATTTAGTGATTGATAAATAAATAATATTTTTAAAGTGACAATTTTCATTTACAGGTACATACCGCCGTAGGGATCATGCCGCGTGTGTATAAACCAGATCCTACCAAAAAAAGGATTAAAAAATATAACTTAGAAACCATGATAAAAGCTGTGGAGGAGTATGCATCTTCTCGAAATGTTAAATTAGAAGTTGCAAAAAAATATGGTATACACAAATCGGTGTTGTATCGTCACAGTACCCGGGATATGAAGCAACATGGAGGCCAAAGAGCTTAATCCGACGAAACTGAAATGTTCTTAATAGAAAACATAAACAAATGTGCAGAATGGGGATATCCCTTAGATACTTTAGATCTCAGGTACATTGTAAAAATGTATCTTGATAAGATAGGTATAATCCATAAAAGATTTAAAAACAATTTTCCCGGACCGGATTTTGTGCAGAGCTTTCTTTTAAGACACAAAAATGAGATTTCTCGGAGAGTTTGTGAAAATATTAAGCGTGCCAGAGCTAAGGTATCTCCAGATACGATTAAAGAATATTTCATAGAACTTGAGAAATCTGGTTAACCATGCGCGGGAAACTTTCAAGAACACATTTATCCCAGGAAAAAAAAAATGTATTGATGAAAGTATAGTGATAGTGCCTTTCAAAGGTCGCCTAATCATCAAACAATATTTACCCAAAAAAAGAAATAGATTTGGGATTAAGCTGTTTGTATTATGCGACGTGGAAACCGGCTATATAGTTGATTTTATAGTGTACTGTGGATCGGAGACAGAAGTTGAGTTGGTACCAAATTTAGGGCTTTCTGGGTCAATTGTCACAGAACTTTTAAAGGAATACTTTTTTTCTCAACTTTTTATTTATTTAAAAGAACGGGCCATATATGCATGTGGCACTGTGAGGTCAAACAGGAAAGAGATACCGCATTTTCAAAAACTAAAACGTGGGCAAATAGAAGCTTACATGTCCCCTCCTCTCTTAGCCCTGAAATGGCAAGATAAAAAACCAGTTTTGATGTTGTCTACAAAACATGATGATAAAGTTATACCATCAGACAACATAAACTACTCAACTGGGCTTCCCAAAATGAAACCAGAATGTGTAGTAGACTACAATAAAAATATGGGTTCCGTTGATACAGGAGATATGATGACGAGCACATTGGGCTGTATAAGAAAATAAAAAAATGGCCTAAAAAGCTTGGATTTCACGTTATTGACATGTTTTTGCTCAATGCTTTCTATACAGGGTGGCCAGAAAAGTGGCGTCCAAAGGTACAAATTAGGTACTTCATACCGAGGGGTATCTGATTCACCACCAAAAGTCTAGCGGTTTTTTTTCGTTTTCGTGTAATGATTTTTTTTGTAGATTTTTAATTATTTTTATGTGGATCAACTTTAATCATTTTAATTTTGCACAGTAGACCTTTTTTTGTTTTTTTTTTCTTGTTTTCTGATCATTATGAATTGTACAATAATTAAAAAAAAACTAGACACGAATTGGTCACGGTAAGTACTTTTTTTTCTATCTAAAGTGGCAAAATTGAGTTTATTGAATGAAACTTGAAAGTTCACCTTTTAATAAAAAAATCTTAAAACTATTTTTTTTTGTTTCAGACTAAACTTAAAAACTGCGCTAGACTCTAATTTTTCAATATAATACAAAAAAAATACAACTTAATAGGCGTTAATTCAATGAAATCGGCCTTCAAAGTTACAAAGGTCGAAAAGTCCTAAAACCACTTACTATAATAATAGTTATAAATTTATTTTAATTGGTGCAGTTTATTTCCAAAAAAAAACGACATACAAAACAAGGTATAGAACCTTTTTTTTACCTGAAATAACAATGGATCTAGTAAACGATGGACTATCTCTCTCACTCTCTACGGCTAGAACCCGGATATGCGAGACGGGAGATGTAGCAGCGAATTACCCGGGGCGCGGCGTCAGCGCACAAAAAGACAGCGTCAGTCGTTCTCACCTTGTGTTTCTAGTGATGGGTCAACTCGGAATAAACGTAACTCGAGTCAACTCGAGTTAAAATGCACGTAACTCGAGTTAACTCGAGTTGCAACTCGAGTTGGTGGGCATGAGTTACCCAATTAGTTATTTTTCACACTTTGCCGCTTTACGCCAAAAAAACCGAACCGATTCTGATGAGACTTAGTATATAATTAGCTTGAGACTTAAATTATTGCATAGGCTACTTTTTTATCGCGATATTTTTCAATCTCAATATTTCAGCAAGAACGAGGCTTTCACGTGTGAAACCACGGCATGTAGTTTTTTACATTTTAATCCTTCGGTCTCTCCCGAGATTAGGCAATTGGACCGAAATAAAAATTAATTTATCGAATAAAATAAACACCAAGCATTTTTTTTAGTTTAAAATTTGTTAAAAATAGTACTAAATGAGCTCGAGTTCGCAAGTTTTAACTCGAGTTGACTCGAGTTGATCGCAACTCGAGTTAACTCGAGTTGGCAACTCGAGTTGACCCATCACTAGTGTTTACTGCTACTCGTGTTGTCTCGTCATTTATACTCTACCACTCGCTTTGCCCCCGGACCCCGCTGCTTACATACCTGACAACTTCTACTCGCTCGTTTATTGGACTCCGTTTTACTTTGTGATTTGGACTTTGTTGATTTGGAAGAGTCAGAGATGAGCTACACGTTGAGTGAATATGCAGAAATGCATTATTTTTATGGAGTTGCACAAGGCAACGGCCATGAAGCGGCACGATTATATCGTGAACAACTTCAACGTCGAGGTGGACCACAACCCGAAAATTATCCGGATCATCGTGTTTTTATTAACACGCACAATACGTTAATGGCGGGTCGCATTCCTGGTAGAGAAGGCCATCATGAAGGAGTTCCTAGAGTTGATCTAGATCGCAGAGAACGAGTGCTGGAAGAAATAAATCAAAATCCGTCAACGAGTACTAGAAATATTGCACGAACTTTGAACATTCCGAGAACATCTATTCAAAACATTCTTCACAAGGAGAAATACCACGCGTATCACATTCAACGAGTCCAATCTTTACTGCCAACAGACTATCAGTTGCGGGTTGAATTTTGCGAAACAATGTTACGGAAAGAACAAGAGGACCCTGGGTTTTTCAACAAAATTTTGTGGACTGACGAGTCTCGATTTGAACGCACGGGCATATTCAATATTCACAATTATCACATATGGGCAATTGAAAACCCACACGCGGTGAGGGACTCAAATTTTCAACATCGTTTCAGCGTGAACATGTGGTCCGGAATCCTAAATGGAGAAATAATTGGTCCGTTTGAGCTGCCGTCTAGGTTAAATGGAGACACTTATAAAGAATTTTTAGAAAACAATTTACCATCGCTACTGGAAGATGTGAATTTGCAACTTCGTCGAACAATGATTTTTCAAAATGACGGCGCTCCTTGTCACTACGCAACACAAGTGCGAAATTATTTAAACGAAAGATTTCCGAATAGATGGATCGGACGAAACGGACCAATTAGGTGGCCTCCACGCTCCCCTGATCTCAACCCGATACATTTTTTTGTTTGGGGTTATTATAAAGAAGCAACGTATGCAAGAGAATGTTCGAGCGAAGATGAACTTAGAGTAAGGATTGATGAAGCCGGGAGTGTGATGAAAGCAAACAGAGAAGCTTTTATGCGTTTAAAAGACAATTTTTTGCGAAGGTGTAGAATATGTATTTCTGCGGGAGGCCGTCATTTTGAAAACTTATTATAATAAAAAAAGTATAATTAATTATGTTGTTTTATTTACATTAGGTATCTAGAAATAAAAAGAAAAACAAAAAAGTCAAAGTTTTAAAATTAACCATGACTTTCTTGTTATTCTTTTTACTTAAAAAATCGAATATTGTTTTAGGACTTTTCGACCTTTGTAACTTTAGAGGCCGATTTCATTGAAATAACGCCTATTAAGTTGTATTTTTTTTGTATTGTTTTGAAAGATTAGAATCTAGCGCAGTTTTTAAGTTTAGTCTGAAACAAAAAAAAATAGTTTTTAGATTTTTTATTGAAAGGTGAACTTTCAAGTTTCATTCAATAAACTCAATTTTGCCACTTTAGATAGAAAAAAAAGTACTTACCGTGATCAATACGTGCCTAGTTTTTTTTTTTAATTATTGTACAATTCATAATGATCAGAAAACAAGAAAAAAAAAACAAAAAAAGGTCTACTGTGCAAAATTAAAATGTTTAAAGTTGATCCACCTAGAAAAAATTAAAAATCTACAAAAAAAATCATTACCTACACGAAAACGAAAAAAAACCGCTAGACTTTTGGTGGTGAATCAGATACCCCTCGGTATGAAGTACCTAATTTGTACCTTTGGACGTCACTTTTCTGGCCACCCTGTATGTTTAAAATGATAAACAAAGACAAGAAATATCATTTTGCTGATTTCCAATTGAGCGTTATCAGACAATTAATTGATAAATATAAACACAATACTTTAACTTTACCATCGACTTCGCGCGGCCTCCTGGACTCTAATCGCTTTTTACATAAAGATGCTTTAGAACATTTTCCTTCTAGAATACCAAACGGGAAAAGGCAGCGATGTAAAATGGCACAGCAAAGCGAAAACGGTCTGATACTCGGTTCATGTGCAAGAAATTTGGATAACTTCTTGCAAGGGAAAAAATTCAACTCCGATGGGGCAGTCCAAAGCGCCTTCTCAAAGATTTCATTGATTCTCGTCCTAATGGTTTTTTTAGTAAAGGGATCAATGAACTACCTATGAGATGGCAAAAGTGCATAGATAGCAATGGTACATACTTTGATTAAATAAATATATTATTATAAAAAAAAAAGACTTTATGTTCCTCCCTTACAAAACGCCAATTTCATATGTAATGACCTACAAATACAAACAATAATCGACCGATCGAATCGAATCGGACTCGATCCGAATAATCAATATATTTGAGGCTACAAAGGAGACCCGGTAAGTATGTAGAAAAAAACTTATTATTAGAACTTGGATTAATAGGGGTTAATTAAGAAACCTATAATTGCCACAAATTAGAAAAAATATGTTAGAAATAAATTTAAGCCAAAAGATGTTCTAAAATTGTAGGCACACGACTACGCGACTAGGATGTTTTAATTATTTGAAATTATTTACTGAATACGATATTCATAATGTAAATTCAAATGTTCGTAAAATATAAGTGCTATGAAAAATATTATACAATGTGTCTGGTCACCGGTGTCGGAGACTTAAGGGGGGTTAAATATGGGGATTTTTATCGACAAATCACTATCTCGATTTTCTCTTGGCCTCTCCATACTAAAATGGCAGCCATTTTGTTTTTTTTTACTTTGCAGCTCAGACGCCTGCACTGATTTAATCATTGCTATCGATGTAAACGTCTTAGGAAGACAAAAGAGGTGTAATTTGAAAGCTAACAATGAAGACAATCAATTTATGATACATTTTATTCAATATCTTTTTCACAAAATGACATAACAATATTAACAAAATAAAAATCATATTTATTTATTGCATTTTTTTTTTAGTATTTTAACTTTTTCATAAAAACTAACGTGTCAAGCTAATTTTTTTAAATTGTATTCTCATAGTACAAGATATTTCCATTAAATGTAATGTTACATCAAAGCCATGAGTAAGATAGTTTAAAAGTTATGATGGTTTAAATATGACCATATAAATATGACAATAGACTCAAGACCCCACATTCCATTGTCGTGTCGGCGTGTCGTAAGACAGGCAGCTGTTCTTTGACAACATGTTAGAAAGAGACATGTATAGGGTGTGAATGAGACAAAATTTCGGCTCTACTCAGGTCAGGATACAATTACAGGTAGTCGTCCCTCGCCTTGCGTTGTGATTACATTCTTATCTGCCGAAGTACTGTGCGTTGTTATTTTCTAACCTCTGCGTTGTGTTTTGGACTCGTTTTGTTATTTTAGTTAACTTTCGTTAACTAAAATGGAAGAGCGTCGTTTTTCAAGCCGCGACGTGGCCAACATCCATTTTGTGTATGGATTTTGCGACGGGAACGCGAATGCTGCTGTAAGAGAGTATGAGAGAAGATTCCCTAATAGACCTACGCCGAATGCTCGCACGTTCATCAGATTGCACTCGAATCTCTTCGAATATGGAATAAGAAGACCCGCTAACGAACGTACTCGTTTGGTGTCTCCGCGAGAGGAAGAAGAGGTGTTGGATTTAATAACGCAAGACCCACAACTGAGTGTCCGTCGCATTGCGATTAGACTCGGTCTATCGAAATGGACAGTTTGGCAGATTTTAAAACGACAAGGATTGCATCCATTCCATTTTAGAAGAGTCCAGGATTTAATTGGACCTGACGTCGCCCGAAGGACAGTTTTTTGTTCGTGGATATTACGAAAAGCGCGATCCAATCCCAAGTTTTTAAAGAGGATTATGTGGACCGATGAAGCAACTTTTACGAGATCTGGATACACAAATCATCGGAACGATCACCTGTGGCTCCAAGAAAACCCGCATGCAGTGAGACCCAGTAGCTTTCAGCACAAGTTTTCGGTAAATGTTTGGGCTGGAATGATAGACGATATCCTTATTGGGCCTCTTATTTTGCCCGCTACATTAAATGGCCCAAGATTTTTGGAATTCCTGCAGAATGACTATCAAGACGCATTAAGCGAATTGCCATTGACGTATAGGGCAAGAATGATACTCCAATTAGATGGAGCTCCGGCACACTTTGCGGTAAATGTGAGAAATTACTTAAATAACACATATCCAACATGGATTGGACGAGGTGGGACGATTGCTTGGCCGCCACGTTCCCCGGATTTGACACCCCTAGATTATTTTTTATGGGGCACAATAAAGCAGAAAGTGTACGTTAACGTGCCCAACACAAGAGAAGAACTAATTGAAAAAATATTACAAGTCGGGGATGTAATGAGGGCGGACAAAGCCATGATAAAAAGAGCCACACAACATGTGTCAATTAGGGCAACTGCTTGTCTACAACAAAACGGAGGACATTTTGAATCGTGGCTGTAGTACCTAGTTTAGATGATATTAAATTAATAAATGATAATTAATGGTTTTACTTTGTTTTTTTTTGCCTTTTCCCATCCCATAGATAGAAAAACTACCTTTTTCCAATCATCATAGCTTCGAAACTTTTTTACTTAGGACCTTGATGTAAGATTTATTTTAATGGAAATATCATGTATTATGAGAATACAATTTTAAAAAAATAGCTTGACAGGTTGGTTTTTATGAAAATTTAAAAAAACTAAAAAAAATGCAAATACACAAATACCAGGGAAGAGGAGATAGACCTACGCATCCATAGTGCCCTGCGATGTAGTGCAGCTCTCCATAAGGTGTTGAGGTCTAAACTTCTTAGCAGGAAGACCAAGTATCGGATCTACAAAACAGTTATTAGACCGATCTTGACATATGGCAGCGAAGCGTGGACACTAACACTTAGGGAAGAAGAAAAGCTTTTGGTGGCAGAGAGAAAAATCCTGCGTAGAATTCTGGGTCCTACCCAGAGAGAAGATGGGAGTTGGAGGGTTCGAAAAAACCTGGAGATCGAGGAGATGATCGCCGAACCCAACATCATGGGAGAAGCCAAAGCCCAAAGACTTCGCTGGTTGGGCCATATTGAAAGGATGGGGGACGATCGTGCCGCCAAAAAGGCCTATCTTGGAGTCCCAAATGGCCGCCGCCCAGTCGGTCGGCCCAGATACCGCTGGAGGGACGCCGTGGAAGCAGATCTGCGCGAATTAGGAGCAGCAGAGTGGCAAGAGGCGTCCCAAAATCAGCAAAAATGGCGTTCTCTTGTGTCGGAGGCCAAGACCCACTTCGGGTCGCTGCGCCAGAGGAGTGTGTGTGAGTGAAAAAAAATGCAATAAATAAATACTATTTTTATTTTGTTAATATTGTTATGTTATTTTGTGAAAAAGATATTGAATAAAATGTATCATAAATTGATTGTCTTCATTGTTAGCTTTCAAATGACACCTCTTTCGTCTTCATAAGACGTCTACATCGATAGCAATGATTAAATCAGTGTAGGCGTCTGAGCTGCAAAGTAAAAAAAAAACAAAATGGCTGCAATTTAATATGGAGAGGCAAAGAGAAAATCGGGATAGTGATTTGTCGATAAAAATCCCCATATTTAACCCCCCTTAAGTCTCCGACACCGGTGACCAGACACATTGTATAATATATGAAAAAGTGTTATAATGATGGAGGCTATTTTACTCATATACTCATATACTCATTTATTGGTAACAAAAAATTACAAGTCAAAATAAAATAATTATATTATACAATACAATAACGTATAATATATTAATCAATAAAATTATGTTTCACAATACGTGAAATATAAACCATATTAAATTTAAAATCAAATAAATTAAATTAAATGTCAATCATAATAATAAATACCTACTTCATAATAATAAAATTAGCTACGTCATGTATAATTAAAATTACTCTGTCTTAAAAATTCGTTAAAGTCATAGAACGTTTGCTCAACAAGCCATTTCTTTAGTCTCAACTTAAACGCGGGAAGGCTGGGCGCCGATATCACGTCACGGGGCAGTCCGTTATATACGGTCGGTCCCATCACGTGAGTCAGTTTACTTGACCTCGTCATGCGTCTTGACAATTCCCTAAGCACGCTAGTGTGTCTAGTGTCGATACTGTGTGTGTCTCCAAACTTTTTGAACAGGTTCTCATTCGATCTCACAAACACAGCGACCTGCATTATTACTATGCTTGGTAATGTGAGAACTGCTAGCGACTTAAAATACGGTCTAGCTGATGCGTCCTGAGGGATCCCGACAATCGCGCGGATCGCGCGTTTTTGCAGCCGGAAGGCACGCTCCCAGTCCGCAGCCCGCCCCCACAACTCGGCACCGTACTGTAGTAACGAGTGTACCGTCGCGAAATAGCACGCACGAGCTACGCCCTGAGGAACCACTCTTGCGACTCGGTAAAGCGCGAAACATGCACTACCCAGCTTCCCGCACAGCCTGTCTATGTGCCCTGACCATGTAAGGGACCGGTCTATTATAAAACCTAAAAAATTAAGGTGTGGGACCTCCTGTATCTTCGTCCCGTCGACCACTATAGACATAGGTCTTGTAGCGTGACCAGCCAATGAAAACCGGACGAGGTGTGTCTTACTAAGGTTCAATGCGAGGCCATTTCTCTGAAACCAGGTAGCAAGTTGTTCAGCAACCAGGTTAAGTTTCCGTTCGAGTAGTTCATGAGAAGGCGCGGTGACCAGTGCAGCGACGTCATCGGCGTACAAGTAGATATCCGCAGCTGGAACCGACTCAGGCAGATCATTAAGCATGAGGGAGAAAAGGATGTTTGAAACAGATGATCCTTGCGCTACGCCCATTGTAGACTTCAGCGGATCCGACTCTCCCTTACCTCCTCCACCGACCACAATTTGTGATCGATCTCTCATGAGATCGATCATTAAGTGGTAAGCTTTGCCAGCGATACCGTAGTGGCCTAATTTCGCAGCGAGTACTCGGTGATCGGTCACATCAAAGGCCTTAGACAAGTCGCAGCTTATAAGGGCTACCTGTAGTCTAGCCTCCCTAGCAGCTAATATCCTTTTCAAGACCTCGCGTGCTAACGTTATAGTCGAGCGGCCCGCACGATAAGCGTGCTGGCGATCTGACAGGGCACCCGTTGACGAGAGAAACTCGGTCAGCCGTCGACTCAAACCATTTTCGAAAACCTTAGCTACAGCAGGAATAATCGAAACTGGCCTGTATCCATCTATCTCGCTACGTCTACCCTTCCCCTTAAACAGCGGCGAGACCTTACTAATTTTTATCGGGCTTGGAAATGAACCCTCTTCGATACACCGATTATATAGATCACTTAAAATTGAAGCAAGAGCTGGTATTGCCGCACGAAACATTTTCATGGAAATTCCATAAATATCCTTCGACGGCTTAGGTGGAATTTGTTTACATACAATATTATACACCTCTCTCGGAGTAAATTGAGTAAGGCGGAGAGATCGATCAGCTGGTGCACGGGCAGCCACGAGCGAGCGACAGACTGCGGTGACGTCAGCCCGCGGCGCCCCACAGGCAGCCGCAGCACCCAGAAATCTAGCGTTCATAGCGTTGACCAGATCTTTGATTGAAGCAAATTTACTCCCGTCTAAATTACGTACCACGTCAGTAAAGTCCACAGTATGTGAGCCATGTTTTCCTCTCTCTTTGTCTACTATACTCCACATAGCCCTAGACTTATTATTTTCTTTATCAATTAAATTTACATAGTGATTCAATTTTGCAGACTTTAATAATGTATTATAACGAATTTTCATGTCGGATATAAGTGAATGTATAATGTCATTATCGGGAGCTAAATTACTTAATTTAATAATGTCAAATAATAATAATTTATAATTGCGTACATCAGGGCTAACCCATGATGCGTGTCGATTGTACGTATTCGACACTTTTACAAGTGGAAAACAGATGTCCATTTTAGCAGTAAATATATTAATTACAGCCGTTATCATATCGGCTAAATCGTGGTGCTTAAGTTTCATAAAAGTCCAGTCGACACTTTCCAACGCAGTAACAAAACTATGCACACTAGCTGGAGTATGCTTCCTAACATAATAATATGTTTGAGTTGACGGTTTGGTACATATGACTTCAGCCCTCACTCCGAGATGATCACTGATGTTTGTGACAATCGGCGAGGCATGAACTGAACCCTTCCTCAAGTTACTATATACATGTTCCAGACTCGTCGCAGTTGTACTAGTTATCCTAGTCGGAAAGTCAACACTATTTATTAAATTGTGAACTGACAATAAATCCGACAATTTTTTTAGGTCACTATTGAGATTCGCTAAAATATTTACATTAAAATCTCCAACAATCACGCAATCGATACCTAAATCGGTTATCTTGTTGAGCAAACGTTCAAATTCTGTAAAAAAGCTACTAAATGTAACTTTATTCGTCCTATATATACAAACAATAGTCACCTCATAATCTAATAGATCGACAGCCGAAATTTCGCAAAATCTTTCAACGGACATGCTTGTGAGATCTTTATTTTCACTACACTTCATGTTATCTTTAACAAATATACACGATCCACCATGTGTGATATTTTTCCTACAAAAACTAGACACTAGCTTATACCCGAATAGCGAAATATATTTTATTTCGTCGTCGGTCAACCAATGCTCCGTTAGAGCTAAGACGTCACACTTCAGTTCACTACGACATTGCAACAATACTTCTAAATGCAATGTTTTTCCGTTGAGTGACCGTATATTTTGATGACATAGTATTATTTTATGTACTTCACTAAATATTTCTGCATTCCCGTCATGCGTTCGAAGTGCTCGTTGGTCGCCGCTGCACTGAGCGCCCGAATGATCTGGAGTCGATTGTCCAGCGCTCGGCTCCCCGCTAGTGGCGGGGGCGAGCACGAAACCAGTCGGATACCTTCACTCGCGGTGGCCACGAAGTAGGCGAGCATAAAGTGTCATATAGCGACTCAGGGAAAGTAATAATGAAAGCGGCGTGTTCGCCCGACCTAATTTGACGTTTTTCTACTATGTATTGTTCGCATTTGGTGACCTTGTTTAAGTGTTTTAGCACATCGTCCTCTGTCGTTTCTGGTCTGAATGACCACGCCTGAAGATGTTTTACTCTTGCAGCTGCTTGGAGATCGTCACTCTTTCCTGTACCTACAACTATAGAACGCCGTGGTCTATTACCGTTACGCCTACGAACAACTTGCCATGTATCGTTGTTGTCAATGCTCCGTGTCTCATCGTCGATCGCTGGGTTTATGGCCATCGACCTCTCTCCAGCATTGGCAGGCGCAGGCGATAACTCGCCGGAGTTGACGTTCGCAGCTGATTGCTTCGGTAACAGTCGGCTAGTTCCGGGAGTATTCGTTGCCAGTGCATGAGATCCAACAGCGCTAGTTCGCTTGATATTATTTGGCTTCGTCACTCCTAATTTTTCGTGCGCTTTTAGACGCGCTTCACGCATCGGTCGCTGTATCGCTGGTTGGGTTGGAACACCAGTCATAGCGGGAGTCTTTTTCTTTTCGAAATGTAGCTTACCCTCTAATTGATTTTTTAATTGATTTATCAATTCCGATTGTTTGCTCATTTTCACATTCTGCTGTTCCAGTTTACAATCCATCTCACTGATTTTATCACTTAGGTTGCTTATCACCTTCGTCAACTCGCGAATAGTATTTTCAAGCGTTTTTTGCGCCATTATATATTATTAAAAAGTAAAACTGTTCGGAGCTAAATCAACAGCCAGGGCAGCCAACTACCAACTTGTACAAACTTGTATAATATAGTTCAGTGCAGTGCAATTAAAACCGAAAAATGGCTTTAATTTTAACAACTGTTAATAGTATACGGGTGACGCGATTCGAATTGCGGAACCTGTAATTTTACATGTGCGTAACGATACAATAAAATTATTTTGAGACAAACCCTTGTACAGATCTATTGTATTTTCTCATACCTGTGTTCAAGAAAAGGAATAGCGAAGGAAACTTTCCATTCGATCATTTAGACAATAATAATTTACAAGAATCCGAAATATTTTACAAGGAGAAATACATCATCAAAAATCCTCCATGACAGGAAAATGCCTCGAGCAATAAAAAACATAAGTAATATTAAGAATCCGAAACTCAAGAAAAACACAACGAGGAATAAGAAGATGACCATACACATTTATTACAACATCCATCACCTGTATCAACTGCAACTGCAAATAGTTTAAAACGAACCAAAAAAGATATACTCAGAATCCTACGAACTGGTTAAAATTGTTTTTAAAGAGACATCCAACCATAACAACGATTGAGATTTTAAATGCAGGTAGAGCACCGAAACTGAATAAGCCTATTGTGATGCAGCATTTTGAGGAGTAGGTACAAGTAATTATACAAACAACTGGTGATTGGATGGATACACCCTGAACTTCTTTATAATATGGATGAGAAAGGTTGTAGGCTAGGTATACAAACTACCGACCGTCTTAGCAAAAAAATACATACGCGACGAATTGAGAACCTCCCCCTTGTTTGGAAGTCGGTTAAAAATTGATCTGAAAGAGTACGCATGGTTGCACCAGAGCATGCAGAAAACGTAACTATTGCTGCTTGTGTCAATGCGGTAGGAAACCCAATGCCTCCCATATTATTCAAGGGAAACCTGAATTTACTGCCAATTTGTCAGCTGGGTCATTCATTAGTAAAAATGGCTCCTAAAGGGAGTATGACTTGTTCCATATTTGTAGTTTTTTTCGTCATTTAGGCAGATACAAACCGGCAGACAAATGCTTATTAGTTTTTGATGGTGCTTCTTGCCATTTGAATTATGACATTGTTGATGCTGCTGATAAAGAAAACATTGTGTTATAATGTTTACCTTCGAACACAACTCATGAGCTTCAGCCGAGAAATAATGTGACGTTTCCGAGATCCGGGCTGTACTGTCACTACCTTGTCAGATTAATTTGCTTCTTGTTGATTGTTACGCAGAGATTGTAATTTCAAAAAGCATAATAAATCCTCTATTAACTTACTAAACACTTATAATTAACCCGTACAGATGCAAACCTTTTCATCGCTTCTCTTGTAACCATAAAACATTTAAATGTGAGTTGTGACAACAAATACCGTAATTTGGAAAAGTGAGACTTGTGCCTCCGTAAGAGATTGCAGACCAATATCACTAGAATTTGATAAAGAATCACCAAAAAAAAACTGTAGTAAACGATATAAATCATCAAATAAGAAATCTGTCTCCTTCACTTAGAAAAAAGGAATGGTCAAGTAATCGAAACAAGACATAACCTTTATTTAAACCACAATTAACGGTAAAGTGCACCAAGTTGTCACTGAAACTTGTTCCAGTTCTACTTGCAGTTTCTGGTGCAACTCCTGGACATAAAAATAATTAAAAAAACCTGGCCAAGTGCGAAACTCGCGCACGAAGGGTTCCGTACCACTATCACATTTGGGTACCGAACCCTAAAATCGTTTACCACTTTTAAAATTTGATAGGAAAATGTGACATATTTAGCTTCGATTCTTACTTCCATTATACGACCACACCACTAAAAAAAATGAAAAAAAAAAAACTTTGGCACAAAGACAATCTGAAACTCTTTGGTAAGTGAAGGCAGACTGGTATTTGACAGATAGGGCAGCCATTTTGAATTTCATGACCTACTCGATTCGATGTTTTTGAAACACGTTTGTTGTATGGGAGCCCCTCTTTAATATTTGTTTTAATTGTTTTTAGTATTTGTTGTTGTAGCGGCAACCGAAATACATCTTCTGTGAAAACGGACGGACGGACGGACGGACGGACGGACGGACGGACGGACGGACGGACAGACAGACAGCGAAGTCTCAGTAATAGGGTCCCGTTTTTACCTTTAGGTACGGAACCCTAAAAAGCAGTGATCACACGAGTCAAAGGTTAAACCAATACAGACTATCAAAGTTACATGCCTGGATTAGGAGTATGTAAATGATCTTACAAATTTCATATAGCCCAAATACAGAGTTACATGTAATGTATAATTTTAATATTTGCATGCCTCTTTTAGGTAGAACATAATGGAACTTATTATTGTAACTATCTTATAGAATACTAGCTGCGCCCCGCGGTTTCACCCGCGTAGGTCCCGATCCCGCGGGAATTACGGGATAAAAAGTAGCCTATGTGTTATTCTAGGTGTCCAGCTATCTATATCCCAAGTTTCATCGCAATCGGTTTAGTAGTTTTTGCGTGAAAGAGTAACAAACATCCTCACAAACTTTCACATTTATAATATTGGTAGGATAATGGAACTCATTATTGTAACCATCTTATATTATACCTATTTTTATGGGAAATAAAGATACTGATACTGAGAGTTTGTAAAACACGTAGAGAAAGGTACGTAGAGAAAGCGATATAGTGGAAATAAAGCACGAACTGGTTTTCACAATGGTAGATGGGAAGATCGCTCAAGTATCGACTGATACGTGCTCGGGAGCAGCTTGTACTATCTGCGGAGCTAAAGCGACCGAAATGAATAAAGTCAGGTCGCTTCCAAACCAGAAAATAGGGATCCTTACTAGTATGGTTTGCGTACCTTGCATGCTTGGATACGATGCATGGAGTTAATACTTTATGTATCGTACAGCCTACCATTCCAAAAATGGTTAGCAACAACTCTCGAAAACAAGAGACTTAAGGAAGAGAAAAAAAAGCGTACAAACCCAATTTAGGAATCAGGTGGGTCTACATATAGATAAACCCCGACAAGGGTCCGTAAATAGTAATGACGGGAACACTGCTCGTCGATTTTACAAAAACTACCATTCCAGTTCCGAGATAACTGGAGTCGATAAAGAGTTCATCAAAAGATTATACGTTTATTGCAACCTATGGCATCCGGTCACGCTATCAACCTTGAAAAATTTGGCGAATATACTCGGAATAAAGCAGAATTATATGTTGAGAAATAAAGGTGGTATTACATGCCCTCTTCAGTAGGTACACAAGATCTTAATTCACGGAGAGAATAATATCTACCAATTAGACAACTTGCAGAAGATGCGTAAGAATCCCGAAATAAAGACAACAAAAGAATTAAATGCTTATTAGTGTGAACTAATACTTTCCTACACTGATGGAGGAAAACCTGTCAATATTTTTGCAGAAAAATTGTCAAGTTCCTAAAGAAAATATGTGTTTCATAATCGGTGGCATATAATTCCTCAATTTAATAAACGATGGGCTAGTGCTTCACGCAGAAATGAAACGTTTTTAAGCAAGAATATCAATTTGTAAGATTCTGAATATTTAGTAACCGGCTACAGAGGATGATATCACCAATCCAACTCCATCTACTTCATCTGGAAAACGAGGAAGACCGTGTGACTTATAGTGATTCTGCAGAATCTAACATCTAACAGAGAAAAAATAGTTTGTTGCGAAATGAATATGTATTTGAGCACATCTACAGTTCTTACGTCTTCAAGGTCTTATATCTTCAAGGCTTACGTCCCACAGGTGAAAGCACTGAAGCTAAACTGCTCGAGAAAATAATGTCTGCTGATAAGGACAAGAAGAGGACATTATTGAATCAAATCAAGGATAATAATTAAATTAAAGTACTATCTGACCAGGAAGCATTGAGCGTATTCATTGATTTAGATTTAAATAAAGGTCAGTATTAGTACTTAAGTTATCCACCAGCTTATTCCATAGTCATAACGAATACATATGCGAAAATAATGAATTTGCAAGATTTATTAGATCACACAACAACCAGAATATTACAAATTGAGTTTCATTCGGATAGTGATGTAAAACACTTCATCTTGTACAGTAAATGGGGATGTGATGGGTCGTCTGGCCAAAGCCAGTACAAGCAAAAACTTTCAGACGCGAATATGTTTATAACGTCCTTTGTCCCAATCAGATTAATAAATGAAGAGACAGGTTCTATTGTTTGGCAAAATCCAGTACCTTTTTCTGTACGTTTTTGTAGACCAATATCAATGGGAAAAACGCATTCCAAAACAGAAGAAAATGAAGTAATAATAAACCAGAGTGCGGCTGACTCCAAAGCGGCAGTTCTCATTGACCAATTGACCATAACTTTTGCTAATAGATTTGGCAATATTTTACGGCCTGACGCCGAAGCTAAGTTTAACTCAAAACTCAAAAATTTTTATTCATTTAGAACGTATATTATACACACATACGTACGTTTTGAAACGTCGAGATTTTCAACAATCTTTCAAACAATCTTGTGTTACATTCATTACAGTACAAAATAATTTGTATTGCTAATTACCTACAAATTTCAGCGTCCCCGTCCCCAAATTATTAACTTTATAAATCAAAAATCAAAATGGATTTGACAATATAGATGCAAAAAATATCTCTATCAACTTTTTGGTAGCCACTCCCATTGTGGAAATAATGACCTTTTTCAAAGCGTCTTTTGATGAAGTAAAAACGGGAGTTACGAGATTTAAGGTGAGACTTTCAGTTGCAAAAGAACAACTAAAAGAGATGCATCTGGTGCTCCTGTTGCGTGGATACCTAATGAGAGGGAAAGAACACAAAATATCTCTCAGTATGGGTTGACTAACTATCATATACCTCTACTCCAAGGATAACTTTTGCTCCGGAAAGAAGAACTGGTGTTTTAAGAAGTTTGGGACCGTTAACTCAAACCATCTTATTGGTATTAGAGGACAAATATTATAATAAACTCACATCTGCTTTGAATCGCATCATCCAAATGCTTCCAATGGCCAATGAAATATGCACTTTTTTGAGGGAATGCAGAAGCCATGGTGCTGCTATAGGAATAATAAGAGAATTAGGGGACATACTTCTATTGACAACTGCCCGGTCTATATCCATCGCCAGAGAATTTAGACTTAGGAGGTCGTGTTGTTCTAAAACTAGTTGATAATCTGCCTCCAAAAACGTTGATTTATAATGACCGATCCACTCCGTCCGCTTTTAAATAATCTAGTGGACCCCCGTCCACTAGATTAATTAAAAGTGGAATTAAAGTTCCTATATAAATAGGACAGGAACCCTGATGAAAAATCGTGTTCCTGGATAGTCACGCCCTAATTAAAAGAAAGCAATCTGTCCAGACGTTTTAGTGTTTATCTACTGTAAGTCTGGGCGGTATTTTAAATAAATAAATAAAGCAAAGAAGACAAAACTTTGTTAAAAACAGACGGAGCGCTGCAACAAAAATGGCAGAGGTAGCCATGACTGCGTAGGGAGTGAGGCAAGACAAAAATATTGTTGTTTTAAAGTAGGCCTATTGTCAATTCGTGTCGATAAATTTACGATAGTATTTTGTTTCGTATGGTTTATAACTTATGAGTGTCCGGACTTTGACTTAACATGGACAGATTTATTAATAAATATCAACCTTAACCTAAAGTTTGTACCCCTTACTGCATAGCATGACATATCGGGCATCAAGAATTTTCAACGTCTTATTTAAATTTTGCTCCTTTTTTTATTCTTAAAACACTAAAATAAACAATCGATAATACTGTTTTGACGTTTGATAAAAAAAAATGTACAGCAATAGAAAAAAAAAGTAAACTCAGTTTGTTTCCCAACGGTTGATAAGAGGTAAGTAGTTCCACATTTCGGGATGATTTTGTATGGTTTTCCACGATAAATAGCTAAGATAGCTAGCTGCTAGCTAATGTATGATCGCAAGTATTTCTGCTGTTGAATTTAGTTGCCAGATATGGGATAGTATGCAGTGTGTGTTTAATGTGTGTGGCCATAGGATTGTGTGCATATTATAAGTATTGTATTGTAAGCCATATAGGGCATAATATGCAAGGATGTGAGAACTGCTTACATTATTTTTTTGTTTCTATTAACTTGATTAGGCTTTGAACTTGCGTGTCTACATTGCACTTTACGCTTGTTTTTTTTTCCAACAGTTTGTGAACAGCAATGTCGAGAAGGAAACAAGTGCATGTGGTCAATATTCCAGATGGGAGTGAAGATGAAGAGCTGTCTGATGGTGATGAGGAATAGAGAGTCAATCGGGGTCCGGATCCATTATATTTGTCTAAATCCAATGAAAATAGTGACGAAGAATTACAGTCAGATATTGAAGACCAAAGCGCCCAGCCTTCAACAAGCAGAGAAAGAAGGCAGGGAAATGAAAAGAAAACTCCTAAAAAATCTTATAAATGGGAAGCAGGTAAGAGACAGTATAATGAAGAGAATTACGCCTTTCTAGGCGATATAAGTCTCACAGATGAAATAAAAGATTTGAAGACACCATCACACATTTTCGATTATTTTTTCACACCTGAAATGTTCACATATATTACTAATGAATGAGTCTAAACGTTATGCTAATGAAAAAGGAAAAGAGGCCAATATTTCAGAATTGGAAATGCGGCAATTTGTAGGCATTCTGATTTATATGTCTGTAGTACATTATCCGACAACCAGATATTACTGGAAGACTGGTATGGGATTTGAACCTATTTAGAAAACGATGACCTGCAATAGGTTTGAAGAAATCAAGAGGTTTATTCATTTTGTTGACAATTCGTCTATTCTTCAGCCAGAAAACCCTCAATATGATAAACTTCAAAAAATAAGACCGTTTCTGTCCCAAGTCAGAGATCGACTACTAAAGGTGCCAAAGGAACAATATCTTGCGGTAGACGAACAAATCGTACCTACAAAAACCCGGCAAAGTAGTTTAAAGCAATATAATCAAAAGAAGCCTCATAAATGGGGATACAAAGTGCATGTGCTAAGCGGCGTTTCAGGGTTCTCTTACGACTTTGATTTGTATGCTGGGAAACAATCCGATGTCATCCCAGATGGTGAACGAAATATTGGAACCAGTAGCAATGTTGTCTTGAGACTCGCTCAAACAGTTCCGGAAAATCTCAACTACAGTTTATTTTGACAACTGGTTTACTAGTGTTGAGTTAATGATTGAAATGGATAAAACAGGAATCTTGCCTTTGGGAACTGTTAGTCTGTTAAACCTCGGTTACCATGGCGGCCGAAAGGTCCTTATCCGAATTTAATAGAAAAAGATAAGGTTGTAGTAAAGAAAGATGAAATAAAAGATGTTGACACTCTGTTAAAAAAACACTTTGGCGAGTATTGGAGAACGATGGAGGATTTAGATTACTACAAAGGGGTAATTCAACGAGCAGAAAACGAAACTGAACCAACTGAGGCGGGTGAAGATGAAGAAATTTGCGAGGTTCCAGTGCCTGATTCGGACTTAAGCGTTTAATTTTTTTTCAATTCATTGTACTTTCAAAATAAAAACATTATTTGCCAATTTCATTCTACAAAATTTCAATTCAGGTTTTTCGAAGAGTAAAGTTTTTTATTTTATTACTATTTAATTAGTTTCATTGACTGTACTTTATCTATTTATTCATATGATTAGGTGCAAATACGCTACTGTCCGTATTCGTAAGATGCAGATTCATTTGAGATGCAAAGTCACCACTGTCATTATTTTTAATAAGCATATTAATATAATTAAAATAAATTTACAATATAATGCTAAGTAATCTTAAATTATAATATGTTTACAAACATTAAAAAACGGCATTGCTATTAACATTCGATTAAAATGTTGGTTGGGTGAGGTTTTTTCGAATGATCTACATACAAATCTTGGACAATGGCGTTTTTGCTTTTATACCCCTCAATTGAAGACCTGCGTCTACGCGTCCACGAAGCGGCACAACAAATAGGAGAAAAAATCATAATTGTGTCCTTAAGAGATCGTTTATAAAAAGGTTAAGGGCCTGTATAAGAGCAAGAGGAGGACAATTTGAGCATTTGCTGTAACATTATGACATATTAAATCTTAATAAGTGTCCATTTTTGTAATTTTCCTAGTATGTAAGTGACATGTAACAAAAGTTATCAATAAATGATTTGTATTTTTGTATTTGTATTTGTACAATACTTGTTTCAATTTTTTCATGAAAGATAGTACCTTCGATGCATTCATAGCACTAGCTTAGTAACTTATGACAAAAAGTTATTAGTATAATATTGTTATAGAATCCTTATGAAATAGGCAATTTTTTTCAATAGTCAGCCAGACAGGTTTCATACATTTTTTTTACACCACAGATGCTCAAACTTAGCAGAAAGTAAAGTTTATAAGACTAAATCTAGCTTTGGGGACATCCTGTAAGTTAATAACTATAGTATTTAGAAAATTTATTTTAAAGGAAAAATAGCATTCAAAAAATTGAATTTTGAAAATAAATGAAATATTTTAATTTTTGTATGTAGCCTTGAGCTACATACAAAAATTTAAAAAAAACTATAGTATTAAAAAAACAATTAAGGTAATTTACAAACATCAATATTAGTGAACACATGGCGAAAAAAAAAAACAATGCTATCGCTTAATCTGTGGACGTGATGCCCCGAAATGTGCAAAAAAGTAGACATTTTTCAATTTTTACTAAAAAGTGACGTACAGCTCGAACCGTTTGAGATAGAAAAAAAAAAAGTATTCTGGGCACCCAACCCAGCCGCCCGTGCAGGGATATCCACTGGTCTCCGGACACCTTGTATATATCATTTTAATCTTGCGTCAGTGGTGCCCTCAGTCGGTAAACAAAAGTACTTATCACACAGCCTAAGCAAAAAAAACCGTTGGTTTCTTTTATTTCCACGCCTCTGTGTCACTGAGCTGGTCTTCAAGCGTCATGGACTATACATCCGTTAGGGTTTTCTAAAAAAAAAACATAAAATATTAGGGTTTGCGGTAATAACCAACGTAAGTTCCTATCCTGTTGGGATTTTAAGAAACCAAATTATTAGATGTAATATGATAAAGGCAGGAAGGATAAGAAAAGATATTTAATGTTCAGAAATAAATAAATAATAAATAAATAAATTCTGCGAACAACACACAGCGCCATCTAGCCCCGTGGTAAGCGACTAAGCTTGTGTTACGGTGACTAGACAAATACTTATATTTATTTTTCTTTTGTAAATACATACATATTATACATAGAGGGACACCCAGACCAGACACAAATATTTATTTTATAAGCATAAATACTTGCACCCGGCGGGAATCGAACCCGCAACCTCCTGCATTGCAGTCGCGCTTTCGCACGACGCGCCACAGGGGTCGTCAGAAAGAAAGTCAAAGAGAAAAATGAGAAAATGAGAATCTGTCATTGGCAGTAAGTAAGCTTTGTGTAAATATATCATAAGTTAGTTTTTTAAGTG
Organism: Idaea biselata; assembly: GCA_958496205.1. Lineage (NCBI taxonomy): Eukaryota > Metazoa > Arthropoda > Insecta > Lepidoptera > Geometridae > Idaea > Idaea biselata. The sequence continues at coordinate 16,355,155 of OY292402.1, forward strand.
CTGTTGATTCTGTAATAACCAAATAAAAAAAAAGTCAAATATATTTTAAGAACAGTGTTTAAATTACATGATAGACGCCACGGATAGACAGTAGAGTGTCAGGTAAAAAAAGAAAAGAAAAAGAAAGAAAGGAAGTTCAGAAAGAGAGTCGAGCCAATCCTGATAAAGTGACATGTTAATACTAAAAGTAATAAACATTACGCGATTAAAACCGAAAAATGAGTTTAATTTTAAAAAGAAAGATCTCCATAACACTCCAAATTTCTGTTCTCTACTAACAGCAGTTTAGGATGTGCGTTGACCTATCAGTCAGTCAGGACTAAGCATATAATAGATTTTATCAATTATCAGATCCGTGCGGGCCAGGTGTAATAAATGTGACTATGTCAAATAGCATTTTCAGAATCTCTGGAACCACCACCTGGTCAAACCTTAGATTAAAACAAAAAACTAAAGATACGGTACCTAGATCCGGAAAATGCCTTTGTGTCAGAAGTACCATTGATTTGTAACATTGATTGTACAAGTGACACAACTTTGTATCCTTAGTACCTTTAATGGTACTAGTGACAACTATTTAGGATCAGTAGTACCATCAGAAAATTGATGTATCGCTAGTACCATGAATGGTACAACTAAGCATCAATTGAGCCTTTGTGTCAGAAGTACTGACATATTTTTAATTTTATATCTTTGTGACAATACAAAATAAATGCATGTCAAAATGAAATTACGTAGAATATCTTTACTTTTCTTTAATGGTACTTGAGCTACAACAAACTTTCACTAATTCCATAGTTATCGGTTAACATTCCGGGGGAATATCCTCATTTTTCTTTACTGGTACTAAGGATACAAAGTTGTGTCACTTGTACAATCAATGTTACAAATCATTGGTACTTCTGACACAAAGGCCGGAAAATGAGACGATAAAACTGCGTCTAGCTGACGCACTAGCCTCAGTCGTATGTCGAACCGTTGCCGCGTGAGCACGTGCTGTCACACTGCGATTATTTTTTTGACATCCATAAGAATGCCTTTTTTACTTATTTACAAAGCCTGAATCAATCTTAAAGACAAATGTTTTTAAATACAATAATTTTATGAAAATGCACGTAGGTGTTTCTAGCTCATTGTTCGAATACGCAATGTTAGAATATACCGTATCTACTATTTTTGTTTTCATCTAAGGTCACAACATACATTAAGAACGTGGGTACTGTTACCATTTCCATACAGCGTAAATTACTAGTTTACATCTCATTTGTTTTATATTATTCCCAATAAAAAGTAATTTACGCTGTAAGAATGAAAAAAAATGTTTCTCCGTTTTATTTCATTTCGAATGAATATTTTGGAAAACCTTGTGGTGGCGGCCCTGTAAAAGTAAAATCTTAATCCGAATAATATTGATATTAAAGTAGAAAACTAAATTTTTCATAATTTATTTTGGTATTATGTTTGTATGGAAATGGTAACAGTACCCACCCTCTTAAGGATGGTTCTAGACGGCGCAATAGTTACTTTACTTACTTATGTACTACTGCGCCTCTGTGACGCGTTGAATGACGGCTTGCAATGCAATAGTTTGCGGGTTCGATTCCCGCCAGGAACAAGTATTTATTTATGCTTAAAAATAAATATTTTTTTCGGGTCTGGGTGCTTTCTATGTATCACTAGCTGACCCGGCAAACGTTGTTTTGCCTTATAAATTATAGATAGTGGCCGATTCTCAGACCTACTGACTACGTATACAAAATTTCATAAAAATCGGTCAAGTCGTTTCGGAGGAGTACGGGATCTAACACTGTGACATGGAAATTTTATATATTAGAAGATAATATGTAGCTATTTCCAAAATAAGTATAATATGTAGTATATCCGTTGTCTAGTACCCATAGTACTAGCCTAGTGCTTGGTTTGGGCCTAGATCACTTTGCGTGTAACGTCGTGCAATATTTAGTTTGTAAGCTTAGTTTGCAGCTAGATGGCGCTGTGTTTAATTTTATCCAATATTCATGAACTTTCGTTTTTTTAAGCATAAATACTTGCACCCGGCGGGAATCGAACCCGCAACCTTCTGCATTGTAATCGGGCCTTGGCCCTACAGTCATAATAGGCTTGCTTTATAGGTACCTTGTGAACGTGGGCCCGTTGACTCCTTCACTGTCGACCGGCACGTAGGACGGGGCAGCCGAGTATTGCGCCCGCAGTCATGGATAGTTTACTACATGCCCATTGCTGAAACAAACCAAATTGTAGATACATTATTTATTTGTGAAATAAAATTTGTTAATTTATAAATACATAGCTGACCCGACAGACATTGTCCTGCCCGTTTAATATAAAAAAACCTACAACCTTACACTAGTTCTACCCTACCCTACTACTACCCTACCCTACCCTACTACTACCCTACCCTACTACTACCCTACCCTACTACTACCCTACCCTACTACTACCCTACCCTAGTACTAACCTACCCTACTACTACCCTACTCTACTACTACCCTACCCTAGTTATACCCTACCCTACTACTACCCTATCCTACTACTACCCTACCCTAGTACTACCCTACCCTACTACTACCCTATCCTACTACTACCCTACCCTAGTACTACCCTACCCTACTATTACCCTACCCTAGTACTACCCTACCCTACTACTACACTACCCTACAACAACAAAAAATGTGATAAATGAAGAACGGCTCGACCAATTTTGTGCAAACTTCACTTAAGCCATCTACTAAATAGTCCGAGCAAAGCCCATTTGGTTTGGATAGGTAGGCCGGTTCTTGAGTTAAAAAATTATAACGTAAAGTGGCATTGATTATTATATTTATAGATATGGAATACATCCAGAACTATAAGAAAGTTAGTTTCACTGGGCCTTTTTCCGCACTTAGGCTCACAAAATTGGGCCATTGTATGTGATTTCTTAGAGGGGTTAAGCAGTAAGACGCCAAGAGTCTACTCCAGATTGGCGAATATCCCATGCCTTCAGACCATGGTAAGTCCTAGGATATGCCGGTTTCCTCACGATGTTTTCCTTCACCGTAAGAGCGATGTTATTAGTGCATAAAACGTTTTCTTAAAGAGAAGGACACTACATTTGTGGCGCGGTCGGCCTGGATTCGAACCCACGAGTCTTAGAATGAAAGATGGATAGCTTAGGTAGATTAACACCTTATTTGATCAAAACTAGGTACATTACAAAAATTAGTAATATAACATAAAATTTTACAAATAGGCGGCCTTATCACTCAAAGCGATTTCTTCCAGGCAACCATGGAATGGAAAAGAGCTGTTTAGCTGTACCATCGTGTTGTGACTAGAGTCTAGTGGTAGATCACAACACGATGGTACAGCTAAACAGCCCATTTCCATTCCAAGGTTGCCAGGAAGAAATCGTTTTGAGTGATAAGGCCGCCTATTTGTAAAATATCTAGACCAACACCGCTCTTCAAAACCAGAAACAAATATTTATGGTATTTTATACTTGTCCCAGGACACTTAGCTCGAACGGATGATGAAAGATGGACCCAGACAACAACAAGATGGCCCAGACCACTCGGCTCAAGGAGACAGGGTCGGCCACAAGATTGATGGGCAGATGACATTGTTGCAGGATAGGGACAAGTGGAGGGAGTTGGGGAAGGCCTATACCCTGTCAAAAGGGACCCTTTTACGAGAACTAATCTAAAGATATTAAATTTATGAATTCAATGATTGATAAAGACAATTATTTTAATGGATTAATGATAAATATATGTACAAATGTAATAATTTTATTTTAAAAGGGACCAATAAAGGCTGTTTTATTTTTATTTCTTTATTAATTATTATTATACTTGTCCCCGGTGGGAAATGAAACCGCAACCTTCAGCTGATAAGGTTTTTACAAAATATTAAAAACAATAAATGGAGCAATATTCCTTATCACAGTCGCCCAACCACAGTCAAAAAGATATCGCGATATTCAAAATGTAAGTATGTTGCAACCACTGACCTCACAGCGCACTGAATTTTGTGCCTATTTGATCTGCGCCATGTTGCGCTGTTTACTATTGATAGTGATGGTGACGCGAACTAACTATGCCTACGGGAACGGGACTTACGCAAGTGAAACCACGGGGCCCTGCTAGTTATTATTATTATTATAAAGCGAAAGAGTTTGTTTGTTTGTTTGAATGCGCTAATCTCAGGAACCACTGGTCCGATTTGAAAAATTCTTTCGGTGTTGGATAGTCTATTTATTGAGAAAGGCTATAGGCTACTTTTGATCCCGATATTCCCACGGGATCGGGACTTACGCGGGTGAAAAGCGGGACGTAGCTAGTAATTTAATAAAATTGACACTGGTATTACTTACTTACTTATAATTTGACGTGGGACTTATCATCATCATCCGAGCGTTGTTCCCGGTTGCATCTTTCTCGAGAGCCCGGGGTCCGCTTTCCTACTTTTACGTCTCCACTTCGCACGATCTTCGGCATCCCGTGTAGTGAGGCCATTAGCACGCATATCCGATCTTACAACGTCAAGCCAGCACTTCTTGGGTCTTCCCAATCTGCCGCGGCCGGGCGGAGGCGCCATAGCAAGACATTTGTTTCCCACGTGGGACTTAATGTTGTTGTTTTTGCTTTTTACTTTCTCATTATTGTTATTTTTGTTTGAACGGGCTCTTAAGATGTTGAATCAACTAGTTACAGTCTATTGTGGAACCCTTTCGTAGCTTATTACTGATCCCTGTTGAGTCCAGAGACTTCCAGATTTGTAGATTCCAGGTTAGACTTTTTCATACTTCATGCATGTTAGGTGCCAACTCAATCGTCTGAACTTGAACCTGTAAGAAATAAAACCAGTTTGTAGAGATACAGGGGATTTTTAGGGTTCCGTACCGAAAGGACATAATAGGATCCTTTTTTTTGTCTACACTGTCTGTCTTTCTGTCACCAGGCTGTATATCTATCTATGTATGTATTTCATATCATTCACATATATGTATTTACAAAAAAAGGAAATATCAATATTAATTTACCTATATCTATACTAATTGACTGAACAAGCAAAGCGAGTGAGGTTCAGTGGTGATACGGGTTGGGCACTTGTATGTAAATATACCCGAGTGAGTCTATATCTTTACTAATATTTTAAATGTAAAAGTAACTCTGTCTGTTACTCTTTCACACCTAAACTGTTTCATTGATTTTGATGAATTTTTGGAAGGACATAGGATACTTTTGATCACATTAATCCTGCAGGATCGAGAGTTACATGTGTGAAACTGCAAGGCACAGCTAGTATTTTATAGGGGAACCGATGGTAACATGTATGTATGTAGATATTTTGGGGTAATCTTTAGAACCTCCAAACCTACTTTGATGAAATTTACTATGAAGATATCGCCATTGCATCTTTGAGAGTAACATGGGCCACATTTATCCTGATACTACCACGGCATCAGGTCTTAGGTACGCGGATTGCAGCTACAAAATTTACTTGTAAGTTCTTTTACTTACCAAATTATTTATTCTTATTAACTCTTCTCTGGTCTTAAAGAACTCAAGGCCTCGGTGAATTCGCTGTGATGATTGGATCTTCGCTAAGTCTTCATTATCAAGTTACAGGTCCGATTTCGATAAAGAAGTCGTAGTCATCGACTTTTTTTCAAGTCCCGTGTTCGTACAGTAAATGGGTCATAATTTTGAGACAATAGCATAAACTATTTTGGAAATTAGTAAGATACGCCATACCTCGAGAAAACTGTGCAAAAATCAGTTTGCAATTTAGACACGTGCGAAAAGTTTACCACGATCCTTGATAATCTAAAACTAGCGGCACGAACACAGTTTTCGATTTATACTTAGAATAATTAAATCATGTAAATTCGTGTACTTTACATTCACTTTTCAACGCAATCCTTCTGCCGGGCATGCAAACAATTTGATTGAAAGAACAAAATGGACGGTGGACGGATGACAGAAACAAAACAACGCATTTTTTTTCGTTCGTCCATCGGCCATGGACTGTCATCCAACCAAATCAATGTTGCCGTGCGCCTAAACACGTCCACTTTTTTCTTCTTTTGAGGAGAAATGAGGATGAGCAGATTTCAGCTAGCAGAATAGTAAAAGAAAAGAAAAGCAGCTAGAATAGCAGAATATTTTATATAGCTTGCGATTGAAACAATTTGTTACAACAAATTGTTTGAAGTGTCGAATATGATATCTGTGGAACAAAGCTGGTCCATTTTGAACGGTCTTCTTTAACATTCAGCACCTATGGTCTGTCCAATATAGCTTGATTCCTGTGACAGGTCTCCATAGGGGTGGGGTAGTGTTTAATCGTTATTGGATCTATTCGATTATCGATTATTATTCTCTTAGATTTTGGCTTAGCTTTACTTTACTTTGATATGCTTTACCACGGCGGCGATTTCGACTAGTATCTATGTATTTATGTTCAGTCAACCAGACAGTGTAGAATACGTGCGAATTGAAATCGGCGTTGGGTTGAAATTGAAATAAACCACATAATAAATATTTATTATAAAGGAATTGATCTATATTTGTATTATTGTTACATCATAAAAAGGATCCAAACCATAACAAGCCTTCGGCCATGTGGTGTTTTACTTAGGCACATAGTAGTAAAGTTTACCATTACTACTTTACTTTAGTCTACAAAGTAGCAAACTTGTTTAGTATTATTTTAGTTTACCAAAGTAGTGGGTAATTGTCAGTGGTCAGATCAGGAGTTGTATTTTTGAACCTTTAGAAAACTCTTTCGTATGCCAAAGGCGGCGCGGTCTCGTTCACACACATGCACACACAACGAGCAAGAGCAAGCCTGCGAAATTCGAACTCTCGCATAAAAATTTAATTTAAGTGGTTAAAAAATACGGCTCCAGATCACTGATCATATTTTCGATTGGCAAAATCACCTCAAGTAAAATACATTTTTTTTATTTTAATACAAAAAAGCATTTTAGTGCAAGATTTTTATATGTGTAGTTAATCTTCTCATTTGAGCGATGTTCCCGGTAGCATACCTCTTCGTTTTACCGGGGTTTTAGCAACCCCCGAGAACCCTAAATTATTTGGGGTCGGCCCTGTAGGTAATTATTATTGACCATACCTACTGCAAATTGATTTGGCAATATTTTTACAGCTTGACTCCAACCGGCAACCCTCCTAGGGATCAAAAAGATCATCCGCCACCGCGGGGGAAAACTCGAGGTTAGCTCGACTCCCCTAGATCCCTTAATAGCACCACTATAATTACGCGAATCATTTCGCAAATGACAAAACAAGGGAGATAATCTCATTAAGAGCTCATTTTAATCTCGTAAACTAAAATTCACATAGAAAAGCGGTGTAATATTACATTATTTAAGATACGTATCAATGTAATAAATTGATAAAATAATTAATATTAATAGATTACGAACTTTGGAATACCGATATTTTTCATATTCATACCGATTTTCTATAGTCTGTGGTTTTTCCCTTCCCTCGAGTGGGCGGGTCCCGCCGATGAAATATGACAATACGCTTGGTACAGTTAACCAAAAATAAAAACAATACTTCATGAGGATAATGTGTCACAGGAATCAAGCTATTTTGGACAGACTCATAGCACTAAACAGCCAGCATTCTGTTTTTTTTCTGGAAAGCTACCGCGGTTCTTCCGTTGACAGCAACTCGATCCCGACGCAGTGTTTGACATCTCTGACAGCGGAGTTTTCAATTTTAAAACCGCGCATCCATGGCCGTCAGCCATCGATTTGAAGATTTTCTTTCAAAATCTTCAATTCAATTCAATTCTGTCTGTGTTGCATTCATACAATTTGGCTTCGGCATCGATATGAGTAATCGACGCGCCGATTTGAAATTTTCGCGGTTCGAAATTCGGCTGTCAACTGTCAAATGAATCCGATCTCGATTCCGACGGAAGAACCGCGGTAGCTTTCCTGTGGTCACTGTAGAAGCGAACTGGGAATGTTTTTAGTTGTGAATTTGTCAATTTAGTGTTTCGTGAACTATAAAACCTACAAAAATGGATATTCCTCTATGTAAAAAAGTGAGTTAAGTTCAAAATTACAGGAAAGAGAGTGGGAGAACGATCCAAAATACAAAAAGATAGTTTGAAAGCAATGTGTGTATTTTGCAAAACAGACTTTAATGCGATAATATTCGAAATTAAGCGGCATTCCGAATCAAAAAAACACATAGAGAAAAAGTTGATGTCCAAATAATAGCACTATTTTTTAAATTTTTTTATTAATCTTGCATTAGTTGAGAATTTGAGTTTAGCTCCAACTTATGATAATGAGTTGGCAACCCTGAGCACTGTGTCCACCATTTTTTTCGCTGCGTCGCCCTTGAATGGAGTGGTTGTGTTGTGTCACGTTATGAAAAAAATAATCATCGATAAAATAAAAGATATTTTGCAAAAAAAGCAATAAACCTAGAACGACAAAGTATCACAATTTCTCAGATGGACAAAGCCATACGAGGAAGGTATGTTTCTATTGAGAACGTCGCAGAAACTTGATTCGGAATCGGTTGCCGATGGCATTATCGGGTATTTTTTTCCATGACAATTCCTTGTGTCTCAAATATTCAGCAATTTGTTTTGCAAGGTGAGTTACCGGTGGTTTTCCTGCAGGCTTGTCTTCTACCCAATGATGTCAAATTTCGCTCAATCGTTAAGGAAGCATGGCTTTGCCACTTCACATCTACTTGCCATAAATACCTTAACCACAACGATGTACAGTAAATTGACGTTTTACTATACACAATGCAGGTAAAATCTATACCTTTTGCTGTCAACCACTGTATGAATGATTAGGCCAGAACTTTATTTCAACCACCCCAGAAAGCCAAGACTGTGCCCGTTGGTCTGCTACACTGCTGCATTTTATTAGTATGTGGTGGGTTTCTTCAGCTATCATGCAACCCCTGCACAGAAGACTGTCAGTTATACCTACTTTAAAAAAGTGTTTATTAAATATTAACGAAGAGCTTATTCATTAATTCTTCTGGAAATACATTGTCAATCTGTCGTGACTTCACTAGACGAAACAATTCCGTTTCCTTCTCTCCTTGTTGGCTGTTACAGCTACGTCTTCAAATGGAGCATACTCGTATAATATCGATCGAACTTCACTTACATGATTCTTTGATTATCTACTAAATGCTTTGTGCATGAATGGTCAAAGCCCCAAAGGGTCCCAAAGCTGTATCTAGGTTAATGCATTGTTTTTCTACGCGCTGGATGCCATGTGGCATTGTGATTCTTGGTTTCTCTATATTTTGTTGGTGATCGCACTGGTCCTTGGCATCTGTATTCATTGTTGAACTTGTTCTAATCATTTTACTCCAAAAAAAGTGCCCAGTTGCATCCCTTTCAGAAGCCCGGAGTCCGTTGAAGTTGTATCAATTGTAATAAAATGTTTATTAACCAGATCAAGATCAATACATGAATTTTAAATGAATAATAACGTTTATAAGCTTGATTAATCCTGAAGAATTAATAACAAAATATATGATCACAAGAAATGTCCACTTCTCTTCCTCGGGATCTCCTAGTACCTATTGCATTGAGTTCCAGCACTTGACATAGATATTGTCTCATATTGATATTGTTTATTTTGATATTGTTATATTCAATAAGGAATTAAGTTGCTGATTTGCTTGAGGCTTCTCTTGATGTGATGATTCATTTTACCACTTAAATTCTAAATAAACATCCATCCATGAAACATTGAAATCTAAAAAACAAATACAAAAATGACATTGCCTAAATAAATATGTCTTAACAATTTTTAGGTAACAAGAATTTTGAGTTTTGGGATACATTATGGTATTAATCCACCAGAGTCACCATAATATTTGGTAACTAAGATGTATCTAGTGTGTTTGTTTTGTGTTCCTAGCGCATAGAATGAGTGTTGAATGAGTAAAAACCAATGATTAAAAATAGTAATCATCTATGAAAGTATTTTTAAACATTGGTTTTCTTAATTAAAGAAGCCATCTGAGAAAAAATATGCCATCTACCTCAAGATATTGTCTCTGTGTAGTCGGCTGCTCATGACTGAGGATCGTAGCGATCTGGATTTGTTTTTGATGATCTGTCTTCGTCGGCTTTGATTCACTATATATTGAATTTGAGTTATTTATTATAATTTTGATTAGAAATTAACCTTTTTTAGGTTAAAGTTTTGTTTTTGAAGTTTTGCTTCTAGGTAGCAGTAGAGTCAATGTCTGTGACGCTTATAATTCCTAAGATTCAAGATTTTATTGCATAATCATGGGTAGATACAATAAGGTGTTACATTCTAGGGTGAGCTTTACCATGAAACCCATTTGGGTATAGCAATGAACTTAACATTACATTTTAAATCTTACTTCAGTCAGATACAATTAGAATATATTTATGTCAATAGTGCTTTAGATTTATTTGAATTTAAGATTGATTTTGAACGTGTAGCGGTCCTATTGTCAATGAGTTATTTATTTTATTAAGTACCAAGGAAAAGTTGCAACTGAATTCGAGATTCGATTAATTAATTAACATATTAATTAATTCCTGTGCAGCCTCTGCCAAGAATAACACCACCAACTTGTTCTAAAAAAGGATCTATTTTTACTATTGACAGGCCACCACCCTGTCTGTGTTGACGCTGTGTAATCTTCATCTTCATTAGAGAATGTTTTGATCTGAAAACCATTTTATTATGACTATATTTTTGGAATTAAACTCATTTTTCGGTTTTAACCCTTTCGGTTCGGCGTAGGGGCACTGTGCCTAGACTGAAACAAAAACTAAGAATTAATATAATAATATGCTTGTAACTGCTTAAATTGAGATAGGATTTTTATAAATCCTATCTTGACCTATCCAGAAGACTAAAATCTAGGCTTTTAACTGTGGGATGACGTCCCATCAGTCTTGAAATGTATAGTAGGTATTTCAGTAGTATTCCAATTATTTTTTTGGATTTTTATAAATTATTGATAAAAATGAAACATCTTTTTTGTATTTGCTAATTATTTTCTATATTATAAAAATAAAATGTATTTTTTAAGGCGTTTTAGGGCCGCAAAGAGTGATGCCCGCAAAGAGTATCATTTCCTTACGAGTTAATCTTGGAAAGTCACTTAAATCTGGGTTATTATCTTGTGGCTGTATAAAAGATACTCTGCTGGTTTAAATTGTGTTCATTGACAAAGTCTGCCAGTAAATTGGGTTTATTAAGCCACCTGTCAATACTTTGCACAACAGCCTCTGAGTAAGGACTGTCTGCATAGGGTTCTTGAAAATTATTAATCAGATCTGCAATTCTAAAGTCAGCCATGGAATTGCTCGCTACATTCCTAAATATTTTGAAGTCCCGTTTGAAACGACCATTCATTGCTTCCACCACCCTTCGCACCATTGTCAACAGACGAGATTTATTGGGAATGATCGTGCTTTTCATGGCATCTGGACGGTGGAATATGTAGATAGAACATATCCGCATGCTTGTAAGTCGGACATCTCATCTCTCAATCCTCTGTCTAATAGAAACACTAGAGATGGGCCAACTATGCCTTTTGCCGATTAGCGGACTAGCCGACTAGTCGGTTTTAAAATTGCCGACTAGTCGGCAATGGACATCATTATCATTGTCGGTTGAACCGTTTTTGAAAAATTAGATTAGATCTTAAGCATACCTAGTTAAAACATTTTATGGACCCTGATTTTTCTGACTACCCACCTTCTAAATATAGGTACTTTTTTATCAATTTAATAGGAAAAATAGGGACCTTTGTCAAAACTTGAACATGTCGGTGGTCCTATTACTTCAAACAAAAACAATTATAATACCTACTACATAAATTACTAATAACTTATCAGGGAAGTCGTCGTCAAAGTATTTGTTAAAAATGTCGATTCGTCGAGTTGTGTCAGTCACGTCAAAAGTAGGTCCGGCAGTGCCCGTGAAGTCATGTCGTCGTCCAGTAAAAGTATTAGGGTCGCGAGACCAGTCAAAAGTCAAGTTATCGTTAGTGGGTTGTAAAGTGGGTAGGGTGGGTTGTAGCAAATTCTCTAAATGTCTGTCAAGAGTCCACGTCCTGTCGCTCCAACCAATCCGCGTGTTCCGAATCGTCTGGTAGCGCCAGCTGAGCAATCGCCAAAAGATAGCGTCGTGGTAGATCAGGGCTTCAGCTTCGACCGATGCTGTAACATCTGCATCGTCGTCGCTTTCGACGGATGCCAGCATGTCCACAATCAGCATCTGCCCCTTTCTCGTATGCAGACCTGTAATAATATATATTTATAACTAGCTGGCCCGACAGACCAACAACCCTACATTAGCTAGCCCTACTACTTCCTCACCCCACTACTATCCTACCCCTACTACTACCCCCTACCTACTACTACTCTCTAAAAAATCGGTATCTATCTTCATACCAAAATTCAACGAAATCATTGCAGCAGTTTTTTTTTCATGAGAACCTTCTCCTTATCTTAACATAACCTAGTAAGGGGGATTTGTTATACTTACCAGACCCACTGACCCGTGTGGGTGCTGGTTTCTGCTGGGCAGATGCTGATTGCAGGCATGTTGGCTTTCGTGTTGGCTTTGGTGTCGGCTCTTCTGAAAGTAACGAATACAAAATGAGAACATATTCAAAATATTATAATGAGTAAATTACTGAAAAAATAAGAAATACATACTTAGGGTGCAAGTTGTCCAGTCGACTAAATATGGTGACGGGCTGCGTTCTTCAGCTCTGAAAGATTAAATTTTAATGTATTAATAAAATGATCAATACAATAATATATATTTTATTGTAACATGTTTAACATAACTACCGTATCTCCCCGGACTTCTCCCCGGACTCCTGTAGGTCTAAAAGAGCCATCTTCTTCTATATTATACAAATACCTTGAGCTGGGCCCAGCAATAGGCTCGAAAAGGCTGCGGGATGCCTTTCCGCGACCCCCCCCCCTCTGTCCTATGTATCCCCCCTTTCTTCTGCACCCCCCCAACCTCCGAAATCTTCCTGCTCTCGCTCTTAGCTGCAATAAATATATGTTTTTATAAATAATGTTCGCTTTTAAGATTTAATAGTGTATAGATTGTCATCAAGTCTCAGAAAGCAGCGGCGCTTCAGCTCTGAAAGATTACAATTTAATGTATTCATAAAATGATAATTACACATAATATATCAGGAGGTAATTTTCAATAATAGTCAAGTCCACTTTATGCCAAATTGAGAAAAGACGACTTTTGTGTACCGTCATGATGTACTCTGTTATAATGCTAAGAATAGTAACTATAGATTAGTTTGGAGCTCAGGATTATTGTAACTTAACAAAAATAAAGTTAATGCTTGTATTTACGGAGAAAAACGCGATTAAAAAAAGGATTTGACTAGTTTTGTTTCCAAGGTGTGGATTTGACCATTTCTGAATGAAAGCGAATTGGATTTGACCAATTTTGTTACGAAGCTGTCAAGATTTGACTACTTTTGAACAATACATCTATCGATTCATATAGGGTTGACACTGTCTCTAAAATAATGTAATCAAAGGTAAAGAGGTTGATGTTTTTAGATAAAAAACGGTTGAGATACAATTTAAAGGTAAGTATTTATTACCGTCTTCAATAACTTCGTCATTGATACAAAAAAAACTTAACTTAAATCAACTTTGGTGTGGATTTGAATCCGTTAAACGATGCTTCCTCAACAAATTCTTCACATAAAACATTACCATCTTCAATAACCTCGTCTTCTATAACTTCTTCTTCAACAGTTTCATTTCTGTACCGTTCTATAGCCGCTTTATAATAGCTTAGCTTTTCACGTTCTACCCACACTCTTCCATAATGTTTAGTTAGAAACTTCTCGACATCATTTATTTTAGGTTTTTTAATTTTGACAGAGGTTAGATAGTCTAAGAGCCCGTGAAGATCGACCTTCACCCATCTGATAACCAGATGAGACATATTTTTTATCAAATATTATACATTAACGAACATGCCTATGATAGCTTGCCTATCGAAAAGTGTTCATGGCTATTTTTAATTAAATTAATTTTAATCAATTTTTTTTCATCACCTTCACTCTTTTGATAACCGAATGAATTGTACCTCAACTGATAGTTTTTAACATACAGAATATGCCTAGATAGGCTTGCCTACTAATTTCTGTTCATGGCTACCTGGCAAGCAGGTGTGAACGGGTAAGTCAATATAGGTAACTACACCGATCTGATAACCCATTCAAATTTATATCATAAGAAAGATAATTTAATTACAAAAGCAATCGTATAAGCTTGCCTGCAAAAAACCGTTCATGGAATACCATTGCCAAGCTATAAACTTTCTCTCTCGCACCTATTAAATGACTCCAATTCTAAAACTTTATAGCTTGGCAATGGTATTCCATGAACGGTTTTTTGCAGGCAAGCTTATACGATTGCTTTTGTAATTAAATTATCTTTCTTATGATATAAATTTGAATTGGTTATCATATCGGCGTAGTTACCTATAGGTATTGACTTACATGTTCACACCTGCTTGCCAGGTAGCCATGAACAGAAATTAGTAGGCAAGCCTATCTAGGCATATTCTGTATGTTAAAAACTATCAGTTGAGATACAATTCATTCGGTTATCAAAAGAGTGAAGGTGATGAAAAAAAATTGATTAAAATTAATTTAATTAAAAATAGCCATGAACACTTTTCGATAGGCAAGCTATCATAGGCATGTTCGTTAATGTATAATATTTGATAAAAATTATGTCTCATCTGGTTATCAGATGGGTGAAGGTCGATCTTCACGGGCTCCTCTACTAAGAGGCGTTATAAGCACTGGACATTAGGGTGTCCCGTCTATGTATGACAATTTTTTTTTTCAAGCTACACGATGTGAAATTACGCAACTTTTGACACCTCTTACAGGTGTCAAAATTTGCGTAATTTCACACAGGTTACGAAATAGGCCTAAAAACTCGAATTATGTGTCATCTTGAGGGCTCTACCGGATTTTAAAGTTTTCTAAATTTCACCTTTTTACAGACATAAACCGTGTGCTTAGAATAATGCAAAAAATTGAATTTATTGATGAAATTAAAAGAAAAAAACACAATAAATGAAATCGAACTTGTAAACAAACACAAAAGCTTAGAATTTAAACTTGTTTTTATGACTAAAATTTGGCATTTCTGCTCGAGATTGTAATCTAGTTCTAATGAAGCCATCTCTAGAAGTAGCGTTAGTAACGCTTTGAGAAGCCTCTGTTACTAGCTTAACACATCTTTCCACAGATTGTGTGTGACCAGAAAAGTCAACTATCTCCAAGCTTCTATCCTTTGCCATAACTTGAAGGTCCTCATTACAAATTTGTCGAAATTATTCTTCGCAATGCCAGCTCTCTAATGTGGTCTCTATCATCAAACATCATACTGACAAGTAGGTTTTCTGGGTGTGCAAAAAAAGCATTTCTTACGATGACATTATCTACAATAGATCTCAGATTAGACGGTAAAAATCGAGAGTACACAATCAACTGAAAAATATGTTTGGCTCCATCCTTAAAAGATGTCTTATTCTTGATGAGGAACCAAATTGGAGCATACACTTTGACCACGTAGTTAACAAGCAATTGCAAATTTTCTGAAGGATTAAGAGTACTTACGTAAAGTCTGAGTATACGATTAGCTAAAGTAATCCATCTTGAATGCGCCATTTTTCCGGGTTGACTGTTTGCCAGCTCAAAAGTACAGGAACCAGTTGATATAGCTTGACATATTTCATAAAGATATTTTTGATCCGTACTTAGTTCGTCGATCACAGTTTTCGGCAAGTCAGGCAAATTACCAGCTACAGCACAAAAAGCCACAGTGGATTTATTTTCACAACCAGCTAATTCTTTTCCAATAGGTCTGGAATATTCTTTAGGACCCGAAGTGCTACCATCTAAGCTCAAAAATAAATGACGAAAGGGTAATTCATTGGCATGAAGCAAACAAACGCACCATTGTAACGGTCGCGCCAAGTATTCCTCTAAATATTGAATCACGCCTCCTTTCCAGCCAGTGTTGGTTGCAGTTCCGTCACATCCTACGGAAATCAAGTCATCTAAATTCCAACCTTGACGTTTACGAACGATACGACGAATAAAGTTGTGATCGAAGTAAGAATTCCCTTTGCTGTGCCACGACTTGGCGTTGTGTGTCCCAAATAAATAGACCCAAGTTCTGCTAAAATCGAAATATGCTCTTCTGAAACTTCTTTGCGGTGGTAACGATCTCCAATTTTGTCATTTATTAGAGTCTTGTCTTTCCGTCCATCAAAGTATATGCTTTTAATAACAATACCTCCGATATCTTTTGAAGCTTCTGTCCTGGCTTTAGATACAGCTCTGTGGATCTTATTTTTATCAATAACTAAAGTTAAATCTTCGGTAGAAACCAATCCGACATCAGCCAAAACCGCAGAAGCTACAGCAGCAGCAGATCGCGTCGATAATCCGTATCTATCACAGACCTTGGCAACTGTTGGCAATGTAAGTAAGGGGGATTTGTTATACTTACCAGACCCACTGACGGGTGGTAATTTTTGCTGCGCAGATGTTAATTGCAGGCATGTTGGCTTCCGTGGCTTTGGTGTCGGCTCTTCTGAAAGTAACGAATACAAAATGAATACATATTCAAAATATTATTATCTTATATATACAATTTCCATGTCACAGTGTTAGTTACCGTACTCCTCCGAAAGGTCTTCATGTGCGGCGGTGCTGCGGTCTTCAGCTCTGAAAGATTAAATTTTAATGTATTAATAAAATGATCAATTCAATACAATCTTCTACTATATAAAAATAAGTCGGGTTTTGCATTCGTTGGAAAGGTCTCGGGCTCCGTGAGGTTTATAGCAAAGAAAATTTAGGAAAAATTTAATTATCTATAATTTATAAGGCAGCTAGTAATATATATTTTATTGTAAAATGTTAAACATAACTACCGTATCTCCCCGGACTCCGACTCCTGGACATCCAAACTCCTTCTTCTTCTTCGTCTTCTTCAACAGTTCTGAAAAAAAAAACAGTTTTTGAACACGCTAATAAATTTAAGAAAAAAAAACCGGCGAGTCGGACTCGCCCACGAAGGGTTCCGTACACGTATATCTATACCACAGATTTTGTTTGGAAAGGTAAATTGTGGTTTACGATTTATGACGTTCTAAAAAAAAAACTACTTAATAGATCTCATTCGAACCAATTTTCGTTGGAAGTTTGCATAGTAATGTACATCATATATAATTTTTACTCTACCCTCGTCCTGCCCAATAAAAAAAAACAACTTAATAAGTTCTGCCCAATGTAATTTATAAAGCACAATTATTTTATAGGAGCTTCTGCCCAGAACAACTAATGTAAAAAAGAATCCCTAATGTTGCGATATACCTCCATTTCTATTTTTTGGGTATATATTTACCTTTACTTAATCGATTCGAAAAATTTTGAAGTCAATATCTTTTGTTCTTTTAAAAGGTCATTGGGCAGAACTTTCAAAACCGTCTTCAGTTTTTTTGTCCATTATAAATGACATTGGGCACAACTTCATAGATTTCCCAACGAAATCTCCCATAAAACGAACGATGTTACCAACTTTTGAGACAAATGTTTCTTACAACATTCGAAAATATATGATGTTAGTTACTTATGAGAATATCCGAATTGCAATAAAAAAACAAGTAATTAATTATAACACCATTTACTTAATAATAAAAAGAATCATGAAACACCACATACTCATAAAATCTTATTTTTAGGACGTTTAATAATTCAAGCAGTCACAGCTCTCAATAAATCTAGACCTATATTGGCGTCATTTTGTCATGCCACATAGAAATGATCAAAAAATAATAACACAAAAAAATATCTTAAATATTTAGTCTTAGGACGTTATTCTTACATTATTCAGTCTGAATAAACATTGTTATCATTAACAGTCACAGCTGCAACTAAACTTCTCTAAGTTTTATTCTATTGCTTCTAACTCAGTAGAATCATAATAAAAAAATATTTTCATCAAAGTAATCACAATATGTTTGCACTTATTTGCTAAGTAAAATCTAAAACTAAATGGAGATCAAAAATAATCACAGCAATCTTAATACAATAGTTTGAAACTAAAAACAATCTTCTTCAAAAAAACTTAACCAATTCTTCAATGCCTATTTTTGTTTAAATATCAGTACGTAAAAAACAGAAACATAAATCAAAACAAACATAAAATCTTCTTTATAAAAACTTAACTCAATTCTTCAATGCCTGTGTTTTTTTTAAATAGCAGTAGGTATAAAAATGTTACGAAATGAAGCTTTATTCAACAATTGTGAAAATCATTATAGCAATTTCTCCGTTTAGTAATACATAAATAGATGTTACACGTAGTGCACCTAAAATGAGTTTTATTATAATGGCAGGATCTACATCTAGATTGTTTTTCGTCGACAGTAGGCAAATGTTTCGCTTCGAAAGTGCGATGTTTCTTTGATGGTATAGGAACAACAGAAGGTTTTCCTCTTTTACGAGGCTGGTTTTCTAATTCATTTTCGTCGGAAAAATCTTCAATGGGCCGGTTAATCATGTTTACTTCGTCAATCATATCTTCACCAAGTTGTAGTTTAAATTCTCTTAGCATCATTATTTTTCTTTTAGGAGTACCTTTCTTAATTTCAGCGGCTTTATATTCTAACCAAGCGTTGCTCACACATAAGTCTATCATGTGCGAAAATATTCTTTGCGTCCATTTATTGGTTTTGTATCTGTTAGGGCAAACAGCAAGAAGACGATCGGCAAGGTCAACCCCGCCCATATTTTTATTATACTCGCGAACTATTTGCGGTCGCATTACAGTCACATATCTTTTTGTTGACTTACACCAGCGCGAACAAAAATCAGATGTTTCTTCGGCTTCCAGGGTTGACATAAAAATAACAGGTTTATTATCAAACCATTTAGTTACAGCTATTTTTTGGTCTGGCCTTACTAACACATGACAGCTCCCTCTGCCTTCTGCTTTCAAAGAGCGGTCGTCTTTTAGCTGACACCCAGGTGGGATACGGTTTTTCATCAAAGTACCCGAGCATAATATTCCTCTTGAATAAAGTTCTTCCGCTAATTTTTGAGAACTAAAATAACGATCGAAATATAGTACGTGACCTGGAACAAGCTGATCCGCAAGAGATATAATAGCTTTTACAGCTAGACCAAAGTCTGTGTTATCGTACTCTGGATATGTTGTAGCGCCTTGATAGATGTGAAAATCACACACTACTCCGTTTGGTTTCGCCAAAACAAACGCTTTTAAGCCCACAGGATTTGGTTTTCCTGGGCAATATTGTTTTATCCCACAAGCTCCCGTAAATGGGACAATCATTTCATCGATAGATAAGTTTTGACTCTTATTTTGTTGTTGACAACCTTTCTGAACTCGATTTAGAAGAGGTCGCACTTTGTACAATTTGTCATTGGTTTTCTTTTTTGGAGTATAATCGTCGTCAAAGACGAATTTTAAAGAATTTCGTAACTGCTGGAATCGATTACGGGACATTTGATCAGAAACCAAAGCAAACTTCCATCTCTCCATCCAATACATACGAAGGATCGGGTAGTTGATGCTTGCCATTATTAAGCTCAAACCGATGAACAACTTAGCTGTGTAGCCCCGGCATAGAATAGGGTTACCCCATCTCATCCCGTGGGTGTCGTAAAAGCGACTAAGGGATCTGAGGGAGATTAGCTAACCTTAAGTACTCCCCGCGCGGTGGCGGATAAACTGCTTGATCCCTAAGAGGGTTGGTGTCAGGCAGGCGGCCGGCCGTAAAAACATTGCCAAATCGAATTGCAGCAGGTATGGTCAATGATGACTTACCGACTGCGCCGACCTCAAATTAAAAAAAAAACTATTTGGGGTTTAGCGGACCCCGGGCTCCCGAGAGGGATGCAACCGGGAACATCGCTCAGATGAGAAGAAACCGATGAACAACTTAAGCTCTGATAATGTAAGATTTAAGCTCTGTCCTGATAACTTCACTGCGGTTTGATTTGTTTTCTCTACACATATGTTTAACAAATCATCATCGATGTACTGTCTGAATAAGTCTAATTTAGAAAAATTATTTGTGTCATTCGGCACATATGAAGGTTCTGCTAAAGTAGGATAACTAGGATGGAATTCCTGTGGCGTCCATTCTGCTTGTGTGGACCTAGATCTAGAAGGTGTGACAATGTGTCGCACGCGCAGTCGACGTCCACGGCTAGAACCACCACGACCCCGGCTAGAACCACCACCACGACCACGAGAAGTCCCGCGTGATCGTCCTCTAATAAAAGATGTACTCACGTCAGGTTCTGATGGTGATGGTTCTTGAAGTTCATCGGAGCTATTATTTTCAGAGCTTGAGGAGCTCGCAGGTTCTCTTACGCTTACAGGAAGATATTCGTAATCGCCTAGGTCTTCGTCTGAGGGTACGAAGTCTCCAATGTCTGAATCTTCCAATAAATTTTCTATGTCTTCTTCTCCTAAATCTGTCAAAAAACAAATTTCTTAAAAAAAACAAGAAAACAACCTCATTTTAAAATTAGGTAAATCACGGAACTAGCTTTTTTTGCTAGTAACACTAAACTCTACTATCAGTAAAACTGCCCACTGTGACTTTAAAAGGACATAAAAACTTTTTCTTTTCTGTAAATTGAAATAACTAACGAACATTGAAAATAAGTAGTACACAGTGTTATTTAATGTTTTTTTTCATTTTTAAATATAGGCTTTTAAAAAAACTCTTAATGATCTACTATATAAAAATAAGTCGGGTTTTCCTTCCTGACGCTATAACTCTAGAACGCACGAACCGATTTCCACGGTTTTGCATTCGTTGGAAAGGTCTCGGGCTCCGTGAGGTTTATAGCAAAGAAAATTCAGGAAAAATTTAATTATCTATAATTTATAAGGCAAAACAACGTTTGCCGGGTCAGCTAGTTCTACATAAAATAATAGATTCAACTTACCCCGGGTTAATCGTGACGGCATGTTGAAGTTTCGAAGGGCATCTGACATTTGAACAAGTTGTCAAATGTCACTTCACACTGGTTGACCGATTGGCTAATATTTCAACCAATCACGATAAAAGGTTACAAAACGGTTCACAGAAGAAAAATCATACGTGACGCGCGAAATTTGAATATGTCAAGAAAAAAGAACATTGGGCAGAAATTCGAAATTTCATTTTTTTTGTCTGGGCAGGATGGCTCATGGGCATTTTGTGATTCTAGAATACCATTGGGCAGGACGAGGCTATTCAGTTTAGAAAAAAATGATATTAGAAACCTCAAAATCATTTTTGAAGACCTATCCATAGATACCCCATATGTATAGGTTTGATGGAAAGAAAAAAATTTGTGTTTCAGTTCTAAGTATGGGGAATTTGATACTTTTTTTCTATTTTTGTATGAAAATCTAAATGCGGTTCACCGAATACATCGACTTACCAAGTTTCAACAGTATAGCTCTTATAGTTTCGGAAAAAAGTGGCTGTGACATACGGACGGACGGACAGACAGACATGACGAATCTATAAGGTTCCGTTTTTTGCCATTTGGCTACGGAACCCTAAAAACGTAACTATATTATACAAATACCTTGAGCTGGACCCAGCAATAGGCGATGCCTTTTGTCCTCTACTGCCCCTGCGCTGTCCTCGACGTCCTCGATCTCTCCGCT
Source organism: Idaea biselata (assembly GCA_958496205.1). NCBI lineage: Eukaryota > Metazoa > Arthropoda > Insecta > Lepidoptera > Geometridae > Idaea > Idaea biselata. The sequence continues at coordinate 16,376,953 of OY292402.1, forward strand.
GTCCTCGACCCCCCCCCTTTCTTCTACCCCCGCCCTTTCTTCCTCCTGCTCTCGCTCTTGGCTGCAATAAATATTATTTTTTTATAAATAATGTTCGCTCTTAAGATTTAATAGTGTATAGATTGTCATTAAGTCTCCGAAAGCAGCGGCGCTTCAGCTCTGAAAGATTACATTTTAATGTATGAATAAAATGATAAATACACATAATAACATAATATACAGGGTGGCCAGAAAAGTGACGTCCAAAGGTACAAATTAGGTACTTCATACCGAGGGGTATCTGATTCACCACCAAAAGTCTAGCGGTTTTTTTTCGTTTTCGTGTAATGATTTTTTTTGTAGATTTTTAATTTTTTCTAGGTGGATCAACTTTAAACATTTTAATTTTGCACAGTAGACCTTTTTTTGTTTTTTTTTTCTTGTTTTCTGATCATTATGAATTGTACAATAATTAAAAAAAAAAACTAGGCACGTATTGATCACGGTAAGTACTTTTTTTTCTATCTAAAGTGGCAAAATTGAGTTTATTGAATGAAACTTGAAAGTTCACCTTTCAATTAAAAATCTAAAAACTATTTTTTTTTGTTTCAGACTAAACTTAAAAACTGCGCTAGATTCTAATCTTTCAAAACAATACAAAAAAAATACAACTTAATAGGCGTTAATTCAATGAAATCGGCCTCTAAAGTTACAAAGGTCGAAAAGTCCTAAAACAATATTCGATTTTTTAAGTAAAAAGAATAACAAGAAAGTCATGGTTAATTTTAAAGTTTGACTTTTTTGTTTTTCTTTTTATTTCTAGATAATGTAAATAAAACAACATAATTAATTATACTTTTTTTATTATAATAAGTTTTCAAAATGACGGCCTCCCGCAGAAATACATATTCTACACCTTCGCAAAAAATTGTCTTTTAAACGCATAAAAGCTTCTCTGTTTGCTTTCATCACACGTCCGGCTTCATCAATCCTTACTCTAAGTTCATCTTCGCTCGAACATTCTCTTGCATACGTTGCTTCTTTATAATAACCCCAAACAAAAAAATCTATCGGGTTGAGATCAGGGGAGCGTGGAGGCCACCTAATTGGTCCGTTTCGTCCGATCCATCTATTCGGAAATCTTTCGTTTAAATAATTTCGCACTTGTGTTGCGTAGTGACAAGGAGCGCCGTCATTTTGAAAAATCATTGTTCGACGAAGTTGCAAATTCACATCTTCCAGTAGCGATGGTAAATTGTTTTCTAAAAATTCTTTATAAGTGTCTCCATTTAACCTAGACGGCAGCTCAAACGGACCAATTATTTCTCCATTTAGGATTCCGGACCACATGTTCACGCTGAAACGATGTTGAAAATTTGAGTCCCTCACCGCGTGTGGGTTTTCAATTGCCCATATGTGATAATTGTGAATATTGAATATGCCCGTGCGTTCAAATCGAGACTCGTCAGTCCACAAAATTTTGTTGAAAAACCCAGGGTCCTCTTGTTCTTTCCGTAACATTGTTTCGCAAAATTCAACCCGCAACTGATAGTCTGTTGGCAGTAAAGATTGGACTCGTTGAATGTGATACGCGTGGTATTTCTCCTTGTGAAGAATGTTTTGAATAGATGTTCTCGGAATGTTCAAAGTTCGTGCAATATTTCTAGTACTCGTTGACGGATTTTGATTTATTTCTTCCAGCACTCGGTATCTGCGATCTAGATCAACTCTAGGAACTCCTTCATGATGGCCTTCTCTACCAGGAATGCGACCCGCCATTAACGTATTGTGCGTGTTAATAAAAACACGATGATCCGGATAATTTTCGGGTTGTGGTCCACCTCGACGTTGAAGTTGTTCACGATATAATCGTGCCGCTTCATGGCCGTTGCCTTGTGCAACTCCATAAAAATAATGCATTTCTGCATGTTCACTCAACGTGTAGCTCATCTCTGACTCTTCCAAATCAACAAAGTCCAAATCACAAAGTAAAACGGAGTCCAATAAACGAGCGAGTAGAAGTTGTCAGGTATGTAAGCAGCGGGGTCCGGGGGCAAAGCGAGCGTAGTGGTAGAGTATAAATGACGAGACAACACGAGTAGCAGTAAACACAAGGTGAGAACGACTGACGCTGTCTTTTTGTGCGCTGACGCCGCGCCCCGGGTAATTCGCTGCTACATCTCCCGTCTCGCATATCCGGGTTCTAGCCGTAGAGAGTGAGAGAGACTTTATTTATTTATTTATTTATTTCTTTCAAATGCCGCCCAGACTTACAGTTTAGACACTAAAACGTCTGGACAGCTAAATTGTATATACATCAATTAATTAATTAATTCTAAGTATAACTAAAATTTAAATTACATCAAGTTTAAATTATATCTCTGCTATAGCTTAGCCAGTTAATACATGCAATTGTAAATTGCCGCCGATTCGAGTGAAATATATCGACCTCCTCGTACCGGTCGATAACCAGCTGGTTCAAAAGTGCGAGTGCATGCGAGGTAGGTGCATATTTAGACGTGCTTGTGCGCCCGAAGCCGCCGGTCAGCACTAGTAGCTTATGTCTCCGGTCCGATCGCGTGTTACGTAGGTAGTCGTTAGGTACAAACAGTGATCCCAGAGACAGCGCATTAGGGTTGTCCACCAGGCCGTTGAATAGGAGGAAATAGTGCAATACCAAGCTGAGTTTACGCCTAAGCTGTAATGTGTCTATGCCTATCATACCACATATAAACAGAGACGGATATAAGTAAGGGTAGTATCCATATACTTTTTTATATAGATAACGGCCGAACTTCTTTTGAACCCGTTCTATCATGGTTGTGTAAGTCACCTCGTGTGGATCCCATACCAGAGAGTTGAACTCGAGTTTACTGCGAACAAAGGCATAATAAAGCAGCAGAATAGTACTCCTATTATTAAACCTAGCCGTTTGCCAAAGCACAAAACCCAATGATTTAAAAGCTTTTCAGTAATGTGATAATTAAATGTCAACTTAACATCCAAAAATAGACCCAAGTCTCTGATTACGTAGACACGCTCTAGGGGTGTTCCGGCTATTTTATAGGTATACTTTAAAGGGGCCCGGGATCGAGAGAAAGAAGCAGTTTTGCACTTAGAGGTGTTGAACTCAAGGTGGTTCTGCTGACTCCACTGGACAACACTATCAATGTCGCGCTGGAGTGTTTCACAGTCCTCACTAGTATTTACACCCAAGAATAGTTTTAAGTCGTCAGCAAACATGAGACATTCAGCCGTGCTAACGACATTTGGAAGGTCATTGATCATAACATAAACATAAAAAAAAGGTTCTATACCTTGTTTTGTATGTCGTTTTTTTTTTGGAAATAAACTGCACCAATTAAAATAAATTTATAACTATTATTATAGTAAGTGGTTTTAGGACTTTTCGACCTTTGTAACTTTGAAGGCCGATTTCATTGAATTAACGCCTATTAAGTTGTATTTTTTTTGTATTATATTGAAAGATTAGAGTCTAGCGCAGTTTTTAAGTTTAGTCTGAAACAAAAAAAATAGTTTTAAGATTTTTTTATTAAAAGGTGAACTTTCAAGTTTCATTCAATAAACTCAATTTTGCCACTTTAGATAGAAAAAAAGTACTTACCGTGACCAATTCGTGTCTAGTTTTTTTTTTTAATTATTGTACAATTCATAATGATCAGAAAACAAGAAAAAAAAAACAAAAAAAGGTCTACTGTGCAAAATTAAAATGATTAAAGTTGATCCACATAAAAATAATTAAAAATCTACAAAAAAAATCATTACACGAAAACGAAAAAAAACCGCTAGACTTTTGGTGGTGAATCAGATACCCCTCGGTATGAAGTACCTAATTTGTACCTTTGGACGTCACTTTTCTGGCCACCCTGTATATTAACATAATTACCGAGTCTCCCACGGCTGTAAAGATCGTGGAGGCGGCGTTGAGGGAGTTCCCACCGCGAGACGGCACTCCGACCGCGGTGGAGACTGCTTTCTAATCATAAAGAAAGACAAATATTATATTTTCGTGGGATACGTGGGATCAGTGTTTTCTATGTATCATATGTATGTATTTACAAAAAAAAAAGTATAATATGTAGTATATCCGTTGTCTAGTACCCATAGTACAAGCCTAGTGCTTGGGGCTAGATTGCGCTGTGTGTAACGTCGTACAATATTTATTTATTTACCGTGAGCGCTTACTGCGCGGTGGCGCATCGGGCAAAAGAATGCGTTGCATTTCTTTTGCCCGCGTCTCCTGCACCAACGCCTTTTTGGTATTTGGTGAGAGCCGACTCGACTCGCGCCGCTTTGCCAGCCTCGCCCTACCCTGCAGGGCTCGTTCTTCTTCGTATGTTCTAAAAAAACACATTTTTGTAAAATAAAAAAATATGATCATGGCGCATCCGCCATTTTGTTTCTTAACATAATAATATTATACAAATACCTTGTGCTGGGCCCAGCAATTGGCTCCGGCCAACAAGCCCTCTCCGTCGCCTCCCTCTCCGTCCCTCTGGCACGACCCCCCCTCCCCCGGCTTCCCCCCCTTCCTCCTGCATCTCCCCTTCCTCCTGCATCCCCACTTCCTCCTGCATTCCTCTCTCCACCCAAATCTTGACTTCCGTTACTGAAAATGTAATGGCACACATATAACTGACTAGCTGCGCCCGCGGTTTCACCCGCGTAAGTCCTGATCCAGCGGTATTTACGGGATCAAAAGTAGCCTATGTCCTTTTCCGGGGTCCTATTTATCTCTATACCAAAATTTATCAAAATCGGTTCAGCGGTTTAGGCGTGAAAGCGCTGTTACCTAAGTCCCGATCCCGCGGGATTTACGGGATCAAAAGTAGCCTATGTCCTTCTACGAGGTCCCATCTATCTCTATACCAAAATTTATCAAAATCGGTTCAGGTATACGACCTGAGTCCCGATCCCGCGGGATTTACGGAATCAAAAGTAGCTTATGTCCTTCTCCGAAGTTCCATCTATCTCTATACCAAAATTTATCAAAATCGGTTCAGGTATACGATCTAAGTCCCGATCCCGCGGGATTTACGGGATCAAAAGTAGCCTATGTCCTTGTCCGAGGTCCCATCTATCTCAATACCAAAATTTATCAAAATCGGTTCAGCGGTTTAGGAGTGAAAGCGCTGTTACCTAAGTCCCGATCCCGCGGGATTTACGGGATCAAAAGTAGCCTATGTCCTTCTCCGAGGTCCCATCTATCTCTATACCAAAATTTATCAAAATCGGTTCAGCGGTTTAGGCGTGAAAGCGTAACAGACAGACAGACAGAGTTACTTTCGCATTTATAATATTAGTAAGATACTTTCGCATTTATAATATTAGTAAGATAAGATAAGATATTAGTAAGATATATAATACTAGCTGACCCGGCAAACGTTGTTTTGTCTTATAAATTATAGATAGTAGCCGATTCTCAGACCTACTGAATACACGACGTATACAAAATTTCATAAAAATCGGTCAAGTCGTTTCGGAGGAGTACGGTAACTAACACTGTGACATGGAAATTTTATATATTAGATATAGTAAGATATGCGGCGAGCCGCTATTCATTTTCTGACTTGAAATTAAAAATCTTAATTTCAAGTCAGAAAAACTGTAATAAATAAATCACGTTCAGACTCTAAGATTGTACCTGTTATCTGGTATGGCGGTGAGCCACGTAACCATGCCGAAACTAGGTGCTGGAGAAATTTTGAATATATATAAGGGAAGTGGACTGTATAGGAATAAAGGTAATAATACTATTAAAAGGTTCACGAAACACAAAATAATAACACAGGTATCACTTTCACTGTCCAACATGAGTTTATAACATAAAATAAAAGGCGCGAGGCGGTCTCGCTCGTTCGCCATATTTTTTTCACACACAGTTCTAAGTTTTTTGAACTTGCGGGTAGTCATCGACCGAACAGAGTGAACGTAGGCGCGCATAGTCTGCTGCGTTCCGTTTTACATAGAATGCATTGCGCGGACCAATAGAAAGTACTAGATGTGATCGTCACAAGACATGGATGCATTTGACATACTACGGGTTTCACCTGACTATGCTTGTGCATTATTTATTATTATGTTTTTATGGTAAAAAATCTATAAGTACCACACAGTTTACAGAAACACGTTGTTTAGTTTAGTTTTTGTTTACTTACATTTATGTGAAGTGGGTCATAAAAAACCGGGCAAGTGCGACACTCGCGCACAAAGGGTCAATTCAATTGGATACGGAACCCTAAAATGGTTTATAACAACCATTTTTTAAATTTTATAGGAAAACTAGCTGACCCGGCAAACGTTGTTTTACCTTATAAATTATAGATAGTAGCCGATTCTCAGACCTACTGAATACACGACGTATACAAAATTTCATAAAAATCGGTCAAGCCGTTTCGGAGGAGTACGGTAACTAACACTGTGACATGGAAATTATATATATTAGATATGAAATATTTATCTTCGATTCTTACTCCCATCAAACGACCGAATCACTCAAAAATAAAAAAATAAAAGTCCCGTTTTTACCCTTTGGGTACGGAACCCTAATAAAAATGGGTGACGTAAGTGCCGCGCGCGATCCCCGGGCCCGGACCGGGGATCGCGCAAAATATATTTATATCAAAATATATTTATTCTACAAGTCTACGCGTAAGCCAAACCTTTGGCCTACGACTTTTGAATATTGTTAAATAATTTCCAATTTTAAATTTAAGAAAAATCATGTACAACATGTAGAATAACGTGGGTACCTACCCACGTCTCTTTAAAAAAAAATCACTTCAAAGACTCAAAAAAGTTATCTAATGTAATAAATATATTTATTCTACAAGTCTACGCGTAAGCCAAACCTTTGGCCTACGACTTTTGAATATTGTTATACAATTTCCAATTTTAAATTTAAGAAAAATCATGTAGAACGTGGGTACCTACCCCCGTTTTCTAAAAAAAAATCACTTCAAACACTAAAAAAAGTAGTTAAATGTAATAAATATATCTAAAATATTAATGAGAAAAAATATCAAAAATATCACCGTAAAAATCGACTGTATCATGCCTTATTCGGGGCAAAACATGGTTATTTCGCATTAAAATTTTGAATGCGATCAATCTTTGCAATACTTCAGTTTTATTTTATGTTTGGTTTCGTATTTAATTAAGAACTAAATAGATTACTTTATTTCACAAAAAACTGTCTGCATTTTGGACTAAAAAATAGGAAATTTGAGTACTTGACAACCGAGTGTAGCCGCCACATGGCGACGACGGATTAATTACATCGAATTATCTATATAATCTAACTTATTTCTTATAAATGATATAAAATATTGATTCACGATATATCTACGATAATATTAATGTATTTATCAAGAGAATACAATAAATTCTAAGACTTACGGCATTTTTTCCACTGCGCTCCAATGCGTGCACTTTGCTAGAAACTGATGAAATTAATGGCTGAACTAATTTGATGGATTACAGAGTAAAATTATACGATTGGGAACCAAGATGGCCAAAAATTTTAGATAAATTCATATTATTTTGAAATACCTTCAATTAAATTTTAAATATGGATCCGTTTCGACACGAGTGCGCACTTTCGTCGAAGCCATCGTTTGTTTACGTAGCCTGGAAACTTTTATTTCCGTGCGCGTTTCACTGATTTCAATTCGGAAACAAACGTTTCCGTGCGCGCTCGAGTGGATAGGTAGGTAAGAAAAAGACAATAATTAGGTAAAATGTTTTTTTAATAACTGCAATTTTTGTTTTACATTTATCAATTTCAGACTTATGCCTGCCTTTTACAGTTTCTATAAACTGCAATATTTTTATATATGTTTCCGTGCGAATGCAAGGTTCAACTAGTTTCATTTTCTTCAATTAACTTAGCAACTGCACTATTTCTGGCGTCATCACAAGTTTTGCTTACGAAATAACATTCTTCGCAAGATTCTTTTGAAGTTTGATCCTCTTTTAAAGTTTGAGTCTCTTTTGAAATTTGATTCTCTTTTGAGGTTTGAGCCTCTGTTGAACTTTTCGTTTTCTTTGCTTGTACAAAATTACGAAACGGCGGCATTGGCGCTAAAACCGATTGCGACAATGGGACGTCGTCGTCGTCCCAATCTTGTGTATCTTGTAATTGTGGAGAATGATTTCCACTTGAAAATAAATGTACATAAGTACTTACATTATGAAAACTCCGTGTCGAATTAGTTTTTCTATTTATTAGGTAGATTGTTTGGACTTACGTTTTGCTGCCATTCATTGCCGTGTCGTTATTTACTGACGTTAGGTAGAAGTGAAATTACTTTTCAACTTGTTCAGACTAGTTCAAGAAAGAAAAGAATCTACTCACTTGCCCATAGAGAACATAGATGATAATCTCAGTGATGGGGTAAAGTTGCTGTAGAAAATGTATAAGTAAAAATTTCTATTTCATTTAATACTTAGATAAGAATAAATATAAGTAAGTACAAAAATAAAATCTGACCTCTCAACAATTTTATAGAGTTAAAATAATAAAACACAAATTTCATTAAGTCTTATTGTCAAAAAGCAATTGTCTTACACATTGATTTAAAATGTAACAGAAATCAACTAATCGGATGTAGATAGGCCTACTCGAACCTACGAAAATAAAAACAACAACAAAGATTCCGATGAATTGAGACATACTTTAATTATTCACATGATAATTATGAAAACATGGCGCGGCACACAAATAAACATTATAGTCTAAGAGCCCGTGAAGATCGACCTTCACCCATCTGATAACCAGATGAGACATATTTTTTATCAAATATTTTACATTAACGAACATGCCTATGATAGCTTGCCTATCGAAAAGTGTTCATGGCTATTTTTAATTAAATTAATTTTAATCATTTTTTTTTCATCACCTTCACTCTTTTGATAACCGAATGAATTGTACCTCAACTGATAGTTTTTAACATACAGAATATGCCTAGATAGGCTTGCCTACTAATTTCTGTTCATGGCTACCTGGCAAGCAGGTGTGAACGGGTAAGTCAATATAGGTAACTACACCGATCTGATAACCCATTCAAATTTATATCATAAGAAAGATAATTTAATTACAAAAGCAATCGTATAAGCTTGCCTGCAAAAAACCGTTCATGGAATACCATTGCCAAGCTATAAACTTTCTCTCTCGCACCTATTAAATGACTCCAATTCTAAAACTTTATAGCTTGGCAATGGTATTCCATGAACGGTTTTTTGCAGGCAAGCTTATACGATTGCTTTTGTAATTAAATTATCTTTCTTATGATATAAATTTGAATTGGTTATCATATCGGCGTAGTTACCTATAGGTATTGACTTACATGTTCACACCTGCTTACCAGGTAGCCATGAACAGAAATTAGTAGGCAAGCCTATCTAGGCATATTCTGTATGTTAAAAACTATCAGTTGAGATACAATTCATTCGGTTATCAAAAGAGTGAAGGTGATGAAAAAAAATTGATTAAAATTAATTTAAGGTGGATTCGGGTAATTACGATAGAAATTTAGAAGAGTTGAAGGAGTGTTTTCATTTCATGAATCATTTGAAACTGGTTGATGTTTAATATAAGTATTAAATCGCATTGCCTAATTAGATGTACAGCCTGTTAGTCTATTCCTATCACTTTTATAAATATCCTTTGGGTTGGTAAATAAATATTTTTTTAAATCTCACTTATTTTTTTTGGTATGCGTGTAATTACGCAAGTGTTCGGTTAATTCCGAAAGTCATTCAAAAATAGTTTTTATGAACTCTCATTTAAGGAATGAAATCCTTTTTGCTTTGCCTTTGACCTACAAATAGATACATCTCTACATATGCCTTTGAATAGGAGAAATGCATATGTGTGAAACTTTTATTTCGGAATTACCCGACCAGTAAGCCTACGGCACTCAAAGTTTAATGCATCTAAAAAATAGGCATACTTAATAAAAACAACGATTTTCTTAATCAAAAACACAACTTTATTCAAAATGAGATAATGGAATCTTAGGTTACAAAATAAAAACATAATAAATAATAATAGAGTAATTATACTATTAAATTTGTAGGCTTACAAAAGAATTAGAATAATTTTATAAAAATAAAAATTATGAAATAAAAATTCAAAAACATTGACAAAAAGTGTGGCTTAATAATATTTTTATCAATATACCCACAATTACAAAGAAAAATAACAATACAGTGTAATTAAACAAATAAAAATCTCAAAATACAACTTAATGGAGTTATAAAGTTATAAGCGACGCATTTATTAAGCAAATAAACGTTTTTTTTTTTTATTGAGTCCGACAATACGCGACGCATTTTTCGTTTCATATAAACCGACCCTCGCTAATAGGTATCAGTACTTATACAATTGCAATTAATCATGATCATCATAAGATTAGAAAGAGAAATAAATTGAGTTATCTTCATTCAACAGGTGAAAATCTTTGTCATTTTCGATACTTCTCACTAATTCAACTTTTTTAATGATTAAAAGTTCCGTTACTCGGTCACGATCTTTATTTTTTTTCGGTAATACAAAAGTGAGATTTGGCTTTCGAATTGTCCTATAAAAATTAATGTCATAATAAGTTGTGTTTCCATGTACTTCATCTATATTTTCTATTAAACCAATATAGTAGGTCCATTTGTTTCTGGTGAAATACCTCACAATAACGGTGTCATTTATTTTGTATTCCACCGTAGTTTCAACACTATTTTTCTCTATATTTTCTTCAAATTGTGCATTCTTAATAATTACTTTTTTGTTTTTGGTTGGGTCTTTTCCGTCAGTCTTGTCATTATTATTGGGTAACTTCTCTTTTTCAGTCTTATTATTTTGAGTATCATTATTTATTCTAAAAAATTCAATCTCAGCATTTTTTTGAATATCATTTTCAATTATATTAATATTTTCTTTCCCAGTCTTTGATTTCTTCCCTTTTCCTTTACCTTTTATTCTCTTTTCATTTGAACTATTTAAACTTGCTTCGGTCACTATTTCTTTTTTGTTTATATTTGCTACTTTGTCCATGTTATGATTTTTGGGATTATCTTGTCTTATTTGCATCTGGAATTCGTCTTCTATCTGTGAATTCATATTATGGTCATCCCAGAAATCTTTTGTAAACCCTTCAGCGTCACCATAATCACATTCTAAATCACTGTATAGACTCATTATATCTGAGATACTTGTTGAAGAGCTGTCTGACTGTTGATATTTTATCTTATTTTTAATTTTAGTTTTGTCAGAACCCGATGGAACTGGATTTGTAAGATCATTTTTGTTTATTTTTTTGTTTTTTATATTGTGAATTTTCTGCTTTTTAATGGATTTTTTAACTCCTTGTTCACAATTTTTGTCGGTCTGTCTTTTTGTCTTTTTATCATAAAATGAAGCAGTTATAACTTCCGCTCCTCTGGCTATTCGTTTTTTCTTAATACTAATATTGTCTTTTTTATCTTGGCGTATTTTTTCAAGTAGAAGCTCTTCAAAAGTTGTATTTATATTACTTAACATACTCACTGTACTTCGGGTCTTTGATTCTAGTTCAATACTGTTAACTTGCAGACACTTTGGTAGACTTGATGTTGAATTTGCTGTAAAAGACCGGGTTTCTTCAGCTGTTTTTGATAAATCAGTCAAAAAATATAATCTGTTTGCAACATTATCTTGTTCATGACCACAAGAATTTACAAATAAGTTAAACTGTTCGTTGAAAAAGTTAATACATATTTTAAGTAGCGTTTTAGGAATTGAGTGTGTGTACCGAGAAGAATTTTTTTCAATTTTGTATCTTCTATAGGCAGTTGGGTCATATTTCTCTTCTGATATAACTTCAGAATTAAATGGGTAAATGCCGGCTTTTTTGAAACCACTTTTAATGATTTCTGGGCTGGTGTCGTGCCAAATTTTAGCAAAAGTTTCAGAAAAAGTTTTTTTTGGCATTTTTATTCCAACATTGTGACGCTGCCATTCAACTAATTTACTGTCCCATTTTGACTTAAAAGATTTAAAAACTGAAACATCCAGAGGCTGTAATAAATGGGAAGTGTGAGGAGGGAGTTTTAGAATAGTTATATCATTCGTTATGGCCAACTCTATAAGTTTTGTATCTACATGAGTAGAATGACCATCATAAATAATCAGCACGGGACGTTCTTCACCTAGAGCTGGAATCATAACTTTCTCCATATAATTATAAAATATTTCAGACTCCATCCATCCTTTGGCGCTTGCTGCGTATGAGAGATCAAAATCGGTTGATGCCATCCATTGATCCCATACATTTTTTCCTTTAAAAATAATGAGAGGCGTTAGTTTTTTACCATTGGCATTCACAGTTGTCAGCACGGAAATATTTTCTTTTCCAGTTCCACAAGTTGTTCTAGAACATGGCTTATTGATGGCGCCGACTACCTTTGTTTTTGTTGGGTCGAGACACACAGAAGTTTCATCCATATTCCAAATTAAATGTGGTTTTTGTAATAAGTCTAAATCAATCATTGTGTCATGTAATAGTTTAAAGTAATCACAAACAATGAAGGGATCGGTCATTTTTTTTCGAACATATTCGACCGGCTGTGCTTTTTTAATGGATAGCCTGTGCCGGTTTTTAAAGCTGATAAACCAGTCTTTGCCCGGGCGATAATTAATAAACGGTGTTTGTAAATTATTCTTCTTCACAAAATCAGCTACTAAATTTAAAATTTCGCCTCTCGAGAGACCAAATCCCCACTTTTCCATCGTTTTAATTGCGTCGACCAACCGATATTCTTCTTCTAACGGGATAGCTAACGGTCTACCAACAACATTTGTGTTATAATTTTGTTTTATTTTATCGTACAGTGTCGATATGGGTATTGAGTATTTTTTAGCTGCAGCATATTTTGATAATCCATTTTTTATATCTTCTATCGCATTATTTACATCTTTTTCAGTGTATTTCACTATTTTTTTTCTTATATATTTTTTCGGCATGTTGCTGTAACAATTTCACAAGTATTAATATTATTATTGTAAATACCCCTGTTTCCAAATAATAATAGTAAAGAGGAATTAATGGCAATATAACGAGGTACTCGTTGTAATTTAGACCGATAATATTTATCTTTAGTTATAGATAACTTCAACTAAAAAGTTGAGAACCACAGACCCTTTCTATAGAAAACCAATTTCAGGTAAATCTGAGTTACTAAATAACTAGGAATTACCCGCGTCGGCTAAATCCTATAATTTTCAAAATAGTGTGCAATCATTTTCTGGTTCAAATTAATAGTGTTAAAATATGACAATTGATCAAACAAAGAAACAAACAGTTAAATAACTTACCAGGTTCCGTAGATATTGATGTTCGTATAATTCCGTAAATACGAACTTTCCCGAAAATGTAGTTGTTTACAAATAATGTAACCTCAAACACGCACATTCACTCTCAGAACTTTGAGTCGACTGAAGGGAGGGAGGGGCTGAACAGGGGAACTACTAAAAGTTGCCAGGCTCAAAAATATGGCCGCGTATGGTAGAAATTAGAAATAATTGGAATATCCCGAAATACAGAATTACCCGAATTCACCTTAATTAAAAATAGCCATGAACACTTTTCGATAGGCAAGCTATCATAGGCATGTTCGTTAATGTATAATATTTGATAAAAATTATGTCTCATCTGGTTATCAGATGGGTGAAGGTCGATCTTCACGGGCTCCTCTACTATTACAAATCTTACACATGTACCGAGTCTGCTTTCTTATTTTTTGTTTAGCGCATTCTCTACGCCTTTGATACTTCGACCTGGTTTCGGGCATGTGTTCGGCTGTGTTACCAGGTAGTACGCGTAAAGGGTTAATAATATTACTTCGGGGCGTTTGTTCATGCGTTAACACCTGAGGATTGTATTTTTTAATTAGCTGACGTATAACATTAAGTTGAAAATTAGCTAATTTTGCGTGCGGTTCATTCTTTAGTAACTTGTAAGTATTAAAAGCGTTTAATAAATGCATATCTATTGTTTGAGTCAATCAAACATAGAATTATTGTACCAATGTGACTGGCAACAATAATGTAAGTTAAATAATAAATAGGTAAGATTTTTGTGTGAAGTGCGGGCAACACCACTTCCTTTTTGATGTTCTCACGAGATAACAAGTATATTTTGCATTTTCTTCTTTTAATTAATAAAACCCAGTAAAACAGTAAAAAAAAAAAAAAAAAAAAAAAAAAAAAAACAATACTTAATAAATAGACTAACAATAAAATTCTTAGATTATTTAGCTCTCAATCCTGAGTTCATGATGTTCATCTATCAAATCGTTCTGACCCTCCTTACTTTCAAAATCAAAACAACAACATCTGACTCCCTCTCTTATCCAACCGGGATATTGCATTCTCCCACAAATACAACAGATATCTCACTATCATCTCTTTACACCTTCTATGAAAATTCCTCTGTCTCATACCACCCATTCCCTGTTATGCCAGACTGTTCCAAATTACTTGAGGTTGATGAAGCCCAATATAAAGCAACAGTATCAATCTGGAAGGTGGATGTCCACTCATCCTCTGAATGGGGGCTCGTGATGTGGAGAGAAAGAGTCACAACCACTTGTACATTTGGCTTCTTTGGTGATAAAAAAGGTTCAGAAGGAACAAGATCAATCATTGGACTTTCTTATATACTGACTGAAAAAGAATCACCTAGCTCTAATTGTTGCAGAGGTGTGATGAGAGGTATGTCCACATAAAAGCGGTTTTCTTTTAAGCTCATCGAGTCTTGAAAAATTTTTTCAGCCTTCTCAAACTCATCACAACTCTGTTTTTCAGTTTCTGGTACTCTTTCAGATAGCCAAAAATTTTCCATTACATTTTCTAAGTTTTTATGGCTATGAATAGCAAAGTTTGATACAATTTCACAAGTTACATTACTTACTTCAATATCTTCAGAGACATTTTCAGGATTGTTGCCACCTACCACATACCCAAATAGGGTGTTTTGCAAAACGGGTCCATTTTGAATTTTAACACAACCATCTAACAATACATTGAAATAAATGTCAGCTCCCAGTAACAATGATATTTCAGCTGGGATATTGAACTCATCGTCTGATAATTTTACATGTTTTGGTATATTCCACCTGGATACATTTATGAATTGTTGGGGCAACTTTGTAGTTATTTTGTCAACTACATGACATTTTAAGTGTAATTTTACATTGTTGTGGCATGGAAGCACACTTATGTTAACAAGTTTGTCAATTTTTGTTTGTCTGTTACCTATACCTATTATATTATGTGATTGATTTATAGCAATCAATCCAAGTTTCTTTACAAGGCTTGTTGTAACAAATGATGCCTGGCTGCCTGTATCAAGCAAAGCTCTAATAGAAAGCTTTTCACCATGTTGATCGAGTAAATTAACTTTAACAATAGGTAGCAAAATATTATGAGAAACAGGGTTTGACAATAAAGTAACCGCAGGTTCACTATGGCTGTCCCGCTCTTCGTGCAACAATGTGTTGTGTCCTTGTTTGCAAATTTTACATTTAAAATGGAACTTACATTTTCCGTTGTGTGTTTTTAAACATGTAGTACATAAATCATGGTGCCTCACAAATGATTGGCGTTCCTCTAACGCTGCCGTTTTGAACTCCGGACAGCTGAAAAGAGCATGATCACTTTTATTACAATGTTTACACAATTTTTTGATGTTTGAGGCAACATTGGTTACCTTTGGGGGTGTAGATTTATAGAATCTACTGGTACTTTCATAGCAAGTACTTTTTGGGGGCAAGCTATCTTCCAACGCTATAGCGCGCTTTTCGAGAAAACTTAAGAAATCTACCATGGAAGGCATTTTATCTAAGTCCCTATCTAATTGATAAGCTCTGTTAGTTATTTGATCTAATTTTCTTGTTAGAATGGAAATTAGCAACATGTCCCATGTATCGATGGGTTGCTCCAGATTTTTTAATGCGTGCAATTGCTGCTGCACATTTGACACAAAAGACCTTATAGAGGCTGCAGTGCCTTTTTGCATTATCGGTAAATCTAATAGCATGCCAATATGATTTCCTATTAATCGAGCTTTATTGTCAAACCTCTTTTCTAACAAGTTTAATGCTTCCTGGTAAGAATGATTCACGAGTGGCAAATTAACAATGACTGCTAAGGCATCATCTGTTACATACTTTCTTAAGTAAAACAATTTCTGAACATCTGACAAAGACCTGTTATTGTCGATAACAGCCATGAACAAGTCATAGAATGGCTTAAACTTTGTAAAATCTTTCCCATCATAGGGAGTTATATCAATAGTTGGTAACTTACAGGTTGACACATTATGGCATTCTGAAACTGACTTCTTACCTATCTGCTTTAATGAGGCATTAATTTTGGCTAGCACATAATAATATTTCTCCTCAAGGGGACCAACCTGCTCGCTGTCTTGATCGTCCATACTTAGAATGTCCAGTTGCACTGCTTCATAGCTTTTTAGTGTAGTTGTGAGCTTCTCCTTTCTAGCCTCCAGGATGTCGATTGTAGCGGACGCAAAGCTGATGGGATCGTTTACGAAGGTCTCAATGCGCGTGATTGTCGCTTTGCATTGAGCTCGAAGGAGACGCAGCTTTCGTATTGCTTCCTTTTGTTCCGACATTGTGAAGTACGGCTAGATAAAACACTCTGTGTACGAACGAAAACACTTTCACGGTAAATTTTAACACTAAAAACGCAATTTGTTTGGAATTTGTTGATAGAACACGACGAAGACACTGACATATGACAGCTTGAGTGACAAGTAGGCGGGCGGGATTGTTTATGGTAATCGATACCACGCATCCGTATTGCCAACCTACAGATACGAATTCCCGCTCCACAAAAGTGAGGTTATTTGATTACGCTTGAAAATAACCAAAATTCAATGTTCAGTCAGATACTTGATGATGATGATGCTCGCTTTTATGCTCGTTTCTCCTTGCTTCTATTCAATAAACTCTTTATAAACCTATATATTGGGGGAACTATTAGAGACAGAATTAGGCTTGCTATAAAAGAGATTCCAATATGTAAAAATGTTACAGGTAGATTAGAAAAGAAACTCCAATCATTGTTCTCAATCGGTGTGGCCAGCTTGTAATTCATAAAAGACTCTTCTGATCCATAGAGTTCTGAATTGCTATACAACCCTTTGTTCTTTGTGGCCTCAATTTGTGATATGATTTCGAGTTGATAAGCGATCGTTTCAGGGAACAATATTTTTCCAGTGGCAGGAATTATGGCAGATCCATTTTCTCCTGGAAGCCAATTGGAACTCATAGAAAAATGTGTTCTAACAGGATCCACAAACAATATTCCAGTGACTGGTTCAGCCCATCTAATTATACTTGAGTTCTCAATCTGTTGAACCTTGAACATACCATTGATGCTTACAATGGGATCCATCACGAGATAATTAAAGTAACTTTTTTCCGTGTGTTGAACTGAATAACCCCCGAGATGATAATGTCCTATTACTCTAATAGATCCCACTATATACTGAGCTACTTTCATAGATAAATTGGGAGGACTCAGATTGATCCATTTTTGGTATTGTATGTCACATATAGTTTTTTGAATCAACTGAAGATTCTTGTTGATTTGCTTAACAATGAAGTTTTGTTCATATCTCAACTGAGAATAATCAAGATTTGTTCTTATACTCTGGGAAAACTCCCAATCTAATATACTTCGTTTTAACCGTGATTGAGGATGTAAATGCAAAAACTTGAATAACCTTTGTGTTGTTTTGTCTAGCCTGTTTTGAGTATCTCTTCGAGGACGAGAATTTGTATGCCATGGCCCTCTCCAATTTGCGCCTTCCATATCAAGAGAAAGCAAATAACCTCCTAAACTCTGAGTGACATCATGAACATCTTGATTAATTTTACAGAACATAGAGTCAGATTTAGGATCTAATGAGAACTGTAGGTTTCCCGTTGTGTGTTTTTAAACATGTAGTACATAAATCATGGTGCCTCACAAATGATTGGCGTTCCTCTAACGCTGCCGTTTTGAATTTTGCTACCTATTGTTAAAGTTAATTTACTCGATCAACATGGTGAAAAGCTTTCTATTAGAGCTTTGCTTGATACAGGCAGCCAGGCATCATTTGTTACAACAAGCCTTGTAAAGAAACTTGGATTGATTGCTATAAATCAATCACATAATATAATAGGTATAGGTAACAGACAAACAAAAATTGACAAACTTGTTAACATAAGTGTGCTTCCATGCCACAACAATGTAAAATTACACTTAAAATGTCATGTAGTTGACAAAATAACTACAAAGTTGCCCCAACAATTCATAAATGTATCCAGGTGGAATATACCAAAACATGTAAAATTATCAGACGATGAGTTCAATATCCCAGCTGAAATATCATTGTTACTGGGAGCTGACATTTATTTCAATGTATTGTTAGATGGTTGTGTTAAAATTCAAAATGGACCCGTTTTGCAAAACACCCTATTTGGGTATGTGGTAGGTGGCAACAATCCTGAAAATGTCTCTGAAGATATTGAAGTAAGTAATGTAACTTGTGAAATTGTATCAAACTTTGCTATTCATAGCCATAAAAACTTAGAAAATGTAATGGAAAATTTTTGGCTATCTGAAAGAGTACCAGAAACTGAAAAACAGAGTTGTGATGAGTTTGAGAAGGCTGAAAAAATTTTTCAAGACTCGATGAGCTTAAAAGAAAACCGCTTTTATGTGGACATACCTCTCATCACACCTCTGCAACAATTAGAGCTAGGTGATTCTTTTTCAGTGGCCTATCAAAGATTTTTAATGTTAGAAAAAAGATTTAAAAGTAATCCTTTGTTACTAGAGCAGTATAAGTTATTTATAGATCAGTATGTAGAGTTGGGTCATGCTAGGGAGGTTGATATTGCGAAATATGATATTGATAATGATCCTGTATACTTTCTAGGACATCAAGCTGTTATCAATGAGCATAGTAAGACAACCAGGCTACGTGTTGTGTTTGATGGCAGTATGAAGTCTCGCAGCCGGGTATCCCTCAACGACGTCATGCTGAATGGGCCTGTGGTACAGAGTGAGCTTTTTGATATATTAATTATGTTCAGGACCTACATTTATACGCTGATTTGCGACATTCAAAAGGCCTTTCGCAATGTGTATATCAACAGCCACCATACATGTCTTCAAAATATTCTTTGGCGCGATGATCCAAGGAAGCCTATCAAGTGCTTAGAGCTTCTAACTGTCACTTATGGACTCAAAGCCTCTACTTTCCTGACCACTCGATGCCTGCTTGAATTAGCTCACCGGTATAAGAGTAAATTCCCACTCGCTGCTCAAACAATGATCAATAGTTGCTATGTAGATGACATTTTATGTGGTTCAGATAATGTAAGTCAATTGTATGAACTAAAAATACAGTTAGTAGAACTCCTCAAGTTAGGTAGCTTTTCACTACATAAATGGTGCTCAAATGTGCCTGAAGTTTTAAGCAATATTCCAGAAGAACAAAGGCAATTTGAAAATATAGATATGAGTGGTGATAATTTAGTAAAAACTCTAGGTTTAATGTATGACATTACTTCAGATACATTCACCTTTTCCAGCCCCAGTTGTGAAGAGGAGCACAATTTAAATACAAAAAGAAAAATACTAAGTTTTATAGGAAAAATGTTTGACCCTCTTGGCTTAGTAGGCCCAATAATTGTGGTAGCCAAGATGTTCATGCAAGAGCTATGGTCTTTGCAAATAGGATGGGACTCTATAGTACCCAATGACCAGTTTTTATACTGGAACAAATTCCTAAATAACTTAAAACAAATGGGAAAAATTAAAGTAAATAGGTGTGTTAATACTGCAGATATTTCTGTTGTAGAATTAGTAGGTTATTCCGACGCTTCAATTAAAGCCTTTGGCTGCTGTCTGTACCTAAGAATAATAAAGTCAGACGGTCTAGTGCAGACCAATCTCCTCTGTTCAAAGTCTCGAGTTGCTCTATTAAGTAAAAATCTGACTATACCCCAGCTTGAACTTAATGGCGCTCTGCTTTTAGCCCAATTAGCACATAGAGTTAGCATATTATTGATGGGTAGGTTTCCCCAATTAAATAAATATTATTACAGTGATTCCCAGATAGTACTAGCTTGGATAAAGTCAGGTATTGCCAAGGCAAATGTTTATGCTAACAATAGAGTCAAGCAAATTTTAAAATTTACTGATTCAAAACAGTGGGGTTTTGTTAGGACTTGTGATAATCCTGCTGATTTATTGTCGAGAGGAGTTTTGCCGCATAAATTGCAGCAAAGCGTTTTATGGTTCAATGGGCCAACTTTCTTGTCGGATAAAAAACACATACATACAAACAATGAAAATTTAAATCTGTCTGAATTTCCCACAGATACGGAACAAAATGATGAGCAAGAACTATCATGCAATGTGACACATGTAGAGCCATCATTTGCAACAATACTTTTTGAAAAATATTCTAATATTTATAAATTACAAAAAGTGATAGGATATATATATAGGTTCTTTAATAACTGTTTGAAAAATAAAATAATGGACAGTAGCCTAACACCTAAAGAGTTGCGCGACTCTATGTCAGTAATAGTGCGCTGTACTCAAAAGCAATATTTTACCAAAGAAGTAGGGTTGCTTGCTGCTGGCAAAATTATAAAAACAGGAATAGGTAGTCTTTGTCCTTTTCTTGATAAAGTAGGTGTGCTCAGAGTAGGAGGCAGGCTCCATAATGCTAAGGATATTACTTTTGAGAAAAAGCATCCCGCCATCCTTCCAAAAAACTCGCACATAACGAATCTCATAATAGAAAGAGAACACTTGCGACTACTGCATGCAGGACCTAGGTTAGTTTTGAGCTCTCTTTCGCAAAGTTATTCTATAGTCAACGGTATTCGAGAGGTAAAGAAACTAGTGCGCAAATGCGTCAAGTGTTTTCGTATAAAAGCCGAGTCGGCTAGGCAATTGATGGGCTCCCTTCCGCCAGAAAGAATTACAGCGTCCCGGCCATTTCAGCATGTCGGAGTTGATTTCTGCGGACCCTTCACTATGAAGGTTGCTAGGATTAGAAAGCCTATCGTTAGGAAATGTTACATAGCTCTGTTTGTCTGCTTTGCTATAAAAGCTATACATTTAGAGCTCGTATCTGACTTAACAACTGAAGCCTTCCTAGCATGTCTCAAACGCTTCATTTCGAGGCGTGGCATGCCCACAAACATATTTTGTGACAACGCTAAAACATTTAAAGGAGCGTCAAATGAAATGAAAAAATTGTATGACCTACAATCTTCCAAATATCACAGGGATGCGGTAGATGGGTTTTGCTCCCAAAATTACATAAAATTCAGATTTATACCTAGTTACTCACCTGAATTTGGAGGGTTGTGGGAAGCAGGGGTGAAAAGTGTGAAATATCATTTAAAGAGAGTAGTAGGAAACTTATGTTTAACTTATGAAGAGCTCAATACAGTTATTGTACAAATCGAAGGAATATGTAACTCTAGGCCGTTACTCTCTGGTGACTCCAATGAGCAATATATTTCGCCTTCTCATTTTTTGATTGGGACAGCTCTGGCTAGCTATCCTGATGTTGATCTAACAGAGGTTTCAGTAAATCGCTTAAAGTTTTGGAATCTTTGCACCAAACTCAAGCAGGACTTTTGGAAATCATGGTCCAATGATTATTTAACACAGCTTCAGAGCCGTCCCAAGTGGAAATATCCTGAACCAAACCTCAAAGAGGGTGATTTAGTAATTGTAAAAGACATAAACACTGCGCCATTACAGTATAACATGGCTATGATTGTTAAAACATACCCAGGCACAGATGGTAGAGTAAGAGCTGCCGATATAAAAATAAAAAATAAAGTTTATAGAAGGTCAATTAAGCACCTTTGTAAGTTACCAGTAAACTAGCAGTGTTGCTGGCATGTTGCTGGCCCCAATTATGTTTGAGTCAATCAAACATAGAATTATTGTACCAATGTGACTGGCAACAATAATGTAAGTTAAATAATAAATAGGTAAGATTTTTGTGTGAAGTGCGGGCAACACCACTTCCTTTTTGATGTTCTCACGAGATAACAAGTATATTTTGCATTTTCTTCTTTTAATTAATAAAACCCAGTAAAACAGTATCCAACGCATTTTATTTCTCGTACATCTATAATGTGGAAAAATATTTTTTTATACCATTTTAATGTTTTTCTTATACATTGCACAGAACTTAACATCATGTCTGCTGTGTCCACACTACCCATATTTTTCGAATAATCTAATACTGCAATAGGTTTCATAACCGGTAAACCCGTAACGCGATCCTCTTTCAATGAAGGTACTATCTTTGCATCGTGAACAGTTGTTAATATATGAACATCCTTTTTATCATGCCATTTAAGTGCCGTTAATGGGGGACAACATTTATAAATAATCTCTCCTCGTTTTAATTTTTGTTTCAATGCGGGCATTCCTCCTCGACTTGGTTTGACGGTTCCACAAGCGTATATTTTATTATCGTACAAATAATTAAATAGTTTTGGAC
Organism: Idaea biselata; assembly: GCA_958496205.1. Taxonomy (NCBI): domain Eukaryota; kingdom Metazoa; phylum Arthropoda; class Insecta; order Lepidoptera; family Geometridae; genus Idaea; species Idaea biselata. The sequence continues at coordinate 16,399,548 of OY292402.1, forward strand.
TAGTATACCAGTTATCAACATACAGATGTCTATGAGAGCCAAAAAAATCTTTAAGTAAAGTAGAAACTACTGCGCCGCCGACACCCAAGTTATCCGGATCAGTAATTTCAGTTGCTGCCCCACAATACACTATAAAATCTATGACTATGCCTGATGTTACATGACATAAAACGAATAATTTTATGCCAAATCTATTTCGTTTCATAGGGAGATATTTTTTTATAGAGAGTCTTCCTTTAAAAGGAACAATACTTTCATCAATACAAAGGTTTTGGTAAGGTGTTATTAGTAATTTAGATTTATCCCGAGCATGATCAATAACAAGTTGTATTTTATCTAATTTTGAATTTGGCTACGGCGATTGAATGGATTGGGGAAATGTAGCATTCCTAAAATAGAGCAAAATCGGTTCCGAGACATAAGCTTGCCAAATATTGGTGCTGATAGTAAAATATCCGTGGGCCAATGCTCCTCTATTGTAAGATGCTTATTTCTCGTCATTAACATCATTATTGCAATAAATATGTAAAATTCCGGCGGAGTTACATCGGCCCACCTCTGCAGTCTTGAATGGGTAGCCAAAGGAGTTGAAGAATAAAATGATTATGAAATTGATTAGTATGTTGTACTATTTTTAAAATTATGTCTGTGTCTAAAAAATATTCGAATATGTTCAATTCCACATAGTCCGTATCTGATATATTAAAATTGTGTTTTATCCCAACTATAAAATCGTCGAATGCTTCATAAGTTGGTGTGAACTGTTCCGATGACCATGTCGGCTGATTCTCTTGACTGGCTTCACTTGCCGACGCTCTGGTAACAACCTGTGCCACTAACTGAAAATAAAAACATAAGTACTTATTTATTAGGTATTTAAATAGGTACATAACTAGCCGCCCGACCCGTCTTCGCACCGGTAAACCTTATTAGAGTAAAACATAAATCAAACAAAATTTCCATCTAGCGATATACTTAAGAGGAGTATCAACGTCAACGACCTTGAAACTGAAAATCCCTGTCGGGCTCATCGAAAATTGTTGATTATTTCATGACGGAATGTCGTAGAACTTTTTTTTGTGCACAGATTGTAGGTGACATTGTTTCCTACATTTTGGTGTAGTTTTAAGACAAGAACCTCCTATTGGTGCAAAGCCTATCCAAATTTTAGACAAAAAATGTCTGATTTGGCTAAAATGTCGATAGGCTTCAATACGTTTAGACATATTTGTATGGAAACTGCACTAAAATATCGGAAACAATGTCGCCTACAATCTGTACACAAAAAAAGTTCTACGACATTCCGTCATGAAATAATCAACAATTTTCGATGCGCCCGACATGGATTTTCAGTTTTTCAGAATAGGGCCCTTAAGCAGATACTTATATAATTTTAAAAGATATAATAAAGGTATAATAGGTTCGAATCCTGTCATGGGAGGATTTTTAATGATGTATTTCTCCTTGTAAAAATATTTTCTAGATATAATAAAGTCAAAAAAAATTAAAAAAATGAGATATCCTAGAGAAGTGCACATTTTGCGAACTGCGCATTTTGCAAAATACTCATTATGAGAAATGCTCCTTTTGAGAAGTGCACATTATGAGAATTGCCCCATGTGAGAAATGCATATTCTGCGAAATGCTCATTTTTTGGCGAGTGCTCATTTTGCGAAGTGCGCCATACACGTCAGAGCCGAAATATTGAACTTAAGTGATGGTCATTCTTTTATGGCGCTTGTTATCTTAAGCGATTTTGGTATATTATGATGTACATCGATTTTGAAAATCTAAATGTGGTCATCAACTTTTGATGCTGACTGTACAGTCAGCACATCTACAGTATAACTCTGTCTGTCTAATGGAGGTATCCACATTATAATCATTAAAATCGGTTTGGTATTTACACAAACTGCCAAAAACATAACCCTTCCTTTTAGCTTTGGAGTAGTCCGTTAAAAAAATATGAACATCAATATTAACACTCTTGTTTAAATTTTATGTTATTAATTACATACAATAATAAAAATAATATAGGTATTAGTACACTAAATTTGTTCTGAATGAATATAATATGATTATTATGACGTGGTCACCGTCCATCCTCAACCCTTTCACAAACCATTATCATCACCCATGCGATGTTCTGGGTATGGTTTCCAGCTTTTGTGTATCCACTTCGCACGATCATTCCGTTTAGAGCCCATTTCTTCGCAATCACTGTGACCGGGCGGAAAAAGCCATAGCAAGACCCCACGTTTGTTCCCCACGTAACTGTTAATGGGTTTTCGCAATATGTCATCATCCGAGCGTTGTTCCCGGTTGCATCTCTCTCGAGAGCCCGGGGTCCGCTTTCCTACTTTTACGTCTCCACTTCGCACGATCTTCGGCATCCCGTGTAGTGAGGCCATTAGCACGCATATCCGATCTTACAACGTCAAGCCAGCACTTCTTGAGTCTTCCCAATCTGCCGCGGCCGGGCGGAGGCGCCATAGCAAGACACTTGTTTCCCACGTAACTAGCCGGTTTCCGTAGAACGTGGCCGTACCACCGTAAGCGGCATTCTTGCAGTTTGTCTGCAATGTCTCGGACATGATCTCGGACTCGGTTTTCGCAATATGTGACTGGACTAAAAATTGTATGGTTTGATTGTAATCTGCGTGGGCGGCATTTTGTAGAGGACCCTGGAATTGCGAAAAAGAAGATAAGGAAAAATAAAAACCGACCAAGTGTGAGTCGGACTAGCGCACGAAGGGTTCCATACCATTATCACAATTGGGCACGGAACCCTAAATTAAACACTGTTGGACCACGCAAAATCCGTGTACCTACTTAACGATGACGCCCGTTTGCATTTTATTTTTACCACTGACGCCGGTTTTGCACTAGATGACGCCAGTAGTAAAAAATCACGCTCACGTTGCGTTTTACCGTGAAAAGTCATTTTTGTTGTATGGGAGCCCCCTTAAGTATTTGTTCAATTTTGTTTTTGTATTTGTTATCTTCTGTGATAATTTTAACTGTCTAGTTAACACGGTTTATGAGATCCAGCCTAGTGTAGTGACAGATGAATGGACAGGATAGCGAAGTCTCAGTAATTTTTACCCTTTGGGTACGGAACCATGACTAGAAACAAATATGACAAAATGGGTTTACTGTAACTGAGTGGTAAATATACTATTTTGGTACGAAGTAGTATAAGATGGTGTTTTTTTATTTATAAAGTACCTATTGATACTTACTGAGGTACTAACCACTAGGTTTAAGAGGGTCGCTCTCTGGTCTCCGCGTGCATCTTGATAGCTGCGGCCAAGAGCACATTGCCGTTGCGGATGGCCGCCGCGATCTCGCGGGTCGCCGCCGCCGCCTCGCGGGTCGCCGCCGCGACCTCGCGGGTCGCCGCCACGCTCTCTGCATGCAGCTGGTCCAAGTGTGCTTGGGCTCGTTCTAGCGCACTGTCTGATTATAATAATCCATTATTGTAATTATCGCAAATAGTCAGAGAGACATTGTGATATAAATAAATTATATTTTAATGCTCCATCTGAATAGGTCACATTATAATTATGTGTTAGAGGAACAGTGACGTCACGGTTGTCATAGGAGCATGTGGGAGAAGCCTTGCTTGTCTATGTAAATAGCTGCGAGCTCAGTTTACTACTAGTCTCGGTTGAGTTCACATCGTAGGTGAAACCTATGCTCGTTTGAAGGGTCAAACTGTCTTTTCTGCCTAATATTTTATGTTTGCTAATATTGATTCGATTTGTGATTAACAAATTCGATAGAAGTCCGTGATATTGTTAAAATTGTTTGTTACTTAGGTTTTTGTATTGAAATATGGGTCATCATCATCATCATTTCAGCTGTAAGAAGTCCACTGCTGGACATAAGCCTCCCTCATAGATTTCCAGATGCTTCGGTCATAAGTGGCCTGCATCCACCGTGAACCCGCGGCCTTAACTAAGTCGTCCGTCCATCTCGTTGGTGGACGTCCAACGCTGCGCTTTCCGATCTGCGGTCTCCATTCGAGTAGGTACTCGAGAACGAAGGTCACCGACATAGCCAAACGGATTAGCTCTTTGAAGTGGCAGTGGGCAGGACATATAGCACGGAGAGCAGATGGTCGTTGGGGCCGAAAAGAAATATGGGTAAAATGAAGTAAATGCTGTGTAATAAGTGTTATTCTGTTTCTAATTACCTACTTCCCCTTCTGATTCCTAATATATGATAAAACTTTAACATACCATACATAGTTCATGAAATAATGAAAAAAAAAGGTGTAGGTACCAAACCTACGACTCACACTTACTTGAGCGGTAACGTTACAGCACCTTTTATTAGATGTATGTTAGTTATTTTCTCCGTTTTTTTTTTTGAGAAAATCGGTGAGACAGGCAAAGGAACCAGTGAGTAAACTTATAAGGGTTCCTTTTTAAACCCCAACGGAAAAAGAGGGGTGTTATAAGTTTGACGGTCTGTCTGTGTATCTGTCTGTGGCATCGTAGCTCACGAACGGATGAACCGATTTCAATGTAGTTTTTTTTGATTGATAGATGACTTTTTTATCTATTGAGGTATGGAACTCTATAAAACATTAACCCACCATCATTGGGAGAGTGTTTACCTGGCTCTTGCACACTTGGTACGCGGCGGCGGGGCGGGCGGCGCACCGGCGCAGCTGGAGGCGCGGCGTGCGGTGGTGCGGGGGTGGGTGCGGGCGGAGCTGCGGGGGCGGGGGCCGGAACATTCCTCGGATCCAGAGCCGAGGGCGGGGGAAGGACCGGCGGCGATGACGCGAGCACCTCCGGCGCTGGCGCCGTCACCTCCGCTGTCGCCGCCCCCGCCGTCGTCTCCGAATCCGAAGACTCCATAAGCATGTACACTGTAACATCGCCCGAGTCACTGGTGACATCAAGGCACGATTGTAGTTAATAAATATTAATGGAAATGTTTATTGTCAAATAATGCAATATCAGTAAATAACCCTCCAAAAATAAAACAATAAAGGTCCCTCCTAATAAGATATTTCAGATATACATGCTTTGAACATACCAAATCTCACTAAAATTGGTCCAGCAGTTTCACATGAAGGAATAACAAACATAAGCAAAACAAAACATGTTCACAAACGTTCACCTTTTTAATATTAGTAGGAAGATTAATACGAACCTAATTAAATAATATTTGTAGTTGACATTTTACAAATGAAATTAGTAATTTGAAAATTTGGGCTGACTGAACCCGGGCCCAGGCCCGGGTTCAGTCAGCCCAAATTTTCAAATTTTTAAAATTTACAAATTTTAAGGGGAGCAATCGAGGGGTCAACCCTACCTCATTATGTTAAGTTTGGTTTCAATTATTTACCTTACATTATAGTTAAAACACAAAGCCCTTTGGATTGTTAAAAATAAAGCGGAACTCACACAAATCCTCCTTGCTGGGATTCAGCAGCAGTAGCAGCAGGAGATGAAGTTGATGCCATGTGCTGTTAACAACATGCAGTGCAGAGCATAAGCAATGACAGACAGGAATAATAAAATGAATAACCATCACACATATGTACAAAAGTAGTGAAGAAGTTAGTTAATGCATAGTACAATAATCTTGAAGTAAAATATCACTTACAACTAGCGGGTTGTGTTGCACTCCTGGAAGCGGCTCCCCAACATCCGCCCCCAGTATGTTACGGAGCCGTTCCTGCAGTTCTGTTAACTGTAAAGGCTCATGTGGCCCACCTCCTGCATCAAACAAAGTAAGATTCAGTTATCAAAAATGAATAATTTATTTTTGTAATATCAGTGTATAGTATAAGTAATATTCACCAGTAGCTGTTCTCGCGGCGTTTGCCCGGTTAATTTTTTTTATAAGGCGGCTTTTGTAGTCCGTATAATACTGTAAAAAGAAGAACACACATTGAATTCGTGTGGAAGAGTCTAGACTAAATCACTAGTTTCATTTTATTCATTTCATTACGGTGTAGTGTCTGCAAATTTTAATATTACTTACGGCTCTCCATTCCCTGCCAGTTTTTTGAAGGCTCCCCGCTCCCAGCGAGTTCAGCCTCGTGGCGCACTCGTCCCACTTACGCTGGGAGAGGCAGCGTCCCTCCTTCGTCCTCTGGAAGGCACCGCACGTAGGTTCTTTTTGGCAATCTAGGTGTGCAAAAGTACATCGCTCTCAAATAATTGTGTTAAATGTATCAGGTATGAACAAAAATTTGTTACAATACGATATTTCATAACTCGTGCTTGTACAAAAGATGAAAAAGTGATATTTATCGTTAAGAAAAAAAACGAATACTTAATGTGAAACATTAGCTTATTTGCAGCTTACCTAGCTTAGTAGGTACCTTATTTTTCTGTTGTTCATGTTGGGATCGAGTAAATTAAAATATTAAAATTTGTATTCCTCTCATCATATCTGTTTCTAATTTTACAAATATCGCAATAGAAGTGTCCATGCTTAGTTTATGGCTAGATGGCATTGTGTAGAGTGTCGTAAATTGTTTATGTAATATTTTAATATTTTTTATAATGTAGTTATTATTTTTTGTACATGTTTTCTGACAGCACCGACCATTGGTTCGCTAAAGTGGTCATGACGAACGTTTCTAAATCCACAAAAATAAATAAATCTTACGAAATCTTTTGTGTGTTTGTATTTTTAATATGTAGGTAAGTACTTACATAAAGTAGTAAATTAAGAAACCAAATTTACATAGAAAGATACCTTTATTGAAATAAAAAATAAAAAGCAAACATTAAATAATATATGGAGAGCTTAAACATCATCGTCTGGTGCTTTTAATAATAATAATACTGATTGAGGTAGGCTGCCACTCAATTTTGGCTTTACTCTCCGCAGAAATGAGATGAGAGGGTCAGAAGATACCAGCAGTAGGTGAAACATGTCTTCAATATTTTCTTTTCTAGAAAACTTGCGAGCATGAAACTCTCTGAAATTCCGAATATCTTTGTTTCGATGTTCCTGGGCTTCTTCTGATAGTTCGCCTATCGGTAAGCTTGCCTCATTTATAATTAAGCTCCCATGTATAAGTATTTTATGGACACTTTGCGGCATATAGTACCAAGGATATTCCTGTACGTACAAATCAGCCGTTTCTGCTGCAAAGTGTTTAAATGCTGAAATATTAATGGCGAAACCAGAACAAATTGTGCGAAGAATTGTCCCAAGTCTATCTATCAGCTCATTATTTATTCCAGTAGCTTCCGAAGCCAGCTCGGGATTGTTGAAAAATGTTCTTGCCACATTACCTGTGTTACTGCTGCCATAGCCTTGCTTGGGCAAATCAACCAGGATGTTTAACTTCCTGCGCAAGTTTTGTTGGATTTCTTTTTTTCTCAAATCAGTTACTGTCCTCTGCTCTTTACCGATTCTCCAACGCTTTATATCAAGCCGATATGCTATATTTAAAACGCATTCCATACATTTTATCCACGCATGTAGGCTTGATAACCCGAGTTCAAGTGAACTTTTATTCACAGGCCTGGCTCGTACTGCTTCGAGATTATTCATTATTTTAGGTGATGCACCACAAATGTGGCAATTTTGAGTAGCTGTACCAGTAAGAGTGCTGCAGGTTTTCCCATCGATCATAGTTAGTGAAAAATCCGTAGCAAAGTTTAGTTTTATTTCTTCAAATTCAATTTCAGTGGGGACTAATTCTTGTATTTGATCTTTAATGTTGTTTACCTGCTGCGTGACGAACTCTGGTGTTTCCTGGTGAAAAATAATTTTAATAGGACGGCAAAACTTCGTTGATGATGGGACAGGATTTTTCCACAGGATCAGTTCTCGGTCTCCCGTTTTCGATGCAGCCGTCATTCGAAGAGGAACTATAGATATCAGATAAATACTAGCATCATCGCTATCACTGTTTTCAAATGCTTGCATATATTGACTGTGACCCGATGCTCCATCACAACCCCACTTGAAATGAATTTTAAGTTTAGCCGAGTCATACTCTTCGAAGCGTTCTTTTAACACGTTTATTTGTGCAGCGACAAGTTTTTGTATCGTATGTTTTACTAGCGACTGTAATGTTACCTCACCAGATACTTCTGTTATTGTAATATCGGCAGGGTAGCACATTTTTTTCGCATCTAGCAGCTGCTTGTATGTCGGGTATATATTTGCATTGTGTGCTTTTGTAGTCTGCTGAATGTCAATATATTGCTCTTTGGTGAATTTATTGTCCACAAAGAGAGCTAATGCTCTTTCAGGCGTTATTTTGGACGGAACCTTGATGGGGGTAGTTATACGTTTTTTAACCTTGTTTGCCCTTTTTGGTGAAGCAGTTGGGGAAGACACCATCTTAATAACTTTGGCGATATCCCTCTTACCTTCGCGCCTTAACTTCAACTGAGTGGCCAAAACGAGTTCATCAGATGAACTTTCTTGAACGAGCCCTTGTACCCTCCTTTTTTTTGCTGAGTGACTGCAATCTTTGAACGACTTGCTCGGACGTCCCGTTTTTGCAGCACCATGATCTCCGGATTGACCGGATTACATTCTAAATTCAAATAGGTATCTAACCACTCTTTGTTTTGTATTAAAAAAGTATTCACTGTACGATTACTTTTTCTCCATTTAAAAACAAACTGTCCACATAAGTTTTTTATTTTTTTCAAACATTGTGCTTTGGATTCTTCGTCTAACTCGTCGAAACTCGTCGTATCCTTAAAATATTTCAATACTGCATTGATTTTACGTCCAGCGATTTTTTCACTACGCCAAACATTAAAAACTTCAATAAGTTTCACACTGTTCGACATATCTAAAAAAAAACAAAAAAAAAATACTTAAGGCGGATAACGGCACAAAAAAATGTCAATCTCGATAGCTTTATACACCCAACTAACGGAAAAAAAAAATTTCAAGACCAATCCACTCCAATCACGTTACTTCTACTCTTTTGTAATGGAATCGAACTGTATATTTTAGTACTATTTACGTATTCTTTTGTAATGGCAATCTCTACAATTTAAAAAAAAGTTTTATTAATACAATTTATAAAATAGTAAAGCTATTACCTGTCCGCTCAAGTTCCATGCGTAACTATTAAACAATTATCTCACAAACAAACGTGTAAGTGCCTTGAAACTTCGTCACTGACTGGCAAATGAAATCGCTTGCGCTTGGATGCGTGAACGAGTTGTAACTTGTACACTACATGTCCGTCTTGAATTGCGCGATGAGCTGAGATATTGAGTTTTTTAATTTGTGTGGGTATCAGAGTATATATTAAAATAGGGTACAATCCATTTGTATCGCCTAAATTTAATACCTATTGCACGCATAGATTACCAGAAAGAACTTACGTGCACCGGTGGCAAGATGCCGGTGCTCTTCCAAAAACTCTATGAGGCCGCTGAGTTGCACCACGGATATGCTTCTAAAACTATCACAACACAAATCAGTAGAGCGTTATCAAATACCTAGTTGTAATTTTAATAAAAATACTCACGGCATTTTGAATTAATTTCTTTGAAAACTTTCCAATCCACAACAAACTTCCCAAAACTTTGGTAGAAAATGGCGCCAGTCGCCACTGTTCACAATCACAACAAACAAACTACTAACCACACATTGTTGCCACCTCAGAATATTTTTACAACAGTTATTGATTGACAGTGACATTGACAGCAAAATCATATTTATTTGATTGTTGTTTTTGGCGGAGTTTCTCAACAAAACTTAATAATTAAGTAGCTATTAATTGATTTTAATCAACATAACCGATATTTATTGTGTTTATTCAATTAATATGTCACGTTTATGGAAGAACAGTGAAGTAGCCTTGATAATTTGGCCTCCAGCAAAATCTTCAAGCGGCAACACAGTCGTTTTTCTTTGACCACCGATTACACCACAAACCGGGTAATATTTGTGTGACGTCATTGGCTAGCAGAATACGGACTTATGTTCACAAAGTTGACTGGACTGTCACAGGTTTCACTATGGTTTCACTCTGGAATCGATATAGGTTTTCGATCGCTGTGTTTTGCGGAATCAGGGCCCTGGCTGACTCTGCAATTATGAAAGCGGCATTTGCCAGCTTGGTGTCTGCCTCAACCCTGCTCTTTTCCATTACCCATTCAGGGTTGATTCTAGATGGAACTGTAATAATAAAAATGGTATCATTTATTAAGTTTATAGCTCCACAACTATGTAGGTACTTTATAGATGGACTCATCGATACACAGATAAGTTGGTTGTTTTCTACACTCACTTGTTGTATTTTGTTGTCGGTTACGCGAGGCTCGGAGACGTCGGCGATCAGCAATCGGCCGAGTGACGGGACTGTCTCCATTCCTGTCAAAACAAATAGAATTAAAGTATTTGTATCAAATTATAAAATCGAATTTAATGAGCCCATTGAAATTTTATATGTTTAGTAATAAATAACAGAAGTTTTGTACCAGTTTGTAATGGTGTCTCTCTCACTGTAGTATCTGTGATGCTATGTTGTCCTACAGTGGGATCATATTCAATTGTGCTATCTGTAAGAGAGAAAAAGTAGTACTTTAAGTAACAATTTTATTAATCAGCTTATATAATAATTACTAGCGGTGTCCCGCGGTTTCACCCGCGTAAATCCCGATCCCGGGGGAATATCGGGATTAAAATTAGCCTATAGCCTTCCTCAATAAATGGTTTATCCAACACTGAAAGATTTTTTCAAATCGGACCAACGGTTCCTGAGATTAGCACGTTCAAACAAACAATCAAACAACCCCTTCCGCTTTATAATATTAGTATAGATAACAAATAAAACTCATAGTAGTACTTACAAACTTGGCTTGTGTGTCCCCTTCTTGAAGGAGAGTGCACCAGCCCAGACAACGAGTCCACCACCTCAGGTAAGTTCTCGGTTGCACCTATAAATTTAAAAATAATATTTATTTCTCATAAAAATATCTTATTCAAGGATAAAGCGACATGTTTTTTAAACTTACTATCATTTGTAATTATTTCTTGGGAGTAGGCCATATTCTCCCTTACTCTCTCTCCTTCCTCATTCCGTTCAGTTTCAATGTTCTGAAAAATATAAATTGGAATGTGAATTGGGAAGTTGACTTATTGATTTAACAAATAAAATGTATGATAAAAACTTTGAAATGATGGCACTTACAAATACAGGGACTTTGTGCACACTATCACCGAACACAGCTTGCTCTCCAATTATAGCCAAAATTTTCTTCTCCAGCTCGGAAAGTTCACCTTGGCTGCTTGGACCTCCATCAGTACCCAAAGCTTCCCGCTTCCTTTTGGACAACTTTGTCTTAGATTTGTGTTTAAGGTCCACCCAGTACTATAAAAACAAAAGTGATAGTACATGAAAAGATAGACATGTTATAAAAGAAAAGTGTAACGTGCTGAGCCATGATTGGGTATACAGAAAAGTAACAAATTAGGGAAGCTTACTTTTTTCCATCGTTCGCCTGATTCAGTTGATCCATTACCAAATGAGTTGAGTTTCTTGGCAAGGTCATTCCATTGCTTGTCAATTGTTACTTTAGACCTTGCCCCAAGGCCTACTCCTTTGGCTATTGTTGGATGTTCTGTGAGGAAATCCAACAGCGCCTCCATTTGGTCGTTAGATACTTTGTTTGTCATTGCTGCAACACGAAACATTTAGTCACAAAACTAACCAACTGCATAAGTTCACTACATATTTAATGTAAGTAATTTTATTGTTATAACATATTTTCAAAAACTTACTTTTGAGAATTGTAATCACTGAAGGTAAGCTACGATTTCGTTTTCTCAGCACACAACGCAAGAATGCGAGAATCACAAACTTTATCAGGGATCTGGCGACTACTGGCGAGTATATTTTAACCACTTGAGTTTTTTCATTTTATACAAAAAACTAAACTATTTGGCGCAAAAACATTTGAAAACTTGTCATCTGTTAGCCATTCAATTAGTTCCTCTAATTGCTACCAAATCGTTGGGCGCTAGTGTTGTAGCGATAATAAAGCCAAAAGTGCATTCAAACCATCAGCGAGCGATTAGCGAGCGATCACATACGTAATACGATTTTTTTTGGCGATTAACAATCGATCGCGCGTCGATCGCGCGATAATTGCGCAATGATTGTTGATTGCTAATTTTTAGGTGATAGGGCTGCGGTTTGTCCACCGAGTGGAACCGAGCACTTCCGAGCGTTCGCGATGTCGGGTGACGCCGCGCGCGGTGCGCGTGTACATTGTCATGTTATTATGCTTGACCGGTAGGCACTCGTACGAGATTAGTCGGATGTAATTATGTATAATATTATAATTTAATAAATAATGAGTAAGAAATATTGTAAATAGATAGAATAAAATATATCGTAGTGTAGGTATAGGTGTATAATGTATTTGTGTATAATGTAATAAATAAATATTATGACGCGATACAAATACAAGTAATATATTAATACATAATTAATAATAAATAAATAAATATGTAGGTTGCCCACATCACTCCCCTCCAGAGACCGGGTTACGGGCGATAATAATCTGGGAATCTCACACGACGCCCGGAACGGGTTGTACTCGCTGGTTTGTCGTTTGATGATGGTAGCTGTGAAAGAGGAGGTGGAAAGAATGTTGGTGGCGATGGGGGTGGTGAAAGAGGTGGTGGTGGGGGTGAACCAGGTTTAGAAGAGAGGTCGTTAGGTGTATTTGACAATATGTAGGCCGGTTTTAGTCGGTCTACTGATACTGTCACTAATCTGCCCTTGACTATAATTTTAAAAACCTTGTCTCCTCTTTTTGCTACCTCGTGAGGACCAGTGTAAGCTGGCTGTAGTGCCCCTCTAAGCGCATCATCGCGGAGAAAGACATGTGTACAATTTTTGAGGTCTTTGTATACAAAAACCTTGTACTTCGCGTGGTGAGAAATTGGCACCGGCTGAAGGGCGTTGGCGAATGATCTGATACGTGCTGAGTATTCAGCATAGTCAGGCATACAATCGTCAATGTTCTTCTCGAAGAATTCGCCTGGTAAACGCAAAGGTTCTCCATAAACCAGCTCGGCAGAAGACGACTGAAGGTCGTCCTTGAATGCGCTTCGTATACCGAGCAGAACAAACGGAAGCGCCTCCGACCAACTGCTATCGGGATGGCACATGATAGCCGCTTTGAGCTGTCGATGGAAGCGCTCAATGAGCCCATTGCACTGAGGATGGTATGCAGTGGTTTTACGGTGCTTAAAACCTAAAGTTTTTGACAGCTGCGCGAACAATGCTGACTCGAATTGCTTACCGCGATCGGTAACTACGTCAGTAGGGCAACCGAATCGTGCGACCCAGCCAAGCAGGAATGCCTTGGCCACAGATTCCGCTGTGATATCGGTAATAGGGACAGCTTCAGTCCATCGCGTGAAGCGATCGATGGCTGTCAAACAGTACCGATATCCACAAGACGGAGGTAGTGGTCCGATCAGGTCTAAATGCACATGTTCTCATAATTGTCGTTTCCTTGTCCAGAGGAGTTGTCCATTAGTTTCTTCAACACTGTTGTGAGATCATCTGCCATTGTCAATCCACTAAAGAGGGGCACATAATGTGTTTTGATTAGATACTCAGTAATGACAAAATATTCCCGTAATTCCCATGTCATTAATGAGAAGAATCTCCCCTTTGGTTTAATTTCCCTCTCTTTGCCTTTCAATCCTATTGCTAGGCTGTTAATTTTTAATCCATTAATATTTATATTCTCTAAGAATTCTTTCCAATTTGTTTCCTTCTTCTTAAGGAGTGTTTCTAATACCTTCTTACTTGGAATTGGATTATTTGGATCCTTTCTGATGTGATTAATGACATCGTCCTTGTCCATTGAATGGCTTTTGTCTGCGTATATTATGGATGGATCTAACATGTCAGGCACATCAAAACTTTTCTTTAAAGGGAGCTTATTCCAATTGTCTCCAAAGTCTTGTATAACTTTAGGTGTCGGCCATGTATTGTTGATAAAATAATCCTTTAATTGATGATTTATAGGTATGAGTTCCTTATGAATATACCATTGCTTAGTTTCTTTGAATTTTGTCTGTAAGACAATGAATGCCAAGTCACTTGCTAGTTTGTCTGCATATGCAATATCTATTTCTTTATCCATGTTTACTTGACTCTCAACTGCTCTTAGGCCCTCTAGATATTCAATGTATGGGTGTCCCCAATGTCTGAATGAACCGAAGACAGTTAAAGCCAACTCTGGCGTCTTGATGTTTGTGATCAAACTGTATAATAGTGTCGTCCCAGGGTAATTGATATCTGATTCTATAACACTATTCCTCACATGGTTTTCAAACTCCTCAAACTTGGGTATCAGGGGTCTGTGTTCCTGAGCTAGTTTTGATATTTGTACGGTGCTTATAGGTTCTATTAGTTTTATTGAATTGTATCCCTCATTGCCTGATCTACATAGAATCCGGTCGCCTGCTTCATATGTATATGGCATTCAGTTCTTTCCAGTCATCTAATAGGAACTCATCATCTACTCGATTAATCATAGAAAATAGTGTTTGAAATCTCGCAATGTATGTATCCTTACACATCAGCATTGTGTTTCTGTCCATAATAATTCCTTCTGTTATAAAGAAGCAGAAATTATGTATGATTATAATTTTCCCGAAATTATCTGAGTTGTATACCAAGATGTCGTTATACTTCTGGGAGTGTCTTTTAACTCCACTAATCTTAGTCAGTTCATCTCTCTCTGCCTTATCTGATGAATTAAGTATTAATGTTATAATATGAAAATCTAAAAAGTATGACCCCCATTTCTTAATTTTGTCAGGACATTTAGTTTTATCGGGATTTGATAAAGATTTATTTATCCAGCTTTTCAAAAATGCCTCAATTACTGGGAATGTGTCGTCTGAATCATTTTGTGTTTTCTTCAATAAGTCATTGAGTCTGTTATTGTTATATGAGTTTGACAAGTTTTTCCTCCCAAACCATTTATGAAAGTCAGTATTCTCATTGAAGTGTTTATTTGATAGTAATGAATCTGATAGAATCTGCTTCATATTCTTCCAATTGCTCATGTTATATGATCTCCTATGCGGTAGTCCATTTAGATGTTTTCTAAATTCCTCTATTTCATCTTTAATTAAAGGTGAATTAAGGGAATAATCAACATTTGATAAATATTCTTGCCCTCTCATGTCTTTGCAGAAGTTATCATACTCACTGTCGGTAATGCTTGATGTGGTTGATTCGCTGTGGTTTAAGCTCTCATCATCTCCAAAGATGGACATTTTGAATTGTTGTGTTTTATAATTGAGCCATGATAAAGAAAAGTATTTATTGACCATTTGCTGAGCATTCTTATGACCTATGAATTGTTTATTGCATAATGATAACCAATTCAAAACAGCAACAACTAAAGCACCAAGATTGTATGTTGTTCCGTCAGAAGGGCTTAATTGAGGTTTGTTAGTCAAGAAGGATAATGACAATAATGAATTGATTGTGACCATGATGATTAGGTATGGTAATTCGGGTGGATTGTTCTCAATATTGGTTCGTATTGTTTCACCAAGAAGGGCAGAAACTCCAACTTCTACACCAATAGACTCTAAACAGAGGCTCAGGTCTTCTGTTGGGTCTGTAATTATCTCTCTGGGTATGCCTTTGAACATGTTGAGTTTAGTTAAATTTAATGCCCTTTGAAATTCACATTCAATCGAGCTTTGTGAGGGGAATTTATCAATATTGGCTATGAGTGAGTCTGGGTCTGAGACTTTATGTATATTTGAGTTTTCTCTACCCTCAAATACTAGATAGACTTCTGAGGTTTGAGATGATGATATATCAGAGAATACACATTTGACATTTTTAAATTGTGAACCAACTTTACTCAATAATTGTGATTTGGCCCTTAAAAGTCTATGAAGATATGTGATGTGTGATGTGGGCAACCTACACATACTTACGCAATAAAACAGTAACAAGAAAATTTTAAGGTTATGTTTATCTGCAAAAATCAGCTACTACTTCAATGTACCTACTTACATGGAGAGGTCATTGCCCTTAAGATTTTATAATTTTTGTAATTAAATGTAAAAAACACCTACCTCTGATTCTTCATCCTCTGATTCGCTCTCATTATCCTCCGAAGTTGTGAATTCATCTTCTGATTCCGTACCTTGTAATATTCGGATTAATTCTTCTGCTCCTAAATCGTTTGCACTCATTTTATTTTTTTTACTCGGTAAAATAACTGAATATTCTTTAGAAACTATTTAAATATCACTGCTGCACTATTTTTTGTTGAATTTGAAATATTACGTTTATTACGTCACACGTTTGACGTCTATTGAAGACTATGGCGTGCAGAACCACAGACAATGACCGATTCGTAGGGCCGGGACATGTCAATATCGATAATTATTAATCGAGGATATCGTAAATAAGAAAACCTTTAACTATTAATTTAAAGTTGATAAATATGTAAGTTATAACTTTAAATAGGTACTTGTAATTTTAATTAAATCTTTTTCAAATCGAACTTTCGAATTAGGTGAGCGGGAAAAATATTTTTTTTTATATCTATTCTAATTACAAAAGAGGTCGTTTTTAGGGTTCCGTACCTAAAGGTAAAAACGGGACCCTATTACTGAGACTTCGCTGTCTGTCCGTCCGTCCGTCCGTCCGTCCGTTCGTCCGTCCGTCCGTCCGTCCGTCCGTCCGTCCGTCCGTCCGTCTGTCCGTCTGTCACCAGGCTGTATCTCATGAACCGTAATAGCTAGAAGGTTAAAATTTTCACAGAAGATGTATTTCGGTTGCCGCTACAACAACAAATACTAAAAACAAAATAAAACAATTATTTAAAAGGGGCTCCCATACAACAAACGTGTTTCAAAAATAACAAGGAGTCAGGACAGGAACAGGGACAGGAGGACCAATCGAGTTGGTCATGGAATTCAAAATGGCTGCCCTATATGTCAAATATACCAGTCTGCCTTACTTACCAAAGAGTTTCTCTTATGTTTCAGATTTTCTTTGTGCCAAGGTTTTTTTTTTTTGAGTGATTCGGTCGTTTGATGGGAGTAAGAATCGAAGATAAATATTTCATATTTTCCTTTAAAATTTAAAAATTGGTGGTTGTAAACCATTTTAGGGTTCCGTATTCAATTGTGATAGTGGTACGGAACCCTTTATGCGCGAGTGTCGCACTTGCCCCGTTTTTTATATATATGGTCTATTTACAAACAAAAAAACACGAAGTAACACATCACTAGCTGTCTTGATATCAAGACAACGGCGTCTGGGGAACAGTATATTAAATAGGTCTTGTTTGTTATTGCTATTAAAAAGTAACAAAAGCTGAATTAAAACTAAAATAGTATGTTTTAGGTCCTACTTGCAGTAAATAATGCATTAGTATATAAAACGAAACTACCCGATACATATTTTAATAGTTAATTTTGATTTTAAATATCTGTCTTCTAGTAAAGACGTGGCGCCTGCTGTCGCGAATTGCCGCGAATTTAGGTAGGTTTAGGTATTGTAGGTAGATACAAATAATTTGACACGGTTGGATGGGTAACGGGCTGACCGGCAGGCGAGCGTCAGTCGCAGGACGGTGCAGTTGTTTTTGATATTGTGTGTGTTTTCTTGAAGCTCTGGTGAGTGTTATGCTTTGATTTATGCTCAGATATTAGTGAATTGTTATGGAGAATATTGTATACATGTTTTCATATGACCGCAGTGTTTTTAGTAGACGATACCACAGCAAGTTGCTTAGCTTGCTGTGGCTCAGTACCAGTATTGGTAAATCATGATCAGTTGCTCAGAAGCTTAGACTCTCAGAATAACGTGTGTCCTAAACTCAGATGTGTGGAAAGGGGTCGCTATGAGGGGAGGTTGGAGGCGATTAACTTCTCAGCAATAATAAGCCATCCGTGACGGGGACACACTGTCAATATTGTCGCACATTCTTAAGGAATGCTCAGCCTCAGAGAAGTGTAGTACAAACTCAACAACAAATATCTAGCTCAGCAGTAAACATCCTACCTATAGTCATAATACTATCATACCTATTCTTATTACTTTTATGTATATACTAGCTGTTGCTCGAAACCCGTCTGGTTTCGGCTAGTTATTTTTATGTATGTTTTGGGGTATGGCGACACCTGCAGCCAATCTTTTTTCTGTCAATTATAGAAGACGGTGGCAATCAAAAGGTTAATAGTAATTAGAAAAAATAAGAATAGCATGGTTGTTGATATTTGTTTAACTGTTTTTTCTTTCTAATTACTATTAATGAAGCTATTATTAATAAAAAAATACTTAGCAAAAAACAGCCAAACAATTATCTACAACTATTTTATTCTCATTTGTAATAGATCATAATTTCCTACTATTTAGTATTTTATACTTTAATCCTTGTCTAACACTAGTATTATACATACATGTATGTATGTATTGTATATATTCTTATCTGTTTATAATATTAGTAATTTATGTATGTATTGTATTCTACATGTACACATATATTTGTCTTATATGATCTTAGGACAGGGAATAGAAGTTTTCTTCTTTTCTTTTTTATCGTACCTACTTACAGAGTCTACTGGTTCTGCTCCAACGTACGTAGATGCCAGCGTAACAAGCTTGTTGTCCTTCCAGCAGGTAACACATACACGCATCAACACCGTCTAGGGATATTCAGAATTTCTCAATTTACTCAAAAATTTTGTTCACTAACAAACAACATGTATATATTTTTGTAAAGCCTACTATCAGACTATGATTTAGAATACAACAAAATATTGTTTTATGCTTAAATATTTTTTTATTTAAAAAAACGCAAAAAGTGAAATAATGTTAAATTTAAGATAAAATGTCTATTAAGGAAAAAAATAAAGTAAAACGAAATTATTAGGTTTTTTTATTTGAAGTTAAAATTAGTAGTCAGTGAAACCACCCATGACGTTAATCACGGCCCTGCAACGGTTTTTCATGCTTTGAATCAGGTTGTCAATATCTTGCTGCGGAATATTGTCCCAGGTCCTGCTAAGATGCAAAAAAAGTTGCTCTTCAGTCGCAACATTTGGAGGCAAATTCCTCAAAGCCCTTCTTTGAAGCATATCCCACGCGTGCTCTATATATTAGGTCTGGTGACTGCGCGGGCCAGTCTAAGACCGACACGTCGTGCTCCTCTAGCCAGCTGGTCACCACTCGCGCAGTGTGCGGACGGGCCTTGTCGTGCATGAGCGTGAAAACTTGGCCCATTTGCAGTCGATGGGGATAGATTATTGGTGCTAGCACCTGATTAATTTTCGGCAGTCATAGTGTTTCTGATCCAAACGAGGTCTGTTCTTCCACCAATACGAATTCCCGCCCAAACCATAATTGTTCCGCCATGGTATGGATGGACCTCCTGAGGGTGTTGCAGACGGTTGTCACGACCAGAAGCTCGCCATACGCGTACTCTACGTGAATCAGGATGAAATCCGAATCGGGACTCATCGGTAAACAACACTACCGACCACTCGATATCTTCCCAAGGCAAATGTTCTCTAGCCCACTGTAATCTTCGTCCACGATTTCCTCTGCGTAGTGCTAGAGTACGAAGCGGCCTGCGAGAATGAAGGTTAGCCTCGTGCAGTCTTCTCCTCACAGTTTGGTCACTGACAAGCACCTGGTGGTCTGACTGGAGCGTTTGAACCAACTGCATGGCCGTAATATTTGGTTGTCTTCTCGCGGCCACTTGCAAAAATCGGTCTTGTCTTTGGGTAGTTATCCGCTTTCCGCCTGGATGCCTTTCAGCCACTTCACCAGTAGCACGATAACGTGACCACAATCTTGATATCACGTTTTGTCTTGTTCCAATCTCCTCGGCAATACTCCGTTGAGTAGCCCCAGCTTGGAGCATTCCTACTGCCCTTAACATTTCGTTTCTTGTTAAATGACGCCGCTGCATGATGCATACAGTTGTATTAAATTGTAATTAATAAAAAATAAAAATATTAAAACTTCAATTTGTTTAAACATTTGGTTGTCTTCTCGCGGCCACTTGCAAAAATCGGTCTTGTCTTTGGGTAGTTATCCGCTTTCCGCCTGGATGCCTTTCAGCCACTTCACCAGTAGCACGATAACGTGACCACAATCTTGATATTACGTTTTGTCTTGTTCCAATCTCCTCGGCAATACTCCGTTGAGTAGCCCCAGCTTGGAGCATTCCTACTGCCCTTAACATTTCGTTTCTTGTTAAATGACGCCGCTGCATGATGCATACAGTTGTATTAAATTGTAATTAATCAAAAAAAAATTATTAAAACTTCAATTTGTTTAAACTCAATGCTTAAAACTGCGTTAAGTAAATTTAAACCTTTGAACTCGCTACAATAATTGCCGCGCTAATCTTATGTTTTTTAATTAATTTTTTAAAATTCAAATTTGGAATCATACAATAAGGCCTACACAATAAGGTTCCATTAAAATATTTTTAAATCGGCCAGTATTTTTTAAGTTTAAGAACTTTATATAAAATATCCCTAGACGATGTTGATGTGTGTATTTCAACACCGTCATAGTCTGCAACTTGCTCCTCATAACTGCCTCTCGGTATGGAATCTTTCATAAACTCTTTTTGCGTAGGCAATTTGCAACTTTTTCCTAATCTATTTCTTTGTTACAAAGAACTTCTTACAAATAGTTTAAAGCCCCAATTGTGGGGCTCGTTGGGTAAGTATTGTTTCATGAAATGTGCTTCCTTCGACGCGCACATTTGTTCATCCAAGGAAAGCCTCTGATCGAACTGTGCAACAGCCAGGAATCTTTCGTTCAAATGTTTTACTAAGGGTCTAATTTTGTGAAGCCGATCATGTTCAGGATGATCAACAGGCTTGTGCTCAGAATTATCGTTGAAATGGATTACCGATCGTATCTTTTCAAATCGGTTTACCGATAGTATAATAATTTATACTATGAACGCATAATGTAGACATTTGGGTACATACCGATTTTTCAATGTACTGAGAAAATCACCAACAAAATAGAAAATTTTGGATCAAATACGCATAACTTACCTCTTTTTCTTACGGAAAATACTTTTTGTCAATCCAAATAATAATTACTGTTAGTAAAAATTACTTCTGAAAAACTGAAAAAACAACAAGCACAAACTTTCTTCACCGTCACTTGAATAATGTGAAATAACCGACAAATTTGGCGCCAAATGTTGTTACAGATTTTTTTTTTCAAGTTGGCTATGATTTTATTGGATAGACAGTTGAGCGAATTAATTGCTGAACCATCAGGAGAATTTCAAAAGTTTACGAGAATGTCTCAATCGGATTTTGATGATTTATTGAACAAAGTTTTACCAGCGATAGCTAAACAAGATACTCAATTAAGAAAAGCCATCCCAGCTAGAATACGTCTTGCTATTACATTGCGATATTTGGCTACTGGTGATAGTTTTGAAAGTCTCCATTTTTTATTTAAAATCTCACCTCAACTGATATCGAAGATTATTCCAGAGGTATGCCAAGCTTTGAATGAAGCACTAAAGGAGGAAATCAAAGTAAGTAATAAAACAATTTATTATAAAAAGTGTTTAATAATCAATGAAAAGTAATTAGGTATTTATAAATCGAATCATTTATTAATCAAGCGTTATTGAAAGCGTTATCAATCACATTTTGCACATAGTTTGTGGATTCTTGAGTAGCTGGCTGGATAAGTGCATTTGAAGTTATGATAACCTGTGAAGCCGCAGGGGTAGAGGTTTGATCGTGAATGTGAATTTGTGGAGGCGGCGAATAATAAATTGCTGGCTCAGAGTAACTGCTATGTGAAGTTCCTGCTCTCTGGTATGATGTAGTTGGTTCCGAGCACGCCGTATTTGGTGGAAAACCTCTTTGCATTTCATTATTATAATAAGTGGGTGATGGAGAGGGTGATCCGACAGATGACGAAGATAACACTGTAGTACTTTGTTCATGGTGCAAAAACATGTTATATATTTCACACACAAACCGCATTCGTTCATTATCGGGTAATTTTCTTAACTTTTTGGCTATAATTTTTCCATGTAAGTCACATTCATCATCTTCTTGAATTCGTCGATTGTTCATAGTTTCTTTTAGTGTAGAAAGAGCATCTTTGACTGTTTCTCCAGCAGCTAACAATTCTGCAGGGTTTTTACGACGACGTACTGTTGGTGGTCTTAAAGGTTGACTATCTACATTACTACCCAAACTGTCCTCCTCCCCTTCATTGGCACAAACAGATGGTGATTCTTCCTGAAAAAAAATATAATAATGTATTTTTTTTATTTTTACAGATGCCATCGAGTCCGGAAGAGTAGAAGGAAATTGAAAAAGGATTTGCACCTAAATTTCCGCGTGCTATAGGATCTATTGATGGAAAACATATCGTTATTGAATGTCCAATTGATTCAGGATCGGAATATATTAATTACAAGAAAACATTCAGTATTGTATTGTTAGCTTTAGTGGACAGCAATTATAATTTTATTTTTGCAGACATAGGATGCCAAGGTAGAATAAGCGATGGTGGGGTATTTAGAAATAGTTTATTATGGAATAAAATTTGTCATAATGAATTAAATTTACCTACACCACATCCATTGCCAAATTCAAATAAAGATATGCCTTACGTTTTTTTGGGAGATGGGGCTTTCGCACTCACAGAACATGTAATGAAACCTTATCCTGGTAACCATGATTGGGGAACCCCAAAACGTAAATTTAATCAAAGGTTATCTAATCTAGTGCTAGAGTTGTAGTGGAGAATACGTTTGGAATACTTGTAACAAGATTTAGAATATTTAAAAAACCAATCCAATTAAATCCGGAAAAAGTAAAACTTTTGACATTAACGTGTATATTATTACATAATTTCTTAAGGAAAAGTTCCTCTTTAAGCATTTATTCACCACACGGAACAGTGGACACTTATGATGAGAACAACACCTTAATTACGCCTGGTTTATGGAGGAATGAAATGGAAAGAAATTGCGCCATTCGTGATATACCTAACTTACCACGCCGAGCCGCTCTGAACGCTCGTGAAATAAGAGACGAGTTCACAAACTATTTTCAAAATAATTAATTAAGCATTAAAACATATTGAAATAAATTTATACTTACAGTATTTATTGTTTGTTTACATTGAACACCTTCTCCCAGAAACGAGTTCATAATATCGAACGCAAACCAGATGGGTTTATATATTTCACTTGAGCTTGCCCCACTGTGAGTGGAATCCTTAACTTTCTTTCTATAACTGGACATAAGTGAATCCTTTTTTTTTTAATTCACCCACAGGAATATTCAAAATGTCACTTATCCGCGTCCAGGCATCGTGGACCTTATTTTTATTTTTATGGTCCTTGTGTTTGGACTCCCAAAGTATTGTTTCGGATTGAAAACACTCAATAAGTTTTAGCTCAAGTTCATTATTCCATGTAGTACTCATTTTAAAAAATTATCGTTAAGTAAATACGCAATAATGCACAACCACTTGCGACGGCGTCTTCTCAGCTACTGAACTGCGAGTGTAGATGCGTTCGCGTTCGCGCGCCGTGAACCAAGCGCGAAACCTTTGTCGCGGGACAAAAAACCGACAACGAACGGGGAACGGCGCGAAGCGTGAACGTGAACGCGCGAAACCATCTACACACGCGTTTCGCGGCTTTCGCGGCCTTTCGCGGCGCGAGTGAAGAGCGCGCTTAAAAATTAATATAGCTTGGCCACCTTTTTGATTTGATTTTAATTCAGCTGTAAAATGACGTCAAGAAGGATTCCGATTTGTAGGCCAACTGTCGGATTATTCCAAGAAGATTTTTTAGGCTATCTTAATTTCGCTGTCGCAAATTTAAATATTTAAATCTACTACTACTAGTACTAGTTGCGAATGGGACGAGACGCGAACGGGACGAGTTGAGAATGAGACAAGTAGCAATTTGGACGAGTTGCAAATGCGACGATTTACGTCGAACAGACCCCCAGCTAATGTAGCCCTGCATCATAGAAAATCACTCTATCGAATTATTTCGCTTTTTTTTTAAATTAAATAAGGAACGTTGGAAATTGAAACAAGAATGACCGGTAATAAAAAGAAAGACAAATCAACCGGTAGCTCTAAGTTTTTTGATCATTTTTATGTTTGGTGTGGCTTGGTCACAAACCGTTTCCTAATAGGCCTAACTGAAATAATTTATTAATCACAGAATCAACAATAGTTGCTTATTTGTCGGAATTGACATTTTTTTAGAATAAGAAGTTTGCAATAGGAATTTCGAATTAAATAAAAGCCTTTCCTAATAAGCCACACTCGAACAATTTATTAATCACAGAATCAACGATAGTTGCTCATTTGTCGGAATCGACAAATTTTAGGAATAAGAATTTAGCAACAGGAATTTCGAATTAAATAAAAGCCTGTCTTAATAAGCCACACTCGAACCATTTATCAATCACAGAATCAACGATAGTTGCTCATTTGTCGGAATCGATAATTTTTAGGAATAAGAATTTAGCAACAGGAATTTCGAATTAAATAAAAGCCTTTCCTAATAAGCCAAACTCGAATAATTTATTAATCTCAGAATCAACGATAGTTGCTCATTTGTCGGAATTGATAGTTTTTAGAATGAGAGGTTTGCAATAGGAATTTCGAATTATATAAAGGCCTTTCCTAATAAGCCACACTCGAACAATTTATTAATCACAGAATTAACTATAGTTGCTCATTTGTCGGAATCGTCAATTTTTAGGAATAAAAAGTTTGCAACAGGAATTTCGAATTAAATAAAGGCCTTGCTTAATTATTTCATACAAAATACTTAATACTGCCTACCTACTGTCCACCTAGCCGATAAGTGACTAGGTGAGCTATCTCTCTAGTTCGGAGAATTGGACACTGTGTCGGCCTCGTCCGTACCCATATTTAACATGTCCATTGGATCTTCTGGTGGTGGCGGTGAGGCGGGGGACACCCTTGCTCCGCGGGTGCAGGCGATGGGGTGGGACTTGCCACCGCAATACTGATTGGAGCCGCATCTCTCTCTGGAGATGGTTTTATGTAAAGTAAAACACAATTAGACATAAAATATACAATTTGAATTCTTCATTCCGCTTAACGGTTTTTGGATGTCAAATATCCACTCAAAAATGTTAACCCTTTTTGGGTGGGTGTTTGACACTGCATATCCTCCACAAGTTTATTATATTGGGGAGTGTAAGATGTAAATGCGGTGCGCAAACACTAGGTTAAGTGGGCGTCTGTTAAGCGGGAAAGATGTTTGGTTTTTATTGCAGTCATGGTAGAAAATGTTGATTCGCAAAGGTAGGTAGAAACGAAAAACTAAGTCAAATATAAAGTTACCTTTCTTAGGGTGGTATTACACCACGGCCGTATGATTCAGTGTTCAGAGTCGTGCGTTGTTTAGTCTGTGGGGAGCCAGCATTAAAAGAACAAAATGGAACGAAATCGTTCCATTTCGTTCATGCTTTCCCCGCGAATGAAATGACAATTTTCATAGTATCTGTGGTTTTCATTCACAAACAAACTTTTCGGTCAAGTACCTTTTCTTGATCTTTGTCTGAAATCCTGCTATTCCTGTGATTTTATGTTGCGTGAAATGTCTAGGAAACACGTGTGTTGTGTTGGCAATTGCTACAATTTGCGACAGGACTCTATATCATACAAAATAACATTGGATGAAAAAAGACTCAATGAGTGATTGAAGTTCCTCAAATGCCTGAGATGTGGAAAATTTGATCCCTGGTGTCTGTGTGGTGTGCAGTAACCACGTCGAGAGCCGGTTTATCACCTTTAAAGTCCAGACTCATGGCCGAAGCATATCCATCACTTTTTACAAATAATGCATGATACAAGCTTGATACTTTGAACACGTAAGGGCGCTCGCCCACGGCGACTTTTTGTCGCGCGTTTAGCATACGCGCGACTAACGGGTGGTAGTCGCATTTGTAACGCGCTACAAAAGCGATGCTAACGCACTACCAACGCGCTACTGCAGCGCGACTAAATCGATCGTGTCGGACGACATCGGGGAAAAAACGGAGGGAGGGGACTGAATTGCGCTTGCATCGCGACTGAAGCGCGATGGTATCGCGTTTGCATCGCTACTGAATCTGAGCGCCCCGTGGGCTAGGGCACACAGCTAGCGACCGCTTTGCGACTGTATCGATGCAGAATCGCGTTAGTATCGCTACAAAAAGTCGCCGATCCCGTGAAAATATCGGGATTAAAAGTAGCCTATATCCTTCCTCAATAAATGGACTATCCAACACTGAAAGATTTTTTTTTAAATTGGACCAGCGCACACAGGGCCATATTGCGATTTTACAACGACAAAAGTACTAAGTGTGGTGCAAGATTTTTATACATTATTGTATCCCTCTATTATCATTTTTAACAGACTGTATTGTAAGGTTCATTAATATTTTTGAGGTATTACACAATTAAAACATATTTATGCCACATTAAATAGATTTATTTAAGAATCACTACAAAACAAAACTGAGACATTTTAATATGACAGTAGCTGGTACAGAGTTACGTTAAAAATATGAATAAGTAGGTACACAAGTATGAACAGTACATTCAATTATTCGTTACAAGAATCATCGCTTTCAGTAACTACCGAAAGTAAGGAAGAATCAGTAACTTCTTCTGTACTTTCGATAGCATTGTAAATGGTAGGCATTCGGAGCATACTTAAGACAGTCTCATTTAGATGATCTTGTTTTTTGACATATTTTTTCCTATTACATGATATAATTGGATCTGAAGCCACTAGTAGCCAGTTAAAAATATCTGTGTTAGTCTGGGTTCTCGAAAATTTTCTTGATTGAAATTGCCTGAATTGCTTATAATTTTTATGGCTGGCTTCTAGTACATCTTCCGATAATTGCCCTATTGGCAATGGCAGAGATTTTATAATATCACTACCGTGTATAAGCAATTTATGTACACTTGCACTCATTTTATACCACCCATATAGGTTGACAGCTAATTCTGCGGTCTTGTAACAGTACATTTTAAATTCGTTTTCATTTATGTAATAACCACATGAAATTACAATCAGAATATTTGCCATCCTCTCTAATAGTTCCTGATCTAGCCCTGTAATGCGGGAAACTAACTCAGGGTTTTTAAAAAACTTCCGTGCAGTGTTTCCATCATTACTGTTGCCACCACCTTGTTTCGGCTGGTCAATGACAAGACCCATTTCTCTGTAAAATTTTTGGGTTAGTTCAGCTTTTCTTTGTTTGACCTTTTCTTGGGCTTCTTTGCCCCGAGCTTGCCATTTTTTAATTTCTAATTTACAGGATATGTGCAGAAAATACTCAAAGCTTCTTAGGTAAGCATGCAAAACAGAGATTCCATATTTATAGGTACTTTTATCACAAGGCCTTTTTTTTTTTCATTATAATTTGCCCATAAATCAAAATTGTTTTCAGTTTTCTGTATCTCATTATTTTTGCTATTTTCAGATTCTAGTACAGTTTTATTTGTGTTATCTCTTTGTCTTCGATATTGTAAGTTTCTATGAGTTCAACGTTTTTGTTGAAATTTTCATTGTAAATTATTGTAATAAAAAAAAAAAATATTGTTGAAATAATTTGTTTTATTGCAGCACTATCATCTATGTAATTTTTTTCTGAGCTTGTGGGTATGTTAGGTGTCACAGAATGTACAAAACGGTCATTTAATGTCTGTGATAACAAATGTTCATCTTCATCATGGTCTTGATTTAGGACAATGGGTATATCATCAATCGAAAACCATATGCCATCGATAAGTAAATTTTCTTGATTTATTGATTGCCGTTCAACATTAATTGTCTCCTCAAGATTTTCATCTTTCAAGAATTTGTTAATATTATCCAAAGCCTTGTGAAAACAATTTTTTTGATCAGGTATTTCATTTTCAAGTCTGAAAATTATATCTGCGCCTACTATTCTCTGGAAATCTGACAATGTTAAGATTTTTGTCTGTCTTTGTAATGTGTCTACTGCAATCTGGTTTTTTTTGCTCCTAAGCATTTCGAAACATTTATAGCATCAGTATTCCACGGATATAATCCACAAGCTCGGAAACAATTTTTTATTACTTGACTGCTTATATGATTCTCTATTACAATTGTTAAAACGGTCCCAAAATCAACTTTATTCATTTGTTTTCCGACGTTGTTTCGTTTCCATTCGAGAATAGCCCTTCTCCAACTTTCGGGAAGTTTATACTAGTTGTTATTTCGTGTCCTCAACCCGTATAGACTCCCGATAAGCACATAGCGCTACTCGTATGTCCTACTGTTGGAATGATAAATAAAAGATGGTTTTTACACCAAAATAACTTGTTTATTTAACAGAACCTAAACCACTCAAATACTCAAACGGGAACCGATTATGAGATACACTTAACAAGACGTAATTACGGTTCGGCTAGCGCGGGGTAACTGAGGTCCGGCCTCGCATGGCCGCGTGTCGTAGACATGACGTCAGATACCCCTACACTACACCCCCCAAATTTTTACTTAAATATAAAAAATTGACATAACATAATACTCCTATTCCTAATGTTGGTTAACTAACATTCATTCAACCGTGCAGAAGGCACAGTCTCGGCGCGCGGAATTCGCCGCGTTTACAAAATTGGCGTTGGCTGCCTGGCGCCGTAATGCCTGTGACCTCATTATGCACTTTTATCTAATTACATTACACAACCTTGAATTTACTTATGTTGTTTTTGGAACGAGTTTAAAACTTTTTAAAGATACGTTAAATACAATACTGGCTGTTTTTGATAAACATTTTTAATTTCCGAAAAAAAATTAATAATTCAAAAAAATTAGGTTTACCTGAACACAAATATGCGTTACAACTCTGTCTTTACTGAAACTGCACAACTTGTGGAGCTGGAGTAGGTGGTGCTGGTGTGATTTGTTGTTGCGACGGAACCTTGTCCGTCGGCATCACCACAACCGAGCTGAGCTCTCTCCGGGCCCACTTTTTTATACCTCTATTGCTGCGTTTGTACATGATAAATATACCGAAAATAAGTATGATCGAGATGAGGCTGACCGTTAACATGCCGTAAACCTCGATCTTCTGCTCCCAGTGTGTATTGCTGGCATCGTTCGCTCCATTTTGCGATATGATTATTTGTTCCTCTTTCTTTTCTTCAACGCTTTTGTTACTTCCCATCTTTTCGTGACAAAACAAAAAAATATACTTGAATTTAAAGTTGACTCTGCGTGGTCGTAACGTTTACTTGTGTGTAGGTTACAATAATTTTCCTAACGATTACATCTCTTTTTATTCAAATAATTTACACAGTCATCAAGTTCCTAATTGTGTTGACATAAATCATAACTTTAACTATAATATTCTGTCATACTTAACGCTAAGCTAAGCGATGCGTCACGATGGCTCTGTATGTTTGTACTGTATCGATGAATGATTCATACTTGTAACGTAGCATAGTATCGCGTCGCAACTCTTAGCTATAGATAGATTGTCACCTTAACTAATATTACATATGACATTTTTACGAATGCGTAAACCTAGCTGGGAATCTCACTACGCGTCCTCGACGCGTCGTTTTGACATTTGGTTGTTGATCATCATCAACTTTCTTACTGCTAGATGTGGGTGTCGCTTTACTCTTAGGACTATCGCTTAAACTAGTGTTATAACAAACAGAATCATCGTTAAATAGGAAAGCTGGTTTAAGTCGATCGATCGAAATCAAAGACTGTCTGTTAGGTAATTGAACTATGTAACCTTTGTCTAATCGCTTTATTATCGGGTATGGTCCGTCATAAGGCGGTTGTAAACACCTGCGCATGACGTCATTTCTAATAAACACTTTTTTGCACGTCTTTAATTCGGGGTGTACAAAAATCGTACGCGAATCTCGATGAGTCATTGGTCTGGGGCGCAAGTCACTTATTACCTTTTTAAGTTGTTTCACGTACTCTTCTCCGTCCGTTAGCTTGGCGTCTTTTGGCTCGAAAAACTCACCTGGCAACCTTAGGGTCCTACCGTATGTTAACTCAGCCGGTGTTACGCCTGTGTCGCTGCGCGGTGCTGCTCTGAGCCCTAGCATGACAGTGTGCATTTCGTCTACCCATGACCTGTTGTCGACTAACCTTGCTGTAAGTGCTGCTTTAAAGCTGCGGTGCCAACGTTCTATCATTCCGTTGGCTTGGGGATGGTATGGTGTGGTTCTGATTTTATGAATCCCTAGATATCTCGTTAGATCACTGAATAAACTACTTTGGAATTGTTTTCCCTGATCGCTCGTTATATAGATCGGACAACCGTGTCTTGTTATCCATCCTTCATATAAGTGCTTAGCTACTGTTTTGGCACAGATGTCCTTAATCGGGAAAGCTTCCGGCCAACCAGTCTGTCTATCTATCATGGTAAGACAATATCTATAACCTTCTTCCGTAGTCGAGAATGGTCCTGTAATATCTATATGGGTATGACACATTCTATCAACTTTCGCGAACTCACCTAGCGCTGACATTGTGTGACGGTGAATCTTAGATCTTTGACACTGTATACATGCTCTAGCCCATATGCCTACATCTTTGTTCATGCCGGGCCAATAGAATTTACTAGACACTAATTTCCTAGTTGTCCTGATTCCAGGATGGCTAAGATTATGAATTGTTTCAAACGCTAAACGCCTATATTCCTCGGGTAGATACGGTCTTGCTTTACCATTATCTAAGTGACACACTATAGGTTCGCTACTAGTAGGTATGTTTATTCGTATAAGTTTCGGATTACTCTTTCCTGTCTGTAACTCTGTTAGCTGTTTATCGCTAGCTTGCCTACGTGCGATTTCTGCGAAATCTAGCACAGTTGGACACGTGATTGTGTCAACATGGATACGCGATAGAGTGTCAGCTGGGATGTTTTCTGATCCGCTCAGATGTCTAATATCTGTGGTAAATTCGCTAATGAAGAGTAGCTGACGAGTACGCCGTGGCGTTTCTGTACTACTGGCTAACCTCCTAAACGCGAAACAGAGTGGCTTATGGTCTGTAAACAGAATCAGCTGTTGGGCTTCTACCATACTCCTAAAGTATTGTACTGATAAGTATATTGCAAGTAACTCCCTATCGTAGGTACTGTACTTTTGCTGCGTATCAGTAAGTCGCTTCGAAAAATAACCCAACGGAACCCATTCATTATTAACTTGTTGTTGTAATGTTGCTCCTACGCAAAAGTTTGACGCGTCAGCGGTTATCGCGAGTGGGCTGCCTGGTAACGGATATGCTAACATTGCTGCGTCTTGCAAATTCGCCTTGCATTGCTCGAATGCTAAAACCGCGTTTTCTGACCACACAATGATACTTTTATCACGTTTTTTAGTCCCATGTAAATACCTATTTAACTCTGCTTGATAACTGGCTGCCTGTGGCATATGCGTTCTATAAAAATTGACCATGCCTAAAAACCTCCTTAGTTCTGCTATTGTTCTCGGTCTAGGGTAATCTATGATGGCTTGAACCTTGCTAGGTAAAGGCTTTAAACCTTGAGATGAAACTTCGTGACCCAAAAATTCTACTTTATCCTGAGAGAACGAACACTTAGCTAAGTTTATCGTTAACCCTACTTTTTGTAATCTATCGAACACGGCCTCTAAATGCTTCTCATGTACGTGTCTATTTTCGCTTGCCACTATGACGTCATCCAGATATGAAAACACGAATTCCTGCCTAAACTCTGATAATTCTGGGTTGTTTTTACGAAAATCCGATTCCAGATTCTGTAAAACACAATTATTCATGAAGCGTTGGAACGTTTGCGCTGCGTTTTTTAAACCAAATGACATACAAGGCCATTCAAATAAGCCAAAATTTGTTATTATCGCTGTTTTCTCTATGTCTTCTGGCGCGATAGGTATAAAATGATACGCACGATTTATGTCGATCCGTGTAAACACCTTCTTGTCGGCTAAAATAAAAGTAAAGTCTCTAATATGAGGAATTGGATATCTGTCCGGTTTTGTTATCGAGTTCAACGCTCTGTAATCTCCACAAGGTCGCAAGTTGCCGTCTTTTTTAGGTACCACGTGTAATGGGCTTGCCCATGCACTCTTTGATGGACGACAGATTCCCATTTCCTGCATAAGCCTAAATTCCTCTCTTA
Source organism: Idaea biselata (assembly GCA_958496205.1). NCBI lineage: Eukaryota > Metazoa > Arthropoda > Insecta > Lepidoptera > Geometridae > Idaea > Idaea biselata. The sequence goes on from OY292402.1 coordinate 16,431,744, forward strand.
CCTTGTTATATCGCTGTGGCGGTAGGGGTCTCGCTTTAGCATGTACTGGTGGTCCTGTCGTCTCTATATAATGCCTTACGTTATGTAGCGGTGGCTCCTTGAACGACACCGGCTTAGTCAAATCAGGAAACCTGCTTAACAGATGATAACAGGGATGAGATTCTGCGGACGTTACCACTGACACATGTTGTACATTTACAATCGTAGAGATGACATGTAAGTTAGTGCTTTGATCGATCAACCGTCTACCTTTTAAATCTACTAATAAATTATAGTTACTAAGGAAGTCTGCTCCAAGAATAGGTTGGCTGACGTCAGCGATCACAAAAGTCCAATTAAATGCTCGTCTTAAGTTTAAATTTAAAACTAAAGTTTTTGTACCGTAGGTTTTAATTTCTGTACCATTTGCGGCGTAAAGTCTATATTTACTAATTTCACTGTTATACCGCACTGATTTATGAGATTTCGGTAACACTGATATGTTAGCACCTGAGTCTATTAGATAACGAATGCCGCTTTGTTTATCGGTGACGCATAGTCGATGGTTTAAACTAGCGATACAGGTACCCACCGGCGAAACCTGCATCTGCTCTAGTTTCCCGCCTTCGGTTCCCAACTGCAAGGTTGCTCGCATCTCGTCGCACGCGCGCGGTATCGATAATGATGGGTACACAACCAGTCCGGGCTGTCCGGAGTACGCCGTGGCCTGCTGCTGCTCCTACCCCTGGATTGCGACCGGCCACGTGGTCCTCCACGTGTGAACCGCGACCTCGAGCGCTGCATCTGGTCGATTCTCGCGCTGAGCTTGGCTATCTCCGCCAGTACCGCCGAGTCGCCCGTTGAGCGTCTGCCTTCAGTCACCTCCGACACCTGCTGGGGTCGCATATTTTCGATGACCTTGTCTGCGATGGCCGCCAGCCTGTCCGGATCTACTGCTTCGGTTGCTGCTAGCACGCCTCTAACTGGTGCAGGCAGGTGGTTTTGCCACAACACCGTGAGAGTCTCGTTTCCAATCTTACCCCTGGCCAGATCCTGCATCTTCCTAAGGAGCTGACTGGGTTTTTGTTCGCCGAGCTCCATTTCGCCGATAAGCTTCTGAATTTGTCGATTCTCGGACTCTTCATAAATGGCAAGAAGCTTCTTTTTCAGTTTCTCGTATCTTCCGTCTTCGGGTGGTGCGATCAGGATGTCCGTCACTTGTTGTATGGCCTCTTTACCTAGTTTGGAGACTACTAGGTTGAATTTCGTAGCATCACCCAACTTCTGTGGTGCCAGCATCGCCTCCAACTGGATAAACCAGACCCTGGGCTGATCAGTCCAGAACTCTGATATTCTCGATGACAGCGAAATCGCTGCTAGTCCTGCGTCTTCATACTTCACAACCGCCGGTGGTTGCGGTGGCGGTTGCGGTGGCGGTTGCGGCATGGCCATTTTTTAAAAAAAACAGTTCTTTCACTTTATTTAACTTAAGTTCAAAGAAAAAAAAAAACAAAAACACTACTTGAAGTATCAGTTCCCGTCGGTACCATCGGTTCCCGTGAGTTACCCTTTTAGCACGCGCTAGCCTACAGCTCGGAAATGTTCAAAACACTCTGCAATACAGTTCGATTTATATTCCAACAGATCACGTCGGGGTCACCAATTTCGGGAAGTTTATACTAGTTGTTATTTCGTGTCCTCAACCCGTATAGACTCCCGATAAGCACATAGCGCTACTCGTATGTCCTACTGTTGGAATGATAAATAAAAGATGGTTTTTACACCAAAATAACTTGTTTATTTAACAGAACCTAAACCACTCAAATACTCAAACGGGAACCGATTATGAGATACACTTAACAAGACGTAATTACGGTTCGGCTAGCGCGGGGTAACTGAGGTCCGGCCTCGCATGGCCGCGTGTCGTAGACATGACGTCAGATACCCCTACACCAACCATTTTTTTTTGGTTTGAATGCTGCAACATCGGCAGGTTGGAGAATTCGTGTCGAATTTGGGTAAAGTGCAATCAACACAATACCCAGTTTTTAGCATTTTAGACTTAAATCATAATGAATATGAATATGCTTTTATGACCGTCAAGGAACAAAATTATTGGAAAAACTGCTTTTTTTTGGAGGAGATAAGGATGAAAGACATTGGTTATGTATTGGTAGAACATTTCTGATGTCATCCATCCAGTGTCGGATAGAGATATACCCCAATGTGATGGAATCGAGGCTTGTATTTCAGCACGCATCCTTTTGAGTGGGTATATTACCATAGGTGGTGTTGATGGTTCCACTTGCTGAAAATGTAAACATCACTGTTATAGACGATTTTGCGGGTGCCATGTCAACTTCATAGACATCTCTCGCGCCTTTTTGGGCTAAGACCTTGCCTTGTTTTGGACATAACTGAAACTCAGTTTCGTCTCCATTGAAGATACGGTTTGGATCACCAACGATTTCAAATAGCTGTTCTTCCTCAAGTGACTCTTTAATTTGTCTGAACCATTGTCTTATATTTTGTTCTGAAACGTTGGCACTGGCTGAGGTGACTGCTTCAGCTGTTCTGGAGGAACTGTTAGGCTGTCTCTTCAAAAACAATTTGTACCAGCCCTCTCCTGGTTTATTATTTAAAAACACATTTGGTCTGGGAGTCTTTTTTAAAAATGGTTCTACACTACACAACACATCTTCTTTTCGACGTGGAAACCCCTTTTTACTTGACGTTATTATCCATTCTTCAAGAGTTTTCTCTTCAATTTCCGTTAACACTGTTGGTGGACCTAGTTTTGGATTCATGATTTCATTTTTGATCCTAAATTGTTATGTTGCTCTTGGTATCTGGAAAATACGAGCGGCTTCTTTTTGGGCATTCCATCTTTTATTGCTGCTACTGCCTGTGTTGTGTGTTGCTCGGTGTATTTTTTTTCCAACTGGTGGCTTTAGCATGGTTTAGCTAAAATATTTAAATAAAAGTTGGTGAATGTAGCGCGTTGGTGTTGTGCCTCCTATCATTGAGAGAATTTTCAATTTTGGTTTGTTTAGGAGATTAGGGCATTAGATTTATGGATATTCGTTCTGTTATGATATTTATATAAATGTTTTGGAATATTAAGTTTACGTATGGGGCAATAAATATTTTTCCTTAAAATGTTCGTATCTAATCTATCTATCTCATGTTCTAAGATATCTAGGTTCTGTGATGTCTAAGATACATAATTATCTTGGATATCATCATCATTGTCTTTCAAAATATCGGAATTTACTGACGCACCGTCGTTGGATTGAACAACTGGAAATAAAAACATACACTGAATATGTACTGATATTAGTTTATTATATTTACTTATTTAAGATTACATAGATTAAACAATGAAAAATATTGATTACACAAAACTTATAATAATAATACAAAGGTTCGGGGCTCCATAGCCCTAAGATATGGAGACGTATAACAAACAATAATAATATGATGTGTACATAACACATTAATATAATAAAGGTACGTATAACATCCAAAAAATAAAATAAATTATTGGTAAGAACCTACAAATGTAGGCGGACACTTCTCGAACTCCTTTCTGGTACTCTTTATAAATTTATTTAGTAGTTGCCAGGACTCTGTACCCTCGTCGGTTTTATTTTTTATCGATAAAATTGAATGACGCCATCTATTTATTGGTTGGACCCGCTCAATTTCATTAAACTTATAAACTTTTGATTCTACATAGAACGCACCTTTCCGTAACTGTATCGGTGGTGGCAGCAATGGCATGGGAGTAAAGAGAGAAGAGAAGTGTGACCCTGATTAAGCCGTCTTATGGCTATATACGAGAGATCCTCTGTTGAGACACTCTGTCAGAACATAACAGGCCCATCTAAGATACCCATATCATGAGGAGTGGTGCCGCTGGATGGCGCCGTGGCATTTTGAGGTGTAGGCTGTGTGGTTAACCCTTGTGCCCTCGCTCTCTGAAGATTTTCTACTCTTAGCTCTAAATTCGGGAATTGCACCTGTAACATTTAAAAATATTGTTATTTTGTCTGTACATTTTTCACCTGTCAGCGTCGTGTGTTGATCAACCTGTGCAATCATCCATCACTCACCTAACAGATACGAGTGTTGCTGTGCCTGTAGGATCTCTTATATACAGGATGTCCCTTTTCTTCTAATTGAATCTTGATAATTGGATAACAAATACAAGGCACAAATTACCGAAAATAAAACAGACTCAGACTTGAATACATAATAGACAACGTTTTAAAATTATGTTTTAATTGCCTGAAGCTACTCGAATATTCTTGTTTTATTTTTCTTTCCGCTTCTTAAAGTATTTGTTCTAATTCTGTTTCGTTGTTGCTTTGTCTCGCGTACACCAGCTCTTTGTAAAATCCCCAAATAACAAAGTCGATGGGGTTGAGGTCTGACGAACGCGCGGTCCATTCGATCAGCCATGCACGCCCAATCCATATCTTTCAATCCATATCCATAGTGACAGGTCGCGCTATCTTGTTGAAAAAACATTTTTCGTCAGATCTGGAGATTCACATCTTCTAACAATCCATTAAGATTGTCTTGTAAAAAATTTAAATAAGTATTTCCATTTAACCTGGCCGGTAATTTAATTGCGCCCTTTGAATTACCGCCCACGCCAATTAACTCTCCATTTTTAGGACCCTATACCAAAGGTTGACACTAAAGCGTGTTTGAAAGTTTGACGCCCTTGCCAAATGTGGGTTTTAGATCGCGCAGTGTGGTAATTGTGAATGTTGAACACTCCAGTCCTTTCGAATCAGGACTTGTCGTCGGTCGGTCCACAGTATTTTATTGAAAAATCAGGGTCTTCATCACATCGTTGTATCATTCTTGCACAAAAAGCCACTATTCTTGGGTAATCGGATTCCTGGATATATTAAAAATAAGAGATCGTACTAGCTATCTGTCGTTTACTACTATTATTATGGTAGGATCTACCTTAATCTAAAAAAATATCTTTTTAGTTGTCTCGCTTTAAGAATTTCGCCACATTGTGGCGGTAAAGAGGCTCAGAAAGCAAAATCCAGTATTCCCAGGTCAATGTGTCGGATATTGCTCGTTCGTGTAAGTACTGGGCACCCTAGGTAAGGTACATACTTTTTGTATTTTTTTTTTTACGTATATACCTTTCTAGTTTTACTGTGGCACACAATACATATATAGTACTAGACTGTGGTTATACCTAGTTATTGTATCTTTGGCGTATTAAAAAAGTTAGGTTATTTACAATGAATATTTGTTGTATTTACAATAATTTATTGGATATTTATGTACACTGATTTAAAGGAATAGCTCTCCTCTACTTACGTAATTTTTAACAACTGTTCGAAGTGTACACCTTCCCTTTGTATTGTACACACAACCTCGGGCGGCGTTGTAAATTGTCTTTACTTTACACAAAACGTCTGTTTGCGAGTTAATTGTGTCAAATGCACTATCTCTCTCATAAACTAAACGTTTGACATCACCTCACAAATAAAAATCTAGAGTTGTTAGATAAGGAGAGCGCGGGGCCCAAGGCACCGGTCCACCGCGACCGATCCAACGTTCTCTGAATTCACCATCGAGGTAAGTTCGTACTTTCTCTGCTACAATGGGCCTGAGCTCCATCGTGCTGGAAGTAATTATAGATAAAATTAAGATAATTATATTTAAAATATTAAAATTATTTTAAAAGTAAGTTGGAAAACTAGGAAAATAAGTTTAGGTTATGGCCAGGTAAGTAAAAAATTTTTTTTTTTAATTTTAAAATAAGAAAAGATCATTTTAGCACAAAACATTATTTATAAATCAAAAATTTAAAAAAAATTAAAAGTTGTAAAATAATTATACTAATCGAAAGCCATATCGTATCATACTTATATCCTATATATGCGTAAGTGCGGAATCGGTATCAGAATAAAAAGTCAAGAACTCCAAGTGTATAGGTAACTAAATATCAAGTTTCATCGCAATCGGTTCAGTAGCTTTAGAAAGAAGGAGTAACAAATCAAACTACAAAATCTTTTTCTCAGTAGACAAGTGGGTATATTCCGACATTCACCTATCAATAGGATGTGTGATTTCGGAAAACGCCCTCCAATAAGAAGAAATCACAAGGAAATCAAGGAATCAAAACATACTAATGCGAAGCGAAGCGTGTCCATCGATGCGTTATTAGAGTCACGGCACCCTATGGACATTTTAGGCGTGTGTAATTATTTCCAGTGGTTTGGACGAGTAAGTAACTATTCAAGAGGAAATTATTGTTCTATAAAAAAAAAAATATCAAAATCAAATCAATATTTATGTGCACAATAACACACGCTCTTACGGTGAAGGAAAACATCGTGAACAAACCGACATGCCCTAGAACTCACCACGGTTCGAAGGCATGGGACATTCGCCAATCCGGCTTAGGCACCCGTGGCGTGGCGGAGGAGGCTATGCTCTGCAGTGGGCGATAACAAGCTGATGATGATGATAAAAACAAAACGCTGAAAAAAGACCGGCCGCAGAGATTTGGAAATCATGAATCTCAGTTGCCGTCGACACCAATAGTGGTTGCGCCACTATTGGTTTCGTCGGCGACTGAGATCCCGAACTGTGTGGTATTCTGCATAGCACCGGCCTATGCACAGCGGCACTTGACATTTTTGGCACATGGTGGTAATTTGAGTGCGGACCCCAAGCGCAGAGCATCGGATGCACCGACGCCTCGAATAGGTGAGCCGACCGGATACTGTTTCCGTATAGCACGGAAAATGGTCTATGCGGTCCAATCGGCTCTCCAAAGGAAGAGTCGGTGCCGCCCGTTGCACCTGCTCCAGTGACCGCGGAAAACGAGCCAACAACCCCTCCGCCAATTTAAACGAAAACTCCCGATGTTCCAAAATACGGAACATCGGGTTTCTAAGATATATAATATAGGCATTTAAGATACTCGTATTGAGTAATCTTTTAAACACTTTTATGTACCATTTTGTACATCTTTTGCGTTCCAACAAATACATGGACAGCATTTGATCCTTTTGGTCAACGCCTCCCATGTATTTGTTGTACTCAAAAATGGACACAGGTTTGTCCCTGTCTTCCCCTGCACGGGTGCCAGCCACCATTTGGTTATCATGGTAAGTGCTGATTGAGGTGACTAGCTTGACGTCCTTCCAGGTTGTAATGCTTATGTCACCACAATGAACACTTACCTGATGACCACGAGGCATCCGCTGTTCATTGGCCTGTTTGATCATATCAGGCACATGGCGCCTTCTTCTATTTAACGTGCCTATGATGTCCGTTTTGCGTGTTTTTAGATACCTGGTTAAGGGTAACTGGTTGTACCAGTTATCCATAACCAAGCAGTGTCCAGCATCGAGGAATCCCTCCATTAGTTTGAGCACTACCTTTTCTGTAGCGCTATCAAACCCATGAATGGATCCCTCGTGGGCCGCGGAGTCCCTACCTGCATATATTATGCATCGAAGCATATAGCCTGTTTTCGCTTCACAGCATTCATATGTTTTGATCCCGAAACGGGCCGCCTTAGTTCGAATGCATTGAACCCAACTAAGGCGACCCTTCCACAAAAGCAATGATTCGTCTATACTAAGATGTTGTTGTGGAGTATACAATGACGAAAATTTTCCCTTTGTATTGTACACACAACCTCGGGCGGCGTTGTAAATTGTCTTTATTTTACACAAAACGTCTGTTTGCGAGTTAATTGTGTCAAATGCACTATCTCTCTCATAAACTAAACGTTTGACATCACCTCACAAATAAAAATCTAGATTTGTTAGATAAGGAGAGCGCGGGGCCCAAGGCACCGGTCCACCGCGACCGATCCAACGTTCTCTGAATTCACCATCGAGGTAAGTTCGTACTTTCTCTGCTATAATGGGCCTGGGCTCCATCGTGCTGGAAGTACATGTTCCGTAGATAGTTCAATGATACGCCATCTAGCAATTCAAGTATCACGGATCGCAGTATGTCTAAATAACGTCGCCCAACTAATCGTCCTTCTATGAAATACTGACCAATTACTCGATCGTCAAGTACACCTGCCCACACATTTACACTAAATCGCACCAGGAACGAATCTCTTCGTGTCACATGTGGAGTACGACCACGATCAGCCCACTATTGTTCATTATGAACGTTAAACAGTCCGATTCTCGTAAACGTTGGTTCGTCGGTAAATAAATATATATTTTCTTGGTAGTTTTGTAGTAGCCAATTGCAAAACTGCATCCTTGGTGAGTAGTCCACCAAAGAAATATCTTGAACGGGCTGAAGATGGAAAGGATATTTCCCAGACGCGTTCAGGATTTTCCATACGAAGTATTGGCTGACGTGGCAACTAGCCGCTTGTCTCGTGCTGGCTTTGGGGTTTAGGTTAGGTACCTCTTTATCCTGTAATACAGTCTGGTAGGATGCACTGGTCTGTTTCCCCTGCCTTGAGCATGCGTTGGAACTTCAAAACTTCCAAAGTCAAACAGGTTTTGAGTTGAACTTAGTATTCTAGACCTGGAAGTAGGCTCCCGTCGGGGTACATTTCACGGCGACGCACACTGCAGGAATTTCGTAAACTTGCAGAATTTAATTAATTTGTTTTTGGATTGCGGTCGCCTTACAACTAAACAAAAACTCTGTGCACGTGACAGCGTGCGCCGAGTTTTGGCGCGGACATTTTATTTTCAGCTTGTGACTATAGGTTTTGTAACTCAATGGTGTTAATGGAACATACGTTTAGCCTTCAGTAGCTTTTTTGAAGACATGTTACGATTAAGGGTCCTCTGTCTTGTCGAGTGTATAAGCCCCGCAAGTTGATATTGCGATAGAACCTTGTCACAATAACAGCTGCGTGACGTCATCCGTTGCACAAAAGTACAGATAGCAAAAAAATTGTAATAAAAAGTTAAAGTAAAAAAAAAATAAGCACTTCTTAAGGCACGGTTTATATTTTGGATAACTAACTTAGAGTCCTCTTTCTCTTTTACAAAATAATTGTCCACTTTAATTGTCATTTCACGAGCACGACTGTTATTTAATTTCTTGCTCATTTTAACGGGTAACAGGCAACAAAACTAAACAACAAAACTCAACAATAAAACAGGATAACAAAAACAAAAAGCTATAGGTAACAAGTACTCGATGCGCGTAAGCACGTAAGCGCGGGCTGACCTCGCGAACGGTACTGACGGTGCACGTCGAGTTGAGTTGAGTTGAGTTATATGCCAGTGCACGCACCACAAGTGACAGAACTGTATAAGGTGAAGAACTCTCAGTGTTCGAACTACTGGGCGGTCGGAAGACTTATTTAAAAAATAATTTATTTTAATGTTTTAATTACAAAAGCTTCTTAAAGACTAATTACATTTTTAATTTTTACTTCTAAGGAAAACAATATGATTATAAACTAAGCACTTATATCTAAGTCGCATGTGCCGGCTGTTATAGCTGAGTCGGCTGGACTTGCGTACCTGGTGCCCAGCTAACTCCTCCCTTCTTAAGAACGAAGCTAATCTTACAGCTTCGACCAGTGTCTTCACTAGATGTTGCCTCCGTCGTCGTTGGGGATCTTGTTTTAACTCGCTGCCAGATTTTCCAGGCTGCTGCTCCCAGTAGTAATATGTATAGGAACAGGGTTGTCCAGCTTTGTGTGGCCATCATGGTTGTCCAGTCAGGGTCGTCTCCGTCGTCGTCAACTTCCTCTGCTCTGTCCAGAAGTTTATTGGTGTTGTCTTGTTCTCAAGTCTTCTAATTTTATCTCTAGTTTTATTGAGTCTGGGTCTATATTGTTGGTTGATGGTAGTGGGATAATTTCAGTGGACTGACGTGTGTATCTGTAGGGTTCTGTTTGCGACATCAGCGCGACAATCATTGGTGAGCGTAACCAGTTGAGTTCCTAAAGTCTGCGTGTATGTGGTTTTGGAGCCACATTGTATGCGGACCACCTCCTCTTGAAGCAGTATTAGGAGCCAAGAATCTTCTCTGACTTTTTGTGACTTGTTGTTCTTCTACAGTTCCAGTGAAATTTCTAGAATCTTAGGTTATTTCTTTTGACTAAAACTTTTGTTTCTTTTTTGAAAGCTGCTAATATTTACTGAAATAATTACTGTAAATACATATATCTAACTTTCTTCTTTTACTACAATTTGTACATAAAACACTCGAAAAAGTCGAATTTCACTAACAGGTCTTCTGACTTGAAAAAAAATGTTTCTAAAACGAAATTTGGAATTCTAACAATATAAATAGAGGTTGACTGAACAAAATAAGATATTTTACACTAATTTTCTAATAAGAATGTCCACTTACCTAGAAAATAACAATAAAACACCTCACTGCACAAAGCGCACTTTCAAAAATGGCGGCTGATATTCACTTGCTTGTTACTTCGTATCAAAAAACCGAGGGAAAATATTGTCTATGGCAATATGACGTAGAATATATTACACCACCAATCTAGGTAAACTTGTTCTAACAAAAATCGACTCTATCTCGTTGTATTACGGTTTTTCGACGCCACGCCGCGCCGCGACGGCACCGTACGGTGCCCGCGAGGCTCGCGGCAATTTCAAATAATAATTACGCACGGCACGCCGGGGTGCGGGGATACTCGACGGGTTAAAGACTAATTACAATTTTAATTTTTACTCTAAGGAAAACAATATGATTATAAAATAAGCACTTATATCTAGGTCGCATGTGCCGGCTGTTATAGCTGAGTCGGCTGAACTTGCGTACCTGGTGCCCAGCTAACTTTCGTCATAACTTTTTTTGCGACATCATCTCTGTCAAGTGTTTATTCAGCTCTACGACGTCCTCGTTTGGAAGATGGGGGATGATCCTTTACATCCCTAACAAATATTTACTTTAAAACTCAGGTGTGTGAAAGTGATCTGAGGATCCTTAATGTGTTGGCGAAATACCCCGGGTACGGGATGCCACGATGCTTTCATATGGAGGTGCTCAGAGGAGACCTACGGGTATGTTGAATACTTGATTAGTATTCTGTTTAAAATTTTCTTCTGTTATTGTGATATTGGATTAAAATTAGACTCATTTTCCCGGTTTTTCTCTGCACTGTACTGCAACTGCAACAAAAATGATTATAATGATCGCAGAGGCGATAGCCAGCAGGCCGAGAGCGATCCCTTCCTGTGCGAGATGCATGCAGAGCATGCATCTCGAGGACCGGATCACTCCTAGTCCCTCAAGGGGCTCTGGCACTGAAGGGAGCGCAGGGAGGGTCCTCTGAAGGTAGATTCTCCACCTCCATCTCAACCTCCACGGGGGGAGCGTGTGATAGGCTCTGCAATATTTATTTATTTATTAAATAACTTCCGGACAATTTAATCAAAATACGTAAGTATATTGAGTAATATACGTAAGTAAGTACATACCTCTTCCAGTGGATCTGGGACCAGGAGTCCCTCCACCATCTCCGCCCCGTGGAAGTTGAGGACCTCCTCCTCTAATTGAGTAAGAGGTCGAGGTTGAGGTCCACCGCCAGTTCCCCGCCGAGCGGCGTTTATTGCCGCTTGTTTAGCTTTAACGTCCGACTTCCAGTCCAGCCATGACTACAAATAATAGGAAATGACACTATCATTTTCTATAATTACTCTAAAAGAAGTGTGAACTATTAAAATCATATGCTGTCCTAAGAATGTAATTAGAAATTGATGTTATACAAAATCAAAACTAGTAACAGACTTTGTACCGTTTCTCTGAGGGTCTTGCTGACCCCAGACCCCATGGGGTTGAGGAGCACGGCGAATTCTTCTAGGAAGTGCCTCTTTCGGCGTGCTCCGTCAGGGCCCAGAAGCTCGCCTCTGTTTTACATTTTCCTAGGTGCATTAGTTGGTTTTAAGATTTTAATAACAATCAACACGAAATAGATATTTTTTTAGTTTACATTAGCTTATACTACTATTTAGTCATAAATAACGATATTACTGTAAGTAGTTAAAGATAAAACAGACACTGGACCTTATTAAACTGTCCTTACAAAAATATGTTTTAAACAGCTTTTTTCAGTACTATACCCACTAAATAATCACATTTATTAAATAAGTATACGCAACATTATATAAATCTGAAACAGCAATAACGCTATTAAACAATAAAATTACAGAAAAAACAACTTGGCTCTTGTTAGACTTGTGAAAAGATGTCACATATGAGATTCCCTACAAGACAAGGTTTTTTTCTGTTAAATATGCTTTTAGATGATTGACTAAAGTTCTCCTGGGAATAGAATACCTAGCGGCTGCAGCACGCTGTGACAAGACTCCTTCATTAACATCAGTTATTGCAGCTTCTAACTGTTGCAGTGACCAAAAGGCACGCCGTTTTTTAGGCGGAGGTTCCATTTTTTAATCCTGAAAACGTGTACGCGTAAATAAATATAAAAAATAGAACTGAGACAACTAGAAATACTCGTCTATTTTAAAGTTTTTAAAATAGACGAGTATTTTGGCCGGCTCTTTTTTCCCGCCTCAAATGTGGCCATTCTTAGACCTTAATGTTAATTTTAAAGATTTCAACTTAAAACTGTCAGTTATTAATAAAATCACTACACTTACCCTAATTAGTAAACAGAAATGTACACATTCAACGTTATATTTATGAGATATTCGAAAAGCAATATATTTAAGGCACAATTTAAGCGTTTTAGCACATATTATTTTTGATTCCGAGTGACGCCGTCCGGGTCGTTCGATTGAATCGTTGCGACTGACAAGATGGCGGACCGCGCGACGGTGCTAGCGCGCATGTTAGCTCTCCTATTGGTCCTTTAGATATGTGCGTGAGAGGAATCTATTAAAACTGTTAGAAGTGTGTTTTTCAATTAGTGGCCCGTATTAGACAGCGGCTCTTGTTACCCGCAAGTACCTTATTACGAAATATTATCAATCAATCAAATGGCTATCATTACAATTAAGACAAAGATTATCATTGCAGATAGCAATAAAATAAACTTTTTTCTTAAATATATAAATACATAAAGTCAGTCAGTAACCAAAGTTAACTTTTGGTAGATTTTTGTTAAGAAAACAAAGTTTATTCAAATTATTAGCAGATAGTCGGTTACGGTCGGTTCTCGAATGGAGACCGCGAATCGGAAAGCGCAGCGTTGGACGTCCACCAACGAGATGGACGGACGACTTGGTTAAGGCCGCGGGTTCACGGTGGATGCAGGCCGCTTATGACCGAAGCATCTGGAGGTCTATGAGGGAGGCTTATGTCCAGCAGTGGACTTCTTACAGCTGAAATGTACGTGCATTGAACAATCATGCCCCTGATGACGCCGCTGTATAATTGCCAGCTTTTGCATCCTTTGTCTTCAAATACAATGATGTCAGCCTTCTTTGATGGAGAGTTACAACACACAATGTTCGATCCGTCGAGATCTTCTAAAGTAGTTTCTTCTATTTCTTTCATTAGTAAGTTATCAATCTCATCGGGATCTGAGCGAACTAAGCACCAGGCCATTGAATCGGGAGATACTCCGTGATTATGTTTTCGGAACAGTTCTTTGATAGCTTTAATCATTCGTGGATTTGGGATCCTTAATGTTAAAGTCTCCGAGCAAACGCTGGAGGCAGTGCTTGGCGAATGCTGAGAACGCATATCTTCTAAATCAGCTAACTGATTAGTGGAGATTACCGCCCCAGTGTCAGGTAGTGTCTTTTTGGCTCTTGATGACCGTTCCTTTTTCTCTTCTTTCTCCCCATTCTTGGGTTTATTTCGCTTCTCTCTCGCATGAACTTCTAGTGAGAAAGCAGATAGATCGTCAGCTAGCTCTGAGAAGCTAGCCAGCTAGCTTCTCATCCATGGGTGCGCGTCGTTCTAATTTTGCGAAGTTGCCTCGCATAACTCTGGTCACCGATACTTCGGCGTCATTGTACTTAGTAAAGCGCATCTTCGATCCGCACGCTATTTCAGATGTTAAGTTAACGGTTTTCGTGCTTTCAGTATAAAACAGTCTGGTTCGGAACACACACCCACAGAAATGTCTTGTAAGGCCGAAACTCGGGGCACACGGGACCAAACCACCAGCACGCTGGGATAGATCCCGTGCTTACAGAGACCCCACAAATTACCATCTTTTACGTCCAATGACAGAGTACGATTCTCCCCCCGAATGGGGCTGTACAATACGTGAACGGCTCGCGCGTACCAAGCTCGTCTCCACGTCTGCCAGATGCGACTTGCTGTCCACTACCTATCATTCTCTAGCCCACGCTGCTTCTTGTGCCACTCGTGGGCGAACCTTCGAAATAATCCGAAGGCCGACCCCGAGGACACAAGTTCCTGATAATATACAGGCCCAACCAGTACGCTTCCCCCTGTGTTGCTCCCACGAGCCACCGCGCTCGGTCCGTCAGCGGAACCGCGAGGCGACCCACGGCCCGCCCCCGAAACAGCCCGTCTTGACCCTCCCCTTGTTCCCGAAGGAGCCTCGGCGACGCCCGGATCCGCACCGGCGGCCACCATTGAGACTCCCCGAGACTCCCCAACGCTTCCACTAGCCACCGTGCTCGACGGTTGGGCGATTGAAACGCGACTCGGGGACCACGTCCTCCATCGACTCCGCACCGACCTCGCGCCGTACGTCCCAGGGCCCCCCCCGACGGCGGATGAACCCCCGAAAAGGCCCCCCAAGTCAACCCTCCCCCTTTGCTCCCACGAGCCACCGCGCTCGGTCCGTTGGCGGAACCGCGAGGCGACTCACGGCCCGCCCCCGAAACAGCCCGTCTCGAACCTCCCCTTGTTCCCGAAGGAGCCTCGGCGACGCCCGGATCCGCACCGGCGCACACTGGGGCAAGGTATATGGAGGCACTGCGCAAAACTCTTACTTTAGAAAATAGTATTTTTAATCGCGTTTATTCTGCTTCTAACATCTCAATGACCTCCGGATCAAAAGGTTTCTGTTTCACCTTGGGTAATTTACGCATCTGGCTTATGATGGGGTCTGATGATATAAGCAATCGGTTTATAATATCCGTTAGGTTTTCAGTGCTTGAAGTTTTTCTGCTAAAACGTTCTCTGTACGATTTAAAATCCTTATTTCTGCTCTCCTGGGCTTCTTCACTGAGTTGTCCGATAGGTAATAACGCGTGGTTAACAATTGCGGGACCATGTATCAAAATTTTGTGGACAGTGGGAGTCATAGGCATCCATGGATACAGATTTACATATAGAGAAGCTGTATCTTGACAAAAGGTTTGAAATTTAACGTTATTTATTTTAAATCCACTAGATATAGTTTGTAGTATAATATAAAACCGTTTCAATAGTTGTAAGTCAATCTGGGTTATTTCTGAGGATTTTTCAAAATTTTGAAAGAATGTGCGTGCGGTATTTCCGTCATTGCTATTGCCAAATCCTGGTTCCGGCCTATCTACAATAAGAGACAATTGTTTCTTAAATTCCAATTGAAGACGTCTTTTATTTTGTTCCACTAGCTCCACTAGTGTTCACACGCCACTCCCGAATAGGTAATTTATATGAAAGATGTAATAATGACTCAAACATGCGTATCCAGCAATGTAAAACTGATAAACCGAACGATATGTATTCAGTTTTAAGGGGTTTCTGCAGAATAACATCAAGATTATTAAATTCTTTTGAAGTTGCGTCACAGAGGTAACACTTCATAGTTGATTTAGTGTCCGAAAGTGTATTACACAATTTTCCATCAACCATAGTAAACACAGGCTGATGTTCGATTAAATATTTTTTACCATTCACATGTACCTCTGTTGGTGATAAATTCCGAATCTGATTATCTATGTCTAGTTTTTTAGATTTAACTAATTCATCTGTTTCTTTAAGATATTGTAGACTAATGGGTCGACAAAAACGTGGTGAAGAAGGTTTTGGATTCTGCCACAAAATAACTATTCTATCATTCTTCTCATAAGAAAGCCTTAACGGAACGAGACTACTTAAAAACATATATTTGTCGTCAGCTGACTCTGAGATAAATTTTTGCTTATATTGGGTATGGCTAGAGCTTCCATCGAAACCCCATTTTGAATGTAATACAACTTTTTCTCGAATATTTACAGAATGCGATTGTATAACACTTTCTTGTGATTGTAACAAACGAGTCGCAGTATGATCTAGCAAAGATTGAACGGGTACAATAGCTTCAGATTCTGTTATGTCAACCTTTTCTGGATAACATCGTTTTTTTTCTGCCTGTACTTACTTGTATGAAGGAAAAATATCATTTGCGTAGTTCCTAATTGTATCGTATTGCTTGCGTGACAATTGTGCGTCAACAATTAATGAAAGAGCCTCTTGAGGTGACAGTTTTTTAACTTTTGCTTCGTAAGATAAATCTAAACAGTCTTTAGCGTATATGGTAGATTCTGATAACTTTTTAATGACCCGAGCTTCTGTAGATCTTCCGGCAGCCCTTAAGCTCATTTGCGCGGCAAAAACTAACTCATCTGCACTTTTTCCAATACGCAAATTCGAAGTTTTTCTACGCTTCGAACTTTCACTACATTCGGCAAAATTTAAATTTGGCCTTCCTGATTTTGACGCTACATATCGAGTAAATTGGCAACTTCCCTCTATCCACGTCTTTTCATTGGTTAAAAATCTATCCCTACGTTTGTTGTGTAGCTCCCATTTTTTTATTAATTGCTGTTTAAAGTTACGTAATTCGAAAACTAGTTGAGAACGAGATTGCACTGGACAATTAGTTTCGATAGCCACAAAATCTATAATTTCTTCAAATTTTTTATTTAATGATTTGTATTTGCTCTTTAAAAATACGTCTACTAAGTATTTTCTCATAATATTGAGTTTGAGTGGTAAATCTGAAAATGATAAAAAAAACTAATATGCTTTGCAAAAATGCATAAGCAATATTTATTCATATTTTGAATTTGCATAAACCTCTTTTACTTTTGCTTATAGATTCTTATTATGGAGACTTTTGTGCATATGAGATAGCAAATATTTTCAAAAGAACTTTTTGCAAACTTGAAAAACGCTATAATTTGGAAAAAAAAACAAAAATCACAATTTTTTAAAAGTAAACAATATAGTCTGTTTTTACATTTATATTTTACGTTGTACTGACCTTGATCTTCACTCGCCATAACTTAGTTTCAATATTACTGTAACTTTTGTAAAGTAAGATCACTTTAATTGTGTAAATATTAATATTGCGAATGCGCACGATCAACTTTGGAGCAGTATATTAACAAATTGATAACCTTTAAATAGATGTAACAGATGCTAACGGACGTAAAATATGTTGGGATTGAATGATTTGCTACACATTTCGAAAACTACCCACATTTAAAAATCCAATTTTACGCATTGCCTCCATATAGCAGGCCCCAGTGTGCGGCGGCCACCATTGAGACTCCCCAACGCTTCCACTAGCCACCGTGCTCGACGGTTGGGCGATTAAACCGCGACTCGGGTCACGGCTCGCCCCCCCGCCAGCCCGTCTTGCGCTGCCCGACTCGGGGACCGCGTCCTCCATCGGCGCCGCTCCGACTTACTTCGTGCCGCACGTCCCAGGGCCCCCGCGACGGCGGATGAACCCCCGAAAGGGCCCCCCAAGTCAGCCTTCCCCCCTGGCTTCCCCCCTGATCCCCCCCGCGTCGTTCGTCCGTCAGTCTACCCCTGGGCGAACCCCCAGCCCGTTCCCTCGTCGTGGGTGCAAGCACCCCCCCTGGCGAGACCGCTATCGCACGTGCCCCTGGCTCGACCCGCGACATCCCCCCCCCCCCCCCCCCGGCGTCAAGACCCCAAGATCCCCACCCAATATCCCTACGCTGTTCTCCCTCCCCGGCGACCCTATGCTGCTGTCCCACCCGCGGAATTGGATTAAGTGCGTAGAAGGCGGTTCGTTTGGCTGCCGGTGTTACAGCTGCCGATAACATAACCACTGCTTCCCTAACGTTAAAAGGATTTAAATACAAGGCCACGTCTTCGCCTCGAGATAGGTCGGTGTCTTGTGGAAAGTAACTGCTAAAAGAAGTTTCTCCCTGGATCAACCCAATGGTACATAGTATGTTATATGTACTAATAGGAA
Source organism: Idaea biselata (assembly GCA_958496205.1). Classification (NCBI taxonomy): domain Eukaryota; kingdom Metazoa; phylum Arthropoda; class Insecta; order Lepidoptera; family Geometridae; genus Idaea; species Idaea biselata. The sequence goes on from OY292402.1 coordinate 16,449,823, forward strand.
CCTGATTAATCGTCTGAAGCACTTGTCTATACTCCTCAGAAATCACAAAACGCGATGATAAAGGAAAGGATTCCTCTTTGTGCTGAGTGTATCGTGATAGATGGACTTTATATGCTATGAGAAACAATGTTACACGATAGTATTGATAAATAGTGCAAATCGAAACGATTGTTTCATGGTTCCAAGCGCTTGTTAAACGCGAGTATTCGGCTACAGTAGCAAATCCTGCTCCTCGCGTAGCGATGGGTAGTGGGATTGCTCGTTGCTGTGTCGAAATCAGCATAGACTGTAAGCTTGCTTCAAGTTGCGCTGCGTCTTGGTTAAACACGCTTAATCTCTTTTGCGCTGCTTCACGGGCTGCGTTTGCAGTCTTTTCATTTGATGACTGTTGAAAAGCTTGAGATGATTTAGCTTTTGCGCCTTTTCCGCGTGACTTCTTTTTAGTCTGCTGCTGCTGCGTTGCTGGCTGTTGGGGGGGTGGTGCGAGCGGTTGCTCAGATACATTAATTACTGGAAATTCCATAATTGCCAAAGGTCCGTACAAACTTGGTCCGGAAAATTGCGCGGCTAGCCCGGCAGCCAGAACGGCCACATCTATCGGTGGCTTAGTAAGGAGATGTCGCCCAACTTGGGTTTGGCCTCGCGGGGGTTTGTGGTTTTCAGCCGCAGAGGACGGCACCTCTGGTATGCTTGTCACCGGGGGTCGTCCTCATACGCGGCGAGCGCTTTGCACGTCGTTTCGACGAGTGCGCGAGGCTCAGGAGTAGCCTTAGTGGTGCCTCTCGGGGTGCCGCATCTCCGGCTGCGCTGTGCCAGAAAGCGTAGGTCTCTACGCTAGGGAAGACCGGTCCTTACCAGGATTTATAGGCTCTTGGTAGGCATGTGGATTCATGCCGGGAAGTGAGCGTGCCTTTAACAGCTCCGGTACCACACATGGAAATGTGGTAGGTGGCCTCTCCGCCGGCCCCAGCGAGGTTGTCGTTAGCTCCTCTTCCAAGGAACGAGTGGTGAGCGGCTTCATTGCTCCGGTACCAGTCTGGACAATCTGGTAGTGCCGTTTTGGGCACGGGGAAGCTTCCCTTATCAGAGAACCGAAACCAGCGTTTTGGGGACACGATCTGTATTGCTCCGGTACCAGTCTGGACAATCTGGTAGTGCCGTTTTGGGCACGGGGAAGCTCTCCCTTATCAGAGAACCGAAACTAGCGTTTTGGGGACACGATCTGTCTATAACTGATCCCGCACGGTTGCCCTCCGGGGTGGCCGGATGGAACAGCGGACCCATCTCTTCATACCCTAGCTGGTTATAGCTTGGGACGCTATAACATATATGCGTAGAAGTCATGGAACGGGTTGTTGTCCCACCCGCGGTCATCCAAGATGTAACCACCCAAGTCCCCTACGCTCTCCCCGTCCTTTAATACGCTCCCCGTGCTGCTGGCCCCACCCGCGTCTACGCACCCCAAGCGGTGTATCCCCCCCCAACAGGCGTTCCCTCTCCTCTTGGTAGAGTGGACACTCCCACAGAACGTGGTGTAGGTCCTCCTCGGCGTCCCCACAGTAGCAGAGACTGGTCTCGCACAGCTTCATATCACAAAGGCGTTTGCGAAAGCAGCCATGTCCGACCAGCAACTGCGAGGTCTCGTGGTCCGGTTCCACCCACGCACTCGACATGCGAGTCTCAACGTCTGGGAAGAACCGGAACAGCTCCCTCCCCTTGGCTTCCCCTTCCCACCTCTCTTGCCAACGTCGCAAGAGACCCCTGAAGAGACCCCCCGGAGCTCCCTCCCCTTCTTCCCCCCGGCCCGCAGCTCGTGCATACGCGCCGCACGCTCGACCTCGAGGTCGATCGGCAGGACGCCTGCCAGAACCGGCAGCGCAACTGTACTGGCGGATCTGTAACATTTGGTTAGCAGTATTAAAGGCGCCCTCTGCGACCGCAGAAGGGCGCTCCTAACCACGTGTAAGCCCACCCGGTGACCCCAGATCGCCGCCGCGTACGTCGCGATTGGGACGTACGTGCCTCGGTATATAACCCTAAGCGATCTGTACTTGACCCCCCATGAAACCCTAGACACGCGTTGCACCTTGCCGAAGCAAGCCGCCCCGCGCGCCCCCACAGTGGCGGCATGCTGTCCGAATGACAGATGCTCGTCCACAACTACCCCCAAGATCGTCGCCGCCTGGACGTGCCGAACCGCCGCACCACACAACCGTATGATTGGCGTACGTTGCAGTTTACCCTTTACCAGCATGGTCTGGGATTTGGAGGGTGAAAACTCTTAACCTGTTACGAGCTCCCCACTCAGTCATAAGACCGAGTGTTTGCGAAGCTTTGGCTTCGATTTTCGCCCTCGAGTCCGCCTCTATCAAAATTGTAACGTCATCCGCGTACGCAACGATCAGACGCAGCAGGTCATCCAGAAGGATGTTCCACAACGCCGGCCCTAACACAGAGCCTTGCGTACACCCCATGGTGGAAACTTTCCAATAAACTTCGTCCCCGACAAAGAAGCCTACACGTCGCCCGGCAAAGTAGCTCGCCAACATCCGGTAGATGTTGGGCGGGCACACGGGTCTGTACGCCTTCGGATCGGTGAGCGGCTTGTCATTGCCCTTGGGCAGAATTACAAGCCGTCCACTTTTCCATATGTCCGGAAAGACGCCCTCCCTAACACAAGACGCGACCACCATCGTAAAGTCACCACTCGCAGCCAGCCACAGGTTTTTGACGATTCGGGCGGTCACCGCGTCAATACCTGGTGACGTATTGGGCAGTGCCTTCACGATGGCACCCACCTGTGCTTCTGATGGAGCGAGCGCATCGCGAGCACTCGGGACGCAGGCGGCCAACATACGCACCTGACGGTGGTATGGGCTGTCCCTGTCTGGTTGGTCGTCCGGGCATAAGGCCCGGGTCAGACAGCTCATCGCTTCCTCCGTGGAAGAGGTCTGCCCGTCGAGGTATCGCACTCCGTTAAGAACGTTCTGCGGCGGTCGGACTCGACTGGTGGAAGCCCGGTATGCGATACCCCATGGGTCCTCGTTCCCCGAATTGGCGATGCGCATGTAGTGCTCGCGTTGCGCTTTCTCCATCTCACGCCGGTACTTAGAGCGGGTGATGAGCAAGTTATCCCTTGCGGTTTCCTCTCGCTCTCCTCCACGCCTACGGGTTGCCTGCCAAGTCCTCCTACACTTTCGATACCTCAGCCGCAGGGACTCGAGGTCGCCGTTCCACCACTCGAAGCCGGAGTCGAAAGACCGCGGCTTCACTACCCCCAGACTTACCAGAGCAGCACACGAGACCACCTCGCTGAATTGCGCGGCGATCTCGGACGCGGGTCGACGCCAGTTCATGCGCCCCAGCTCCGTACTGAGTCGTACCTGAAACAGGCCCCAGTCAACCCCCCGGTCCCTATAGCGCACCGACTCTTCGTGGCGTCGTCTCGCGCATCGCGCCGCCCCAGCGACGCCCCCGGCGGCAGCCACTGTAAAGGTAATGAGCCGGTGGTCGCTGGCCACTTCCCCACACCGGACCTCCCAGTCGGCGACGGCGCCAGCTGCTGGCCTGTTGGCGAAGGTGGCGTCAATGTTCGATTCGCCCTGGGGTCCGCTGAAGGTGGAGGGCTGGTCTGCCGTGTTAATCACGTCCAGCCGTCGTTCCAAGATGAACTCCTCCAGCTGACGCCTCCTCGCCTCCGCATCTGGCCGGTGGCTGCGGCTGCGGTCATGGAGCAGCTCGGTGTGGGTGTTGGTGTCGGCGCCGATGATCACCCGTCTCCCTCTCAGCTCCTCCAGTACTCCCTCCAGGTGGTGCAGATGTGGCTCGATGCGGTTCGCGTACTTGAAGTAGCACGACGCCAGATAGACGTCGTGCCTGCCGCCGAGGTGGACCACCGTGCAGTACTCCGTGCTGAGATGTTGTAGCACGGTGCACGGGGTCCTGCGGCATCTCAAATACACGCCCGCCATCGGAGCGGGACCCACCTGGAGTAAGTCGACGGGTCCTCCACGGTACTGCTCCTGCACCAACACCACATCCAGCCCCAGCGACTCCGCGACCACCGGCAGCGAGGTGGTGGCCAGCTCCGCGCCATTCAGGTTGACTTGGCCTACCCTTAATTTGTTGCCGGTCCTATGATCCATATTGGACCATGACCCACCTCCACCACATGGCTCTTATCGACAGAAATGTCATGTAAGGCCGAAACTCGGGGCACACGGGACCTAACCCCAGCACGCTGGAATAGATCCCGTGCTTACAGAGACCCCACAAATTACCATCTTTTACGTCCAATGACCGAGTACGATTCTCCCCCCGAATGGGGCTGTACAATACGTGAACGGCTCGCGCGTACCAAGCTCGTCTCCACGTCTGCCAGATGCGACTTGCTGTCCACTACCTATCATTCTCTAGCCCACGCCGCTTCTTGTGCCACTCGTGGGCGAACCTTCGAAATAATTCGAAGGCCGACCCCGAGGACACAAGTTCCTGATAATATACAGGCCCAACCCGTACGCGTCCCCCTGTGTTGCTCCCACGAGCCACCGTGCTCGGCCCGTTGGCGGGACCGCGAGGCGACCCACGGCCCACCCCCGGATCAGCCCGTCTGGACCCTCCCGTCGTTCCCGAGGGAGCCTCGGCGACGCCCGGATCCGCACCGGCGGCCACCATTGAGTCTCCCCGGGACTCCCCACCGCTACCGCTAGCCACCGTGCTCGACGGTTGGGCGATTGAACCGCGACTCGGGTCACGGCTCGCCCCTCCGCCAGCCCGTCTTGCGCTGCCCAACTCGGGGACCACGTCCTCCATCAGCTCCGCACCGACTTCGCGCCGTACGTCCCAGGGCCCCCCCGACGGCGGATGAACCCCCGAAAGGGCCCCCCAAGTTAACCCTCCCCTTTGCTCCCACGAGCCACCGCGCTCGGTCCGTTGGCGGAACCGCGAGGCGGCTCACGGCCCGCCCACGAAACAGCCCGTCTCGAACCTCCCCTTGTTCCCGAAGGAGCCTCGGCGACGCCCGGATCCGCACCGGCGGCCACCACTGAGACTCCCCGAGACTCCCCAACGCTACCACTAGCCACCGTGCTCGACGGTTGGGCGATTGAACCGCGACTCGGGTCACGGCTCGCCCCCCCGCCAGCCCGTCTTGCGCTGCCCGACTCGGGGACCGCGTCCTCCATCAGCGCCGCTCCGACTTCGTGCCGCACGTCCCAGGGCCCCCCCGACGGCGGATGAACCCCCGAAAGGGCCCACCAAGTCAGCCTTCCCCCCTGGCTTCCCCCCCGGTCCCCCCCGCGTCGTTCGTCCGTCGGTCCACCCCTGGGCGAACCCCCAGCCCGTTCCCTCGTCGTGGGTGCAAGCACCCCCCCTGGCGAGACCGCTATCGCACGTGCCCCTGGCTCGACCCGCGACATCCCCCCCGGCGATGAGACCCCAAGATCCCCTCCCGTTAAACCTACGCTGTGATCCCTCCCCGGCGATCCTATGCTGCTGTCCCACCCGCGGTCATCCAAAATGTAACCACCCAAGTCCCCTACGCTCTCCCCGTTCCCTACTACGCTCCCCGTGCTGCTGGCCCCTCCCGCGTCTACGCACCCCAAGCGGTGTATCCCCCCCAACAGGCGTTCCCTCTCCTCTTGGTAGCGTGGACACTCCCACAGAACGTGGTGTAGGTCCTCCTCGGCGTCCCCACAGTAGCAGAGACTGGTCTCGCACAGCTTCATATCGCAAAGACGTTTGCGAAAGCAACCATGTCCGACCAGCAACTGCGAGGTTTCGTGGTCCGGTTCCACCCACGCACTCGACATGCGAGTCTCAACGTCTGGGAAGAACCGGAACAGCTCCCTCCCCTTGGCTTCCCCTTCCCACCTCTCTTGCCAACGTCGCAAGAGGCCCCTGAAGAGACCCCCCGCAGCCCCCCGGAGCTCCCTCCCCTTCTTCCCCCCGACCCGCAGCTCGTGCATACGCGCCGCACGCTCGACCTCGAGGTCGATCGGCAGGACGCCTGCCAGAACCGGCAGCGCAACTGTACTGGCGGATCTGTAACACTTGGTTAGCAGTATTAAAGGCGCCCTCTGCGACCGCAGAAGGGCGCTCCTAACCACGTGTAAGCCCACCCGGTGACCCCAGATCGCCGCCGCGTACGTCGCAATTGGGACGTACGTGCCTCGGTATATAACCCTAAGCGATCTGTACTTGACCCCCCATGAAACCCTAGACACGCGTTGCATCTTGCCGAAGCAAGCCGCCCCGCGCGCCCCCACAGTGGCGGCATGCTGTCCGAATGACAGATGCTCGTCCACAACTACCCCCAAGATCGTCGCCGCCTGGACGTGCCGTACCGCCGCACCACACAACCGTATGATTGGCGCACGTTGCAGTTTACCCTTTACCAGCATGGTCTGGGATTTGGAGGGTGAAAACTCTAGCCTGTTACGAGCTCCCCACTCAGTCATTAGACCGAGTGTTTGCGAAGCTATGGCTTCGATTTTCGCCCTCGAGTCCGCCTCTATCAAAATTGTGACGTCATCCGCGTACGCAACGATCTTTACGCCCCCCGGTACGGGCAGACGCAGCAGGTCATCCAGAAGGATGTTCCACAACGCCGGCCCTAACACAGAGCCTTGCGGACACCCCATGGTGGAAACTTTCCAATAAACTTCGTCCCCGACAAAGAAGCCTACACGTCGCCCGGCAAAGTAGCTCGCCAACATCCGGTAGATATTGGGCGGGCACCCGCCTTGCTTCGCCTTCAGCATCATCATCGGCCACCAAGCATTGTCAAACGCACCAGAGATGTCAAGGAACACGGCCTGTACGTACTTTGCCCTACTCTCGGTCACAGCTCCCAGGATCGACTGCAGCGCCGTCACCGTCGATCGACCTCGCACGAAACCGTGCTGTCCTTCCGAGACCCCCCCCTGGATAGAAGGCGCACAGGATAGCATAACGCGCTCCAGGATCTTACCAAAGACCGGGAGAAGCGTTATGGGTCTGTACGCCTTCGGATCGGTGAGCGGCTTGTCATTGCCCTTGGGCAGAATTACAAGCCGTCCACTTTTCCATATGTCCGGAAAGACGCCCTCCCTAACACAAGACGCGACCACCATCGTAAAGTCACCACTCGCAGCCAGCCACAGGTTTTTGACGATTCGGGCGGTCACCCCGTCAATACCTGGTGACGTATTGGGCAGCGCCTTCACGATGGCACCCACCTGTGCTTCTGATGTAGCGAGCGCATCGCGACCACTCGGGACGCAGGCGGCCAACATACGCACCTGACGGTGGTATGGGCTGTCCCTGTCTGGTTGGTCGTCCGGGCTTAGGGCCCGGGTCAGACAGCTCATCGCTTCCTCCGTGGAAGAGGTCTGCCCGTCGAGGTATCGCACTCCGTTAAGAACGTTCCGCGGCGGTCGGACTCGACCGGTGGAAGCCCGGTATGCGATACCCCATGGGTCCTCGTTCCCCGAATTGGCGATGCGCATATAGTGCTCGCGTTGCGCTTTCTCCATCTCTCGCTCTCCTCCACGCCTACGGGTTGCCTGCCAAGTCCTCCTACACTTACGATACCTCAGCCGCAGGGACTCGAGGTCGCCGTTCCACCACTCGAAGCCGGAGTCGAAGGACCGCGGCTTCACTACCCCCAGACTCACCAGTGCAGCACACGAGACCACCTCGCTGAATTGCGTGGCGATCTCGGACGCGGGCCGACGCCAGTTCATGCGCCCCAGCTCCGTACTGAGTCGTACCTGAAACAGGCCCCAGTCAACCCCCCGGTCCCTATAGCGCACCGGCTCCTCGTGGCGTCGTCTCGCGCATCGCGCCGCCCCAGCGACGCCCCCGGCGGCAGCCACTGTAAAGATAATGAGCCGGTGGTCGCTGGCCACTTCCCCACACCGGACCTCCCAGTCGGCGACGGCGCCAGCTGCTGGCCTGTTGGCGAAGGTGGCGTCAATGTTTGATTCTCCCTGGGGTCCGCTGAAGGTGGAGGGCTGGTCTACCGTGTTAATCACGTCCAGCCCTCGTTCCAAGACGAAATCCTCCAGCTGACGCCTCCTCGCCTCCGCATCTGGCCGGTGGCTGCGGCTGCGGTCGTGGAGCAGCTCGGTGTGGGTGTTGGTGTCGGCGCCGATGATCACCCGTCTCCCTCTCAGCTCCTCCAGTACTCCCTCCAGGTGGTGTAGATGTGGCTCGATGCGGTGCGCGTACTTGAAATAGCACGACGCCAGATAGACGTCGTGCCTGCCGCCGAGGTGAACCACCGTGCAGTACTCCGTGCTGAGATGTTGTAGCACGGGGTCCTGCGGCATCTCAAATACACGCCCGCCATCGGAGCGGGACCCACCTGGAGTAAGTCGACGGGTCCTCCACGGAACTGCTCCTGCACCAACACCACATCCAACTCCAGCGACTCCGCGACCACCGGCAGCGAGGTGGTGGCCAGCTCCGCGCCATTCAAGTTGACTTGGCCTACCCTTAATCTGTTGCCGGTCCTACGATCCATATTGGACCATGGCGACCGCCCTCTTTTCTGCATGTTGTCTGGCGGGGCAGGCCGACGCCATGGTCCTGTGGGACGCCGCGTTTTGTTGGGCCAGCTGCCTGCAGGTGGCGCAGGCCGTGGTCGAGCTGGTACAGCCCTCGGCCTTGTGGCCCGACGCCCCACACTTTCCGCACACTACTTCCTTGGACCGGCAGTATTTTTCGGGGTGGCCGAAGGCGTGGCACTTCCGGCAGCAGGTGATGTCCAGGAAGTCCTCGACGTAAATACTGTCCCAGCCTATTGCAATCGTCGTCCGCGACGTCAGGGCCCCCCTCAAGGCCGGGGAGCACTCCAGCACCACCGTGGTGGTGTTACCACCTACCCGCGACCGCTTGAAGGCCAGCCTGCACTCCTCTTTGATGCGGGCTGGAGTCCATGACTCTCTTATGTGTGCGTTCTGCTCGTGCATGCACTCTACTATGTATTCCAGCCCACACTCGCCTCTTATGTTCCGGAGGGCGACAAGTGGTCGCCGCCCTCGAGGCTCCTGCGTCCGTAGCGTCGCGGGTATAGCCTTCTTAAGGCGCTCTACCTCCTCCTTGCTGCCCGTCTCGATTAGTACCCCGCCATTCGCCACCCTTCTTAGGCCACCTACCTCAATTCGAATAGCCGCCGGGTTGACCGCCTTCTTCAAGGCCGCCTTCGTCTCCTCCGCAGTCATGGTCGTTCCCTCCGCCGGGTACACCGCCACCTGAATTCGTTTGCGCGGCAACGGGACCGGTGGGGCCCCGTCGCGCCGCTGCAACATCGCTGCGTACGACACCGGCGTAGGAGCCGCCGGAGCCGCACGCACAGCACTCCCCACCTGTACAGCGTTGTCCGGCCGTCCCCCACGCAGCGCCTCATTCTCCGCTTGAAGCATGCGATTTTGCTCCTGGCATTTCGCTAGGAGCAACCTCAAGTCGCTCACGCGCTGCGACATCTGCCCCGACCTTACCGATACGCGGTTCAATTGGACCGTGATCTGTCCCAGCTCTGTCTTATTCAGCTTCGACGTCTGCGACCGGCAGCACTCCGCTATGGCCTCCGTACATTCGAATATTGAATCAAGAAGTGCGGAGTCGGACTCCGGCACTCTTACCTCCCTCTCCTTTTGTGTCTCCTGGAGCTCCGGGTTCGACATTGAGCGGCCCAGGTCCCGCGGTGGCTGCAGCCCCGCAAATGGCGGCACGACGACCTCCGCGGAGGCTGCCGTTCGCCTCTTTCGTTCGCCGCCAGGAGCACTCGCCACCACCTCCGGCGACGCCTGCGCGCCGCGCTTCTTACCAGCCGCACCACCCGCTGGCACCCTCAGCCCAGAGGCCGAGGTCCCCGGGGTCGCCTGCAACGCCGTCACTGCCCTCGATGCCGTCGCCGGTAGAACCGGGGCAAGGCCCAGGTCCACCTCCTCTTCCGTGTCTAACAATGTTGAAAAACCATGCGGGGGCGTCCTGGCCAAAGATTTCTTTGGCTGGTTCCACGATGGCCCCTGCACCAACTCACTGTCCAGCTCGACCGATTCCTCGGTCGGGATTTCGCCCCTGCCAAAGGCAGGTGAGACCGAGCCCGACCTCGACATCACGCACACAGTACAGTCACACAGTACAAGTAAAAGGTTCTCAAAAATAAAAATAAAAGAAACACAACAAAAAACAAAAGCAACAAAGTCAAAAATAAAATATAAAAATCACAAGGTCCAAAATAAAAACAAAGTTCAAGGAAACATTCGTGAGCTTCCAAAATAGTAGAAATTGTTTCCACACTTGCAACACTGCACTGACAGCGTCAAGCTGACAGCGACAAACTGACAGCTGACAGCTGTCACACCTCTCTCCCTAACGTCCAGTTGACAGACGATACCGCCTGTCAACGTCGCGCACTACGTGTCCAAGTGACAGCCGCGAAGCTGTCACTGTCGCACCTCACTTCACACAATGGCGGGTGGCAAGATGGCGCCAAGCGTCCAATCACAGCCGACCACGCTACTCTAACCTAAGGTCACCACGTGCTCGCGCACGTGGGCCTGTAAAAAGCGTCCTAGCGCTGAAATACAATAACCTGAAGGGTTATTGTATTAACTAAACTTATGTCTATTACTCACTAATACCGCAATGCGTCCACAACTAAGTCTAAACACTCACAACACAGAATAAATGGTCCAACGCGAGAAGCACGTGGCCGTAAAAGCACAAATCACTGAAAATGCCTGAAAAACAGGGATTTCGCATAAACGTAAATCACAGACCTGTAGCACTCACTGATTTGAATGGATTTAACTAAGAAAATCCCGAAAAATCCCGAAATTACTAATATTAAGCAATTTATTACCCGGAGCGACACGCAAACTCAACCGATCGCAGAGAGAGCGGCGCACGCGAGTCCATATTGGACCATGGCGACCGCCCTCTTTTCTGCGTGTTGTCTGGCAGGGCAGGCCGACGCCATGGTCCTGTGGGACGCCGCGTTTTGTTGGCCCAGCTGCTTGCAGGTGGTGCAGGCCGGGGTCAAGCTGGTACAGCCCTCAGCCTTGTGGCCCGACGCCCCATACCTTCCGCACACTACTTCCTTGGACCGGCAGTATTTTTCGGGGTGGCCGAAGGCGTGGCACTTCCGGCAGCAAGTGATGTCCAGGAAGTCCTCGATGTATATGCTGTCCCACCCTATTGCGATCGTCGTCCGCGACGTCAGTGCCCCCCTCAAGGCCGGGGAGCACTCCAGCACCACCGTGGTGGTGTTACCACCTACCCGCGACCGCTTGAAGGCCAGCCTGCACTCCTCTTTGATGCGGGCTGGAGTCCATGACTGTCTGATGTGTGCGTTTTGTTCGTGCATGCACTCCACTAGGTACTCCAGCCCACACTCGCCTCTTATGTTCCGGAGGGCACAAGTGGTCGCCGCCCTCGAGGCTCCTGCGTCCGTAGCGTCGCGGGCATAGCCTTCTTAAGGCGCTCTACCTCCTCCTTGCTGCCCGTCTCGACTAGTACTCCGCCATTCGCCACCCTTCTTAGGCCACCTACCTCAATCCGAATAGCCGCCGGGTTGACCGCCTTCTTCAAGGCCGCCTTCGCCTCCTCCGCAGTCATGGTCGTTCCCTCCGCCGGGTACACCGCCACCTGAATCCGTTTGCGCGGCAACGGGACCGGAGGGGCCCCGTCGCGCCGCTGCAACATCGTTGCGTACGACACCGGCGTAGGAGCCGCCGGAGCCGCACTCCCCACGTGTACAGCGTTGTCCGACCGTCCCCCACGCAGCGCCTCATTCTCCGCTTGCAGCATCCGATTTTGCTCCTGACATTTCGCTAGGAGCAACCTCAAGTCGCTCACACGCTGCGACATCTGCCCTGTCCTTACCGAGACGCGGTTCAAGTGGACTGTGATTTGTCCCAGCTCAGTTTTATTCAATTTCAAAGTCTGCGACCGGCAACACTCCGCTATGGCCTCCGTGCATTCAAATATTGAATCAAGAAGTGCACTCTTACCTCCCTTTCCTTTTGTGTCTCCGGGAGCTCTGGGTTCGACATTGAGCGGCCCAGGTCCCGCGGTGGCTGCAGCCCCGCAATGGCGGCACGACAAACTCCGTGGAGGCCGCCGTTCGCAGCCAGGAGCACTCGCCACCACCTCCGGCGACGCCTGCGCGCCGCGCTTCTTACCAGCAGCACCACCCGCTGGCACCCTTAGCCAAGAGGCCGAGGTCCCCGGGGTCGCCTGCAACGCCGTCACTGCCCTTGATGCCGCCGTAGGTAGAACCGGGGCAAGGCCCAGGTCCAACTCCTCTTCCGTATCTAACAAGGATGAAAACCCATGCGGGGGCGTCCTGGCCAAAGATTTCTTAGGCTGGTTCCACGATGGCCCCTGCACCAACTCGCTGTCCAGCTCGACCGATTCCTCGGTCGGGATTTCGCCCCTGCCAAAGGCAGGTGAGGCCGAGCCTGACCTCGACATCACGCACACAGTATAGTCACACAGTAAAAGTCATAGGTTCACACAAATAAAAATAAGAGAAACACAACAAAAACAAAAGCAAAAAAAAAGTCACATGAAATATAAAAAACACAAAGTCCAAAATAAAAACAACAAAGTTCAAGGAAACATTCGTGAGCTTAAAAATAACAAAATAGCAGAAATTGTTTCCACACTTGCAACACTGTGCACTGACAGCGTCAAACTGACAGCTGACAGCTGTCACACCTCTCTCCCTAACGTCCAGTTGACAGACGATACCGCCTGTCAACGTCGCGCACTACGTGTCCAAGTGACAGCCGCGAAGCTGTCACTGTCGCACCTCACTTCACACAATGGCGGGTGGCAAGATGGCGCCAAGCGTCCAATCACAGCCGACCACGCTACTATAACCTAAGGTCACCACGTGCTCGCGCACGTGGGCCTGTAAAAAGCGTCCTAGCGCTGAAATACAATAACCTGAAGGGTTATTGTATTAACTAAACTTATGTCTATTACTCACTAATACTGCAATGCGTCCACAACTAAGTCTAAACACTCACAACACAGAATAAATGGTCCAACGCGAGAAGCACATGGCCGTAAAAACACAAATCACTGAAAATGCCTGAAAAACAGGGATTTCGCATAAACGTAAATCACAGACCTGTAGCACTCACTGATTCGAATGGATTAAACTAAGAAAATCCCGAAATTACTAATATTTAGCAATTTATTACCCGGAGCGACACGCAAACTCAACCGATCGTAGAGAGAGCGGCGCACGCGAGGTCTGAACGCACGCGTCTGGTTCGGAACAGTAACCCACCTCCTCCCATGGCTCTTATCGACAGAAATGTCTTGTAAGGCCGAAACTCGGGGCACACGAGACCAAACCACCAGCAACTGCTGGGATAGATCCCGTGCTTGCAAAGGCCCCACAAATTAGCATCTTTCACGTCCAATGACAGAGTACGATTCTCCCCCCGAATGGGGCTGTACGATACGTGAACGGCTCGCGCGTACCAAGCTCGTCTCCACGTCTGCCAGATGCGACTTGCTGTCCACTACCCACCGACCTCTAGCCCACGCCGCTTCTTGTGCCACTCGTGGGCGAACCTTCGGAATAATCCGAAGGCCGACTTCGAGCGCACAAGATCCTGATAGTACACAGGCCCAACCCGTACGCTTCCCCCTGTTTTGCTCCCACGAGCCACCGTGCTCGGCCCGTTGGCGGGACCGCGAGGCGACCCACGGCCCACCCCCGGATCAGCCCGTCTGGACCCTCCCGTCGTTCCCGTGAAAACTCTAACCTGTTACGAGCTCCCCACTCAGTCATAAGACCGAGTGTTTGCGAAGCTATGGCTTCGATTTTCGCCCTCGAGTCCGCCTCTATCAAAATTGTGACGTCATCCGCGTACGCAACGATCTTTACGCCCCCCGGTACGGGCAGACGCAGCAGGTCATCCAGAAGGATGTTCCACAACGCTGGCCCTAACACAGAGCCTTGCGGACACCCCATGGTGGAAACTTTCCAATAAACTTCGTCCCCGACAAAGAAGCCTACACGTCGCCCGGCAAAGTAGCTCGCCAACATCCGGTAGATGTTGGGCGGGCACCCGCCCCGCTTCGCCTTCAGCATCATGATCGGCCACCAAGCATTGTCAAACGCACCAGAGATGTCAAGGAACACGGCCTGTACGTACTTTGCCCTACTCTCGGTCACAGCTCCCAGGATCAACTGCAGCGCCGTCACCGTCGATCGACCTCGCACGAAACCGTGCTGTCCTTCCGAGACCCCCCCCTGGATAGAAGGCGCACAGGATAGCATAACGCGCTCCAGGATCTTACCAAAGACCGGGAGAAGCGTTATGGGTCTGTACGCCTTCGGATCGGTGAGCGGCTTGTCATTGCCCTTGGGCAGAATTACAAGCCGTCCACTTTTCCATATGTCCAGAAAGACGCCCTCCCTAACACAAGACGCGACCACCATCGTGAGGTCACCACTCGCAGCCAGCCACAGGTTTTTGACAATTCGGGCGGTCACCCCGTCAATACCTGGTGACGTATTGGACAGCGCCTTCACGATGGCACCCACCTGTGCTTCTGATGGAGCGAGCGCATCGCGACCACTCGGGACGCAGGCGGCCAACATACGCACTTGACGGTGGTATGGGCTGTCCCTGTCTGGTTGGTCGTCCGGGCATAAGGCCCGGGTCAGACAGCTCATCGCTTCCTCCGTGGAAGAGGTCTGCCCGTCGAGGTATCGCACTCCGTTAAGAACGTTCCGCGGCGGTCGGACTCGACCGGTGGAAGCCCGGTATGCGATGCCCCATGGGTCCTCGTTCCCCGAATTGGCGATGCGCATGTAGTGCTCGCGTTGCGCTTTCTCCATCTCACGCCGGTACTTAGAGCTGGTGATGAGCAAGTTATCCCTTGCGGTTTTCTCTCGCTCTCCTCCACGCCTACGGGTTGCCTGCCAAGTCCTCCTACACTTACGATACCTCAACCGCAGGGACTCGAGGTCGCCGTTCCACCACTCGAAGCCGGAGTCGAAGGACCGCGGCTTCACTACCCCCAGACTCACCAGTGCAGCACACGAGACCACCTCGCTGAATTGCGTGGCGATCTCGGACGCAGGCCGATGCCAGTTCATGCGCCCCAGATCCGTACTGAGTCGTACCTGAAACAGGCCCCAGTCAACCCCCCGGTCCCTATAGCGCACCGGCTCTTCATGGCGTCGTCTAGCGCTTCGCGCCGCCCCAGCGACGCCCCCGGCGGCAGCCACTGTGAAGACGATGAGCCGGTGGTCGCTGGCTATTTCCCCACACCGGACCTCCCATTCGGCGACGGCGCCAGCTGCGGGCCTGTTGGCTAGGGTGGCGTCTATGTTAGATTCACCTTGGTGTCCGCTGAAGGTGGAGGGCTGGTCTGACGTGTTAATCACGTCCAGCCCTCGTTCCAAGATGAACTCCTCCAACTGACGCCTCCTCGCCTCCGCATCTGGCCGGTGGCTGCGGCTGCGGTCGTGGAGCAACCCGGTGTGGGTGTTGGTGTCGGCTCCTATCACGACCCGTCTCCCCCGCAGCTCCTCCAGCACTTTCTCCAGGTGGTGGAGATGTGGCTCCACGCGGTGCGCATACTTGAAGT
Source organism: Idaea biselata (assembly GCA_958496205.1). NCBI lineage: Eukaryota > Metazoa > Arthropoda > Insecta > Lepidoptera > Geometridae > Idaea > Idaea biselata. The sequence goes on from OY292402.1 coordinate 16,465,435, forward strand.
AGCACGACGCCAGGTAGACGTCGTGCCTGCCGCCGAGGTGGACCACCGTGCAGTACTCCGTGCTGAGATGTTGTAGCACGGTGCACGGGGTCCTGCGGCATCTCAAGTATACGCCCGCCATCGGAGCGGGACCCACCTGGATTAAGTCGACGGGTCCTCCTCTGAATTGTTCCTGCACCAGCACCACGTCCAGCTCCAACGACTCCGCGACCACCGGCAGTGAGGTGGTGGCTAGCTCCGCGCCATTCAAGTTGATCTGGCCCACTCGCAGTTTGGTAGGCCTAGAATCCATACTGGACCATGGCTGCTGCCCTCTTCTCCGCGTGTAGCCTAGCGGGGCACGTGGACGCCATGGTCCTATGGGTAGTCGCCTCCTGCTGGCTCAGCCCCTTACAAGTTGCGCAGGCCGTCGTCACGCTCGCGCAGCTGTCGGCCTTGTGGCCCGACGCCCCACATTTGCCGCATACCACCTCCTTGGCACGGCAATACTTTTCAGGGTGTCCGAATGCATGACATTTCCGGCAGCACGTGACATCAATGTAGTCCTACACAAATATCGAGTCCCAGCCGATGGCGAGTGTCTCCCTCGAGGTGAGTGCCGCCCGCAGGGACGAGCTGCACTCTAGGACCACCGTAGTGGTGGACCCACCCACCCGGGAACGCTTAAAGGCGACTCGGCACTCGCTCTTCACCTTCTCCGCGGTCCATGTTGGGCGGAGGTGCATGTTCTGGCTGAACATGCACTCCGCCAGGTACTCCAGGGAGTGCTCACCCCTTATATTTCGTAGCGCCACCAGCGGGCGCCGCCCTTTCTGCTCCGCCGTCCTCAGCGTCCCCGGGATCGCCTTCTTTAATTTTTCCGCCTCCTCCGTGCTGCCGGTCTCTACGAGGACACCCCCATTTGCTACGCGCCTCATGCCACCTACCTCAATGCCGCCGGGTTGATGCTCTCCTTTATTGCTGCTTTTGTTTGCCCCCCCCCCCCCCCGCCGCTGCAGGACACCCGCGTATGACGCTGGCGCCGAACCCCCACTCAGCCCCGCCACCGGAGGGGCGTACGGGGTAGGCAGCCCGGAGGCCACCCCCGCCGCCGCCGCTCGCAGCTCCGCATTTTCCCGCCTCAGCTCCGCCAGCAGCTCCGTGAGGCGCGATGCCTCGCGTTCCGCCGTTCGTCTCATCGTGAATTCGGCCGCCCTCAGTGCTTCCGCCTTCGAGGCCATGGCCTCCGCCACCGCCGTTGACGCCATGGAGTTCGCCACTGCCGACACTGCGTCTGACCAGTGCGTTACCATTTCTGCAGTTGCCGCCCACACCGTCTCTACACCGCACAAGATGCCCGCCTGGTTGTCCTTGTTTAATTTGGCGGTATGAGACTTTACCTGGTCGGAGACCACCTTCAGCCCCGCGTGCACCTCCTTGATAAGCCGCCGCATGGGCGGCGAGGGCTCCGCATCGTCCTTCTTGGCCTTCTGCTCCACAGATAAATTAGAGTCCGCAGAGCTCCGCCCCAACGGCCCCTCCTGCCCCTTAGGTGGCTGAAGTCCAGCCAAAGGCGGGACCACAGCATCCGAGAGGCGCCTCGTGCACCTCCTTACGTTTTCCTGCACTTCCTCAGGGGAAGGATGGCCCCTCTTGACTGCCCCTGTACCACTGCCCTTGGAGACCGCCGCGAAAGCACGCGCCGGCATCACAGGCTCCTCAAGATCAACTCGCTGTTCCACTTCCGAGTCTAATATGGAAAAACCTTGTGGCGGCGTCCTGGCCAAAGATTTCTTTGGCCGATGCCATGCCGGGCCCGCCACCAACTCCTCGTCCAAGCCGAGCGACTCCTCAGTCAGCACCACTCTGCCAAACTCAGGTGAGGTCGAGCCTGACCTCGACATCACTACGTCACACAAATGTCACACAAAGAACAAAGTCAAATGAACACACAAATATTTTACAAAGTCAATAAAAACATTCGTGTCCTAACACAAAAATAAAAACATTCGTGACTTAACACCTAAAGAACACAAAAAAAAAAAAAAATACCCAAAGTCCAAATAACACAAAAATAAACAAAGTCCAAATAATATTAAATAGTCAAAGAAACATTCATGTCCTAAAAACTTCCAAAATAGTAGAAAATAATTCTACGCTGGCCACACCACACACTGACAGCGTCGAAGTGACAGCTGTCACACTGACCACCTTTCACCCTAACGTCCGGTTGACAGACGTTACCGCCTGTCAACGTCGCGCACTCCGTGTCCAAATGACAGCTACGAAGCTGTCACTGTCGCACCTCACTTCACTCAAGATGGCGGGTGGCAAGATGGCGCCTAGCGTCCAATCACAACGCACCACACCAACCTAACCTAAGGTCACCACGTGCTCACACACGTGGGCCTGTAAAAGCGTCCTCGCGCTGAAATATAATAACCTGAAGGGTTATTATATTAAACTAACTTAAGTCTACCACTTACGATACCGCAATGCGTCCAAAAACTTAACCTAAGCACGCACAAACACCAAGTAAAAGGTCCGACGCGAGAAGCACGTGGCCGCAAAAAGAAAAATCACTGTAAAACCCTGAAAACAGGAGTATTACACAAAACGAGTCACTTTCTCAACGCAAAAACACTATCCGCACAGGAATAACTGGTCGAAACCCACTAAACACCGAAACTCGTATTTTAAATAAATTTAAAACACGGAGCGACGCACACACTCGACCGTTCGCAAAGAGAGCGGCCGCGCGAGTCTGGTTCGGAACGGTGGGGTGGCAGCCCCATCACCGCGCACAAAGACAATTCGGTTTACCTTCAGACTTTCGTCTTGCTCTTTATTGTATGCACGTAAGCTGACGAAGAACTCTTCGTCGGGCACGTTGTCCAAATTGTTCGTTTCGGTTAGAAATAGTTTCTCTTTCTTCGTAGGATCTAAGTATAAACTTAGTGTTTGATAGATTCGGTTCTTGGGCTTGATTTTAAGTTCTTTTGCCGCCATTTCGCAGAGAAAGTCAAGTTCAACAATCTTACGGACCTGTTTCCCTTATAACGCGTACGAAATGATGAGTCGGTTACGCAAATCAGTTTGTATGAACCCTGCAGTGGAAAAAAGACGTTCTGAGGCGACTGAACTCAGTTGATAAGACAAGTATTTTTGAGCAAGCAGTTTCAATTTCGGGTATTTATCTTCATTGCGCCAATAGTTCTTCGGATCTTGTTTAATTGGAATATTTGGACATCTCATGTAAGATTCTACTTGCATGTTGTTACGATGTTACTCGTAATAAATCCCTGTTGAATTAACTTAAGGAAATGACGCATTATATCGGCTATCAAGTGCTTCTCAGGTAGTTGATGTTGATACGTAAGGTTTTTAGCTTTACCTACTAACTTAAGGAAATATAGAAGCATACTGCAAATCTTTGGTTCTGTCGTAAACTCCTTGCACTATCGTACGCCGTACCTCGTTTGTTCCCTTTCACCCCAATAGGTTGCTAGAAAATCCGTCTTGAAGTCTAGAAAACTCTGCCATCTATTCTTGTAGACTCTTGCCCAATCTTTAGCGTTTGCTTGTAAATAATCCCAAATAAGGTCTAATTCTTTGACCTCGCTACACAATTTCAAAATATATTGCTCCAGATCCTCCAGAAACACCGTAGGTTCTCCACTCCATCCAAACTTTGGCTTTTCAATATTGTTTAGGTTTCGTATGTTGTAGACTATCTGTTAAATCTCGGGGTTTCCTCATTAACTCTTTTACCAATAATCGGTGTCCCGTTATCCAACGATTGCGAACTCGTTGACGCATTATGTACGTACTCGTGCAAGACTTCCATTTTATCCTCTATCACAATACCGTGATTACGGCATTGTTCTGGTAATTCCGCTTAACTAGACTTATGTCTTTTGTTTGACCTTTTACTTTGTCTAGTATTCATCTTTTATTACGTTTATTTGTCTCTTATTTCGGGTCCATATTGGCTCACATAAAATTTTAAGTCCTATTGTTTGTCTTACTACCGATTTGAATTCATAATAATCACTCTTCATAATTTTATTTATCATACTTTTTTTATTCAGACATTTTTATTACTACCATCGGAGCTCATAATAGTTAATGATCATAATTTTTTTTATTAATACTGTTACTACCAAGAACAGTTTAAAATCATAATTTTTTTCTTCATAACATTTAATGATCATATTGCTTTAGTTCATAATTATTATTACTAAGAACATATTTCAACTCATAATATCGTTGTTCAGAATAGCTTACTTTATAACAGACATTTATCATAATTTTTGTATTAATAACGGCAACTTTAACAAAACTTTTTATGAACTACCCCAATCAAACTCTTTGTGAAATTATAAATGGTTTTTGACTTGTGTTCTGGCGATCTTCTTTTTGAAACGGAGTTAACTCATAATGTAATTATATTTTCTATTCTATTATTATATTTCTTCTTAGAAATTACTCTTTAGTTAATAATGTTGTAATAAAAACACTTATGATTAAGATATATCAGGTTTTTTTTATTTATAGTAATTAGGCGCTTTGGCGACCGCTGCCGCGGCACGCTCGCTACGCTCGCTCGCCAAAGCGCTGCGCGTAATCATGTTCTTACATTAACCTAACCTATCCGAGTCGGTGTGCTCCGTATATTTAATTTCAAAATTCAAGTAAGATGACAATAGTAGTTTTATGACAGTAATAGTTTTTATTTATAACATGATGAAGATGACAGTAATAGTTTTTATTTATAGTAATTAGGCGCTTTGGCGACCGCTGCCGCGGCACGCTCGCTACGCTCGCTCGCCAAAGCGCTGCGCGTAATCATGTTCTTACATTAACCTAACCTATCCGAGTCGGTGTGCTCCGTATATTTTATTTCAAAATTCAAGTAAGATGACAATAGTAGGTGAAACAAATGTATGAATAAAGATATTATGATTTTCAATAATTATGCATAAAACACTTATGATTAAGAAATTTATAAAAATGAATATTAGAATAAAACACATGTATGAATATCAAAGTTATTTATTGGAATGATTATGAGTTTCGAGCATTATGATAAACAAATATATTAAAACAAATATTAGTAAAATGAAGTGTATGAATAGTGATATTATGAATTTCAATGATTATATATTTTAATATTTAGTTTTTAATTTTTTTATGAAGAATGATCATTATGATTATAAATGGTATGTGAAACATTTTCGGACCTCCGATGATAGGAGTTAAAATTTTATGTAAGACGATCCGCCCCCCTTATTTCGACTGACGTAACTTTATTAGTTAACTCTGAAGAAGATTCCAAAAACAATAAGGGAGAGTCCCGCAGTGCCGAACACCTAAGCTTAGGTGGCAGTTTAACAGATACGGATTTTTTTATTAAACGTTTAATGAAAATTATTAAGCCGCGTACAGACATCGCGAGGCATGTGCCACGAATGGTTCGCCTCGCATGCCTCAACCTGAGGCATACGACGGTACATTTATACGTGCGTCCCGAACGACACATGCTCAAGCTGAGCAAGCAAACCACCACGCACGGTGTTCGTCAGTAGAAAAAATGGCTCCGACAAGGCGAGACGTGCAGATTGCAGCTGCGGCCTATATAGTGATTCATTCAATATTAAAAAAAAAGAGAAAAGAAGAAAAGACGCTGGTGGACAAAACGATTTTTTACGAACCGATGGGAATACACTATGGGAATACATTATACGACGATATCACCTTTGAAGAAGATGATAAAAACTTTCAAAGAAGATTTGGAGCATCTTACAAATTTAATAAGGCCAGCCGTGGAAAAGAGTAATACTTACATGCGTGATGCTATTTCTGTTAATGAACGAGTTATGGTCACACTAAGGTTTTTAGCTACGGGTGATTCCTACGCGAGTTTACAATACTTATTTCGTATATCTAGACAAAGCATTTCATCGATTATTCCAGAAGTATGCGACGCACTAATTGAAGCATTGAAGGACTATATAAAGGTAAGATATAAATGAGCTCAATTATTTAATCACCCACCAGTCTTTATTGTTTGATTAAAGTAAAAGTACAGTAATTTCTTTATTAATCTTAATTTATGATGAAGTGTCCGCGTTATTATTAGAAAATGTATTAATGGCAAAAGGATCGGCAGAATCAGTAGCATCTGGATTTGCGTCCTGTAAAAACTCCAAAGTTATATTTTGGCTATTTAGTAGAGGTTGGTGTCCAGAGTTTGGGGGATTAGAGGTGATTGTAAAATTTGGGAGAACTGGATTTGCTTGTGTTGTCAAACTTGAAAGTGGAGTTGATGTACTCGAAGAATTGTATCCAGTAGTATAATATCCCCTTGGATGTTGATGAAACTGACCAATGTCTGCTTGAAATAATACATCAAGTAATGCTTTTTTCACATATGGTACAATTTGCGGATCATATTTTCGTAACTCATTAGCTACATGGTTTCCAAATGAGTCATAATGGTCATAAGATTTTTCACTTGTTTTTTTAATATATTGTAAGCATCTTCAAGAGCAATATCTTCATTAACTGCCACCGCACGACGTTTGATTGGTCGTTTGTTTTTCCTCGTTATATTTGCTGTATTATCACTTGAATTTGAAGGTGCCTCACTAACATCTAAATTAAGACCAGAAGTACGAATTGATTGTGAGTTTGAAGCAATACTTCTTGCATATGTGGGCGAAGCCGAACCATCTTGAGTTTTATCAAAAATTATTAGATAACCATCAATATTTATTTATTTAGAGTAAAGTTTAGAATTAAAAAGGTTATAGTTTGTTTTTAATTTCGTTTTTTTCCTCTTTTATTTTGCAAGGCTAATTTTTCAAATCTAGAAGATCTTATATAGCCTGATTTCTTAAAATTTATTCATAAAATGTCACATAAACAACAATACAAACACACACATTGAGCAAGTTTACACTTGTGAAAAGGTTTTCAAAAAATAAGTGTTATTGCAAATTATTTTTATTGGCTGCAAAATTGTCAATTGTGTAAGTAATGGTGCAGTAGTCCTACCGAAATGCTTTTCGTATTCAATCAAATAAACCACCCCTGATCGTACCCGGCGCAAAAGAACCAAAGATGCTGGCAGCATTACTCCTTTGTATAGCAATAGCTATCCTTTGCACCAAATACGATCCGGAGCGGTAGTCAAGCCCTCGACCACTAAGACGGCGGCCCAAAATGATATCGTCCAAGTCCCAATTTTGTTTTGCTTTAAATACTGTAATGCACACCTAATCATTTTCTTGCTTTAAATACTGTAATGCACACCTAATCATTTCACCTCGCGGCTTCTTAAATACAAATACAAAGGTAATTATGGTTTAATAATATCTAACAATGTTGATTCAGGAATAGGTGTAACAAGACTATGTGACATATCTAATATCTCTGTAATGTCTGGAAGAGACTCACTAGGTTTCTGTTTACGAGTACGCAAGTCATACTCCAAAATGTAATCGTAATCAAACTTATCAAACCGTTTCAATAAAGCAACCTTAAGTTCATACCAAGAATTTATTTGAGACCGTACTATACGAAACCATTTCTCAGCAATCCCAGCCAACAAGTCAGAAAAACATCCAATCAAAAGTGACTCATCAAAGTTTCGATAAGTGAAGTAATCTTCCACTTTAACCACAAACTCCCTAACACACGTCTTACCTTCAAACAATATACCACTCCTTTTCAAATCCGGTACTTTAAAACTACCCTTAGGAAGGTTTCTCCTAGTCGAATCATTAACAGCATTAAAAGAAGAGAGCAAATTAGAAGCAACAACCGAAGAGTGATGAACAGGTCTTCCGTTCTCCATAAAATTATCTGGAACTCTAGGCATATCACCAGCATTCGCACGAGAAACATTCGGCATCACAATATTCTCACTCCTATCCTCACCAGTACAGGTTCCAACCGTAGTTCTAGAAGTATCCTCCTCAGGAAATTGAATAGCTCGGTCCATTGTGAAAAATTTCAAAAATGTAGATTTTATTTTTTAAATTAAAGTTATTTTGTTTAAATTTTAAGTTTAAATTGCAATAATATGTGTAAAATTTAGAGATGGGCCGACTAGGAGTTCTGCCGACTAGCAGACTAGCCGACTAGTCGGTTCCAAAATTGCCGACTAGTCGGCAATGCAGATCATTATAATTCCGAGATATTTGTGTTAATCGTGATCACTCGGCGATTGTTGCTATTTTTGGATAAGTTTGCACTTCGAAAGCTGTAGCGAAACTTCCAAAAAATGGATGAAATAAAAATAAAAGTTGGAAAAAAAAATGGAGCTGAGGCATAGTTATGACACTTTAGATCAGAGGTTCCCTAACTTATTTGAGTCGCGCCCCCCTTTCGACCATAAAAAAAATCCGCGCCCCCGTTCTCCAGTCCAGATTGTCAGGTCAGGATAAAAAAAGTGTTCAAAATAAGGATTTTTATTGCTCATTAAATTTTTTCAGTCTTACAAAAGTTATTTGGTAAGTTGTACCAAATACCTTTAAAAGCGCCCGTGAGGGTCATCTCACGAGCGCTATCAAAGGTATTTGGTCACTGCCAGCCTAGAGGCTGATATTGGCCGACTGAGGAAACAATATTATGTTCTTCACAGGCGTCAATTTCAATTAATTTCACTGGTAGTATCGAGCTGTCGGGAATGCATTCTCTCAGCGATCGCAGGTATTAACTGCACAGGTGGGCCACGCCCCCCTTGAAATATGTTTGCGCCCCCCCTGGGGGGCGCGCCCCCCAGTTAGGGAACCCCTGCTTTAGATGTTTAGATGATGTATGTAAGCTATGACGTGTTTTGTTTACGTTTTTCTGACAACCCACCTTCTAAACTGTACTACTAATTAAATAAATATTGGTTTTATTGTACAATTGTTAGTTGACGACTAGTAGGTTGAACTGCCGACTAGTCGGCTTTCCCGACTAGTCGGCGACTAGTCGGCCCATCTCTAGTAAAATTCAAAGATTTGCCATAACCACTTACAATAGTAACCACAGTATCGTACCTCAATTTATGTAACAGTAAAATAAATAAATCTTAATCACTTGTGTGATAACTGATAATGTACACAAAGCCAGATGTAATTATTAACCTTATTTCTCAATTAGCAAGTAATAACCAGTATTATTTTATCTTAAAATAGCTTATAACCCTATAAGAGATACAAATAACAAAAGAAACTTGTCCTAGTATAGCTTTGTTAAAATTAAAAAAAGACTAAGAGCTGATCTTCGTTCCTCCAAACGGTAAAGAATGTCCAAATAAAGTTTTCAAAAGGTATCCAAACGAAGACGCATCCAAAGGCATGGCCTTTCTAAAGCAGGGCCTCCCAAAAGACGGGGCTCCCAAAAGAGACAGGGCCTCCCAAAAGACGGGGCTCCCAAAAGAGACGGGGCCTCCCAAAAGAAACGGGGCCTCCCAAAAGACGGGGCTCCCAAAAGAGCGCGTTTAGCGCAAAGACAAGACACGTCGCATTCTCTTCCAAGAAGCGGCTTTGACAACAATGAAACTAAATTATCCAAACATGAAAATGTGATGCTAATCAGACGCCACAGACATTACTACCACGATTTAATATGAAAAACCTCTTGAATCCCCATTATTCACGACGATTCCAGCAGATTGCAAATACTCTTACTCCTCTCTCTCCAGACCCATCTTCTAAAAAAAATGTCCCAAAGACAAACTGATTCGAGATGTCAAAATTCCTTTATTTTTAATTCGCGTCTTCACCTTCAACACTCCGATTGTCAATTGCCAACTGAATGAATGAAAAGAAAAACGAAAAGCGCGGGAACCAAATTCGAACTTGAATAAAATGGCTTTCTTCGCCATAACATGTAAGGGAATGAAAAATGACATTACACTATATTTTACCTCCTCCTGTGGTACTTTAGAGATAACAGAGCAGATGATTACTTTATCAACAGAGTCGCTCAAATCCAAACTCACCAGATGATCAAGAAGTTGTCTCATATTTATGTTTGTTGTAAATATGGACGCCTGATAGATACTACGGAGCAAAGTGTCACACTACGAACATCAGTATCTATACCTACCTATATATGTAGCACTCTCTCGAGTTCGTCCTCCCAGAACCCCGCCCCCTCCGACCCCTCGCCGTAGTCGTCGTACCCCGCCTCGGCGTCGGACTCATCATAAATGTCACTTCTCTCGAGTTCGTCCTCCCAGAACCCCGCCCCCTCCGAAGTTGGAGTTTTGCAGTCAAAGCATATTTGCAACATGAAGATTTGTATGACTGTATTTTGTCAGAAATTAAGCCCGACGACTTAAAATCAAAGAAGCAAGACATTAAAGCCAAGTCAAAGTTGATATTATTAATTGACCCAATATTATAATGTGCATATACAAGAAGCTGAAACTGCAAAACAGGTCTGGGAAAACTTTGCAAGGGCATTCGAAGACAGTGGATTAACTAGAAAAGTTGGTTTGTTGAAAGAACTCATAAATACTAATTTGGAAAACAGTTTATCAATAGAAGACTATATTAACAAAATAATGTCCGCTGCACACAAGTTGAGAAGTATAAAGTTTTTTGTAGACGATGAGTGGTTAGGTACTCTTATGTTGGCAGGTTTGCCCGATGAATACAAACCGATGATAATGGGCTAAGAAAGTTCTGGTATGAAGATTAGTGCTGATTTGGTTAAAAATAAATTGTTACAAGAGATTAAATCACCGGACACTACCGCACTTTATACAAACACAAAAAATTATAAGCCTAAAAATAATCAGCAAAAACCTAAAAAAGGCCCGAGGTGCTTCAACTGTAATAAACATGGTCACCTTAGTAAAAATTGTTGGCATAAAAAAGATAATGAGAAAAATGATTGTAAGACTGGATATGTAGCTGCTTTTTCAGCATCCACACTGAATGATTCTGAGAACTTCTACCTGGACAGTGGGTGATGCACCGGGAATGGCTCACTGATATAGTAGCACCACCTACATCATACATAAGAATAGCTAACAACAAGTTATTGAAAGTTGAATGCTGTGGTAACTTATCCATAAAAATAAATAACAATGAAGCAATACAGGTGAGAAATGTTCTTTATGTACCCGAGTTAAAAGACAAATTTATTATCAGTCAGTAAGATAATTAAAAGTGGATGCACAGTAATATTTAATAAAACCGGCTGTCAGATTTATAATCAGTACAATAAGTTAGTTGCAAAAGCTAATCTCATAAATGATACCTATCAGTTACATGCTTTTAAAAATAAAGAAATGCAAGCAATGATAGCTAAGACCGATGACGATACTTACCTGTGGCACCAAAGGATGGGTCACTTAAACTTTGCAGACATAAATAAGATACATACTTGTACAGAAGGGGTAAAATTTACACCGAATAAGAAAAATTGTATTTGCATAACTTGTCTAGAAGGTAAACAGAGCAGACAACCGTTCCCCAGTGAAGGCTCCCGTGCAACTGACTTGCTAGAGCTTATCCACAGTGATGTATGTGGACCGATGAAACATGTTTCCATTGGAGGAGCCAGGTATTATGTTACCGATGATTTTTCTCGCCGAGTTCAAGTTTATTTTATTAAGAGTAAAAGTGAAGTATTTGAAAAAATTGTGGAATTTAAAAATAGAGCAGAGAATGAGTTAAATAAGAAAATAAAAATAATTAGAAGCGATAATGGTAACAGAATACAAAAATAATAATTTTGAAAAAACTTAAAGAGCCATGGAATATTACATCAAACTACTATTACTTTCGAAGAGGCCTCACGCGACTTCAGTGTTTCGAAGAGTTAACATCTGTATTCCATGATGAAGTCCCATGTCTGCGGACCATCGAACGCTGGTATTTGGAATTTGAGCGTGGACATACCACACTTAGTGACAAATCTCGTGAAGGACGTCCAAAATCCGCCTTCACTGAAGTTAACATCGTTGCTGTGAGACAACTTATCGTCGAAGATCGTCATGTGACATATCGAGAGATAGAGGCGTTATTAGGCATCTCAGGGACAACCATTCAAAAGATATTGCATGAGGCGCTTGGTGTGAGAAAACTAGTTAATATATTGCACGACGTTACACACAGCGCAATCTAGCCCCAAACTAAGCACTAGGCTTGTACTATGGGTACTAGACAACGGATATACTACATATTATACTTTTTTTTTTTGTAAATACATACATATGATACATAGAAAACACTGAATATCCCATGTCTTCGGAACGTGGTGAGTCCTAGGACATGTTGGTTTCCTCACGATGTTTTTCCTTCACCGTAAGAGCGATGTTATTAGCGCACATACCTTTTTCTTAAAGAAAAAGACATTGGTGCGCGGTCGGTCTGGATTCGAACCCACGACTCTCAGAATGAAAGCCGGGGTATCTACCACTAGACCAACACCGCTCCTTTGTTTGCTTGCCGTTGGATCCCGCATTTGCTTTCCGACGATCATAAGGCGGCCCGCGTCAGATGGTGTAAGAAAACTCTTCAGAGGTTCAACCGAGGAGAGTCAAATCACATCTACGACATCGTCAGTGGTGACGAATCTTAGATCTATGCCTACGATCCTGATTCCAAACAACAATCTACAGTCTGGGTTTTCCAAAACGAGCCAAAGCCGACTAAAGTTGTTCGCTCTCGAAGCACTTCAAAGAAGATGGTGGCTACGTTCGGCGAAAACCGGTCATGTTGCGACGATTGCACTTGAAGATCGTAGAACGGTTAATGCGGAGTGGTATACCAGTTTGTTTACCACAAGTCATCGCCGAACTTCGGAAATCTAGCCCAAAGCGACGCATCATCCTGCACCATGACAACGCAAGCTCACACACCGCTCGTCAAACGATTGAGTATTTGAAGCAGGAAAATGTAGAAATTCTTGACCATCCTCCATACAGTCCTGACCTAAGCCCTAACGATTTCTTTACATTTCCTAAAATTAAGAAATCTCTTCGTGGTCAAAGGTTCCAGTGCAGTGAAGAAGCGGTCGACGCTTTCAAGTCAGCCATTTTGAACACCCCCACTTTGGAGTGGAATAAATGTTACATGTAAAAGTTATAATAACTGGTTCGAGCGAATGGAAAAGTGTATTAAACTTCGTGTGGAATACTTTGAAAAACAATAAAAGGTACTATAAGGTTATATAGTTTTTTTTTCTTCAAACGACAGAACTTAATAGGCATGCCTCGTAGGACATAGATATTTTATGAATAAAATCACAGTAATACAAAGAATCGCGTTTCAAATAATGCTCTATTGATGGTTTGTTATTTATTCCCATAAAAAGAATTATGGCGAAAAATTTCTTCATCTCATCTCTAGTCACATCAACCCATCTTGATATTCGAGAAAATTCTTTAGTGCGTACCGTCTTCAGCAGACTAGCATAGGAGTTAGTTTTTTCCACCATGTAATCAACAATATCATCGCTTATAAAGTATTCCATAATGTTTACAATACTAACTGAACCATTTTCATCTAGAACAATCTGAACATTCTGTAACCCACTATTACCCACAAAAGACTCTCTTCCAATAGGTAAAATATCTTCAACCCACATGATATCTGCAGTATTGTTGTTATTTCTACTTTTATCTACAGGCGGGCGGCTAGTTTCAGATTCTTCAAAATTTACGGAATTGTCAACAAGTTCACTCACCGGCAGTGATATTTCTTCGTGTGTCGAAATTTCATTTTCAATTTCGCTTAGAGTTTCTTCTTGTAAATTACTTTCCTCATCTTCGTCATCATCTAATGTTGGTGGTTCGTACAGATCACTACTCCCGTCGCTAAAATCCCCAATTTCATCATCACTTTCTAAAATTCTTCGAAGTTCCTCGTCCGTGTACCTCTTGCGAGATCCCATTTTTATATGACAAAAAAATTAGATGATATTCTTGAATCTAAGACAACAAAAGTACGACTTCAAACGCAATTCAGATGAAACAAATTGTGAAAATTATAACCTAAAACAGAAAGTTATTTTTTTTTAAATTCGGTAATGACTAATGGCATTACATCCATATTGATTATGCCAATTTCAAGTAAAAATGAAATAAATCATTTGTGATTCATGGGACGTATGGCGACAAAATTTGATATGAAACGTTCATGAATAATATGTGAATAGGCGGGTCCACACAGAGCGAGCTGCTTCGCGCGGCAAATGCTTCGCGAGGCTGCTCGCTCTGTGTGGACCCGTCTATACGTATTATGCTCGAGCGAGGCACGAAACAAAATACGTTAGCGTCCAGAGTGCGCGCGGCAAACGACTGAGGCGCCTTTGAGCAAAATAAAAACCCACACTCGATGGCTCGGGCTCTCGGTCGCTCGCCCGCGGCAGGGCGCGCGCTTGCCTCGTCCGAGGCACGTCCACACTAACCGAGCTGCTTCGCGCGGCAAATGCCTCGCGAGGCTGCTCGCTCTGTGTGGACCCGCCTATTGATATTTGTTTTTGAAAATTACGGAAAAATAAAAAATAAATATTTTATTTATACATTCACCTTCCAAAATATAAATAAAAAATGATTATCAATAAAAACCATGGGACGTAGGGACTTCCAAAAACTCGATTGTATGGGGACAGGGAACCTGTTAAAGACCTATGTCCCCGGACGGGAATTTTGTTGTAGATGGATCTAAACATAATCGATCATTCGGTCTAGAGTAAAAAAGAGATTTGAATAACTCGTTATTTCTAGTGACATTATAAATTATAGCGAAGACATACTCCACCGAACTCGAAAGATTATATCTCTCACACACTGCTTGTGATAATTCTTTGTAGTAATGAATATTCGAGTACGCTCTGGTAAGATCCTCTAACGACTGTCTATACTCCTCCATATGGACATATATAAGTTTTATGGCATAAACTTATTTGCTCTAATATCTTTATCCAGGGAGGAAAATTTTAACTACGTTTGTATCGAGAAAGAGAATGGAGACTATCCTCTTAAGGTTATTTAATATTTGTATTCTAGTTTAATTTATTACATAGCTAGCAGAGACGTTAAGGTACAATACTGTCGGCGGATCTAGGCCCGTCTGAAGTTAGGCTTTCCGAAATTGTACGCAGGTACAGACGCGACAAAAATAGTTAAAGGTGTAACGTCATGTCTATGGCGGGTAATTAAAAATAAATATGGTTTTTCGGGAAAATGTAAACTGCGAATCTAGAATATAATTTTCCAATGACTAAGACCACAGTTAGGGTTTCAAAGCTATAGGTATTTTAATCAAATAATTCCATACCAAACAAGTTTTGACGGTTGTTTCGTAAATTAAGAATACATTTAGGGATAATAAATTCTATGTTATCTATCTAATTTGATAGTAAAACAAGATGTTCAATCAAAATGTTTATTATTAATAAAAAATATTGGTAAAATAGTCCTATGCACGTAAAAAGAACGCTGGCTACAAGGCGGTGCCTTTGTAGTCAGCGTTAATTTTACGTGGTTCGTACAATAGATATGTACAAACTAATCGCTGTACTGTTATCGTCGATCCTTGACATCCCAGGACGCTGTGACCGTTTTCATTATATAATTCGTCTATATGATATCTCTTATAAGCATCCTTATTTTTTTTTATTAGATCATATAATTGAGGCTTTCGCATCTCATTATCTATTACAATACCTTTATCTAGTAGCCACTTTTGCATTATTTGTTTTTTATCATTTGCGTTCGGGGCGGGATTGATTATTTTGTTATGGTATGGAGCGTTGTCAATCACCACCACGGAATGTAGTGGTAAATTAGGCAAAAATTGCGTCCTCACCCACCTTTCGTAATTAATAAAATTCATGTCGTCGTGATAATCCCCTGTTTTCATGCCCGACGTAAACATTAATAGCCCATTTGGCACGAAGCCTTCCTCTGAACCGGCGTGAACTATGACAATTCGTTGCCCTTTCGATATAGGGTGCTTAAGGCCTTTTTCTGACTCGTCAGTCCAACCTTTTGATTTTGTGTGCGTCGAATGTACATACGATTCGTCGGTATAAATTATGGGTCGACCTTCGTCCCGATATTTTTTTATCTGTTGAAGATAATTAATTCTTTTAAGACGTAGGTATGTCGGTTTTCTCCACAGGTTTTCTCTATTAATATTTTTCTGTTATTTTCGGTTTTACACCATTTAAAACCCAAATTTTTTAGTATAATTTTCAGGCTTGTACTTGCTTCCCTCCCTTAAAATCCAGGTCCCTTTTTAACACCGTTAATAGTTTTTTCACCGTTGGAATTTCTTTCTCCGTTATGCGAAAGTTATGTACACTAGAGTGGGTCGCTACTCTAAGGATTTCTTTTTTGTTGTTATTTTTTTTTTAATAGTTATAAAATGATGATCCTACTCTAGTAACATAAATTTATGTGATTAAGAAGTTTCCTTCTACCCGCGCATAGAATTTGAAAATCAGACATTTTGGGAAAAACTACTATCTGTTTTCACCACTATTTCTTGGGACTCAAAGGGAGAGAAACACTTATTTATTAAAAAATAGACAATTTTTAGAATAAAGTATGTAATTTAATACAAAAAAGTGACATATCAAATTTACAGGATACAAAAAACACATTTAAATAGACTTAAAATCTTTTTTGCTCTCAAATTGAGGCATTATTTGGCGAGACTGAATCTTGTTTTTTATTAAAGCTTCTCTAGACTCTTTGTTACAAACCTGCAAAGAAGCTTCAGTGACAGTTTTTACTGCACGTTCTACGGCTCGCGTTTGATATGGCAGCCGAAGAAATAGAACTTCCTCCGCACCTCCAGATTCTACAATACAATTCATTGTTTCGTTTTGAATGAATTATATTGCTTAATATAGGGGGCTGAGAGTAAGGTTGCTGCCAGTCAGTCAAATCAATGTAAGACGAAGCATTTAAATTAATTTTTGGTACTTCAAATAACCGAGGCTGTCTAGAATCCGGTGCTGGTCTTGTCTTTAAAATCCGTCTTGCAGCGAGTTCTCTTACATGCTTTTGTTCGTCAGTTAGCATAGACAAAAGCAAGTTTTCCGGCTGTGCGAAATAGGCATTACGCCTAAGAACAGGACCGATTACGCTTTTTAATTCTCGTGGAAGATATCTAGAATAAAAGACCATTTTAAAAAATGTCTTGCTCCATCCTTGCACGACGGATGTCGTTTAATTTCAAACCACATGGGAGCATAGACCTTAACTATAAATATAACAAGTTGTTTCAATTCGTTCGTAGGTTCATTAATCGAAATAGCACCTGAGTAAGTAGAATGCCCGGTTGTGGTACCATCGAGTTTCGAAAACAAGTGTCTTAAAAGGGCAGTTCATTTAAATGCAACAGGCAGATAATCCACTGAAGAGGTCTATTTAAACGCTTTTCTAATAGCCGTATAACTCCGCCATATGTACCCGTGTTCGTCACTGTTTCATCACAACCTACGGCTAAAGTATCTTGTAGAGATATATTCTGCCGCCTGATGGTTTCATAGACTGCAAACTCCAACCCTTTAGCGGTCCCTTCACTTGGAACGGCATAGCCAACATAAATCGAGCCTGGTTCTTTGAGAATTGAAATATGTTCTTCAACTATTGTTAATCGATATTTTTTTCTCCCTTTAGTTACAATCTTCCAAGTCTTATCCTTTCGCCCATCAAAGTACAAAGCAGGAATACTTTCAACTTGATCTCGAGTTAATGTTTCTTTTCTCAACTTTTGTCTTGCTCTTCGTAATCTAGACTTGTCAATTACCTCGTCATTACTTTTAAAATCGTGCAAAACTGCAGATGCGACAGCAGCAGCAGCTCTATCGGATATTCCGTAACGGTCACAAACACTGGATATTTTTTTTAGAGACTGCATTTTTCGCTTTTTTGGTTCTTTAACTTTTGATGAACATGGCGGGAAAGTTTCTTCTTCTTCGCTGCTATCTACGAAAGTTGCAGTCTCTAAAGAAGTCACAGTCTCAGCGGAAATATTAAGAGTTTCGTGAGAAGGTCCCGGCTCACACTTTTGTTTAGAATCGTAATTCTTTCAATTAGCGTCTGCTTCTTCTTAGTACTTAATAAATCAATATTTGCTATAATCATTTTTCTGCCTGTTCTCTGATCGCTTAAAAACGTTCGTTCTTCTTTAGGAACCCTTTGATCTCTGGGACAACAACAAACTTCAAAGTTTTGACATTTGCATGAACTCAAATCAAATAATTTCTCAGAGCTGTTGTGAAATTCTTGTTTCTTCTCTTCTGACAGCCGCTTTAGAGATTTAATTAAGTTCTTGCATTTTGCATGGTTCGCTTTCACTAAATGTAACACGCGAGTATGCGATACAACAGGAATCGAAGATTTTTGCCATAATTCTTCAACCTTTCCAGCTACAATTTCAGATATCTCGTTAACAGTTGGCTCTTTTTTTGAATTATGCTCCAGTTTTAGACGATACCTTATTAAATTGTAATATTTCATCACTTGCCTGTAAGTAGGTAGTTGATTCCCGCTCATTTCTTCATAAGCACCAAAAATTGGACAGTTTGTGGCACTACGTGTGTTAGTTGATGGTTCCATGATGCCTAAAGTGGAACTGCACAAATTACTAACGAAAATAATAAAGAAATACTAACGAATATGCCGAAACAAAATCGAAAATTTCACGCGACCTTTCATCTTCAACTCATTAGGCGCACTGAAAACAATTACATTTATCAACGACTCTTACGCTCTCGCCTCTCCTCCCACTCCCCCGCATTTCTCGTCCGATGAGTGTTATACTTTTTAACATGTTTTGCAATAATAATAAACGTATAAAATCATGTCGTTTTGTTTGTATTATTATTTAAACACCAATTGAAAATCACACATAAAGGGAGTTTTTTTCTAAAATTAAAACACATTGCGCGGATAGTTAAATACGTAAAAATAAATTTATAAAAGTACTAGGTATCTTATTTTTAACTAGGTCACACTTTGCGCACTATTAGAAATCGAAATTAAAAAAAAAGATTTTTCGACCCACTCTAATGTACACATCTTCTAATTACCCCTTGATCAAAATCGTCGATCAAAATCGGCTTGGCCTCGGCGTCTTTTTACCCGGCGTGTCAAAAAAAAACTCAGAATTTATGGCAGTGTTCCGTACACTGCCATACACAAGTTATTAAAATGAAATAATCGATTTACTTAAATCGATTACAAAATGTTTGATTGTATTATCGATTTTAACAACTAAAATCGAGCAATCCTTGCTCAAAGTGACACCCCGCGCACCCCGCGTCATTCCGCCATTTCGACCCTAAAACTTAGATGAAAGCAAAATAGTAGATACGGTATATTCTAACATTGCGTATTCGAAAAATGAGCTAGAAACACCTACATGTATTTTTGTAAAATTATTGCATTTAAAAACATTTGTCCTTAAGAATGATTCAGGCATTTGTAAATAAGCAAAAAGGCATTCTTATGGATTTCAAAAAGATAATTGCAGTGTGACAGCACGTGCTCACGCGGCAACGGTTCGACAAACGACTGAGGCTAGTGCGTCAGCTAGACGCAGTTTTATCGTCTCATTTTCCCAGACTAGGTAACGTATCTGTTGTTTATTGTTTTCATCTAAGCCCTAAAATTGCCTTCTGCGCAGCGTTCCGTACAAACATACGAGGGGCCTAGATCCGCCGACAGTATTGTAAGACAATGACGATTATAAATACTCATCAATACTCACCAACGATTAACATTTTCGAGTCTGCATGATATTTTTTTAATTTTTGACTTGAGATTTCTGTAGCAACTTATTAAATTATCTACACCCCGGGACTGGCCCGTTGTGTTGCTTTTACTCCACGCATTCTGTTTATCCATTTGTTTGACCGCGTCCGTAGTCTTGGCTTCGATGATATGGATGTTTGACTTTACAACATCACCCAACAATGCCTGTTCTTGAACAGTAAAATTAGGAGCACGAGTTCTCGTTGACCTAGACATTTTTTCAAGATTTTTTTACTACGCGAAAACAAACAAAATAATCACTTAACTTGTAAGCGAAATAGTGGGAAAATATTCTGCCGGTTGACGCATACCATACATAACCTTTCTGACAGTGACAACATGAATTATACTCCGTTTTACGTAAAGTTGACAAAACTTAACACCTTGACAGCGGATCACGAACTGAATACGTACGTGGCACCTTTTTACTAAAGTACGCCATGCATTTAATACCGCGCTAACTTAGGGACGCCGCACGAAGGAGTATTGGCCCTAAAAATCTGGTCAAAAACATTGAATTGCAAATTTAATAAAATTATGATGTTAATACTACGTCGTATATTTTAACTAACCGATTTCATAAAAAAAACCGGCCAAGTGCGAGTGGGACTCGCGCACGTAGTGTTCCGTACCATTTTTGCAAAAAAAAACACGTGTGTTGTATGGGAGCCCCCCCCCCCCCCTTAATTATTTGTTTATTTTTGTTTTTAATAGTTGTTGTTATCGCGGCAACAGAAATATATCATCTGTGAAAATTTAAACTGCCTAGCTATCACGGTTCTCGAGTTACATCCTGGTGCCAGACAATTAACAAGCTAATGTTCAGGCTAACTCTAGTGGTTAAGTTAGACCCTTTTATTTAGAATACGGAAGACACAACTGGCTCCAATAAAACGATGACGAGGATCTTAGGTTATTTGAGGTAATTGACAAGAAAAGACAAAAATAAGTTCACAAGTTTAATTACAAAAAATAATACAATATTTAACTTTCATCATTTAGTTCTGAAGTAGTCGTATAACTAATTTCCACAAATTTAAATAATTGTAGGGTTTCTGGTAAGAAACTCTGGCTTATTCGCTGTTTCTGACGTTTCCTCCCACAGCTCAAGAACGGATCCGGGCTAAGCAAAAGTCTATTAAAAACATCTTTATTGCACAATGTTCGTGAGAATTTTCGGCTATAGTTCAGTCGATATTGTCTGAAATGTTTATTGCGGGCTTCTGCAGCCTCCTCAGACAGTTGTCCGATTGGAAGAAGAGCATGTTTAATAATGGATGATCCATGTATCAGAATTTTATGTAGAGTTGGCGTCATGGGATGCCAACCATACAATTTGACATATAATGGCGCAGTGTTTTCTGCAAAGGCTGCAAATTTGTTTTCATCGATTTCATGTCCTGAAGAAATCGCCTCTAATATTATTGTTATAAAACGCCGGCGCGCCGGCGTTTTTGGGCATTATTGAAAGATCTATAAAATAATACCTGTTATAGAAAGAGATATTTTATTGCGTTTATAATTTTATGTAGGTATAATATTTTGATTATACAGGGTGTTTGGTGGAGGGTTAGACAAACTTGGTGGGCGTGTAGGTAGACCTATTTGTAAAATACAATTTGAAGGAAAAGATCACATTTTTTTTTTAGGATTATTTTTGAGATTTTTTATTTTTTCCCAAATTTTAGCCCTTTACCCTTACAACTTTTTTTTGGACATGTTTTCGTTCTAACTTTTATTTGATTTTGGTCCCAGATGTATCTTTGATCTATCGAAGGCATTGTTAATCCAAAATAATAAGAAAATAATTAGTTATGGGCTCTCAAAGTTAAGAAAATTAAAAAATGTTGTCCTAAAGGTCAACTAAACATCATTCTAAAAAAAAAAACTAATAGTGATCGAGGAGTTCAAATACGCTTAAAAGCTGCTCTTGATATCCCTTATTACAATGGTGTATTCCGTGTAGCATAAAAATCTACCAACTTGTCAAAAATAAGGCTTATCGGGAAAATGGAGTAAAAATTCATTGGAAAAAATACACATTTTTTATTTTTTTGTATTACGAATTTTGTTCAAAAACATCTCCCCGATTTCCAATACATAATGTACGCGAAGTTGGTAGATTTTTATGCTACACGGAATACACCATTGTAATAAAGGATGTCAAGAGCAGTTTTTAAGCGTATTTGAACTCCTCGATCACTATTAGTTTTTTTTTAAGAATGATGTTTAGTTGACCTTTCGGACAACATTTTTTAATTTTCTTAACTTTGAGAGCCCATAACTAATTACTTTCTCATTATTTTGGATGAGCAATAGCTTCGATAGATCAAAGACACATCTGGGACCAAATTCAAATAAAAAGTTTAAGCGAAAACATGTCCAAAAAAAAGTTGTAAGGGTAAAATTTGGGAAAAAAATAAAAAATCACAAAATAATCATAAAAAAAAATTGTGAAGAGTTAGGGTCTCTTTTCCTTCAAATTGTATTTTACAAATAGGTTTACCTACACGCCCACCAAGTTTGTCTAACCCTCCACCAAACACCCTGTATAAATAAAAAAACATATTATATTAGTTTTTTTTATTATAATATCAGTCAGAAAAATAGTCTTTTTAGCAAAAATAAAAAAGTCCAACATGTTTTCGTTGTTTTTTGTACCTAATTTTTATGCGCTCCGTATCTGAAGGGCAATTTAGTAAAATGTCTTTCTAGTACGAACGACACAAAAGTAAAACGACCTACTAGTAAAAAGTCTGAAATTTAAAATAGGCATATTAGTTAAACGGCTGAAATGACAAAACGGCATGTTAGGCAAAAGGACTGGTACACTGACACAAAAAATAAATAAATCAAAGATAATAAGTAAATTATTTAATTATAAGTTTTTTTATAATAATGTACTAACAAATAAAAACCTTTTTTCATAGGTATTAAACTAAACTGCGTTACTTTGTGGTAGTATTTTTTTTTCAGGGAGCTTATTTAGCAATCGTCCCCGAAAATAATACGTTTAATGTGCGAAACACGTTTTAAAAAATTAAAGGCAGATATTTCACTTTCTTCGAATTTTTTTGCTTCCCTTTTGTATTTCTTATCAAAGATATAGTCAAAAAATACTTATAATGAATTTTAAATTTTGCACTTGAAACACTAGGTTTAGGCCTAGATTCATAAATAAGGTTTTTTAGAAAGTAGGGTAGCCTACCTACTTTAAGTAATAAATTAAAGAGGCTTTAACAATATACAAATTTAATAAACCCAATGAATTTAAACAATTAAAAAGAAAACAATTAAGTACGTTGAGCAGTTATGTTGAAGACAATTAATAATTTACAAAGTATGGGTTTTACAATTGAACGTTTAAAAGGGAGACAGTAGTTCTCAGGGTCGTTGAGTAACAATAAAAAAAACGAGTAATTCTTGCACTTGAGAGGGAGGACTAGGACTTAGCTTGGAGCCGGAGCGGAAACGTCTGAGCCGCCAGAATGGTCAGACGCCCAAGGATGCGCGGCTCGCTGCTACTTGAACGCCGAACGGTGCCGGTGCTCGCGCTGCAGGTGCAGACGCAGTGCAGGTGTAAGTAGGTAGGTGCAAGTGGTAGGTGCAAGTGGCCTGAAAAATTCAAAAGAAGCACTGAGGAAAAAAAGTTATAATAAATAAATAATTAAATATAGGGAAATATTATGTCACTGCTGCAAGGCCCGTTCTGTGCAAGCGTGAAATGTCCGCTATGCCGGCACACGTGGCGACGAAGATGTTGGGTACAAAGATGGCGTGGCATTAGGTGTGGCAAAGTTACACGTGGCGGTTACAGCGTGCAAAGTTAAGCGCAGCAGTGAAAGAGTGAAATGCTGTGAGCAAAATTTGCTACATAATGTAAGCAGGAACAAGATGTAACGCCTAGAATGTAAATTGACTAAATTCTCTAGAAGTAATATTCTAAAGCGCGGCCACTCGCCAATTCCAAATGATAAAAATGATAATGTACTTAGGTGATTCTGTGCCGGTAGTATGTAACGTGCATGCCACGATAGCGTGCCAGCACGACACTAATAGAAAATACGGCACCATAGCACAAGCCTAAAAATGTACTGATTCTATAAATATCTATTTTATTAAATAGGTACGATAAAAACAATAAGCCACGTATGGTAATCTAACATACGGCAATAAAAATGATGGAAGGTGGAACCGCGTGCTTCCACGAGTGAAGGTCAAATATGTTAAGCTGAGAATAAAAATCTGAATTAGGTAAATGTAAATGCTGATTGTCCGACTAAATACGGTACAGACCGTAATGCGGGACAGTTTAGCAATCTCAATTAATGGAAATTAGAAAAATGAACATGATTACTAAGTTAAATGAAATATTATACGTGGAATGACTAAGCAAGAACTTTAGCTGCAATATAAAAATTAAGAACCTGGACAGAACAATAATTTCAACCCAAGAGAAACTCACCGTTAACAACGGGCACTGATTTTACTTATTATAAGAAAATACGGGAGAAAGTTATCTCCTATAAATATTGTACTGAGGTTAAGGATCTCAAGAAGAAAAGGCCGGGACCGCATGAGCAACCGTTTATATATGAATGTCCCCTCTTTGGAGGTCCATTCTAACCGGCAAGTGCCTAAGAAAATATTTTGTAAATAAAACTGGTTACGGGATAATTTGGAACTAAAAGTCCGTATTAGAATTCCGTTCCCTATGTTTACATTTCATAATAGAAGCCTATAAGTACTTACAGTATGAATGAATTGATCAAATCTTTGAAACGTATGCCTAGGTATAGTGCTTATGTTGTCTAGACAGGAATAGGTGATCTAAGTAGTAAACCCGCGATACTAGCGCCGCGGCTGGGTAATAATTCTCTATATGAAGTTACCAGAAATATTGAACTACCCGCTCTCGAACGAAATAAAATTAATTTTTGTAGTTCATAGACTATGGTAGAAAACCATAGACATGACACAGCAAACAGAATTATGATTAGAAATTATTAAATTAGTATTATTTAAACATAAAGGATTGATAAAAACATTAAGTTAAGTTAACAATTGGCTAATTTGATCTGTTATGATTTATTTTACATCGGAAAACAAAAATAAATTCCTTCGGTTGGTTCATAGACTAAAACAATCAAACAGAAAATTATCCATAGACAAATAACGTTTGATTGATTTTTACGAAAAACAAAGCTGTCAGTTGTAATTTAGTAAACAAAACGGAATGAATATCCAATATAATATTAAATAAGTTCTTAATTACGTTATAATAGTTATTTAAAAGATTTTAAGTTAAGTGGAAAAGGACAATTGTTACACACTTGAATGTACATTATAGCATAGGTAAGTCCTTTTGCGTAAAATGCCGTTTTGTCATTTCAGCCGTTTTACTAATATGTCTATTTTAAATTTCAGACGTTTTACTAGTAGGTCGTTTTGCTTTTGTGTCTTTAGCACTAGAAAGACATTTTACTAAATTGTCCTTCACATACGGAGCGTTTTTATGTTGTATAATCCTTCTGGGTATGAAATTTTTTGAAACAGGGGTAATAACGGTTTGGTCCACTTTTGTAACTGATCTTTCATAACCAGCTATGAACACGGATTTTTTTTCTTTTTTTCATAACCAGCTTCGAAAACAGAAATAAAATTGTCCTTTTCGTAACCAAGTTTCATAACCAGCTACGAAAGGAGACTTTTTTTCCATTTTCAAACCTGGTTATTAATTAAGAAAATTTTGTCCACTTTCATAGCTACAAACGAACGGGTTATGTAGTTTTAAAGATAACAATATATAAGTACCACATACTTGGGCCTTAAACAAATTCTAGTTATACAGATTGTATTTTAAATAATAATAATCTTTGCCCAAGGTGTGCGAAGTCGAGTCAAAAAAGCTAGCTTTTTATAGTGTGTTATTCTTTCGAATTACACAGTAAAATAAAAATATAAATTACTCAAGTAAGTTTTTTTGTTAACGATACTTTTATTAATCTTGAGGATAACGTGGTACATAATTTAAAATTTTATTTTAATTCTGGATGACGTGAAACCAACTTTTTGGATGTAAGGGACGTAGCCTTTTATAGCTGTCTTTAGATTTATTTCCATTTTCGTATGTACGCGATTATAAATCTATTATATGAACTATATGTATGGATACTGTATACTGGCCAGTAAAGAATAAACATATTGAATGACATTTAAAAGTCATTTGTCCTTAAAAGGATTTTAGTGTTTTGCAATGCTGATCTAAATAATATCTTACAACGATTCGAACACTTTTTTTTCGATGGTACCTTTAAGTCATGCCCGCCACCATTCTCCGAACTATATTCCATCCATGGTTACAGTACAACTTTAAACAAAGTCGTTCCTCTATTTTATGCCTTTATGCACAATAAAAATGTGAAGACATACGAAATATTACTAAAATTAATTAAAAGTCGATTGCCTGCATGGTACCCCAAAAAAGTCATGATTGATTATGAAAAGTCTGCAATAAGGGCGATTCAAAATGTGTTTCCTAAAACTATTATAAAAGGATGTTTTTTCCATTTTAGTAATAGCCTGTTTAAGAAAGCCAGGGCATTGGGAATAAAGTCCAGAGTCCAAAGACGACATGTAGCTAGATGTGCTAGCTTGGCTCGTTTGCCTTTAAAATATATAATGTCAGGCTACCAATATATAATGAACAAAACACTCAAGTCCGAAAATGTACAAAAGTTTAACTCCTACTTCAATCAGTATTGGTTAAGCGACATAAAATTTATAAAAAAATGGTGTTGTTATCAAGAGGAAATAAGAACAACAAATGATGTCGAAGCATGGCATGCTCGGTTAAATAAATACGTGGGGCGTAAAAATCCATCTCTGGCACAAGTTTTGGAAATATTAGTAAAAGAAACGAAGATCCGTATGTGTAGCAAGAGTATTAAATCCAAAAATTACGTAGAAATTGACATCGAAATTAATTCTGCCATCGAGGAATTGGAAACAAATATTATAACTGTTGGGCATTGCCTGGAACTTATTGCCCCTTATAATTTTTAGTTTAAAGTACCTATACATTTAATTTTGTTTATTTACCATGAGTTTAATTCTGTTAATAATAATTTCGTTAATGAATAATTTTTAGTTTAAAGTACCTATACATTTAATTTTGTTTATTTACAATGAGTTTAATTCTGTTAATAATAATTTCGTTAATGAAAAGTGTGTTTTCTCCTCTATATTTTACTAACTGGTTACGAAAGACAGCTATGAAAGTGGACAAAATTTTCTTAATTAATAACCAGGTTTGAAAATGGAAAAAAAGTCTCCTTTCGTAGCTGGTTATTAAACTTGGTTATGAAACGGACAATTTTATTTCTGTTTTCGAAGCTGGTTATGAAAAAAAGAAAATAAATCCGTGTTTATAGCTGGTTATGAAAGATCAGTTACAACAGTGGACCAAACCGTAATAACATAGTGGAACGTTGCAATCTGGGCATTAATATATCGTTTCCTTCCGACCGCGTGTACCAGTTTGCTTTTTTATACTGTCGGCGCAAACTTTGCAAACCCTTGATACATAGGTCTTCTTTACTGTCGAAGGTATCCGTTCGATAAAATGCCTTCCTACCAATCTGGTGACTGAGCCAGTAAAATGTGGCCCATGAGAGGAGCCTGCAGCATCATCAGGGGTTGCACTTTGCACCAGACCTTCGCCACTAGCCATCAAAAAACTCTAGAATCGCAATTTGCGCCTTTGGGTCCTGGACTGATTGTAAATTACGAGAGAATTTACCATAGCTATTGCTACTAAGTGGAAAAAAGACCAAAAAAAGACAAATCTAAAGGCTGAGTAAGATGGGTAGCTTTTCGAGCTTTTCTTTTCGAATACAAACCGAATGTTGTGTTCTTGGCATAGATTTATAGTTTTTACGCTTAGATGTGAAGAAAAATTATCGCCTATGACGAGTTTTGGTCCATCTAAACCAGTCGCCCAGGGTAAAACAGAAATGTCGAACATTACCATGTCGAACCATCCGGACATGGTTCTATTGTAACGCGTATTTGGGGGGGCTTAGGCTCATAAAACAAGCTTTCCCGAAATGTGCACTTTCTCTAAAAGTACACTTCTCTAAAATGTACACTTTCCCCATAAGTGCATATTCCCGAAAAGTACACTTTTCCAAAATACACACTTTCCCATGATGTACATTTTCTTAAAACGCATCCTTTCCCGAAATGTACACTAGACAAAAATATCATCTTCACACAGTTTTTATCACACAAGATCATAAGGTAAGGTACATTTTAAATGGAATTGTATGTCGAGAGTGATTTTTGTCACATTGGTACAGTCACCCACCCACACGTACGAGATAATTTAAAACATTAACGTGATACGTTAGTACTAGCCCGCGAAACATTAAATCACCATTAAAAACTTGACCTCTGAATTATATAAGCACCCATATGCATCAGGGATCAAGTTTCATTGGTCGTTCCGTACCATTATAGAATTCATTAGAATGTAATTTTAATACAAATACATCTTTAAGGAACCCTAGGTGAGCGAGTCCGACTCGCACTTGACCGGTTTTTTTAATTTGCTACCACTTATCGACCTAGACTGGAATAAATAAATATATTGCAAAATTAATGGAATACTTACTATAGGTAGGTACTTAATTAAACGTTGCTATGTTATTTTGAAAAAAGTGGTCATTTATTTGCAAATCAAAACTTAAACTAAATAACATTTCTCTAAACTTAAGGAACTTCTTATTAAAAATAACACTTAGGTACTTGTCTATTTTAAGTATGAAGCTTGAGCAATACAATTTTTTTTAACGCATTGTCTGGGGAAATTCGTCCATTTTCAAGTTTCTGTATAATTTTTTTATATTTGCGATCAAAAAGCATATCTTTTGAGCTTCGGTTCCTCCTCAAAGTTCCGCGCTGGGCGTCTATGATTTTCCGATCGCACATTTTTGCTTCCTTCCGTAGGCAATGGAAAAATAAAAATATATTCGGTCTAGGCGGAACCCTGCTATTGAAACGGCGATGCCATGCTTCCAGAGCATTGGTCGTGCGGTGACGACTATTGATGCAACTCAGAACATTTGGATGCATTTTTGGGTACCATTGTGAACGAAAGTATAGTTTGAATAATACGATTTCATTTTGATCTGGAGTGTCGTCAAGTATTTTTGAGCATGCCCCTGGTATGTGGAGTGGTGGCAGCAAAGGGAGTAATGCAATGGATCGGACTATACGTCTTCCTTCTGCTGTTCGTAACACGTTCAATTTTTTAGCTTTTTTCCACACCGCGTGGTTATAATGATAGAAGCATCCCGTGACATTTATATCAGGAAAAATAACTCGTACGCTGCTGTTCATTAGAGCTGTTTCATAATCTGATTTAAAATTGTGGATAGTAATACCCAGGTTTTCTTTAATTAAACGGAAAAATCGTACATAAGTCTGTTCCGTTTTATTGGGCAGAAGCCCAAAAATAATTGGAATGATGTTAGTCACTTTATCTGTGGATTTAAAATCCAAATGTATTGTCACCAATTGGTAAAAAGGTTTTGGGACACTTTTAAATGTGCCATCACAAAAATATAAAGCATCTGGGTTTTGTCCGTAACCATTAATTAGCTCTCTGGAGGCCGCAGAAGAAAATATTAAGATTTTTTCTGAATCGCCATCATTAGAAATTAAAAAAATATTGCTTACGACATCGGGGACTATGACGTCATCTACACGATCAAAAACTAATTTGTTTGTTTGCAAGATTTTTTTCCGTGCTCTGTATAGTGAACTTTTTATTTCTTTAAAAGCGGGCATGTCTTGGGCTTCAGTAGTTCTTGTCATTTCCGCAATTTGATTTTCGACAATTTTCTGCACAGAGCTAAGATCTTGACACACTTCATCTTTTAAGATATTAACAACTAAAGATCGTTTGATTCGCTCCGGATCTGGTAGACAAGCGTGTGGATGTTTTTCTTTTATAATACATGATTTTGTGTTGTTCAATGTCAAAGTTGCGAAACAGTAGTCGCGGTTTCTGCATTGCCACAACATTGATCCCGAGGTATTAGCTTTACGTAGATTATATTGATAACCATCTTTGATGACTGATTTTTTACCCTTTTGATTGAATATGAATGTAAAATCCATTTTGATATCGCTTAGTAAAAGGACGTAACCAGAATCACAATGCAAAATGCCATAATGACAAGCTGAAAAGGAACTCCTTGAAAGTAGAGTGGCCAGTAATCTAAGATTAAAAGAGTATGTATATAAAAGTACCTACTTGAAAGATTTGAAAAAGTACGTATATGTATAATATAGACTCTTTGATAAACAGTAAAAATGCACGAACACGAACGATGGTATCTACATTGTACAGGTAGCATCGTCTTCATGGCTTAGGATTTTCATCTGAGGAAAGTTTTGTGGTGAAGATGACCGGCTCGTGTACATTTTGGGAAAGTGTGCGTTTTAAGAAAATGGATTTAGGAAACTACTCGTCACACTGAAAAAGTGTTCTAACTGGTCACACCACAAAAAGCCTTAATTTTTGTTTGTATTGGTCATATATAAATTAAGTACTTATTAGTCACGTCCGAGTTTCGTAGCTATCGGTCACAGTGTAAATCTGTTTCAATTCATCATCTCTTTAAATAGTTCTAATTGGTCACAAAGATTTAGGAAACTACTTGTCACACTGAAAAAGTGTTCTAACTGGTCACACCACAAAAAGCCATCTCTTCAAATAGTGTATCTTATTTGTTTTTTTAATCATAAATATTACCAGAGGATTTAAACTAAAGTTTCACATTAATAAAAAAAAACATGTAATTCCCAAGAAAAGTATTTATTTATTTAAATCTTAAAACATTAATATTATTAACTTAGAAGTTATGCTTATTTTAACTAAAAGGTTCCCTACTTAATTAAAGAACTTGCACACTTAAGTTCCACAATTAAAAAAAACAAGTCTGCTCCCAATCTTGGTAATCCTGCTAATCTTAGTATTTGTTTATTTAATTTTTTAAACAATAATACTCGTATTATTAAATTAAATGTTATTTTTATATTTAACAAAAAAATTGCCTACTTGATTTGGAATTTCTTTTTCAGACGCCGAATCTTATTTAAACATTCGGAAACAGTTATGTCATCATTTAAACATAGTTTTACTAATTGGTTAATTTTATTTTGTTTAAAGAAATAATGTTTATTTCTATTCTTCACTAATTGATGCAGTTTCATTTTATATCCTTTAAATTCTTGTACAGCTATTTCCATATTGATTTTTTCAATGAAGTGCATAATGTTTGGTTTCTTGGGCACTTTTTTATTGAACCTATGGTGCCAGCCCTCTACTGGGTTATTTGTCAGATGTTTTTCACCATAAACGGAAATAGTTGTAATGATTTTGTTAGACATCCACCATTTTGTGAAATAATCTTTGAATTTGTTGAGATTTATGCCTTCTGTAAGGTTTTCAGTAATTGATAACCATCCCTCTGGTATTAACACTGACGGCAGGTAAGGTAATTGTAGACATAAATATATAAACCTTTTGTATTCCGAGTTGTCAAGCAACTTATATTTTTTCGCATTTTTCATTATTGCTTGTGAGTAATGAAAATAACACCCACTCACTGTAGCAGAGGGAAAAACAATTTGAATTGCTTTAAACATTGATAACTCGAAATCAATTTTGAAATAACTTGGTTTCCAGGATGGCAGTTTTTTCTTAAGTGTAGCCAAAAAACGAATATATGTTTTGGTTTCCTTGTTTGGGAGTAAGGCAAAAATTATTGGTATTATATTAGTACTAGTTTCAGCACCACTAACATCACAATGTAAAGTATACAACTGGAGGTAGGGAACAGGAGCCCTCGAAAATGTACCATCGCCAAAAAATGAATGATATTTACTTATAGCCGCTTTAGATTTATGTGACATGAATATAATAATTTTGTCGTCTTCTAGTAAATCTTCATGTAATAAATTACCTCTTAACTTTTCGGGGATTATTATGTCAGCGGTTTGGTGAAATCTCGTAGTAGATAAATTGTTCTCTTTTAGTCTCCATCTGTATAATGTTGGTTTTATCCGCGAGAAGTCTGGAATTTCTTCTATGATATTAATTCCTCTTTGTATCAATGGCGCTATACCATCCTCGTATATTTGTTGTATTGGTCCAAAATTGTGTTTTACACTGTCCTTTACTTTTTGTAAAGTACACAAAAAATCATTTTTTGCAGTATTAGCGGCACATCTATGATTAGTTTTTGTAATTAACGTATTGGCATCACTTAATTTTATTGCTGCATTACATATTTTACGTTTCGAACATCTCCAACTAGATGTTCCATCACTATTTTTCCGATGCAGTGTGAATTTATAGCCTTCGCATAGCAAAAGTTTACCATTTCTTTCACTATCTACAAATGTGAAATCAGACATTATTATAAAATTGTAATACGATTTACGAGGAGAAAAGCAATTAGAAAATAAATCAAGATCATGACAGGTCAATGTCAAATAGATTAGAAAAATAATTATATAATCAGTATAAAAAAGGTTGCATATCTTCATGTAAATCGCTAACATGTGACCTTTTTTGTTTTGTTCTATCAACAAACAATGTGGTGTGACCAGTTAGAACACTTTTTCAGTGTGACAAGTAGTTTCCTAAATCTTTGTGACCAATTAGAACTATTTAAAGAGATGATGAATTGAAACAGATTTACACTGTGACCGATAGCTACGAAACTCGGACGTGACTAATAAGTACTTAATTTATATATGACCAATACAAACAAAAATTAAGGCTTTTTGTGCTGTGACCAGTTAGAACACTTTTTCAGTGTGACGAGTAGTTTCCTAAATCAGAAAATGTACTTTTTGGGAAAGTGTGCGTTTTAAGAAAATGTACTTTTTGGGAACATGCACTTAAGGGGAAAGTGTAAATTTTAGGAATGTACATTTTGCAGAAAGTGCACTTTTAGAGAAAGTGCACCTTTCGGGAAAGCTTGTTTTATGAGCCTAAGCCTTTGGGGGCCCATTACGACACCATCGATTCTACAAATGTTCGGCCTTATAAACCACGTATGGTTTAATGAAGCAGGTTGTGAGACCTACCTATTAACAGTTTATGCCCTTGAACAATAAAACATAGATTTCAAGAACAAATATGTAATAAAGGAACAGATAGAAATAAAAAAAGAATGAATTGTGAGGGTAGAAATGGAGTCGGAAGAGCTGTAGATATCGTTGGATTGTTCAGCGGAGTCTTCTTCTGTGATTTGAGGCTGTAACAGGATAGTCAATTTAATGATGTTCCTCTAGGATTAAGAGGAAATACAGTCGGAGGACGTCAGAGGGTCTGCCGTAGGTACTCAAATGGTTACTCTAGGCTTAAGAGGAAATGCAGTCGGAGGACGTCAGAGGGTCTGCCTCGCCCAGGAACATCAATGAGTAGAAGTCTAATTGTACTTGGGTTAAAACGCTTCATCGTCAAAATGTGCAAACGTAAAGAAGTTCATTAATGAGCAATCGTTATAATGAACAAACGACAAAATATCTATTTGTCAAAATGAACATGGGTCGAAATGTAACTATGCAATAATATACTTGCGACAAAATGTACAATAAAGGAAATCGATAAGTTCATAATAAAATGTATGAGAACTCTTTATTGATAAAAGAACTCCTTGAAATACCACTTGGCAGTTTAGAAATCAAACTTGTCACTGATAAAATGTTAATTACTCTTTTATTTATGTCATTTCCTATAATTTGTTAAAATGGAGGAAAAAACATTAATTTATAGCAAAAATCAAAAAGGAAAAGCAACAGTACTGTACGGTTTGCATCGATTCAACTGGAGACACAAAAATAAAAACGGTACTTCGCTGTGGCAATGTGTTAACCGTGAGTCTTGTGCAGCATCACTTTGTATATGTAAAGATGAACTTGAGGTACTACGAGAAGGGCAGCACACTTGTATGCCGTCCACATCTAATAATAAAAATCATTTGACTTTCCAAAAGTGCAAAATTCAAGTTTGTGCCAGTTATGCCCCAATAAAAGAAATTTTTGAAGACTGTTTTGAAAACGAAGAAATTGATACAGATTCCGACTATTGCGACATAAAGCCAACTTTTAGTATGAAAAAAAGAACATTGCAAAGAACAAGAAAACAATATTTAGAAGTCAAGACCACGGCATTTAAAACAATGGAAGAAGTAGTGGTGCCCCAAATATTAAAAGAAAATTTTCTGTTATGGGAGGATGGGAGAGAAGAAAAAATTTTGGTGTTTGGCACAAAATTAGGATTGAAAATATTAAGTGCTTGTGCAAGTGAGCATATGCTGTTTGGGGACGGTACTTTTATGGTGACACCAAGTCCATTCAAACAGTTATTCACTATACACATTGATTATTACAGCACAAGGGAGGAGACAAACATAGTTCCAGTAATATATGCATTGCTTCCTAATAAAAGTACAAATACATATGAGCGACTATTTACGTTTCTACGAGATGAACTAAAAATTACAATTAATACCTATAAATGTGATTTTGAACGAGCACAACATAAGGCTATGAACAGAGTGTTTCCGGAGTGTAACATTACAGGATGCTTTTTTCACTATAATCGTGCGGTATGGATAAAAGGAAAAGATTTGAAATTGGATACCACTAAAGGTGGTATTAAACTTTTGAAAATGGCTTCTTATTTACCATTTTTACCATCAAATTTGATATCTACTGGGTGGACTGAAATCATTAATATGGTTGAACATTCCGAGATAGTGCAAAAGTTTGAAAAGTATTTTGTTAGGCAATGGTTATCAGAATCACTTCTTGCTGAGATCAGCACCTGTAACCAGCGACATCGTACCAACAACAGTCTTGAAGCATGGCACGGTCGCTTAAGAAAGAGGATGCGTGCAAACCCTAGCTTATATCTGTTTATAGATTTACTGCGGAAAGAAAGCAAATACCAGGACTCACGAATTAGAAATTCACTATTTGAAAAACAAAAACGAAAGAAATCGGATATTATTTTTGATACTAAATACAAAAAAGTATTAAAGCAATTGAACGAAAATGAGATTTCTATAAGCCACTTTCTGGAAAGTATTGTGCGACTCCGTGATAGATATAAGTAGAGTCCGACCGAAACTGGTTTTCCGGCCGTAACCGAAACTTTCGGCCGTAGCTTCAGTTTCGGCCGAAACCGAACATTCGGTCGGACACTAGATATATTAAGTAACCTTATTTAAATTATTTTGGATTAGATACATCTGAGTGTAAGTATCTACGTGTTTTGTTATCGAGGTTAAATACTTTTTTTTGTTTTTTTTTATTAAATACAAGTTTTAAAACGAATTAAACAACGTATTTTATTTTATATTAATTTACTGTATTTTATTTTACTATGTAGGATTTTTTCTTATTTTTCCCCAAAAGAGATCCCCAAAGATCCTCTAAGGGTCAGTTCACACCGAGACGCGACGCGACGCGACGATGCTTGAAGAGGCCAGTGGTTTTACGATGCGCAGCGCGAAGCCGCGAGATGCATCGCGACGTCGCGAGGCATTTCATAGGTTCGTTTTAAGCCGTGAAACAATTTGACTAGTACGCGTTAGGTCGATTGCACATTTTTGCGTTGTCGTAATCTGTCATAGTATCATTTAGTTCGTGAGTACATTATGACTCTAGCATATTGCACATTTTGACGATGAAGCGTTTTAACCCAAGTACAATTAGACTTCTACTCATTGATGTTCCTGGGCGGTCTGCCTTAGGTATTCAAATGGTTCCTCTAGGCTTAAGAGGAAATGCAGTCGGAGGACGTCAGAGGGTCTGCCGTAGGCAAAATTTACAGGCTGAAGAAGTCTGGAGATTTGCTCTTGATAGGGCTTCGTACTTCGAGTATGTAGTTTATACTTTTCACTTTATAGTTCTGACGGGCAAAGATATATTATCAACTATACAGTTTAACAGCCGATGATATAATAATCACTTTTAGCGGACAAAGATATACTATCGACTATCCATTTCAAAAGCTGAGGATATAATGATCGTGATGTGATCCAGTTCGGCTTATATCGGGTCGGTATCCGAAATATTCAAAATCTAATATCGAAAGAATATTGGAACAGTTTTATTTTTTAATATGGCCTGTGATATGGCTAAATAAGAAAGGTTGAAATATTTCATTATAAGACTTTTTAGGTAAGAGCAACCAAAAAGGTAAAAGCATTAAAAACTTTGTGAAAAATGACAGAAAGAAAATAAATTATGTTTGACATGACATAAATATACAAAAGTAAACAAAGAAAAATATCAATAAAACTTGAGTAAATAGAAGATAAATGGAAATGAGAGCATAAAAACCACGACGGCAAAAGGTTCACAACTAAACCTAGCATGTAAGTACAATTCGGTGTTTCAAAGAACAAAAAGAAATAGAAATTGTAGGCAAAAGCAATCCTCACCAGACATGAATACCACAATGGCTGTAAACATTGGCCACTTGCTGTTACAGCGAACATTGCAGAAATTGAATTGAAATGTGTTTGGTTCCTCATTTAAAAATAGCTTTACTGGCACCAGGGTCGTCGTAATAGTCCTGTTAGCCGTTGGTAATTATACTGCATGTAATGTGCACTAAACTGATTACGATTTGAAACCCATTGGTGCTACACTGGTTCGACAAACACTCGTAGTATATGGTAGTTTCAAATTAAATTTTAGTTTTTTTAGTTTGTTACGTAATTAATCATCATTTCTGACAAGCGTATTTTTATTTAGTCTTCTATATGTATTTTTAATTAGTCTCCTATACAGGGTTAGTCAGAACTAAATGCAAAACCACTCGTGAGGTACTTCTGTACACTCTCACGAACATCTTTTGTTCTACGACTTTTCTGGAAACGCAATACTACGCACATTACTAGAAAAATAATTTTAAAGTTTTCAAGTACTCTCTAACATTTTCCTAACTCTAGGCACAAACGGCGCGGGCGCGGGCGCTGGCGCGATGGCGCGTGGCGCTCATTTTGTCACGGATCGCGCATGTGCCTATAAGTACCTAGGTAGATAGATACATAGGTACTGGTAATGGTCCGTATGTAGATAGATACTCATTTGTATTGTACCTACATACCTACTTTGGTACCTACATACCTACCCAGGTACCTATCTCGAACATATTATGTATGTACTTAAATACTTGGATAAACGATAAGCGATAACTTCTCGTTAGCTGTGTCGTATATCGCTAGCAACAGCTAAGCTAACTAGGTAGGTCTAGGTACGTAATCAAATCACTAATCGTTGGTGAGAGTAAAGGTATTTAAATAACGGAATGATACCTACTACCATACGTACATTGTACGATAGGTACAATAGGTATCTTACAACAATAGGTAAGTAAATATCATAGTCTGGTAGTAGGTATGATTCGATTTTTAAAATCTATCATGCCCGTATTTCTACGAGCCGTTAAAGTGTTACTTTAACAATCGACGACCGTTTATGAAAACGGACTATGAAGTCATAGATACAACTCTTTCGCCCTAGGAAAACGATCTAAAGAGCGCTCTACACTCGCCCGCGATTCTTGCTGTGAATTCACGCCGCGATATGCGCCCCGAACTTCGCGTTTAAATGTGTCTCTCCACACTCGCGAAGCCTCGCAGTATCGTTCGCGGCCTCAAAGAAAATGGATGACGACGTGATTGTCGCTGCTGCGGTGACGCTCTGTGCTATATCATATTACAATTACCTATGTATCAAAAATAAGACACAAAAAAGAGATGGAGAAAAAGACGATGGTGGATGACTCAAATCCATCGCGGGAGAACCAGGTAACATAATCATTTATATAACATATTGGATGTAGACATATTTGGATATTTTGTCTTCGTTTATTTTAATCATTTACCTAAATGTATAATTTATTTTATTTGCTTTTTCTTTCAGTGTCACCATGGATAGACAGTTGAGCGAATTAATTGCTGAACCATCAGGAGAATTTCAAAAGTTTACGAGAATGTCTCAATCGGATTTTGATGATTTATTGAACAAAGTTTTACCAGCGATAGCTAAACAAGATACTCAATTAAGAAAAGCCATCCCAGCTAGAATACGTCTTGCTATTACATTGCGATATTTGGCTACTGGTGATAGTTTTGAAAGTCTCCATTTTTTATTTAAAATCTCACCTCAACTGATATCGAAGATTATTCCAGAGGTATGCCAAGCTTTGAATGAAGCACTAAAGGAGGAAATCAAAGTAAGTAATAAAACAATTTATTATAAAAAGTGTTTAATAATCAATGAAAAGTAATTAGGTATTTATAAATCGAATCATTTATTAATCAAGCGTTATTGAAAGCGTTATCAATCACATTTTGCACATAGTTTGTGGATTCTTGAGTAGCTGGCTGGATAAGTGCATTTGAAGTTATGATAACCTGTGAAGCCGCAGGGGTAGAGGTTTGATCGTGAATGTGAATTTGTGGAGGCGGCGAATAATAAATTGCTGGCTCAGAGTAACTGCTATGTGAAGTTCCTGCTCTCTGGTATGATGTAGTTGGTTCCGAGCACGCCGTATTTGGTGGAAAACCTCTTTGCATTTCATTATTATAATAAGTGGGTGATGGAGAGGGTGATCCGACAGATGACGAAGATAACACTGTAGTACTTTGTTCATGGTGCAAAAACATGTTATATATTTCACACACAAACCGCATTCGTTCATTATCGGGTAATTTTCTTAACTTTTTGGCTATAATTTTTCCATGTAAGTCACATTCATCATCTTCTTGAATTCGTCGATTGTTCATAGTTTCTTTTAGTGTAGAAAGAGCATCTTTGACTGTTTCTCCAGCAGCTAACAATTCTGCAGGGTTTTTACGACGACGTACTGTTGGTGGTCTTAAAGGTTGACTATCTACATTACTACCCAAACTGTCCTCCTCCCCTTCATTGGCACAAACAGATGGTGATTCTTCCTGAAAAAAAATATAATAATGTATTTTTTTTATTTTTACAGATGCCATCGAGTCCGGAAGAGTAGAAGGAAATTGAAAAAGGATTTGCACCTAAATTTCCGCGTGCTATAGGAT
Organism: Idaea biselata; assembly: GCA_958496205.1. Lineage (NCBI taxonomy): Eukaryota > Metazoa > Arthropoda > Insecta > Lepidoptera > Geometridae > Idaea > Idaea biselata. Next base: position 16,504,375 of record OY292402.1, read on the forward strand.
CTATTGATGGAAAACATATCGTTATTGAATGTCCAATTGATTCAGGATCGGAATATATTAATTACAAGAAAACATTCAGTATTGTATTGTTAGCTTTAGTGGACAGCAATTATAATTTTATTTTTGCAGACATAGGATGCCAAGGTAGAATAAGCGATGGTGAGGTATTTAGAAATAGTTTATTATGGAATAAAATTTGTCATAATGAATTAAATTTACCTACACCACATCCATTGCCAAATTCAAATAAAGATATGCCTTACGTTTTTTTGGGAGATGGGGCTTTCGCACTCACAGAACATGTAATGAAACCTTATCCTGGTAACCATGATTGGGGAACCCCAAAACGTAAATTTAATCAAAGGTTATCTAATCTAGTGCTAGAGTTGTAGTGGAGAATACGTTTGGAATACTTGTAACAAGATTTAGAATATTTAAAAAACCAATCCAATTAAATCCGGAAAAAGTAAAACTTTTGACATTAACGTGTATATTATTACATAATTTCTTAAGGAAAAGTTCCTCTTTAAGCATTTATTCACCACACGGAACAGTGGACACTTATGATGAGAACAACACCTTAATTACGCCTGGTTTATGGAGGAATGAAATGGAAAGAAATTGCGCCATTCGTGATATACCTAACTTACCACGCCGAGCCGCTCTGAACGCTCGTGAAATAAGAGACGAGTTCACAAACTATTTTCAAAATAATTAATTAAGCATTAAAACATATTGAAATAAATTTATACTTACAGTATTTATTGTTTGTTTACATTGAACACCTTCTCCCAGAAACGAGTTCATAATATCGAACGCAAACCAGATGGGTTTATATATTTCACTTGAGCTTGCCCCACTGTGAGTGGAATCCTTAACTTTCTTTCTATAACTGGACATAAGTGAATCCTTTTTTTTTTCAATTCACCCACAGGAATATTCAAAATGTCACTTATCCGCGTCCAGGCATCGTGGACCTTATTTTTATTTTTATGGTCCTTGTGTTTGGACTCCCAAAGTATTATTTCGGATTGAAAACACTCAATAAATTTTAGCTCAAGTTCATTATTCCATGTAGTACTCATTTTAAAAAATTATCGTTAAGTAAATACGCAATAATGCACAACCACTTGCGGCGGCGTCTTCTCAGCTACTGAACTGCGAGTGTAGATGCGTTCGCGTTCGCGCGCCGTGAACCAAGCGCGAACCTTTGTCGCGGGACAAAAAACCGACAACGAACGGGGAACGGCGCGAAGCGTGAACGTGAACGCGCGAAGCGTGAACGTGAACGCGCGAAACCATCTACACACGCGTTTCGCGGCCTTTCGCGGCGCGAGTGAAGAGCGCGCTTTACGATGAGACACACATACTGACTCCGCTCCTCGCTCACAGTAGAACGCGGGCATAAACTGTTTTTTTTAACAGAGTAGTTAGTATAAACAGTCACCAATTGAATACCTGTTTGTACTACTCTAATCAAACTCTACTTTAGTTTGGCGGCTGAGTCCACTATTCCTTCATACTTAACCAGGCTTAGGACTGGCTGCATTAATAAAACACTGGTGGGTAGGTACCTATGTACAGAGTCAATTACATACCATATTTACTTATGTACCGATTCAAATGTAATGGAATGAATCAAATACCTAAGTATATCTACCTTTAAATTAATTAAAACTCTACCTGCGTTGTCGCTCAAGTAGGGCAATGACATCTGCAGTAGTAGGTACCTACCTACATAGCTTAGGTATAAATAACATTATTGTTCACAAACTTACCTGGCTTTGGTGTTTATTTTTAGTGCAGGCGTATTTAAAAAGTGGAATCAGCTTATTTACAATAATTGAAATGATTTACATACCTATGTACCTATTTACAAGTCACTTCTAATTGTCAAATCCATTGGATGACGATGACTATCACGCACAAAACGTTCAAAATAATCACCGCCACGTTCCACACACGCATTGCACCTAAACATTAATTGTTCATTCACGCGGGATAACACTGCCGAATTTTTAATTTGTTCGAATGCCGCATTAATTTTGTTTATAAGCATGTCACGGCTCGTAACTGCTCCACCACTGTACACTATGGACCTCACGTGTCCCCATAAGTAAAAGTCCAACGGAGTAAGGTCCGGTGACCTAGGTGGCCATGCTACGGGCCCGCCGCGACCGATCCACCGGCCAGGATATTCCCTATTAAGAAGGTCTCTAACGCGGCGCGCGTAATGTGCTGGTGCTCCATCTTGTTGATACCACATGTATCACAAACGTTTAAGGGAATATCCTCTATCAGGATGGGTAAAGTGTCTACTAAGAAGCTTAAATACGTGTTCCCATTTAACCTTTCTAAAATGACAGGCCCTAGTAAGACATCGCCGATAATCCCTGCCCACACATTTACCGTGAACCGGTGCTGGAAATTATGTGGCCGGGGCTCGTGCGGATTTTCATAGCACCACAAATGTTCGTTCCTAGTGTTTAATAGTCCCACTCGGCCAAACGTTGCTTCGTCCGTAAATAATATTGGTGGCCTTTCCGAAAGGAGCCAGGTACAGAAGGCTACTCTAGCGGGTTTATCCTGTTCACTTAGCTCCTGCACTCGCTGCAGGTGAAAAGGATATTTCCCTTCACCATGAACGGTCCTCCACGCAAATGACTGCGACACATTAAACCGCCGAGCTGCATCGTTAGTGCTCGCTGCAGGATAATCTTCAAAAAAGTCGAGAATATTTTCTTGTTCTGCAGTGGAACGGGTTGTACGAATACCAGTGTCAACCATTGTATTAGGTCGAAACTGGCCGTAGTCTCGCAAACGCTGCGTAGCGGCAAGCATAGTTCGGCGGTCTGGTGTCGGGATATTTGGAAACAACCACGCGTATTCCCGGCAGGCTTCCGACACGTTGTCATCACACCTCGCAAGTACCCGTACCATTTCAGTGTACTGGACATTCGAGTATCGAAACGGCATTGTTCGTAGCGAAATATGTTCGCACTTCTCTCGCGAATTGAACAACACTGGTTGTCCGCCCGCAGTGTGCGCGAGCGGCGGGCGGGCAGGTGCGGGACGGGGTAGGTGACCCCCGCGCCACCGCGCGATGCGCGTCCGCCGATCGGTGGCTCGGCGCGCGTGTCGGTGTTGTAAAAAGACAGCGCGGTGCCCTTTGTACTTTGACTCGTCGCGCCGCCTTTGTACTTTGTATCATCGACACAGCGCGGCGCGCTGCGCGATCTACCTACCTAGTATCCCTCGCTGTATGTATAGTTATTAGTCTCCATAGAGTTTATCGGTTTTTAGACATAGGAAAATATTTTTTTTAGTTTTGTATGAATTTTTCTTTTAAGAATTTGCAAAAGTCGTAGAACAAAAGATGTTCGTGAGAGTGTACAGAAGTACCTCACGAGCGGTTTTGCATTTAGTTTTGACTAACCCTGTATATGAAAACATGTAACTGGTTTTTAGTAGTCCTTCTTAGCTATTAAGCTGTTTATGTATAAATTACGTTAGCGGCAGTCGGAGGGTGAGAAAAAACCCGAAAAATGATTCATAACTCATTTATTGAGTTAAATCCTAAAACTATGTTACATTATTACTTATAATTAATTAACCTAAGGTGAGACCTAACCGAAGTGAGGTGTAGGAATGCTCGATGTTTGACGGTACGCAGCTACTGCGATCGAGGTCACTGCAATTCAGCACTTTTCGTCGGTGATTATTGCGACATAGAATGTGGCGTGACTTCGCTTGGACGATGGCTCACGATATAGAGCGCCAGGATATAACATATAACTGTTTCTTTTCCCATTAAATAAAAATAAATAAATATTTACTAAACTTTTCATTGTCATTGTTTTTCCTGTACTCGGTGGGCCATAGAAAGTAGATTATTTTTCTTTTTTGCCAATGTAAATGCATTAATTTCGTTCAATTGTAGTAATTCAACTAAGTTTTCCTTACCTTCATGTATCGTTGCGTACGTGTTTGCATCGGGATCATGTTTTTTTCGAGTCGAGTCGAGTTGTTTTGCTCTCTCGATTTTCTACTGGCTTGATTCTTGAAATACCAATGTTTTGGAAATTGATATTGCTGTCTTAATTCTGGTGTCAAAGTTTCTGCTAAATTGCATGGTAATGCCTTCAGGCGACTCACAAAATAGCTTCGTAGCTTCTCCGTCAAAAGCTTTGTTTTCACTAGTGATGGGTCAACTCGGAAAAAACTCGACTCGAGTCAACTCGAGTTAAAATGCACGTAACTCGAGTCAACTCGAGTTAGTAGCAATAGCTTAGCCAGATAAACGTGTTTTTTAGTTTACCATTTTATGCAAAAACTACTGAACCGATTAGGATAAAACTTGGTATGTACGCAGCTGGAGATCTAAGTTGTGGCATATGTTACTTTTTATCCCTATATTCCTACGGGATCTCGACATTCAATTCCAATACTCCCACGAGATCGAGACTTAGCTACACGGTTTCATCTGGAGCTAGATTAGTTCATTATATAATTTTACTAGCTGCGCCCCACGGTTTCACCCGCGTAAGTCCAGATCCCGCGGGAATTACGGGATAAAAAGTAGCCTATGTGTTATTCTAGGTGTCCAACTATCTATATTCCAAGTTTCATCGCAATCGGTTCAGTAGTTTTTGCGTGAAAGAGAAACAAACATCCTTACAAACTTTCGCATTTATAATATTAGTAGGATTTATCATTCAGTCCATCTAGTCTTATCATTACTAAAGTTAGGGGAAATAGGACTGCAATAAATAGTCATTTTTCAAATCAAATTTAGGTATATTTATTTTTTTAGTATACTTGCTTGTTTTATCTTTGTTCTACTTACGAGTAGTTAGTACTATTATACTAGTAGTCTTTATTATACCTATACAGTCTTCACAGAGTACAATCAGTCTAATCATGCTATCAATAGTTTACTTAATTGGTAATCAGGATACCAAATATTCCTAAAATTATTTAACAAGATAGCGTTACTACTTATTTTACATTAAACAAAAAATTTGGATTGTAGGTGAAATACTTTTTGGTGTTGTTTCAGTTGTTTCTGTAGAAACATTATAAACTTCTATATTTAATTAATTAGGTATTTTAACGAATCAGAATAATAATACAAAAATACTTAATAACCACATGAAATAATTACCTAAATGAAAGGACGGATCATTTGGTCAGAATTATAACATACATACCTACATGTAACAAAAAAACTAAGCACTAATAAAATGAAAAAAATCTCTCCACAAAATTATTTTGGATACATTAAATAGTTAAAGTAACATTTAGTAATATTTACCATAAAACTCAATAAACTAAAATAATACCCTCTGGTATCTTAACATAATCATATCTTTAAAGATAAAGGTAGGTAGGTAGTGCCTACCTTCCCACCTTAAAGTTAGAAAAAAATAACAAAAAAATAGGAAACTACAACGTAAATATTTTAAATAAAAATGTAGGTAAAAATAAAAATTAGACGCTGTTTAGAAAAAGGATTTGGTCAATTTTTTTTGAAGATAGACGATTTCTTCTTTCATTACATAACATTCCAGCTTTTGAAAATAAGCGCTCTGAAGGAACTGATGTTGCAGGTATACATAAGTATTTTAGCGCAATCTTGAATAATGCCGGAAATAGACACTTTTTTTCATACCAAAACTGTAGTGGGTCGCATTTTCTATCAAGATAGGGTAATTCAATGTACTGTTTGACCATCACAGCGGCTGAAGTGTATGGCGTTGGCTGGCCACTGCCTTCCGATATCTTTTTATTAATAACTCCCCAAATTTCATCATTTTCTATATTGTTATCATCAGAAGTACTAATAGGAGTAGTAGTATTACTAGGACCAGGAGTGGATAAGTCTTGTTCCTCTTCCAAATTTGATATCTCATTTATTATCCACATTTGAGCATTGTTGGCATTACATTCTAAGGAAAAACCTCTTTTCTTAAAGCGTGGGTCAAGAAAGGTCGCTTTTGATGCTGTCCTATTAGTTTCATAAACCCCAAGTCTTCTTTCAATAACAGTAGCAAGAGTACGTTTTAAGTACTTCCCTAATTCTGTAACTGGACTCTTGCTATTTATGCTCCTCCGTAATCCAAATACAAGAGGAATGACAGAAGACAGACAGGTAGGATAATGTTCTCCTGATAAAATTGCAGTCACCTTCTCAAAAGGATGTAAGAGCGCCATCACGTCTTCTGTCAATAACCACTCATTGGAATCTAGATTTGGCGGAGGTGAATCAAGCAGCGGCATTGTAGCAGAAAGTGGAATCTTAACTTTCAATAGGCGTTCTAGCATAAAAAACGTGCTGTTCCAGCGAGTGCGTACATCTTGCTTAAGCTTTAAAACATCAACATTCAGTTGCTTTTGCATGTTAAGTAAAGCATATGAAGATTTCGTGCTATGTTTAAAATGCGAAACAATTGCTCGACATTTAGCGAAAAGCTGTAATAATTGACTGTTGTTAGCGATAGAAGAATTTTCGACGAAACTGACTGTTTCTTTCTCTATACAATCTTTGACTGCGAGATTAAGCGTATGAGCAACACAAAAATGATTTCGTTTTTGCAAACCTTCACTTACTTCTTTTTTCATTGCTGCAGCGTTATCTGTAACAATAACCACTGTTATTTGACTTATTTGCCATTTGTCCAATACTTCTTGAATAGCACTCGTGATGTGTAGGTGGTCGTGGTTCTCAGGTAATTCTGAAGCGGCAAGAACAACCGACTTCAGTTTTATTTCTTTAATAAAATGCGCCGTCACACTTATGAAGGATTTGTTGCTGTCTGACGACCAGATATCGGAAGTCAAAGCTAAATAGCAAACGTTCTCTAAATCACTTTTTAATGACTCAGTCTCAGATTTAAATTGTTCATCGATCATAAGTCCTAATTTTTTTCTAGTGGGAAGTTTATAATCTGAATTCAGAGCGTTTGTGTATTGCCGAAACCCGTCGTTTTCCACTATTTGTAAGGGTTGATAATCTTTGACGATCATTTTTAATAAAGCATCGTCACCTGCTTTTTGTGTGCCTTTTTTTGGTATGACCAGGCGAGTTTGACAAGGCCTTGACCTTTTTTGAAATGGCTCAGACTCCGATGTAGATGATGTGGATGGCGTTTGATGTTGTTCAGCAAAACTTGGATGTTTCTTTCTAATATGATTTAATAACGTCGATGTGTTATTGATATAATTGGGACAAGTTGGTTTGCCAGGAGAAAATATGGTGACTCAAAAGACACTATATAAAAATTAAAACAAAATACCTAACAAAACTTAACTTAAATCTAATAATGAGATCAATTTTAAATCTTGAGATCAATTTTCATTAATGTTAATGGGATGTTTAAATTCGAATAAAGTCTGCCCGCGTTTGACTTTGGTTTCAGGCTTTTCAATAATTTGGACTATGTCTCTGTAATCGACAAATGACATATCAGTTTTGTCCAAACGAAAGATCTTAGCGTTCTTGACGTTTCTCAAAAAAGTTACAAATATGTCAACATCATCGTCCAAGTTATTGACGAGACAGGCATATCTGTAGACTTTCTTTTTCACAGCATGCACGTTGACAATTAAAAAGTCTCCACAACATACTCCACAGTTTTCTTTGTTTTGTTGCTTTGAAGTGGATGGTTTTTCGTCGTCATCCGAATGGTTAGGTGTATTATATACAACTTCGTACAAATTGTTGTGTCGTGGTTTAGTCAAATCTATTAGCTTCATTTCTTTAAGTGGAGATTTCTCAGAGCTCTTTAAATTAGATAAAGGAATATCTTCATCAGAAGAAACAATGTTTTTAATAGGACTACCGTCATCGTTATTTGCTGTCGCCGTGGAAATGGGCTGATAAATTTTAGGCGACAAACACTGGCAAAAACCTCTATTGCAAAAACAACTCAAATTTCTGTAGTGCAGCTCGCCATACACTTTGGTAAATATTTGATAAACCTGTAATGTACCTCTTAATGGTATGATATTACTTGGTAACTGTTGTGTAATTCTTTCTATATCATCTGGTAAAATAAGGAAAAGTTTTATCTTACTTTGATCTTTAAGCTCTTTGTAAAATTGCTCCGCATCCACTATGTCCCGTCCAGTAGCTACAATATGATCCGCTTTTCGTTTTAGGAAACCACCAACACCATCAGCAGGTCCTTTCCCGTGTCCAGCTTCAAAGAAAGACCACGTCACTGCTGTAAATCCGTAATCCATAAAAGGTTTCGTTGAAACTAAAATAAAAATTTTGTTTCTGTCGATACTGACTGAATGTCCATCTGTATAAAAGTGGACGGTTTTTATTGCTCGATTTTTACTTATATCTAATAGAATTGGATGCAGGTGAGCCCATATCGCTGCAGGTTGATGATTGGTTGAGGCGGATATAGTACAATAAGATTTACTTTGTATATCGTTTTTTCATCAGGGACGTAAACCACCACCGTGTGCAGAGAAACTTGCTTCCTTGAACCACCAAAATGATGCGCTTGAATTTCTTGATAGTGTTTACAATTATAATTTTCACTTAAATCAGCTACAATCATTACTTCGTCTAACTGTAAATTATTCAATGCCAACTGGAAGTTCTTGAACTGTATTTTCATATTGTAGATATGTTTTTTAAATAACTTAAATTCTCTTTTAAAGCTTTCCATAACATTTTTAACAAGTCCTTCCTTCATTTGTTTCACATTTTTTATAGCTTTTATTAATTTTCCATCTTTTTCATATATTTCTTCCTGTCTACCCCATTCAAACCATTTTATATTTTCTGTATCCCTAGTTAAATCATGCTTCAATTCCTTGATACCACATTCTTGGCATGTTCCATACATACATGCTTGAAGATTTTGATCGCAAACCGTCGACAAAATAAGTATGTTTAAATCGTCAGTCTCAATCACACGTTTTCTTTTAATTGCCTGAGCTTTATAGGCGATGTTTACATGCAATTTGCATAGACACATTTTACGTCCATCTACTGAAGGCATCATAACAAAAAATGGCTTATTTTTAGTGAAATAATAATACGAACACTTTATGTCTGGATTCTCTTGTTTAAATATTTTGTATAAATTTTTCATTGTATCTAATAAAAATCTTTTCTGTTCCTTTGTCTTATTTCTCGTCACTGTTTCTTTTTTACCTGCAGTTGCTCTCGATATGTCGTCTCTAATAAAAAAATCTTGCAGTATTTTCTTTAATTTTGTGACGGTTTTTCTTACTCTTAGAGTGGTTCTTAATTTTCCTTGTAGCCCTAAAGATTCTTTTATTATTTCTTCTTTGGAACTCCCGTCAATGTTATTGAAAATATGTTTAATTAACTTCTTTTCTTGGTTTTTCTTAATTTTTTGGTATCTCTCTCTAATGGCATTTGTTAGCATTTTATATTTAACTTGACTGTCAAGTTTTGGTTCTTTCTTTGGCATATATTTTTTTTCAGTTCTTTGAAGACGTTTTTTGTATTTTTCACACTTCTGCTTCATTTTTTCTATTTTCTTTTTCAATTTTAAATTTTCTTTGTACATCTTTGACCGATTTGTTTTCACTCTTTTTTTCTCTCGCTTATTTTTGGTTGAAATTGGTGGTTGAGCATTTTGAAATTCAGGAATAATTGGTGAAATAACTCCGTCCAGTTGCTGTATGGGAGGAGAGTCAGGAGGTGTAACATCTAGAATATTTTTGAGATTTTTCTTATTTTGCCTTAGGTTTCTTTTTCTTAGTTTCCAGATGACCCGTGCGTTGAATTTTTCTTTTGGTGTGAGTTCTTGCACTAGCCTTTTTTTTGCATGATAGTTTTCTCTTTTCTTTCTTTTATATTCTTCGTATTTTTCTGGATCCTTCTTCAACTTCTCCTTATATCTTCTCTGCTTTTCAGCTGGTGTTAATGGCGGCATTTTATCTGAAAATAAATATATAAAGCAATAAGCAATACAAAAAAAGTGGTGAAAATCAGTCTGTCATATTAAATTTAACAATCAAGCAATGGTAATTAATAAAGTACAGTTACAACTTCATAAAATTATTTTCTGATATCAAACAAAACAAATATCTACCCAAATATTATAAAAAATAATGAAAAGTCTCTTGGGTCGCCACAAATTGTCTCTTGGATAACCTTGTTAGTAAGCCAGGGGACCAGTAACTCAGGAGACATTTAATAGTAAAAGTATTTTTTATCAAATAATGACTTAAAATGTGGGATAAATGATCAATCTAGTGCCATAATAGACTATATTTCTATTGAATTAAGCATTAAAATATGTTATTTATTCAAAATACTTACGAAAATACGGAGTCACCCAGCGTACGCACACTAGAGACACCTTGCCTCTCTCCGAGCCCCGGGCGATAGCCGAGCGAACGTAACTTCACTCGGTTCGCGAAGTCGATCACGTGGTACGCAGAACGCTTTTCAATTGGTTAGATAAATCGTAGTGCTATCTCGCTTCAACTGACGCAGTATTGTATTTGGTAAGTCAGGAGACATCAATAATACTATTTCATTAGGGACACATAATTAGGATGTTGTTATCAAATACTTAATTAATTTTTAGATATATTATGACGAAATATGTTAACTATGGACTTTATTTTCACTACTGAAGGTATTAAATTTATGACGCCCATGAAGTTTTTTTAAGCCAGATTACAAAGTTGAATGACAGTTGTTACTAGGGACAGTCAATATTTGTATGGGAACTCAAAATGGTCTCTTGGGTTACCAACAAAAAAACAATAAATGAGTAAAAATTAAACAGCTGAATGATTTAATTTATTCCCTATCAATCTAATTTATTGTTAGCGTTGTTGAAAATATTAAGTAAGCTTAGTTCAGCTGTACAAAAATATGGAAGTACTAAGGACAGCCAATAACAAAAAAAGTTGATTCACCCATCACATAAATAGGTATAAAATAAAACTGGCCACTCTCTTTGCGTATTTGCTGCGTACGTTTGAGTAGGTAGGTAAAAGTTCATATGAGGCATTTGTCACATTCGAGTCATTATTAGGATTTCCAGGCAATTAACGGTTTTTACGAGATTCTATGTTCGTCGCATCTGTTTTCTGCACTGGCACATCATTGAAATTTAAGTTAAAAATAAAAGTTTCATTTTTAAGTATTGCTCAGCAATATTTTTATCCATTGGAGTAATAGTTCCATCAAAAACTTCGTTACATTCTATAAGACTAGGTGGGCAATTTAGAACTGCCCTTGCGCTGGTTGCTTGCGGGGAAGTAATGATTTTGAAAGGGATTTTGAGGAGTGGACTGTATAGAATGGAAGGGTGGAAGATTACGAAGAAGAAGGACTTGCTCACTCCTCACTCTCACCTGGTTTCACCTTCTGGCGCGAGAGGGCCTAGGCTAACGGCCCAGGGTTTGGGAGCGGGCGGTGCGGTGCACCCGACCACTTGGTTGCTTCCTTTATTGTAGTACACCTTAGATCTAACACTGATTTGAGGTTACGCGGCGAGAATCGAACTATTTTCACTGTTTAACGTATTTTTGCGGGAATCACTGTTCGTTGGTTTATAGTTAAGTTCGAACTGAGAACGACGTGTTGTCTCTCCGTTGGCGGGGTTCGCGCGACGCGCATACGTCTATCTTCTTTCTCGCTCCAACTTGCAGCGTTGCGTGAGCAATGAAAGGGATAGGGAATGAGGTAGGAAAGGATTGAATTCGCGCGCGGTATTTAAATTAAATATACTAATTTGGAATAATTCGATAATGGCGCGAGCAAAGACTTTGTTCTTTGTTTAATTCGATTTCTTTAAATTCTTTATTATTTTCCTAATAACGGTTTAAAGGAAGTGCAGCTGCTTATGCACTTCCTTCAAATTCTTCTTTAGACGGACAATATCCATACATTGCCAAGTGGGTAAAGAAATATGTATTCATTTGAATGTATGTTGGGACATACCTTATCAAAACTAGTAAGAATAAAAATCATAAATATGCATTGTAACTCTAATTAAAAACAAACATAAATCAAACCTCTTTATAAAAATGAGTTGATGGACATACATTATGAAAGCAAAGTAGCGGGTATAATAGCTCTGCAACACTGATTGGCAGTAAATGCTAGAAGTAAACCCAGAAATTCTATTCATTGTTGCAAATGATAAATTAGTTGACAATTCCTGGGTTTACTTCCGGTAACGAAACATCACCGGACTTGGCATTTGCTGCAAGTGACAGTCGTGAGCTTAGAGCATAACCTGCACCGACCCTGAGATGTCATGGTCATGAAATGACCCACACTGTCAAATCGCGAGGACTCGACGGGAACTGGCTGTATCGCTTTTTGTGGTCGTTTTTTGATGTCGAGTGGGTCAATCACAGCACGTCTATTCTTTTTGAGTCCTTCATAGATTTCGTACCTAAAAGTCTTCAAGGGCATAGCCTTTTTTTTATTTTAGTACAATCATTCCTGTAAGATAGCCATGCATTGTTGATGCATATATCAAGCAGCTGGGCAAATATGCCGATATACTAACGTTGTGTACTGAAAGGAGTTCTGTATAGCGAGATGAGCATATCCGCCAAATCTACACCACCCATATGTTTATTATACTCTTTGACCACTTGTGGACAATTGACTTCAACTTTTTGTTTGGCGTCTTTGCAGTAGCGTTTGATTTTCTCTACCGGTTCTGCACCTACATAAGTACTGACCAACGTTACAACTTTGTTGTCATTCCAACGCACAACTGCCAGGCGATTTTTGTCACAAACTGCTTGGTCATAAGCTCCTCGAGGCTTTTTCTTCATTTCTTTTTCCGTACGTAAAACTGAATCTGCTCCTCTCAGTCTATTTTTTCTGATGGTGCCCAATCCAAAAATGCCGTAGTTTTCTCTCAGTACGTAGAAGAGTTCTGGGCATGAAAAAAAATTGTCGCAGAATACAAAAGCTGGTATTTTTTTTTATACTTTTGCACAAAGCAATGACTACTTGAGCTCCAAAGCCTAGCGACAATTCTTCTTCTGTGAAATATGGAACCTGAAAGTGTCCTCTCCTCCGTACAGGATAAAATCGTAGATCATACCTGATATTCCAGCTCTGATAAAGTTTTTGAAACCCCATTTATTGGGTTTGTCTGTCATGTATTAAAAAAATTAAATTAAATTAAGATTCATTTATTTCAGGCCCATACATAATACACCCATACATAAATATTAAAATGTCACAGATAAAATTAAAAGAAAGTAAATAATAAGTCATTAAAAAATCAAAAATATACGTACAAAAAAGAAGAACAAAAAAAAATACTTTCAAATATAGCAGGTATTAAAATAAAAAATGTAAAAATATTAAAATGTCATAAGATATTAAAAAATAAAAATTAAAAGAAAGTCAATAAACCAATAATACTAATAATAAATAGGTAATTTAAATAATAGAAAATGACAAATTATTTAAAAAAAAAAAAAAAGAACAACTACAACCGAATCCCCTACCTCACCTGCAAGTGAATCATGCAGCATAAAAGATGTCGACGTGCCTCCTGAAGTGCGCAAGAGTCTTTTATTTAGCGAAGTACTGACTGCACAATTAAAAGAAAAATCCAGTAATTTAAGAAAAAAATCCAAAGGGAAAGTCTTTCAAAAATGTATTAGCGGTAGTATGTTACGTAAATATAAATTGCTTCATATGGCTAAGAGTTTTATACCAAAAGAGAAGATCTGTACATCGATTCTGAAGTCTGATACCAAAACTCGTGAGGTTGTTTTGAACGCGGAAGTTCGTGAAAAAGTTAAAGATTTCTTCCAAAGAGACGATGTTAGCAGGATGTGTCCAGCCAAGAGAGATTTTGTGAAGAAAAACGGTATTAACCCTTAAATGCATAACAGCGTATTTTCAATCGGAAAAAATATATGTACCTATTATAAAAAGTGGTCTAGATTGCCGGAAAAATAAAATAAAAAATCCAAAAAAAAATTATACCTTTTATTTAAAAAAAACCTACAAGTATCGTTTTCGATACAATATGCATTAGTACACTATAATATACTACAGTATAATATAGTGCATATAGACAAACATATTAGATATTGACAGAGCTGTGGAATACTGTGTAGCAGTCTTTTGACTTTTTTGAACACAAATGGACGTTACATTTAGCACATTTTATGATGCTGAGTAAATGGCAAGAGGGCATCATACATCTACCTCTGGTTTCTGTCCTTATCTGGCTGTGATCAATTTGATCCAATCTGACTTCAAGTGGAGGCAATGTTTGGCACGGTTTATTCCTTCGCATTTTAGGTGGTGGCCCTTGTGATGTGCTGGATGGGCTGCTAGTGCTCGGGCGCCCTCTGGCAGCAGCTGGAGCATACTTGCACAGCGTATCGACCAGTTCCGACCTAAAATCAGCTAGATTCAGTATAGTTTTCTGTGGCACACCATTTTTAGTGGAAACTTTTTTGTATGGGATCCAGGCATTGATAACGGATAAATCCAACAGATGATAAAATATGCGCAAGTACCATTTTCTGCTTTTCATACGGATTTTATACCTTCCTAGAAAGGAGTCCATCAAATCAACGCCCCCCATGTGAGCATTATTTTCTTTGATCAATTTGGGGCATGGAATGGGAATCCGACGTTTCTCTTTTTTATCGAACCTATCAATATTCTCTACAGGCTCGGCTCCTACATATGTTGACGCTAATATAACTTGTTATCCTTCCAGCTTACTGTGGTTATATCTACGCCTTCGAAATTAGTGACATATTCATCATATAAACCTCGGGCTACTGTATTTTTCATAACATCCTGTTTTGATGGAAGCTTGCATGACTTACCCAAGCGGTTTCGTTGTATAGTTCCCAAGGGAATTCCCTCTTTAGCTAATACGTATAAAAATTGTCAAAATAGACAATGTGGTTTCGTTGCCTTGGAACTACTCTGAGAAGATTCAGTACTGTTTGCCCTACCACTCCAACATAGGGTTCATTTGGCAATCTATCCTCAGCCTCTTTTCCAGCATAAATTTGAAATTTGTATGCATAGCCCATCAAATTACAGAGGACTAATCAATTTGAACCCCCATTTGTGGGGTTTGTTGGGAAGGTATTGTTTGAGGAAATGGCCTATTTTGGTTGAGCACATTTGCTCATCTATGGATAATCTTTGTTCTATTGTAAGGCTTGAAAATTTTGCGTTGAGATGCTCTATTATTGGTCTAAGTTTGTGAAGTTTATCATGGTGAGAATGACTAACAGGTAAGTGATTTTCATTGTTGTTGAAATGGTGAATCTTTCTAATTTTCTCAAATTTGTTTACCGGCATTGCATCTTTGATAGGGCTGAAACCAAACTTTGCGGACCAGTAGGATCGTGTGCTGGGATAGTGGTATACAGACATAAATATGAGGATACCTTAATATTTACGCAGGTCTGATATTGTTAGAGAATCCGGCCTATCTGGTTTTATCTGAACAGCATAACGAGTAGTTTCTGTCACAATTTTTTCGAAAATATCATTTGTAAAAAAGTAGGTGAAGAATTGATATGGACTTTGCAATTCCATCACCGCTGGAGAAAGTTCCTCGTTTCCTCCGAATTTGACTGCATCCTCATTATAAATAAGTGATTGCTTTTTCCATACCAAATTCCTTGTATTCATGCTAAAAGCCTGAGGTTCTGAACTAGTACCTGGTAATGGTGATTGGTCATCATTGTTTATCAAAGGAGGGTCCTCTTCATCGATCCCAGTTGGAACTTCATCTATGACCTCGTCTTCTTGCTGATTTTCAAGCTCTCTCATCAACTCTTCCCGAGACTTATAGTACGGCATATCGTCTTCGTCTGATTCTAACCCGTCATCTGATATCTCGCCATTTTCTAAACGCTGAAGCAGATTTTCTATCTCCCTTTCTGAAAACAACACCATATGCAAAACCAAACATCCAACAAGCTCAAAACGCAACAAAAAAATAACTACAATCACTTTTTCTAAGATTCCAAAAAAGAACGTTAGTGCATGATGTATCGAAATCGATACATGGATAAAAACAAACTTTGACAAACAAATATAACATAAAAGTGCAAAATACAAACATCTGCGTATAGATTTCAGACTTACCTTCCATCCTGGTATTTTTTCAAGAAAAAATATTCGTAATTTCCCGTTATGGCACCAGATACAAATTTAAAATTTTCACAACAACTACTTGCTTGCGACCATAGACATTGTGAGTAAAGAAAAGAAAGGCAAATTGTCAAAACTGTCACATGTCAAATTTGTTTTTTTTTTTAGTAATAGGTAACGAAACGATTGGACATTCTATCTGACAGGTCAGTTTAAAAATAGAACCGTGACTAATTTGTTGTAAGTTTTTTAATTTGTTCAGTTTAAGCTCGAAATTTTCGTGTCTAACACATAAACAAGATTCCCTGTCTCTTAGTTTTGGAGCTACCACTCAAAATGGTTTTGCTCTTAATAATGTTGAATAAGGCAAATTTATTCCAGTTTCGTTAACGAATTTTGGAGTCAGTTCTTTTACTGAGAATAAAAGGAGTCGTTTATGTTTCTTAATACCGTTTTTCTTCACAAAATCTCTCTTGGCTGGACACATCCTGCTAACATCATCTCTTTGGAAGAAATCTTTAACTTTTTCACTTTTCTCTGTCAGTCACCTCAGTAAGGTTTTTAACTTTCTTTTCTGCCTTTTTTTCTGATAGTACGTTCTATCCTTAGCCCTTTTTATTTCTTTCTTCCTTCGTCATCTTGTCTAAAAATTTTCTTTTTCTGGCATTAGCTTTCTTTCGTTGTTGCAGGTAAGCTGAACTATTTTTTTTTACTTGCTTTTTCGTACGTTTTTTATTTTTTTCAGCCTCATGAGACTCCATATTGCTAAAAAACAATTAAATATTTATTAAAAATTATGTTAAAACCACATACTCTAAGTAAATTAACCAATAGCTATAATAAAAAGGCGTGTTTATTTGAAAACGTCATTTCGGGAACGTACTCATCATTCCGAGAACGCTGCGTCAAGTCCGAGAACGTACCCGAAATGACTGTTCCCTAAATGATTTTTCAAATAAATGCGCCTTTTTCAGACGGCAGCCATCTTAGACGTTCTGTTTGGGTCGTGTTATTGTAAAAATTTGAGGTTACTAATTGCTATTTCACACTAAAACAAGTATTTTTCAATATACCGAGTTGATAAAAGCATTCCCGGTATGATGATGAATTGATGTACGGTCTACAAATAATGAATTGAAAGCTTCTTACCACTTATTTTAAATTGTTTTGGCGAAAAACTCTCTCTGCGGCCGTTTGCTGAAGTGGTTCACATCACTATACCACAGACAACTAAAGATTACGTTCAAAAACTAAATATTTTCGGAAAGTCAAAATTTTGTTCACTGAAATGACGCATACATTGCTGGACACAACATTTTTACTTGATTTTATTTAATTTATTTATTTTACTTTTATAATGAATAAATTAAATAATATTCGATAAAGTTGTAGTCCATTAAGGTAAGAAAAAGTGTTAACTTTATTTTATGAATATTTTCAATGTTAGATTCTGAACATTGCTACATCGGACGCGTTCTCGAAATGATTTTTGTAGGTATTTTTTCCAATAATAATAAATAAACTTTTATTTTTCAATATAACGTAGTATGTATAGTTAAAATGAAGAGAGGTAAGTAATATTTAGAATAACAATTTGCTAAAATAAACTAAATTTAGACATTTATTTGCTGGCAAAGCTAATTCTCCACCTTGGTGATTTTGAGCCAGTTACTTCTCTAAGACCATTTATTACAGGACCAGGTGTGATTAGCAACATATTGAATAAATCTCTATTTGTGGCAATACGTGAACATTTGCGAGTGTTGTGCTCTCGGAATCTTCTACAATCTTTATTGCGCGCCTCTTGAGCTTCCTCAGAAAGCTGCCCAATAGGCAGAAGAGCCGATTTCACAATATCAGCACTATGTACAAGAATCGCACGGTAACAGTCATGTAATACCACGAATATAGATCAAGATACAATTTTTTTGTGTCCTGTGTGAAACGACTAAATTTTTCAACGTCAATGTCGTAACCCGAAGCCAAAGTTCTAAGAATGATATCGAAGTTCTTAATTAGAGTCACATCTAAACCTGTAATATCTGAAGACAGTTCGGGATTCGCAAAAAACCGACGAGCAGTATTTCCATCTTTCGTATTACCGAATCCTGGTTTGGGTTTATCTACAATCAAACCCATTTCAGACTTAAACCTACCTTGGATATGAATCGTACGTTGCTTCACAGTTTGTCTGTCACTTACTCGAAGTTGCCATTTTTTAATTTTGAGGCGATAGCTTATGTGAAGTAAACATTCGAATGAACGTATCCAAGCGTGAAGGGGAGATATACCAAAACCAAGATTGTCTCTAATTACTTCAGTTCTCTAGACTCATCATTCATTTTAGGAGTGCATCCACAAATATAACATTTTTGTGTGGAAGAAGTTTCAGTCATAGCGTTGCACACTTTACCGTCAATCATCGTGAACAGTAATTCATGTTTAATAGATTACCATCTACGGGGTACATATTGTAGGTACCAATTAGTTTATTTCCTCCAAAATTTTATTAGTCTCGGTAACAGTAAAATCTGTAGTTTCTTTGGAGAAAATAAACTTAATCGGCCGACAATACCTTGTAGAAGATGGTCGAGGATTCTGCCAAACAACATTACCACTGTTGTCACGTAATTGAAGCAGTACGAATGAGAACACAAACAAAAGCTCATCTGTATCTTCACTTTTTGTGATTTTTTTTATAAGTGCTATGACCGGAACTTCCATCGAACCCCTATTTGCTAATGAGCCAAAATGGAGAGAATGATGAGTCAGGAGTCAAAGATTTTAAAACTTCATGCAGTGTAGAAATTAGACGTTCAGCTGTTTTATTTAAAATTGCATGAAGTTTAATTTCTTAACGCGTTTCGTTTACAAAAATCAGTTCCTCGGGAGGATAACATTGCATTTTTGCCTGCCTAACACTATAGAATAATGGAAATACCTGATGTCCCGCTTTGATGCTCCACTTCCTCGTTTGCTTATATGAATAGCTTGTAGATGCGTCTACGTAATAAGCTAAAGCCTCTTCTTTAGTAAGACATCTTGGTTCTTCGTGAACACTGACACTTTTTTTCATTTTGGCACTTATCGGAACTGTGACTAGCTTCCTTAATCACTGAAGCCAAGTTCCGATGTCCAGACAATCGTGCAGATATTTCTGTTGCCACCACCAGTTGGTTCACGTCCCGTGATTGAAGAAGGTCGTCTACGCGCCTCTTTTCCTTTTTTCACTAGCTTCAGTAAAATCCACTGATGGACGTCCAGGAGTCGAGGTACTGAGTAGTGCTGAGTGCCGGACGGACACTTTTAACGTAAAATTTTTAGCCATCCATGTAAAATTCTTAGCCAGGAAACGATCACGGTTCTTACCTGATTTTTGCCATTTTTCTGTCATTTTGGATGACAATCTTGCAATTGTCATCTTGACTTCCCTTGCAGATGCTTCAGTAATATTCACAAAATCATGTTTCGTCGATAGAAATTCATATATTCGACTATTACGGTTCTCTTTTGAATGTTTCTGCCATTCATCAAAAAATTCAATATTTTGAAACGGAGAATTTGTATTCTATAAACAGACACAAAAAAAAATGTTGTAGGTACTCAAGTGTGCAGACTAAAATGACATTTATTTGAAAGCTAATAATTATGGCTATCACATATATATTTTCTAGCCCGGGTACAAGTACTTGCTAGACTAATGAATATAGGACATCGTTAAAAAATTACAAAATTCTTAAAACTTGATCTATTTAAAAAAAACTGGGGTTAAGTAAATCTATATACTAATTATAATTAAAAAGTACATAACTCGTAACTTGAAGATCCATGACTAATATATTTCAAAAAACTAAAACGCACTGACATATAATGTTACTTTGGCAAAGGCAAAAATGCAACTGATCAGTATTTTTTTAACTTATTAGTTATTATTAGTGGTTGACATTAGGCAAAACAATTCTTGGAATTGGGACATTAGGGCTTCTACCTAAGGACTCAGGTCATAAATTTCAACAATGACTTTTATCTAGCTAGCTTGTTCTACTCGAAATACAGTGCGCAGCTAGTACTTTAGCTAAGTACTTGCGCTCGTCGCATTCACTCCGCGCTTGTCCACTAACAATTTGGATTCTAATTGATATCGGGATTATTATCTATTTATTTATTGTTTGTGGTATTATTTTTGTCTAAGTTTGTATGTATGTTATGTATGTAAATATGTGTACATTGGTATGTGTCGTGTATATTATATGTCGGAGTGTGGACTGCTAAGCTAATCAAACTCCTTAATAGAAGAATCGGATCGCCAGTGTTCTTTGTAACACTGACAGAGTCTACAGCAGCGACGTGATGACTTGTTGGTTTCCGAGCAATCATTCATCTTGGGACGGTCGTAATGGCTTGTAGAAACTGTCTCGCGGATCCTTATTCTTTCTATGTGAATAAATTGTTACCTACAATATGATTTGAATGTTGATTATACCCAGTACCCCATCATAGTTGTTATTATTGAGCCGACATCTACCCAAGTACGCCCACTAGGAGCCCAAGTATGCCCACTAGGAGATATAAGATGGCAAATACAGAAGAAAAACACCTTCAAGACGACATCAGAAACCTCCTGACGACATATATTATTATAGTTATATATGTTACCGGAAATGTATGAAATCTAGGAATTGTATACAATTCCTAGAAATTGTATATAATGGCGACCTCATTTAGGAAATGTGTAAAATAATTTATCAAAGATTATTACATTTCCTAGGGAATCTACATATTTCCTAGGGATTGTATACAATTCCTAAAGGCACCTAGGAAATGATATTATAGACAGGATAAATGTGGGTAGATGGAAATATGACGATGCGGTTTAGTGTATTTGATGTGTGTAGATGTTAAGTATTAGTTATACATATTTTATTACCATTATGTGAGATAATACGGAGCACCCCGACTAGGATAGGTTAGGTTAATGTTAGAACATGATTACACGCAGCGCTTTATTTTGTAAATAAAAAAGGCGTGATGTATAGGCGCTTCGGCGACCGCTGCCGCGGCACGCTCGCTTCGCTCGCTCGCCAAAGCCTAATACTATAAATAAAAACATTATTTACATATATTTCATATACAGTGCGATTCTAATACATCACGCCTTTTATATTTACAGAATAAGGCGCTTTGGCGACCGCTGCAGCGGCCGCTTCGTTCGCTCACCAAGGCGCTGCGTGTAATCTTGTTATAACATTAACCTAACCTAACCAAATCGGGGTGCTCCGTTTAGTTTTCCGTGCTTTAGATAGTTAGATAGCATCGGGATTTTAACTGTAAATATTTTAATATTAGATACCTATTCGAATACGTACCCCCCCCCCCCAAACTCCATGCTACCGACCAACATTCTGAATTTAACACATTTCCGATTAGGCTGCTTAGGAAATATATAGAATTCCTAGGAAATGTGTATAATATAAATTATTTTACACTTTTCCTGTGGATATTAGGCAATGTACACATTTCCTAGGAATTCTATATAATGATGACGGATTACATACATTTCCGGTAACATATACAGTAATTATATATTACCAATTATACAGGGTTACAGGTTAAGTCGACCTAGATCCTTGAAGAGGTTATAGTTTGCATCATTTCTGACAAATTTCACTATGCAACACCATACCCCAAACTAACCGTGTTCGAGATATTTTACTTTGAAGTTTTTTTTCCCGTCGTTTTTTCCATTGGCCTATTTTTTTTGGGTTTCTATAATCTGATTTGTCTACGTTCATATTCCACATGTCCACCTCTGTTTCGCACTCATACTCTCATTCTGCGTCTTAATCCAGTCTTTACTATGCCAGTTGTCAAAGTGCTTCTTATTTTATTCGCTGCATCGATAATTCTTTGTCTTAAAATATCAACAGAGGTGATTGGGTTTGGTTCACTGTAGTCTAAAGCCTTCATATGCCCCCATACATAAAAATCCATGGGTGTGAGATCTGGACTTCTTGCTGGCCACGGTATGGGTCCACCTCTTCCGATCCACTTGTTAGGAAAATTATCGTTTAACCATTCTCTGACACTTCTCCTGTAGTGTGCAGGGCACCCGTCATGTAGATACCACATATCTCGAATGAGGTTGAGTGGTATGTCTTCTAATAATTCTGGTAAGTCGTTTTCTGATAACTCTTAAAAAGTGTTCTCCGTTTAAATTTCCAGGGAGAAAGAAGGGCCCAATCAAATGGTTAGATATTATTCCCATCCATACATTTAAACTGAATCGTCTTTGTGATCCTTGTGGCCGTTTCTTATTGGGATTGCCTTGATTTTTTGGAGCCCAATAATGAGCGTTGTGATAATTTGTTATACCGTCTTTATCAAATTTCTACTCGTCTGTCCACATGATATTTTTCAAAAATGATGGGTCTTCTAAATCCGCATTGAGCATGAATCTGCAGAAATCCAACCTTCTGACAGGATCTCCTTCTTCGATAACGTGTACCGGCGTGTAATAGTACGGATATAATCCGGCAGTGTTCACCGTAAACCACACTTTCCAATGCGTCAGTCCAAGTTCTCGGGCAACGATATTGGTTGACGTTGTTGGATCCAATCTAAAACGTTGAACTATTTCATCGTCTTGCTGATCATCGTCATCATTGACACGTAGTCTACCCAAGTCTGATAGTCGCCTCGAAACAGAGCCAGTCTCTCTAACTAAGGCCTCTAACGGGTTGAACGCCTAAGCGGTTAATTTGAGAACTTTTATAGGGCGTGAAGGAAAAGATGATTTTTAGCATACATTGTGTCCAAATAACTAGTCCGTGATCTAAAATAAGATCTGTCCACCTCTATGACTTCGAATGGACTTGGCTTACAGTGCGCATTTTGAAAAAATTATGTCCAATCCGATGGAAGTTCTGCTCTTGTCTTAGATTTTACCAAACCCATATTTTTATCGCACTCCATATATGAGTGGCCTCTCACTGGAAACCTCACTGTTATTTTTTTCAGCTTTTTCTCAATATGTACTAAATGATGCAAGAAACGAAACATGGTAATATTTTTATTTTGTCCTCCGCATGAGTCACAAAATATTTGAAGGTGAGTTGTAGTACGCTTTATATAGTTATAGACAAAGTGATGGACAAGCGAGCATACATCATCGCTTCCTTTTTTACCTTCTGTTTCTGGATACAGGTAAAAGATACTTTGTGATGAAGATAATACATGCACATTGAAAGCATACACTGATAGCTGTCGTTTATAATAAGTATCGTTTGTTTGTATGTTAGGAGCACAAAGATTTTTACCATAGACAAAACAAATTGCCTCCATTGTGCTACCGGCTGCTCTACTTTGCAATATTGCCATTCGTTTTTTATAGTAAAAAGTGCCTGCTTGTAGCTTATGTAATTTGTTTTGATTAAAAAGATTCAAAATTTCTCGATCCAATGAAGACTTGGCAATAGTATCAGTGCATGTCTTGAGTCTTCTTCTTCGCCTCCAACGCTTTTGTTTTTGCCATAAATTCGTCGCATGTATCTGTACGAGGATAGCCGAAAGCAATGTTAAAATCGGTGCAAAAAATATTTCTATAAGTTTCATAAGACACAGATACACCTTGATTATCTTGAAGGAACATTGCATGCATTTTTTTAACATTTAATTCTTCAGGCAAATTGTTTTACTTGTAATGACTGGAACGACCTAGAACAAAAAGTAAAAAATTGTGTGATAATGATTATATAAAAAAAATATAACATAGTAATTAGGTACCTTGTACCTACTATAAATCGATATGGTACTTTTATCAATATGTGTTGGCTTAGTGGGAGATACCTCATCTTTCAATCTGAAGGGTTCGAACCCGATGCTGGCCGTGTACCAATGGATTCTTAAGTAAAAAATATGTGCGCAATAACACATGCTCATACGGTGTAGGAAAACATCGTGAGAAAACCGACATGCCCTAGAACTCACCATGGTTCGAAGGCATGGGACATTCACTAATCCGGAGTAGGCTCCCGTGGCGACTTAATGTCTAATACCTCTGTGAGGAGGCCCTTGCGCAGCTAGTGGGACAATATTTTACTTACCTTTAAATGAATTAATATGACTCCGGGTAATAAACGCCATGATGTCATAATGTGCTAGGAGCCAGATGGGAAGAGTGTCAAAATGTACAAAATCCTCACGACAAAATGGCCAATTGTCACAATGTACACATGACCAAAAACATTGAAGATAAAATGGCCAATACATTAAATGCCATGGAGCCATATAGCACGACTGTAAAAATGTTCACATGACTAAAAATGTTAGTTTTTGCGTGTAGTAATTAATCGATACTTGACTACGAATATGGTCAAAAACGTTGTATTATGGTATAGGAGGTGATGAGCAGACGGAATACCTGATAGTATGTAATTACCGCCGCAAAATATAGACCCTTGCAATACCAGATGAAGTGTGCTGCCGACCTTTAAAGTAGAACTTTTTAAAACCAAAATCGGCCAATTTAAAACATGTTTAACACGTTCATAGTCCCTATACAAAAGTTTTATACAACCATGACCATGTAAAAAAGATCTTAGGTAAATTGAAGTCATACATATTGTAAAAATGAGACGTTGGTATGAGTTAATGCGTTTATTTCTACCTTACTGTTGTAACGGTTTAGTGTTTGGGAGGATGAAATAAGAAATTATTTTACACTATAACGTTAACAATAAATTTAATAGGATAAAAATACAGGGGTGGTTCTTTGCCCTAACCCGTGGTTCCACTTTCACTAGTTGGTAGGTAAGGCACTGTCCTGGAAAGTCCGAGTCCGGGGTAGGTCCGATGGCCAAGGTGGTGTAGGCGGTTGCCGGGTCAGTGAACTTCTTTGGGTATCTGGATCCGTAATCTGGAATTCCTGGATGGCAATCTTGAATCCGTAAACTTAAAGCGTAATCCTGGAACCCTGGAATATCGTCCAGTGTTAGAATTATATTCACACAGTGACCACAACCACAGTCTGCCACGCCCATGATGAGATGATGATGATGAGGATGAGGAAGCACCTAACTTAACCTAGTAGGCAATGACTGTGGCTGATGGTTTACGAGAACAGAGATTCTGATAAAAGTTAAAATAAATGAAGTTAAATACGGGAATGAGAAAATAATTGAAATAACGACTTTGTTAAAAATATGTGGGTAGTAAATTTGTACATAACGAAACACATCCATACAATTTAGCGTGATTACATACAATCAAATATAATATTTACCACTATTCCCCACAATATAAAACAATAAAAAATGAATTGTACATTACTATGAAGCATTTACCTAAAACAAAACCAAAACAATAATTCCTATGCTGTTAGTACAAAATGTTCGCCACTTACCGAATTTCGGGTTTTAAAATCACTTATTGATGAAGCGTTTATTTATATTAGGTACTAGCTGACCCGGCAAACGTTGTTTTGCCTTATAAATTATAGATAATTAAATTTTTCCTGAATTTTCTTTGCTATAAACCTCACGGAGCCCGAGACCTTTCCAACGAATGCAAAACCGTGGAAATCGGTTCGTGCGTTCTGGAGTTATAGCGTCAGGAAGGAAAACCCGACTTATTTTTATATAGTAGAAGATAATTTCTATTTGTACCACTGGATTATTGTATTCGCTGATATAGGGACGTATTTTATAGGGATCCGCGCTGAGAAGAGCTGCGTGTGTCCTTGATGCGAATCAAATTACCAATGGCCGAGGTCCAAGAATCTACGTCACGGCTCCCGTCGTCGCCGCGCTCGGAAAACAATAGCCGGCCGGTTGGAATGTCGCAGTACAACCGCGCAACTAGACATGATGCTTGAGTTGACCAACTCCAGTGACGTTTTATGAACATAATGTTTTTAATAACTGTAGGATATAGTTTTTAATTATGTAAGTTAATTATAGTTTAGGTTAAGGTATTTTTATATTTTCCCGGGTCTTAATCGCGTGATTTTTACTTTTTAATTCTCTTACCTCGACGTTTCGACCATGTTGCAACGGTCTTGGTCGCGAGGGGACTGGAGCTGCGGCGGGTGTCGTCCTCTATTTAGCCGACGCACACAGATAGATACCTCAATGCGTCCTCTCACCACCATCCACGCCAATTACTATCTGTGGGCAGATCCTTAATAAACAGGGCACATACTCTCTGTAATCCAGAGTTTCTGGATGAGGAGCTGTCACATGTGCGGGAGGTGCTCCAGAAGAATGGATACGACGCTAGGGGTATACGACCTCTCCGAAGTAAAAGGGAAAAACCACCGGATGTACCTAGACAGCCGGCATTTTTACCGTATGTCAAGGGGGTAACGGATAAGATAGGTACCATATTGAAGACATACTCCATTAAAACCGTTTGCTCCCCTATGACAAAAATGTCACAGCAATTGGGTACACCGAAGGATAACATCCCCTATCAAACACCGGGGGTGTATAAAGTGGAGTGCAGCTGTGGTAGTTCGTACATCGGACAAACGAAGCGGACCATCGCGGAACGGGTGAAAGAACACATAGCTGCGGTCAAGAATCACCAGGTGGAGAAATCGGCGATAGCTGAGCATCTTTTATTATCAGGATCAAACCACTGGATTGAGTTGCACGCGCCTCGAATCCTTTCCACAGAACGTCATTACTATCCAAGGATAGTTCGTGAAGCGGTCGAGATTAAAAAACATCACAATTTCAACCGGGAAAGTGGTTACAGGCTCTCGTCTACGTGGAATCCGGTAATTAAAATGTGTATGTGTCGCGATAGATCTCGGCAAAAAACTTCGGATGTTGTGAGTGTAGTGTGTCGCTGCCCTTAGACTATAGCGAACTTTAAAAATGTGGGTACTTCACCATCAAAATGTGGGTAGTCCACCTACCCACAAGTTTCAACAATAGCTGGTACACGACGGCTATAAATAGAGGACGACACCCGCCGCAGCTCCAGTCCCCTCGCGACCAAGACCGTTGCAACATGGTCGAAACGTCGAGGTAAGAGAATTAAAAAGTAAAAATCACGCAATTAAGACCCGGGAAAATATAAAATTATGAGTTCCAATCGTGTTAGTTTATAAGGTATTTTTAGTTGAAGTTTTAGGTTTCTAATATTAGTTTTTAAGGTAATTGTTTAAAGTTTTAAGATAGTTAGTTTTATTATATTTTTTAATTAGTTATGTAAATTAAATGTTTTAAATTGTTTATTTTTTATATATTTTAGCCTATTTAATATATAATTCTATTATTGTACGTGTACAACGTTACACTGTCACGTTAAAAGTCACCTTGAAGAGGTGACTCGTACTTTAGCCTACCTGCCTGTCAGATAAGCTAATTGGAAATGAAACAAGCCGGTAGTGACAAACAATATATGTTTTAATTATAATAGAAACAATGAGACAACAACAATTTATCTAAGTTCTTATTTATAGTTTTATATTAAGTTAATTAAGGTTAGTTAAGTTTAAGTTTAATATTGTTGTAGAAGCCTAGCATGTGTGCCACACGCACACACGCTCACGGCGCTATGAGCGAGAGTACCTATCGACAAGGCTCGCCACCGCCCGCTCGTGCACTTCACGCACGGCAAGCAACCTAGACAGTAGGGCCCGTATTAATAATAATAATAAATAATAATAAATGTTTTTATTAAAAGCAATAAACCCATACAAAATATACTTACAGAAATAAAATATAAATTCAATAGAATAAGTTAGATACCAGAAAATGGGGTATCACATCACTAGTTAAAGTTGAAACAAGCGTTTCGTGTCATATGTATGTACTTCAATAGAAACTACCTACTTTCGGTTAGCATCTGTATGAACAGATAGCCAATGCGCAAAGATTGGATTTCTCAGATTGTCATTAACCGCCTGTAACAAAGAATTACTGGAATTTCGCAATCTATCCCAGAAGGCCGCAATACGGGAGCGCACCACAGCAAAAAAGTCTGGTACCCCAGCCTCGGCGAACATACCCGACGCACTACAGAAGCGCGGGTGTCCCATGAGAATTCGATATGCATCATTATATTGAACTCTCATAGAACCGTACGCCCTTCTTGTGTAGGTAGTCCACAGCTGGCAGGTGTATAGACCTTGACAGAATGCTTGAAATAGAGTTTTTTTAACTTGTTTGCTACACCTGCCAAATCTACGCGCCAGCATGTTACACCTAACCGAGGTAGCCCTTCTCTCTCTCTCGATATCAAGGTCATCACTAAGGTCTTCACAGAGTATATGACCGAGATATCGAAACTGCTTTACAACCCGCACTGGCGCATCATTCAGGCGCAATTCTGGAATCCTCTCCGGACCCTTCCCATATCTAAACACCATCATTTCTGTTTTTGAAACGTTATATTTCAAACCGTGTGAGCGAGCATATCGTTCACACACAGAAACGAGTTTTCGTAAACCATCCAAAGAAGGGCTAAGAAGCACCATATCATCGGCGTAGCTGATGCTGTTTATGCATAGACTACCCAAGTGACACCTACCCTCGTGCTTCTTAGCTCCTCTATGAGGTCATTAATGTAAAGATTAAAAAGGTCCGGAGAGGTCAACGCTCCTTGACGAACACCACAATCTTACCTATAATCATTAGACAGTGTGTCGCCCCATCTCACACAATTCTTCTGATTACCGTACCAGAACTCCAACAGACCCACCATCTCCCTAGGTACTCTAGAGCCCAGTAGTTTGTCCCATAGAATTTTATAATTCACGAGATCAAACGCCCGGCTCTGGTCCAGAAAGCAAGCGTAGACTGAGGTATTTTGCGTCTTATAGTAATTTGCTACTGTCTTGAGGCTTAAGATAGCGGAGTCTGTCGAAACACCAGGACGGACCGACCGATAGACCGAACTCAAGTTCCATATCAATCTTGAGTTTGCTATTGAGTTGTTGCGCTGATTTATAAACCTATCTTAAGATGTGATTAAAGAGTGACGTATCACTTGAGTCATACCGTATTAATAAATCAAACTCAGCACTCAAGATGTCTCTCAAGATGCAGTTTCGTGTACTCAAGTTCGATCGTGGGTGGTAAGTGACTTAAGCAGCTGTTTCGGTGTTTTTGTAATTCAGAAACATGGAGAAATCAACTGTGGTGTTTCTATGCTCGATTTTTTCATTCTCTACAACTTAGGACGGCGCAGGCAAAAATCGATTCATTTATACAGCCACAATTCTAATTAGAAAAAGCGGGAACGGTAGGAACAGAATATCTGTCGCTTGCCAGACGTGGGTTTTGTTTTGTTATTGTGGGTTCTTATTTTTCTATTATTGCATTGAAACACTTATTTGACTTTTTAATTAACTTTTATTAAAAAACGTATGACGCATCGAGCGAGCTGCAGACAAAGACAAACGGATACGGATGTAAACTCTTGACTATAGACTAACATATTCTAAATCATAAACTAAGGCTTCATGCGACTATTCCATAAATACAACATGCCCCTTTCAAAGACTTTGACAATTTCAAATTGATTGATTTGAAGTTACATACATTTTGATAGACATTGACAACCAAAAACATTTTTGACACATGACATCTAAAATTGAATCTGACATTTTGAATTGAATTTGACAATAAACTAACCTTACTTACTAAAACAATTTGTGTCGATACTTGTTCTCTAAAATTAACCAAAATGACTAAATTTAGACAATTAACAAGTTAAAACTATTCAAGTTAATGAATACAGTAAAAGCTTATTGCTGTGACTGTATTGATGAAGTGTTCTTCACATCAATTTATTTAAGTTTTACAATTTTATTATAAACATTATGTAAACTTTGTTTTTATACAATTAAATGATTATAAATCAAATCTTTTTGTTGTTTTCAATAAACGACCTCTACTACTGTATCTGTTTTCAGCATCTTGCGTTTCAGGGACTATTTGTATAACATTTTCAGGTGATACAATTTCAACATCTGAGATAGTTGGTAAATATTCTAAACTTTCAGTTTCAGGTGAGTTATTACGATATTCATTGTAATCATGTACACTTTCGGGTGACTGACAATCAATATTCACAAATTCAGGGGACTTTGTAACATTTTCACTTAAATATTCATTGGACTGAGACAAGTTAATTGACAAGAAAGAATCGGAATCATCAGAGTTCTGGGAAGTGTTTGGTTGATTGTGAAATATAAAAATAGTATTATCATCATTATCCTCTCCCTCTCTATGAGATTTCAACTCTGACTTCTTCAACTTATGATCTAAATGTACAGAATTTCTATGTTGTGAATTATTTTGTTGAGACTGTTCGTTAAGCTTTACATTGACATTTCTAGATTTATTAACATTAGACTTATAATATGGACGTATGTGATGACTATTTCTCTTATAGATTACATTATTACAATCTTTTACCATGAATTGACGAGGAAATTTAGTTTTAGATATGATAGTACCTTTTGACCATATAATATCTTTCGGACTTTTCTTAAAATAAATGTCATCATGAATATTAAATTCTGGATAATATTTACAATCTTTGTTATAATACATTTTTGTCTTGTCGACATTTTTCTGTTTATTTTGAGAATGTTCGGAAAATTTGACTACCTTAGGTCTTAAATTTGAAATGCGACTCGGTAATTTTGTTCTAAGTTTTCTAGACATTAATAATTCTGCAGGAGACTTAAGGTTACTTCTAGGAGTATTCCTGTATTGTAATAGACCTAAATAAGTGTCTGACTTTGACTCATTACATTTTCTAAATATGTTTTTTATTATTTTTACAGAAACTTCAGCAAGACCATTCGATTGAGGAAAATGTGGACTTGACACAATATGTTCAATGTCCCATTGGAGTAGAAAATTTTTGAACTCGATAGAATTATATGGAGGACCACCATCTGAGTATAATTGCATAGGAATACCATGACGAGCGAAAATAGCTTTTAATTGTGTTATTACTTTATGTGCTTTACTGTTATTGTATAAGTTTGCAATTTCTATGTAATTTGAATAAAAATCTACTACAAGTATATACTTTTTACCTTTATATTCAAATAAATCTGTAGCTAATTTTTGCCATGGGTATAAAGGTTGCTCATGTGATAACATAGGATCTTTTGACTTGTTAGGAGAGAACATTACACATGCTTCGCATTGTTTTATTTTATTTTCTATGTCCTGATTAATGTTAGGCCAATAAACTGTGCTTCTAGCTAAATTTTTTGTTTTTTCTATGCCCTGGTGACCTTCATGTAATATACTTAAAATTTCAGTTCTCATTGAAGAAGGTATAATGACAGAGTTATTTTTGAAAACAATATTGTTTATGACATGAATCTCTTCTTTAATATTCCAATAAGATAAAACTAATGGATCACAATATGATTTACAGTTAGGCCATCCAATTTTAAAATATTCTATTAATTTTTGAGATACAGCATCCTGTTTGGTCTGCTGTTGGATTTTTTCCAATTTTTCAGGTGAAATAGCTAAGTTAGAAGTTAATAAATTTACATGAATTTCAATATCTTTTTCTAAATCATCTAGGCTGACTAATTCTTGATTATAGTTAGTTTCTTTAATGGGTGCTCGAGACATAGTATCTGAAATATACATTTCTGAACCTTTTGTATAAGACACATTTAAATCATATGCTTGGAGAGCGATCATCATTCGTTGTAATCTAGTTGGGACTTCAGCTAATGGTTTTTTGAATAGTGTGACTAATGGTTGATGGTCGGTTTCGACATAAATGGGTTTTCCATAGATATATTGATGGAATTTCCGACAACCAAAGACTATAGCGTAAAGTTCTTTCTCTATTTGAGCATAATTGACTTGACTTTTATTTAATGTTTTTGATGCATATGCAATCGGGTTTTTCCCATGCATAATTACTGCACCGACAGCATCTTTGGATGAATCTACTGACAGTCTTATGGGTTTATTAATATCAAAATGAACTAAGACCGGAGACTGACATATAAGTGATTTTAATCTATTGAATTGTTGTTCATGTTGGTCTTACCATTGCCACATGTTCCGTTTTTTCAACAATTCTCTAAGTATAGTTGTTTCCTCGGCTAAATTAGGAATAAAAGAACCTAAATAATTAATCATACCAAGAAACCTTTGGAGTTCTTTGACATTTTTAGGACTAGGCATCTTTGAAATAGCCTCTATTTTTGATTTGTCTGGTAACACACCATTTTTATTAAATATGTGACCTACATAACGAATTTCTGACATACCAAATTGACATTTTGACTTATTAAATTTTAAATTGACTTCTGTGGCTCGTTTAAAAAGTGCTTCAAGTCTTTCATTATGTTTTTGACTATTTTCAGCATGGACTAAAATATCATCGACAAATATAATTATTCCTGGCAGATCACCAAATAATTGATTCATAGTTCTGTGGAAAATTTCACCACTAGAGTTAATACCGTAAGGAAGTCTTAGAAATTTATACCTGCCATAAGGTGTATTGAATGTACATAAGTCACTGCTTTCTGAATCTAGAGGTATAGTCCAATAACCTGAACTAGCGTCTAGTTTTGAAAATATAGTTGAACCTGCTACCTTTGATCTAAGATCATCAAATGTAGGATAAGGAAAGTGAGGTCTCTTTATAGCCTGATTTAAATTCCTGGGATCGAGACAAATTCTTAATTTTCCATTAGATTTTTCAACTAAGACAATAGAACTAACCCATTTTGTTGGTTTTTCAACTTTCTCAATGACCTTTAGTTTTTCCATATCTTGTAATTCTTCTTTCAAACTTTTTTCTAAGGAATAAGGAATTCTACGTAACGGGCAAACTTTAGGAGTAACATTAGGATCTAATTCTAAATGAGCTTTATATGGCAGACACCCTAAACCTTCAAATGTATTTGAATACTTAGAAACAATACTCTGTACTGACCTTTGACTAATTTCATCTTGAATTCCGAATATTCTTTTGACAATGCCAAGTTTTTCACATGTTTTCCATCCAATAATAGTATTACAGTTACATACCACGACAACAAAATACAATTTTGCAGATGTGTTGTTATTGTGGGTTCTTATTTTTCTATTATTGCATTGAAACACTTATTTGACTTTTTAATTAACTTTTATTAAAAAACGTATGACGCATCGAGCGAGCTGCAGACAAAGACAAACGGATACGGATGTAAACTCTTGACTATAGACTAACATATTCTAAATCATAAACTAAGGCTTCATGCGACTATTCCATAAATACAACAGGTTTTTGCTCGCGACAGAATATCTGTCTCTTGTCAGTTTAAAGGTTATTAGGATGATATTTTGGGGATGGGTTATTTTAGTTTTGGTGATTTTTTTTTCTTTGTTTTGTTTAGTTAAGTTTTTTTGAATTATTATTTAATAAGTTGATTTTTAGGGCGTCATGAAGAAGTTATATGGCCACAAGGTTTTCGAATTAGCTTAGCTTAGCTAGCTCAGTTTAGCTAGCTTAGCTTAGCTAGCTTAGCTTAGCCAGCTTAGCTAAGCTTGGCTTAGTTTAGCTAGCTTAGCTTAGTTTAGCGAGCTTAGCTTAGTTTAGTTAGCTTAGTTTAGCTAGCTTAGCTTAGTTTAGCTAGCCTAGTTTTGTACCTAAGCAAAGATTGATTTAATTAAGTAACATTAATGTCCCGTGCGTGCTTGAGCCACCGGGTCTTAGCCGTTTAGATGGAAAGAGGCCGGACGGTTTGACGTTGGTGCCGTGGTCGAGGGGTAGGGCCCTTATCTGGGACGCCACGTGCGTCAGCACTTTCGCGCCTAGTCATCTCCCGCGTACAGCTAGTGTGGCGGCCTCAGCGGCGGAATCAGCGGCGGTGGTCAAGCATTCCAAGTATGCCCCGTTGGAGGATAATTATATCTTTGTCCCATTTGCTGTGGAAACTGCTGGTTGCTGGGGTTCGGAGGCAGTCAAATTGGTTGGGGAGATAGGGCGGCGTCTGAGGGAGAGAGGGTTGGATGGGCGGTCTGGTTCGTTCCTGATGCAAAGGTTGGCCATAGCCATCCAGCGGGGTAATGCCGCTAGTGTGATGGGCTCTTTTGCATCGGGGACGATCCGGGGCGGGTTGTTCGACTAGCGTCTATTAGGTGTTGTATTTAGTTTTTATTTTTATTTTGTTTTGTTTTTTAATGTGAATTTAATTTTTAGTTTATTAATTTTATCATGTACTTGTGTCTGTTTAAATAAAATAGTATGTACTTAAAAAAAAAAGTAACATTTTGTTAAATATATTCACAATAAAAAAATGACAGTAAAATACGAGTAAACTAGGTACATAGTAACAAAACTTTTTAACTTAAGAAATTAAAAATGCAAAAAAAAACTACCTACCATAGTGCAAGAATAAAACGTTTACTTTCATTCAAGGTCGCTCTCAAGATCACTCTCGAAGCTTAAGAGCGATATCAGTTGAGTAGAGCTTGAATTTTAACTATTAATTAATGACTTAAGATGGTGACCGCATCTCAAGAGTTACTCAATTGATACGCACTCAAGATCGATATTGAGTTCGGTTTATTAATACGGGCCTTAGACAGCTAATATTTCAAAAATAATGTTTAAAATCAATAAAATCAGTTTGTTACCAGTTCTAGTCAGCATTTTTAATTAGTAGATTCCTAAATCTTTTAGCTGAATCAAAGTAGCTAGGCAGGAATCACACAATTGTACTTTTAAGACAGTTTATTTTAGTTAAGTTAATCAAGAAGTTAAATTTAAGTCGTCGAGCTATGGGTTCTTAGTGGTTCGTGCCTTTCTGGCCAGCAACAGATACCTCCAAGTACAGAGATGTTAGGTGTACTTATCTCAAGGTCCTCGTCATCTGTATGGTTGGGTGGCTATAGGCTCGGTCACTCTCCTTCCTTCATCCCATGAGTAATATCTCCGGGGCCTTCTCTGGAGGCATTATATTATGCGGGGTTTTGGACCGCGTGGGTGTTCCCTGGAAAGCCATTGAAGCAGATGAGGACAAGCACCGAAAACCCCCTTTATGCAAGTCAGCATGCTGGACCATTGAGATATACAAAATTGATTATGGTTGTCTCGGCATGGTGTCTTACACAAGTGTGGGTGAAATACATTCGTACAGGTTAAGACAGTGCAAAGAAAAGAACATCATGAAGTAGCCAAAGCTAAACACACGCTTCAGCAGATGGAATATGTGTGCGAACAGAAACTCTTATTTCTATGTAAAAATACATTCGTACATACAAAATATTGCTAGGATCATCTCGTGTAAGCGTTTCTTCCTCGAGCAGCGAAGCAAAACGTAAGGATTCGTTTAGCCTTAACGAGATGAAATATTAACAACAACAACAACAACAAAGTGCAGAACATTTGTCATAATCTGCAATGTCTCTGAAAAGGTCGGTTGACGAGTAGTCGGCTGGAATTATCTCGTCAGGGTTTGCTAAGACGCGACCTCTCATTACACACCCAGGAATAGGGTTATTGTCGAAAAAATGCATCCCTCACAGTCCTTGAGGTTGCTGTAGTTGATAGGGCAGTGACGACTGCCCGAAGATTAGAGAGAACGACAGTCTCAGGAGCAGGTATGAATTGACCGTCTCTTGTTGTTTGGTCCCTCTCCATTACAGGCAAGTAAATATCGTCTCCATATTTTAAGAGGCCAAACGCATTAATAATGCTGAAGATCGGCTCCGGAACGATTGTAGCGGTATTCATTACCTCCACCCACTCAGGGCCGAGCCGAAAGTCCTTACAGTCATCCAGTAAAGGATTAACCGCCGGGAACTTTAACTTTGTTCTCCTCATCTTTGCTTAAAAAAATCCCAGAAAAGCTCTGTATAGCGAATAAATACTGGGGGAATCGAAACCTTGATAATGCGAGAGCGCTCGTGCAAAAGCGCAAGTTGCAAAGCCAATTCCACGTGATGTAACAGGAATAGGAATAGCTTGATGCGACGAGATGGTACCCAAATGCCCTACGGCACCGGATGGTCCTGCAACGCCAGCAAACAACTTGGATCGTATCCCATTGGGTCCAACGCCCAGACCCTCCATTTTATTTCGCGTCCGTTCGTCTGCGTACTCCGTACTTTTGACTTCACGGTAGTCAGTGGCCCTCTTCTTCTGGTGTTCTTTCCTTTTGGACTTCTTTGAAGCAGTTGTAGTTGGGGGCTGTTGCCCCTCATTCGGTATTGCCTTCTCAGACATAATAGCTGTCTGGGCCTGGAAAATCATAAGCCCTAAAAAGCCTAAAAAGAAATATGGTTTGGTAGTACGAGGAACAACACAAAGCAACCGCATGTGGGCCTTCAATATTTCTGAGGAACGGCAGTGCAGTTTTCAAAAGATTGTCAGTAAAACACTCACCAGCAATGGGAATAAACTTTGTAAGTTATTTTATTAATATTAGCGGCCTAATATTGAGGAAATTGATAAGAATTAAATTCGCGACTGTTCGAAAGAAAATCCAGGAAAAAGTGGGCGAGTCATGGCCGTTGTCGTATTTTTGAGAGGTCAACGTCAAAAATATTATTACTGTCAGTCTATGGCGCAGTCGCAGAAGCTTTTTCTTATTCAGCCCTTCATGCAGGGTGAGGATTTTTTATATTTAAGTTATATTTTGAGTTAAGGACGTCCACAATATTAATCCTTTGTTTATAAATAAATAAATATGAATAATTTAAATCTATATTAACCCTTAACCAGGCAACAAGGGTTTTATTAAGAAATATTAGTGAAATTTATTAATTTGCTTAAATATAGTAGAAGAAACAAAACCATGTTTTTTTTTATCAATTTGTTTATTTATTTCTATAAAAAACCCTGTGGTCCATATAAGTACCTTGCCCAGTGTGGTAAAAATATTGTGGTTTCTATTGGTACCTTGCCCTGAACCAATAGCAAAACAATATTTCTTATTGATTGCTTATGATTAGTTATGAGGCACATGGGGCAAATGGAACCTCTCAAAACATGGTGTTATGCATAAAGGCACTTTGCATGAATTGCACTCTATTTTAGACCGCTTGGGGTTAGTACGAGTACTGCAGAAACGGCACCGCCGTTTACTTCCTGCATGTGGCATATGGACACCGACATTGGTCAGTCGCACCTCATCCGAGATTCTGTATACACCTCCTTTCTTATTTTTCAATATGGTTGAACATGCCTTGCGGGAACTGAAGTTGTTGATTAGACCCCTGGCCACACGTAGTCGAAACTCGCGATGGCTATTATTGCGCTTGACATGTCCCTTGCTGTAGAGAATGTAAGCATTTATAAGAGCAGCTTCAAATAAAAACCAAAATAGGCGGAACCAGTTTTTCTTTGACTTGCGGCCTATGGAGT
Organism: Idaea biselata; assembly: GCA_958496205.1. Classification (NCBI taxonomy): domain Eukaryota; kingdom Metazoa; phylum Arthropoda; class Insecta; order Lepidoptera; family Geometridae; genus Idaea; species Idaea biselata. Next base: position 16,541,861 of record OY292402.1, read on the forward strand.
AGGAGCTCCTGAGATGGTCAAAGCGGTCAACTCCACCCATGTTTTTTGTGTATTCTACAATGGTCAAAGGACATAACATAGGTTTTTTCGACCCATCTTTCTGATTGCGTTGTATTGTTTGTACCTTTCTTGGATCAAACGCAGTAGTGGCAACGTAGACATTTTTGGTATCCATCCATTTGATCACTGATATAGGAGCTGCATGTTGAAACATAAATTCTCCTGGCTTTAAGCACATTGGGTCTCTTATTCTTCTCTTCGCAGTTATTTCAGCCGGAAGACCTTTTCGATTGACTCTGACTGTACCCACAGCATATATATTTTTGTGATGGAGCATCTCCAGAAGAGGCAAACTAGTAAAAAAATTATCAAATGCCATAAGTGTGTATGGTTGGACATTTCTACATAGATCCATTACCACTCTGTATCCAAGACCTCCGGTATTTTCATCATTTGAAGTGGCTTTACCTGTGTAAATATCAAATGAGTACAGGTATCCGGACTCAGAGTCACACCGTGCCCAAATTTTATATCCTCTTTTAATCGGTTTCTTCGGCATATATTGTTTCATCGTACTTCTTCCTTTGAATTTTACCATGCTTTCATCTATGCTTTGTGATGATTGTTCGGGCCGAAGCTTACCAAAAGGGTCCACCTCGGTCCTTTAACATGAAATTAAGTGGACTGTAAGGGCTGGTTCAAAATATATAAAAAAAAGAGATAAAAGATAAAAAATTACAACTACAACGTTGGCATACGTGACGAGTGGACTAGGGTGGTAATAGGATATGCACACACTGACCTGGCTGCTACTTCGTCTCCTTGTAGCAGGTATTCTTCTAATATCCAACACGTGTTCCCAATGCCGAACGAGCGCGGCGCGGCGCTGAGGTGGTCCAACGTGGACCCAAAATCGACAGGATCTTGTGACTCCTGCGATATCCGGAGGAGCAGTTCCTCGGACGCGAACCGATGGTAACACACGGATTACCAGCCGGGCGGACTCCTGAAGCTAGTGATCTTCAGGTCGAGTTGTCCTGGCGAGCGTGGCCTTGCACTAAGGCGTTCAAATCACGACTGACTTGGTGTCCTTCATTTAACACCATCATCGATGACAGCGACGCAAGATTCTACGTCGCGTGTGTGCGAATGAGATAGGAAGGTTGGGGGTAGGTAATTATAATGTATGCCAACGATCTATATTTAAATCGAAATAATCAATGAAACATTAGCCAAATAGGCGCGAAATTCAAATTTAGAATGTAACTATTGTGTGGCGGAACCATTCCCCCCGGCCTTAAAGGGTACCTTTAAAGAAAAGTACCAAATCTCCTAGTTAGAGTCCTAGGAGATCGCGATATTGCGAGCTACAAACTAAATTACGTTAGTGCAATACTAAACGCATGTTATACTATACGAAAATTCAAATTAACCAACTAAACTTAAATCTAATGCGGGTAGAGCTAATCTCTCTCTTTATTGGCTGGGCAATGGGCACAACCGGACGACCGAGCGCACGTAAGTACCTTTACTAGTTCGAACAGTGACTACGCGCGTTGCGCCATCCTTCGATGGATGTACAGCTTCAACGACGCCGAGAGGCCAAGAGAGAGGCGGAGCGTTGTCCGTATCAATAACTACTACCGTTCCGACTTCAATCGGAGTGGTGGGCGATGTCCACTTAGCACGAGTTTGCAACTGGTGCAAATACTCGATGTGCCATCGCTTCCAGAATGACTGGACCAACTTATCTAATAATAAATGTCGCTCTCGCAAGTTCACAGACTCGACGAGAGGCGAAGGTAAAGACAACAAGGGCGCGGTATTTAGAAAATGAGCCGGCGTAAGAGCCGTTGGCTCCGAAGGATCACTGCTCAGTGCAGTGAGCGGACGAGAGTTCACAAGAGCTTCGATTTGAATGAGAACCGTTGACAGCTCCTCGTAAGAGAGTATTTGCTGGCCAACCACTTTAAAAAGGTGTGTCTTAATCACCTTCACCATGCTCTCCCAGCAGCCCCCCCAATGAGGACTTAGCGCAGGGATTCGCTTCATCTCAATACGACTCTCTGAGAGTTCGTGTTGAAGATGAGAACGGTACTCATCGAGAAACGAATAAAGCTCTTGTAAATAATTACGACAACCTACGAAATTGGTTGCATTGTCAGTGTAAAGACACTGTACTGGGCCGCGACGGGATAAGAACCGTTTCAACGCGGCGAGGAAGCTAACTGTGCTTAGCTCTGTAGCGATTTCTATATGTAAGCAGCGTGTTGTTAGACAAGTAAATATGCAAAGCCAAGCCTTACGAGACTTAACACCTCTACCGCGAATAGGTGTGTATTGAATAGGGCCTGCATAGTCACATCCCGTGTGAACAAAAGGTTTCTGGACCTGGTTCACTCGAAAACTAGGCAAATCAGCCATAAGAGGAAAGGACGGACGCGGGTTAGCTCTAAAACACGTATTACACTTATGAATACGATTACGAACGACTCGCCGGGCGGCGAGAATCCAGTATCGACGCCTTAGTACAGACATCAATAGCTCTGGACCGGCATGCAAATATTTCAAATGAAAATAATCAACTACCAAGTCAACGACGTGGTCGTGACGAGGAAGCACACAGGGGTGCATTTGCGAATAGTCGATGGAGGCGTGGGACAGCCTACCACCGACGCGAAGTAAACCATGTTCATCGAGAAATGGTTTCAATCTTTGAAGAGCGGGAGAACAACTAGAATTATTTTTAATAAGTTTAATGTCGTTAGCGAAATAAAATGTTTGTACGGCAAGTAAAATTTTAGTTTCAGCGAATTCTAAGTCTGATCGACTAACTTGTGTATCGCGGGACAATTTATTTCCAAAACGATAAATATAAACTATAATACGTAACAATTTCGACCAAGAAGAAACGCGGCGCGCGAGCTCACAGAGAAGCGGCTCGACGCTAGCGCTCGTGACAACGTGAGCGATAGACTTTGCTTCAGGGATTTCACCAAGATCGCCGCGCTCAAACTCCGACAAAGGCCACTCTGATGGGTCATTAATAGCCCATGGGGGGCCACTAAACCACAGAGGGTGATTAGCGAGATTCGCGGGCGAGAGGCCGCGCGACAGACAATCAGCTGGGTTTTCAGTGCCAGCTATGTGATGGAAACAGCTGACAGGAACGTTGTCGATCACCTGAGTGACTCGGTTAGCGACGAACGTCTGCCAGCGGTGCGGGGATGAGTTGAGCCAGCAAAGAACGACCTTGGAGTCCGTGAAAGCGAAAATATTGGACAATTTATATCGACAATCGAAGTTATCTATAACTTTACGCATGAGTTTCGATAGTAAGACGACAGCACATAACTCTAGCCTAGCGACCGAAATAACTTTCAAAGGCGACACCTTTGACTTCGAGCATACGAGCCGAACCGATCTATTAGTACCACTAATAACTTGTAAATATATTATACAACCATAGCCACGTTGACTGGCATCTGCAAACCCGATTAGGTTGGCGGTGCATCCCTGCACTATACCGAGATGACGCGGTACACGTATCTCGTTAAGCGAGGGAAGTTCACTACAAAACGTGTGCCACATGGTTTGTATGCGTTTGGGGGGTGTTTCGTCCCAGTCACACTTCAACGTCCAGAGTTCCTGTATAAGAAGCTTGGCATAAAGTATGACAGGAGCTACGAGACCCATATTATCCCATAAACGCGCGACAACGGAGAGAATGCCACGCTTGGAGCATCTCGATTCGGGTACGTTGACCCTGAAGAAGAAATCATCGCTGGTGCGATCCCAATAAGTACCTAGCACTTTGTGCGGCACGGTCTTATCTATCTCAAGGTCACTGGAGGCTCGATGCGAGGCGGGAATGTTGCTAAGTACGGCGTTAGAGTTGCTAATCCATTTAACTAAATCAAATTGACCACATTTAAATAATTGAATAAGTTCCGTGCAAACGGTGGCAGCAGTGGTGACGTCATTCTGCGGGGAATCGTCAGCCATAATGCTAAAGCAAACATCGTCCATATGTACAGGAGGATGCGATGCTGGCCGCCACGGGATACTTATGTCCTTCGTCTTCAATAAGTTGACGAACGACGCGGAGTGCGTGGTAAACACTTGAAGACATACCAAAACAGACCCGATTAAATTCGTACACTGTTATCGATTGTTGTGGGTCAAAGCGAAAAAGTATTCTTTGATACTTACGACAATTTTCTAACATACTAATTTGCAAAAACATTTGCCGACAATCTGCGGAAATCGCAATATTGAATAAACGAAAATTTAAGAGGATGCTATTTAGATCACCCTGTATATTGGGCCCTGAATGTAGAATATCATTCAACGAAAAATTACTACTAGTTTTACAGCTTGAATCTAGGACCATACGTACCTTGGTGCTAGACCTATCTTGACGCTGTACACAAAAATGCGGGACGAAATAGGATGCGCTTGTATCTATATTATCAACAAGTCCTACTTCGGAGAGGTAACCTTTGTACAGGTAATCACTAATTATTTCATTATAAGCGGCGCGTATATCGCTACACGCTTCTAACTTACGTTCTAAACACAAAAAACGCCTATGAGCGGCGGCGAACGAGTTACCTAATTTGTAGGGATCGTCGCGAAATGGCAGGGCTACAATATACCTTCCACTAGCGTCACGCGTAGTGGTGGCGCGGAAATGATTCTCACACTCAAGATCGGCTTGAGAGTGGGCGGTGGGAGCCGACACTTCTTCAAGTTCCCAAAACTTATTGAGAAGGTCATCCAATGGCTTATCATCAACGACAGCGCAGCATGCGAAGCTGGCTGAGTGCGGGACTAATGCGGGCGCGGTACCCATTATAATATAGCCCAGCACTGAGTTTATAGCGGGGGGTATACCTACTGTATTGCTATGTACCGTACCTGGCAACAACAAATGAGTAAATACCGAGGCGCCTAGAAGACCGTCGATCGGCGCCGGTACATCGAACATATCGTCCGCGAGGGGCAACGAATTTATGTGCGCGAAAGCACTTACATCGACGGGTGCCGTGGGCAATTCGTCCGTGATGCGATCCACAATAAGACAAGAAACGTCAAAATAAATATTACAATTAAAACGAGAAAATAATCTTAAGTATGCGGAGCCCCTAATATCGTTTTCCGAACCTCCTATACCTCGCACCTTCATGTTTACGTGCGGATTATAACGTAAACCTAAACGTTTATAACAATTAGCAGTTATAAAATTACTTTGCGATCCAGAATCTAACAAACATTTTAATATGTGAGCGCGTCCATTAAAATCGTAAACAATTACACGAGCAGTGGACAATAAGACAGTAGTGAGTGTCGGCGCGCGAGCGGGTATAACAACCCCCGAAGAGTGCGGGGGACGCGCGGTCGACGTATGCACTACCGATGACGTAACATTATGCTGTACGCCGGGCGATGCAGCCGTGCGGGGCGAGATAGCTCGATCAGGGGACGTACGAGCGGGCGGCTGCAGGCGCGCGGGCGCAGGGTGCGCGGCGGGTGGCGCAGTGGCGCGCGGTCCGCCTTCCATGCCACGGAGAGGGGTTCTGGGCGCATTCGCGATACTGATACGCGGAGATCGCGATGCGACGACGCGATCATTGTTTTGATTATTATCAAAATGTAACAAAGAATGGTGGGTCCTATTACAAGAACGACAATTTAAATTCGAAGTACAATTACGAATTTTATGCTTTAAACTTAAACAATTAATACACGCATTGTTCCTTTTAACACAGTCATACCTATCATGAGGCGATAACTTAATAAAACTAGGACACTTAAATAAATGTTCGTGAACAAAATCACCACACAAACATCTTATATTCGATTGTGAAGAAATAGCCACGTAGCTACGCGGGTTAGGTACATTATTGCGAGATTTTTTATAATTATTTAAGTTATTACTACGAGCTGAAACAGGTGGGTTAATACCACAAGTTTTGTTTACTTTATATTGTTCTCTCATAAACTCGGTCAGCTGTTCGAATGAAGGTAGCTTCACCGTTCGATATTGCGATTCGAAAGATCGAACAACATCTCCGTCTAACTTATGTAAAGCGATATATAATAATATGAAATCGGTTAAGTTTTTAATATCGAGTTTTTGAAGTCCGTTTTTTGCGGTGACGAACTTATCTAAAAACTACTCAAAGTAAGACAGTGCGGTAGGAGAACCAATAAATTTAAAGTTAAACATTTGATCTAAATAAGTTGAAGCTAATGTACGAACATCTTCATACCTATCGATAAGAGATTTTAAAATCATTTGATAATTCTCGCCACACGGTGAAATACCCGAGAAGACGGCTTGCGCTTCGGGTGATAACTTTCCTAACAAATAAAATAGCTTTTGATCATCTGTGAGTAATGTATTATCGTGTATAGTAGATTTAAAATTAGAATAAAACAAAGGCCAATTACGGATGTCTCCATTAAACGACATAAGCTCGATCGGTGGCAAAGTAGGTTGCCGACACCTAGCGAGGCTAATAGTGTCTACCGAAGGCGGGACACCGGCGCTCTCGGTCGTAACGGGCGCAGGCGACACTTCTTTCAATACACGTTTTATACGACAGTATAAATCTTCAAACGAAATTAACGATTTATAACTAGGTTTTGCAGTAGGGTTACTAGCTAACAAAAGCCGATTGTACTCATTAACCAGGCCACTAAATTGATTACGGAGGTCATCTATTGTCTCCACAGAATCAAGGAAAGTTTGTAAAAAATTATCATTTTTACGAGCATTTTTTGAATTTTCATATACTATTTGTATGTATTCAAAAACAGCACTACGTTTAGCTTCGACCAATATCAACTCAGATTGCAGTTGAGAATCTATTTCAGATTCCTCTTCTAGACGCTTAGCCATTTTTATAAAAACGTAAATAAATCTAAATACGAATAAAAACTAGGTGAATTTATTTTTAATTCCGTTGAGGAGGGTAGGCGCACACAATTGCAAACAAGGCGAACGAAGCGGTTCGGAGACGTACTATGTAACTGTACGATACGGAATGGCTGCCTAAGACCAAATATGCTAATCAATTCTTAACTAAAATGCTTTTTTTATTTCTACAGATTAATCTATAAAAGAGTGATATGATGCAAGTAGGTATACCAATATCGACTATTTAATAGCGGGGACAACAAAATATAGTTGAGTAAGCGAGAAATATGGAACCTATTTGGAGGTTATTTCGACAAAGTATTTGAGTTTTTTCGATGTCACTGGGACCAAAATCTTTATATCCAAGGACTAAATTTGCGAGATCCGACTCGCGTATGACTAAAATAACAAATGATCCGGTAGGACCAAAATGATCCGGCTCGAAGGACCAAAATGTTCGGGCCGAAGCTTACCAAAAGGGTCCACCTCGGTCCTTTAACATGAAATTAAGTGGACTGTAAGGGCTGGTTCAAAATATATAAAAAAAAGAGATAAAAGATAAAAAATTACAACTACAACGTTGGCATACGTGACGAGTGGACTAGGGTGGTAATAGGATATGCACACACTGACCTGGCTGCTACTTCGTCTCCTTGTAGCAGGTATTCTTCTAATATCCAACACGTGTTCCCAATGCCGAACGAGCGCGGCGCGGCGCTGAGGTGGTCCAACGTGGACCCAAAATCGACAGGATCTTGTGACTCCTGCGATATCCGGAGGAGCAGTTCCTCGGACGCGAACCGATGGTAACACACGGATTACCAGCCGGGCGGACTCCTGAAGCTAGTGATCTTCAGGTCGAGTTGTCCTGGCGAGCGTGGCCTTGCACTAAGGCGTTCAAATCACGACTGACTTGGTGTCCTTCATTTAACACCATCATCGATGACAGCGACGCAAGATTCTACGTCGCGTGTGTGCGAATGAGATAGGAAGGTTGGGGGTAGGTAATTATAATGTATGCCAACGATCTATATTTAAATCGAAATAATCAATGAAACATTAGCCAAATAGGCGCGAAATTCAAATTTAGAATGTAACTATTGTGTGGCGGAACCAATGATGATTGAGTACACATGCTTGAAAAATTATGGTTGAGAATTCCAATCAATGGTCTGACTTTAGCTAATTTATCATAATTGGGATCACTGCGTTCCAATTCAGTGTTTGGGTTGTTCACGTGAAAGTTTTCTATGAGTTTTTTGTAACGTTTTAGTGTCATTACTTTGCTGATTACTGGGTTGTTATAAAAGTCATCAGTCGACCAGTAAAGCTCAACATCAGTCAATGGCTTTAAGCCCATCATTATAATCAATCACACCAAGCAAAGCACGCATTTCTACATTGCTAGTTTCTACCCAGTTTCTCGACTGATTTTTAATTGCATATAAATTAGTGTTTTCCACCAGAATATCAATTATGTTCGATGTAAACATATTTTCAAAATAATCTATAGGCAAATGTCTGTTATTGTAGGCAATGGTGGTTTTAGCTTTAGTTTCAAAGACTGGAAATGCTTGATTTTCAATATTGATTGACCAAGATCTTTCTTTTTGGATCAGTTGACTAAAGGTGAGAGTATCACTTACTGAGGGAGATGGTGATCGAACAGGAGATAGTGATCGAACTGGAGATTGTAGTCGTACTGGAGATGGTGGTTGAACTGTTTCAATTACAGGCTCAGAAGAGGAAAGAGATGGTGCCGCAGGTTCATTTTCAAGTATATGTAGGAGCTCGTCTGTAGTGATATTCTGTATGTTATCTAGCCTTTTGTTCAAGGTCTCAGAACAATCTTCATTTAATTCATCATCTTCAGTATCTTCACCTTCTGATGACAGCAGACTTTGAAGATGAGCCTCTATATCTTTCTCTTTCAGCGTCCGGGGCTAAAAAACATGAAAACTCATCAAAATACGTCTTACACTTCGACATGCGCAATGGGCAATGATCAAATATGGACCACATCATTCAAGCAATCGTTTCTAGAATAAGAACAATGTGTATGACAAACAAAATACGTTCAGATTGTGTAGAAACTTTTAAATATACGTTTTTATACACCAAACAATACTTACTGGATTTTTTTTAGGCATTTTCTGCGATTTACTGCAAATAACACACAAAAACAATCGTTTGTTGATCAAAAAGTGTCAAACGTCAAATAATCTCTTTTTTTTTCGATTTGGGCGCGTTCCATTTTACTCTAACTGCTTTCAAATCATAAAAATGACATACGTTTGACATATTGTGGTCCATAAGTACGCCTTACCCTGTAAAATCACCCAAAACTAAAGTGGTCCCCTGTAGTACTTTGCCTGGTTAAGGGCAACAGTAGTGGTATTTCTAATTTTTATTTGATTTATTCTGTTGGTGAGGAATTTATGTTAATGGCAACTGTCGATTTAATTTTAAAATATCTATTTCAAAACAGCAACACTTTCATTGGTTCTATGTCTTTGCTTTGCTATTGTTCACTAGATGGCGCTGCTTGTATCAAAATGAAGTATTATTTACTTTTTTTTAAATCTTCTAAATAAAAAGGAAAAAAGGCCTTTGCCCTGCAGTGGGACTAAGTAGGCTTAAAATAAAATAAATATGTAAATATATGTATATATGTTACATTACATGCAAAGAAACAAAACAAATTAAAAATAAACTGAAAAAACCACTCCTTGTATAAAATGTAAACAATTAACGGAACTCTCGGTATCGCGAACCGACTCGCATTTTGTCCTTTATTTACGTTTTTTAAGTTGTGCGATGTCTTTTAAAAATTGAATAACTGGTATTTCTGTACTGATTAGTTTACTTAACAAGTTTGTGACTTTGAAAGCCGTTGCTTGTTAAAATATTTTTCAAAACTTAGTATCGCTGGAGGCTTTTTGAGATGTATGCGCGCGCTCGCGCCACTCCGTTATAGATCTATATACCTACCTAGCGATACGATACGTGTACCTGCATCGAGAGGACAGTAATAAACGACGATCCTACTAGTTCGGTTGTTTCATTGCCAAACCCGATACACTTTACTGGCGACGAGTCGTGACTACCCACATTTGTGCGAAAAAAAAAATAAACTGTTAATTTCCTGTGAAAATGACGAGCTTTATTGGAAATATTGCTAATTTCGACTGCAAAAATGGTGAATGGGCGATATTTTTGGGACGTCTGAACCAGTTCTTCAAAGTGAACGCAATCGCAGACGACAAGAAGTCCGGTATTTTACTAACCCTCTTGACTGACGAGTCATACCGTTTGCTTCGAAATCTGGTTTTTCCACGAGATTTGGAAAACTTAGTATATGCAGACTTGGTGACGTGTATGAGCGATCACTTCAAACAAAAACGAGCCACATTTGCGGATCGTACAAAATTTTATGAAGCCACGAAAACATCAGACGAGACTTTCAGCGACTGGGCGGCTAGACTACGGGGACTGGCGAGCCACTGCGAATTTGGGCTTTCCTTGGATACAGTGCTAAGAGACCGTTTTGTACTCGGTCTTGGGGCAGGACCCGAGCGCGACAAGCTATTTGAACAGAACATCGTGACCTTGACAATGACAAGGGCGTTGGATGTCGCCGAGCAAGTTGCTAGCGCACGGAAATCTAAAGAAACATCATCGGGTGCGCGATTCAGCGGAATGTTTAAAGAAGAGCCGATCTATAGGATGTACGGTGGAGACAGCGGCAGGCGAGGCGGCGCAATGGCTCGCGCTGGCGGAGGCGCCGGGCGAGGAGCTGCCGGGCGAGTTGGTGCCGGACGAGGAGGCGGCGGCGGCAGGCCCAACAGTGCTTGGGGGCAGGCGGATTACCGCGATGGAGCTGCTGCGATCAATGTACCTCGGTGTCCAGTGTGCGGTTTGAAAAATCATTGTGCCGAGAAGTGTCGATTTAAAAATTATACTTGTCAAAATTGCGGACAAAAAGGACACCTGCGGAAAGTATGTAGGACGCGCGTGTATAACATCAACGCCGAGGAAGAGGGTGATGTTGCTGACGGCGCCGACGGCGGTGAAAACTGCGAGGACTGTCAGGAATGTAGCTTGTATAATTTAAGGTATGACAATTATAAACCTATTATATTGCGTGTGTGTGTTGATAATAAACTAGTGAATATGGAATTAGATTCAGGTGCGGGGGTGTCCGCTATTTCATATGTGTTTTATAAGAAAAACTTTGCTCACTTACCAATAAAAAGTTGTACGATTAAAATGTGTTTCTACAATGGGCATAAAATCACGCCTATTGGATTTATCACAACTACAATTAAATACAATAATATCACAGATAAAATTAATTTCTTTGTTATACAAAACGGCAGTGCGCCACTCCTAGGGCGAGATTTTATGTACAAGTTTAAAATATTAATAAACAGTAATGTAACGGAATTAAAACACATACGTTATAAGAATTATCCTTCCGAAATATGTAAATTAATTAGTCAATATTCGGATCTTTGGAGCGATGGTTTAGGAAGGTTTAATAAATATCAAATTAAATTAAATTTAAAACCACATGCGAAACCTAAGTTTTATAAACCACGATCAGTACCATTTGCATTAAAATCAAAAGTCGACGCGGAGATAGATAGGTTAGTAGCATTAGGTGTACTGGTACCGGTGGACTACTCCGATTACGCCACGCCGATAGTACCAGTGTTAAAGGATAACGGTATGGTAAAAATTGCAGGAGATTATTCCATTACCTTAAATAAGGACTTGTGTGTAGAGAAGTATCCAATGCCACGTATTGAAGAGGTTTTTGCCCGACTAGGGGGAGGAGAGAGGTACACGAAAATCGATCTTAGTAACGCCTATAATCAATTTGTATTAGATAACGAGTCCCAATTGCTTACTACGATCAGTACCACACGCGGGTTGTATAAATATACGCGCCTAGTGTACGGCCTAGCTAATGCACCCGCTATATTTCAGAAAACAATGGAAACATTGCTTGTGGGTATAGATGGCGTTAGCTGCTGGCTGGACGACGTGTGCTGCACCGCTCCTAATCAAGAACTTCATTTAATTAGGCTAAAGGAAGTACTACGGAGGCTTAGCGGCGCGGGGCTAAAATTACAAAAAGAAAAATGCGATTTTTTCAAAGAAAGCGTAACTTATTTAGGGTTTGTAATTGATAAAACGGGACTAAAATCATGTCCAAAAAAGGTACAGGCTATATTAGAAGCCCCGTGCCCTAAAAATGTCTTAGATGTTAAGAGATTTCTAGGTATTATAAATTATTATAGGAATTTTATACCCCAAGCGTCTTCAATGCTGGCGCCATTGCATGAACTATTGCGTAAAGACGCGGTATGGTCATGGGGTAAGAGACAGGACAACGCAATAAGGTTAGTTAAAAATGAATTATCATCGGAGCGGGTACTTATTCACTTCGATCCGGCGGCTCGGCTTGTGCTGAGCGTCGACGCTAGTCCCACCGGCCTGGGCGCCGTGCTGCAGCAGGGAGAGGAGGGGTGCGAGCGGCCCATCGCATTCGCATCGAGGACCCTCACACCGAGCGAACGTAACTATAGCCAGGTGCATAAGGAAGCCGCTGCCATAGTGTTCGGAGTTAAACATTTCCACCAGTACCTGTACGGTAGGGACGAACCGTTCGTTCTTCATACGGACCACCGCCCGCTGCTGGCTATATTTGGTAAGAAAAACGGAGTGTCCGTAATGGCGGCCTCTCGTTTGCAGCGGTATGCTATTTTTCTGTCCGCGTACAATTACAAAATTACGTATATAACGAGTGAAAATAACTTAGTTGCAGATTTTTTTTCCCGAGCATCCATAGATACCGATAAAAGCAAGCTCGATGAGGTAAATGAAAATGTAACATATCTAAACTTTATGCACGAAACCGATTTGCCAGTTTCGTTTGATTTAATAAAAGTTGCAGTAGCCTCGGATCGAAACATGCAAACCGTTATGAATTACATACGTAATGGCTGGCCACGTAAAATTAAATGTCAGTATATAAAACCATATTTTAATTGTAAAACAGAATTAGACATAGGAGACGGATGCTTAATGAGAGGTCACAAAATTATTATTCCTAAAACACTTCGTAATCAGATGTTGGTCGAACTACACAAAGGTCACTTTGGTATAGTTAAAACGAAGTGCTTAGCACGTAGTAGGATGTGGTGGCCCGGCATCGATGCTGATATAGAGAGCATGATTCGATCGTGCAGCGTCTGCGCAGCGCTGAGACCTGCACCGCCGCGCGCACCTCCCGCGCCCTGGCCGCGCTCCGCGGAACCCTGGGAACGGCTGCATATTGACTATATGCAAATTAATCAAATGGATTTTCTGATCGTGGTTGATTCACACAGTAAATGGGTAGAATGTATACATATGTCAAAAGGTCTATACACTAAGTTTTTAATAGAAAAACTTAATTCATTGTTTACCACATTTGGCCTTCCTAAAGTCATAGTTTCCGACAATGATCCTAAAATAAGTAACGAAGAGTTTAAACAATTTTGTAACCAAACAGGTATAAAACACATTAATTCACCCATCTATCATCCTTGTAGTAACGGCCAGGCCGAAAACTCAGTCAAAAATTGTAAACATCTACTAAAGTCGATAATATTATCAAACAAAAATAACTGTACAGTCGAACGATTACTACAAAATCTAGCATTGTATTTATTTCAATATAGAAACACCATACACTGCAGTACTGGTGAAACTCCGGCCAAATTAATGTTTAATAGGCACTTGCGTTCTAGACTAGATTTGATACTACCTTGTAATAAGAGAAGAGACTATAGTAATGATGAGGTTGAAACGTTATGTAAGAGTAGACTATTTAATATAGGACAGAATGTACGGGTGAGATGTTTCGCCGGTGGAAAACCGTATTGGGAATTCGGAAAAATAACAGAAATAGTGGGAAACAGAATGTATAAAGTATTAATAGAAAATGAGGGTATATGTATAAGACATGTAGATCAGCTATTGAGAGTTAAACCGCATAATGATTGTTTTAAAAAAGAAGGATATGCGCAAATATCGACCCAAATTCCATTAATACGTTGTAATAGGGGTGAAGGAAGCGCAAATAGCGACAGTAATATCCAACCTGCGGAGTCATTGATTTCGGAGCAAGTTGAAGCTGTGAACGTTGGATCGAGTGATGCGACTGTAACCCGTGAACATAGACAGTCGTCGCTCGGCGCGGGCGAGTCACAGGCGCGAGCGCCGGCGGCCGTGCCTCCTCCGCCGCCGCCACCCCTTCCGCCCGCTCCCGCTCTGGTACAGGTGGCCGCGTCAGACCCGAGTGCCAACGCTAGTAACGGTTCACACAGCATGAGCTTGAGACCGAGAACTAATGTTGTTAATTATAAGATTTAGAATATTTAAGTTAGATCTTTAGTAGGTAAACTTACAATATGTGTTTATTTATTGTTATCAGGTTTCCTAATTAACGAGGGAGGAGTGAGATGTATGCGCGCGCTCGCGCCACTCCGTTATAGATCTATATACCTACCTAGCGATACGATACGTGTACCTGCATCGAGAGGACAGTAATAAACGACGATCCTACTAGTTCGGTTGTTTCATTGCCAAACCCGATACACTTTACTTTTCTTTTATTATGTTAGTGACCTCATTCCACCCTTCAACAATTAAATCCTCTGGTAACAGGGGCAAATATGACGTTAGTTTCAATAGTTTTTTTCCTTCCTTGGTGGTATCAACTTCGAGTGAATTACCTTCCTTCCATATAGCGCGATTGTAATGGAAGTAGCATCCTGAAACCAGACAGGCTGGAAATACTTGCTTAACAGCATTAATTTGTGCCCTCTCATAATCACACTTGTATGTATTTATCGTAACACTAAGCACATCTCTAATATAAGAAAAGAACCGAACATACGTTTCCGTGGTTTTGTTAGGCAATAATGCGTATAAAATTGGTATTATGTTGGTCTCATCATTTGTGCTATGGTAATCTATATGGATCGAAAACAATTGTTCGAATGGATTAGGAACCACTTTAAAAGTACCGTCGCCGAATACCGTATGACCATCGGCGCATTGTTTCAGTGTCTTCACTGCTAAGTTGGTTCCAAAAAAACTAATATTTTATGTTCTGCACTGTCCTCCCACAATAGGAAATTGCTCTTTAAAATCGAAGGCAATTCAACATCTTCTAAACGTTGGAAAGTTGTAGATTGCACTCCTAAGTATTTGTGTCTAGCTCTGTAAAGCGTTCTTTTTTTAGTGTCAAATGTAGTAATCTGAACCGAATCATTGGAATCATCAGAATTTGCACTATTCTGGCTGTAGCATTCTTCGAAAATCTCTTTTATAGGTGCGTAATTTTCACACACTTTTGTTTTACAGGTAAGAAATTTTAAATAGTTTTTGTTTTTTGTCGTCGATGGCTCACATGTATGCTGACTTTGGCGCAATATAACACATTTATCTCGACTAAGCGTAAGTGAGGCACCACAAGTAACACGATCCACACATTTCCACAAGCTAGTGCCACTTTTATTAGTGGCACTAAAATTATATCTATACTTGCCGAGTATTATGCAGTCGCAACCCTTTTGATCTTTTGAGAAAATTTTATTTTCTCCCATTTTTGCAGACTAATCAACAATAATGAAAACAAATGACAAATGAATAACATAATATAACATTGACAATGACATACTCTGTTCTTCATTGTGTATGAAATGAAGTTAGTGGCATTTGGCTGTCACCCAAAATAGTGGCATTTGGCTGTCACCCAAATGCACCATGCCACACAGTGTTAATACAGGCTTAGACATTTGTCTTGTTTGGTTAGTTTTATATTCAAGTCCTCTCCCAACAATAGTACATAGTTAGTTACAAGTGAAGCTAATAAAAGCGTGTTAAAAAAAGACTCCATCTATATAAAAATATAGCAACCCCTGTTTTCATTGGCGAGCACAGTTGTAATTTTACTGTATTGCACACAACACACTCAAACATCATATTAATATTAGCGTTCAATCACCTATTTTAGCTAGTATTAGGAAAATAAAACGTACGTACCTCACTCTCTTCCTCTTCAATAAGCCTCCTACGGCTATGTTGTGGCCTTTGGTCTATGACCTCTACACCTTCCCCGGCCTCAATGTTATTCGGACGCCAAGTCTGCAAGTGTAAATTAAGCTATTTTACTACACTATATCTGTATACATCACTAGCTGCCCCCCGCGGTTTCACCCGCGTAAGTCCCGGTCCCGTGGGAATATCGGGATAAAAAGTAGCCTATGTGTTATTCCAAGTCACCAGCTATCTACATACCGAGTTTCATCGCAATCGGTTCAGCGATTTTTGCGTGAAAGAGTAACAAACATACTCACATACTCACAATCGCTTTTATAATATTAGTAGGATAATAAAAAAATATGCATTGCGTACTCGGAGCCTTCCGGAGTTGCTTCTCTGCAGAAGAATATCATTGGCCCTGCGAAGGCTCCCACTCGGCGTCCGGACAACCTCTATGGCCACGACCAAGGGATTTTCAGTCGGTTGATCCATCTAAAATAGATTGGGTTGGGAATTGTGTTATGAACATGAAACATGTGCGCAAAGTCTAACGATAGTGCCATTATTATATTATTACCTCCATACCCATACCCGAGCCACTAGGTTGGTCTTCCATCGCTCGTTGATCCATCTTAAATAGATTAGGGTATGATATTATATAGTAACGAATATGAACCGTGCGCAAAGCCTAATGATAGTGCCATTGACCTATTTTTATCAATTATTAGACAGTTATAATAAAGAGAAAAGTTCATTTGGAAACTTAACAAGTTTTCCAATCGTAATTACTAAGTTTTTCAATTGAATAAATTGACTACATGTGAAAAAACCACTAACTTTTAGACGTGTGTCGTTACATCATTTTCAAGAAACGTAACGAAACTAGTTTCTTTGTTGGCGTCACCTGTTTCAAAAGTAGTGATTTTTGTAACTAGTTTCTTTATTTAGCTACTGTAACTTGTTTGCATAAATACGTTCACTACTTATACAGTTACTTAAGAAATGAAAATAACTAGTTTTTTAGTTTTTCCGAGTTTTTATAGCTATACAGTTACATTAATAAATTAACTTCCCTTCATACTTTATTCAGGCTTAGGACTGACTGCATTAAATTTTAATGTACCTATTTACGATTGATTAGAGTTTACTTTGAAACAAAAAAATTAATGAAATTATTAATGCAGGCGTATTTAAAAGTTAAATTGATTTTATATACAATGATGTATATTTACAGTTAGTTACATATTTACAGTTTTTTTTTTCACTTTTTTACCACTTTTATGTTTACTGTACAATTAATTACAATTAATTATTATACAAAATATTGTCTGTTTTTTTTCTATTTGGTATGGTGCTTAAAATAGACCATGGCGAAAATTTGTCTCTGACTGCTGAAGCTGAGGTTGAGGTGCTTGCTTGCGGTCGGTCATCATTCACATGTCGTCGCCGTCTTATGTCTGCTGCAAGTACCTCTTCCAGCATTTTTTTTGCCTTCGCTGCGTCATGTGTGTCCGAGAACACGTTAATTTTGTATCTGGGATCCAAAATAGTACATATTGAGAAAGTGCCACTTCTCTCAACACCATCTAGTCGTTTCTCTAAACCCGACCTAAGTGCTATAATTACATTTTTTGTGATAGAAGAAAATCCTTCCAGAAGCAGTTGGTTACACGATTCTTTTAGACAGCGTGTCATGACTATGACGGTACTGGCTGTCAAATAATTTTCACCACTCATAGCTTTCGTAGCTTCATCAAATGGCTTTAAAATCTTGCAAAGTTCTTGAAACATTGTCCATTCCTCGACAGTTAAGATTGGCAAATCTTTTTTAAGAATTGCCACAGTGGCATATATTTGATTTTCTAGCTCAACAAATCGCTGTAACATAGCAAATGTTGAGTTCCACCTTGTTGGTACTTCCTGTATCAAGCGCTTTGGTGTCACGTCCGGATTTTCCTGTGATTGTACCTTCAATAATTTTTCTAGCGCTGCTGTACTTGTCTTAAAATGTCGGACGATAGTTTTAACTTTATCCATGGAATTTTGGACTAAATTCAATGCATCTTGCACTATCAAATTCAAAGTATGGCCGTAGCATCCGTAATGCTTCCACCCTATATCAGCTATGGCTTTTTTTACGTTGGCTGCGTTGTCACTAACAATAAAATTTATTTTATTTGTTACATTCCACTCGTTAGTCGTTTCGAGCAATGCAGCTTGAATATTCGCACTGCTGTGCGTATTTTTAAACTCTGCACATTTAAGTAAAAAAGTTTTAAGCACAAGATCTTTTGTTATACAATGTGTCTGGTCACCGGTGTCGGAGACTTAAGGGGGGTTAAATATGGGGATTTTTATCGACAAATCACTATCTCGATTTTCTCTTGGCCTCTCCATACTAAAATGGCAGCCATTTTGTTTTTTTTTACTTTGCAGCTCAGACGCCTGCACTGATTTAATCATTGCTATCGATGTAAACGTCTTAGGAAGACAAAAGAGGTGTCATTTGAAAGCTAACAATGAAGACAATCAATTTATGATACATTTTATTCAATATCTTTTTCACAAAATAACATAACAATATTAACAAAATAAAAATCATATTTATTTATTGCATTTTTTTTAGTATTTTAACTTTTTCATAAAAACTAACGTGTCAAGCTAATTTTTTTAAATTGTATTCTCATAGTACAAGATATTTCCATTAAATGTAATGTTACATCAAAGCCATGAGTAAGATAGTTTAAAAGTTATGATGGTTTAAATATGACCCTTAAAAACTCTATTAATAGCACACGTCAAACAATAGACTCAAGACCCCACATTCCATTGGCGTGTCGTAAGACAGGCAGCTGTTCTTTGACAACATGTTAGAAAGAGACATGTATAGGGTGTGAATGAGACAAAATTTCGGATAAAATTTTTTTTTTTGCATTTTCCCATCCCATAGATAGAAAAACTACCTTTTTCCAATCATCATAGCTTCGAAACTTTTTTACTTAGGACCTTGATGTAAGATTTATTTTAATAGAAATATCATGTACTATGAGAATACAATTTAAAAAAAATAGCTTGACAGGTTAGTTTTCATGAAAATTTTAAAAAACTAAAAAAAAATGCAATAAATAAATACTATTTTTATTTTGTTAATATTGTTATGTTATTTTGTAAAAAAGATATTGAATAAAATGTATCATAAATTGATTGTCTTCATTGTTAGCTTTCAAATGACACCTCTTTCGTCTTCCTAAGACGTCTACATCGATAGCAATGATTAAATCAGTGTAGGCGTCTGAGCTGCAAAGTAAAAAAAACAAAATGGCTGCCATTTTAATATGGAGAGGCAAAGAGAAAATCGGGATAGTGATTTGTCGATAAAAATCCCCATATTTAACCCCCCTTAAGTCTCCGACACCGGTGACCAGACACATTGTATAGTGCCCCGTAACAGCAATGTAAGAATCATTGACCCGAGACGTCCATAAGTCTGTAGTTAGAGATAGAAATTCAATATCGTTTATTTCTTCTTTTTTTTGTAGAACTGTTTTGTCATATAATGAGGCAATTAGAATGTTAGAGACAGTTTTTCGCGATGGTAACTCGTATCCAGGTATGTGCCTGGCAAATTTTTTAAACGCTCGTTCTTCCACTAGTGAAAAAGGGTGATAGCTATCAATAAACAGATCGGCAAGGTCATTATCAATTTGCCTTTTTTTAGTGACTGATACTTTTTTGCTGATTCCATAACTATCAATGCGCTGTTGCGCAGCGCGGTACAAATGTATGGTACTTGCAGCAGAGGACGTAGAAGCTGAAGCGGCATCAGAACTAGACTGCGAGGGCCGAGGTTGAACTTCGCCCGGGGGTTCTTGCCCACGATTTTGTTCTGGGACCCTTGCCGAAGATTGTGCGGTACAAATCGATGTGTACGCGTGCAGGAGCTTACGTTTTATATGTGTTTTTAAATTGGCCGTAGAAGTTTTAAAACTATACACTTCACCACAACTATTGCATTTAGCTTTTTTGTCATCTAGTTTTTGGAAAAACTCCCACAAAGCACTGGAGTTAGATCGAGACATTTTTACAACTTTAAATAGATACAAGTTTTTTTACTTACACTTCAC
Source organism: Idaea biselata (assembly GCA_958496205.1). Taxonomy (NCBI): domain Eukaryota; kingdom Metazoa; phylum Arthropoda; class Insecta; order Lepidoptera; family Geometridae; genus Idaea; species Idaea biselata. The sequence continues at coordinate 16,562,012 of OY292402.1, forward strand.
AATATTTACAGTTTATTTAGACATAACTATCCACACAAATTATATTTACATTAATATCAAAGAAAGAAGAAGCTATATTTACATATATTATACCAAAATAACATAAATACGAAATAAAAACCGGAGAAAGTATTCCTCTAAATTGCAAATGCATCGAGAGATTAAAACAAACTAAATAATTAGATTGACTTTATTCAAAATTAGTATGTACCTACACTCATTTCCCGGAATCGCGCGCGAGCTATTGAAAGTATTTGCAAACAGAGATCATTCTATTTTGGTATCTATTGTCATAGTCCTAGGTATGAAAATAATACGTAATTATACTGTTAAGTTATGCTGTTTTGTTTTTGTCGTACCAGCCACGGCACGTGCGCATTCGGATTTCGCGCTCGGAACCGTTCAATCTGCTATCTCATTCGCTCAGCCGGCCTCGCAAACTCGCGATGCGAAAGAGTTGATGTATACCTACCTATGTAACTAGCCCTGAGAATAAAGGTAGAATTACATTTGTCTGACGTGTCGTGTCGTGACGCTCTGACGTGACGGCTAGCGTTTACATCTATATGACGGCTTCTGACGATATTTTTAAACATTATAACCGTGGCTCTTGGAGAGTTCATACGTTCGCAATGTTTTCCTACGAATCTTCCGATTCTGATTCAGATCACGAAGAAGATATTCAATTCATGATACTGGCGACTCTTATAATGAAAAAAAAAAAAGAAAGAGAAAATATTGGGTTCATCCAGTGAATAGATTAAGAGAGTCTAAAGGCGAGTTTCACTGCCTTGTTAAAGAGCTTGAGAGTGATGATGAACGTTTTCATCAATATTTTAGACTATCCAAGGCACAGTTCGGAGAACTTCATTGCTTGATTGAACAAGATATAAAGAAAATTCGTACGAAGTTTCGTAAGCCTATAGGAACAACAGAAAGACTTGCTGTATGTTTAAGGTAAGCCTTTGTTTTATTACAACAATTAATACAAATTAAATTAATTATCATCTGAAAAAGCATTTCTATAGTATGTTGAGATGGTTTCTTCGTCAAAATTATAAAGTACTAGATGAAAACCCGGCTTCGCTCGGGTGAAATGTGACACATGCAGGCATGCATAATACACATGTAAGTACCTAGATATTTCTGTAGTTATCGGTTCTCAAGGAATACTAAAGGCAAAGCATAAAGTTCGTTCGATTCGTATAGCATCATTCATTGTGTTTAATAAATATAGTAAATTAAAACTGCAAAAACTTTTACATAAATATTTTTTATTTCAAATCAAATTTCAAAATAAACTAACATAAATTAACAAAACAAATAGCTTTTAAGGTTTATTCTCTGTATTCTTCTCCGTTTTAAGCCCTCAGTCTTTTTTTTACTTTAGTAAGTAGGTATAAGTACTCACTACTTTTGAAAAATTAAATTATTATTTTTTTCTCTAAACAAATTGGCAAAATCTAAAATAATATTGGGACGCCCAGTAAAACAACTGCAATTTTTTGCAATGAGTACTCACCCGAGAAGTTGGCAAAGGTACTTACTAAGAAATAAACATAAATATTCTCTATTATACATCACAGGTTGATTATCATAATAATTTTCATTTTAAATTAACTTTCTAAATAAACTAACATAAATTAACAAAACAAATAGCTTATGAAGTTTACACTAATAAAAAAAATCTCTGTAAACATCTCCGCTTTAAGCACTCAGTCTTTTTTTTACTATAGTAGGTAGGTATAAGTACTTACTACTTTTGAAAATATAAATTTAAATGTTGCTTTAAACAAATTGGCTAAATTATTAATTACAATTTTGCAATGAGTACTCACCCGAGAAGTTGGCAAAGGTACTTACTAAGAAATAAACATAAATATTCTCTATTATACATCACAGGTTGATTATCATAATAATTTTCATTTTAAATTAACTTTCTTAATAAACTAACATAAATTAACAAAACAAATAGCTTATGAAGTCTACACTAATAAAAAAAATCTCTGGAAACATCTCCGCTTTGAGCACTCAGTCTTTTGTTTACTATAGTAGGTAGGTATAAGTACTTACTACTTTTGAAAATTTAAATTTAAATGTTTGTGCTTTAAACAAATTGGCTAAATTATTAATTATTAATTACAACACCCGAGAAGTTGACAAAGGTACCTATTCAGAAAATTTCTCTATATACAACATTTTTCGTTAAATATTTATCACCTTTCAAGCCTTGTTCAGTGGTATTGATAATTTGGATTTTGATATCATCAAATCTTCGAACTCGAGAGAAGGCAACATAGAGCTGGCCATGGGTGAACACAGGATTAGGTAAAAATAGACCTATTTTGTCGAAAGTTTGGCCCTGACTTTTATTTATTGTCATAGCGAATGCTATGCGGATGGGAAACTGTAGCCGACTAAATTTAAAAGGCAGTTGACTGTTAGATGGCTGGAGACGAATTCGAGGAATAAAAACTCTGGATCCCACGTGGCTACCACAAATAATTTCAGCATCAATGACACGTGAAGCTAACGCTCTTATAATAAGACGGGTTCCGTTGCACAACCCAACAGTCGGGTTTAAATTTCTTAAAAGCATTACTATACAACCAACTTTTAATTTTAGAATGTGTGGTGGTAGTCCTGCAGGCGTTATAGAGTTTAGGAATTCTACAGGATAGTTTAAAACATCATTATGATCGTCCTCAACCACAGCATCAGAACTCTCATAAATTTTAAACCTGCCGGGGATTTTCTCAACAACTTGGTCGTTTAATTGAAAACAGTCATCGTTTTTAGGGGTAAGTATAGTTTTCATTGAATAACTTTTATAATCATTTGTGTCAAGGGACACATCAAAAATATGGTCAACAATTGAATTATGTACAACACATCGCAGAGGCAGTTCAATATGGTCGTCACCATCCTCATTAGCCGAGCCATCGCCCACCTTTAAAACCCATTTAGCAAACTCTAAATCATCGTGAGCTCTCATATTATGAGACAATTGGAGTTGAGTAAAGTTTGACCATGATGAAAAGTGCTTAATAGAAGCTTCTATAATATCATTTCGTGATCCATTAACTACAACTGGTAAGATCTGACGAAAGTCTCCTGCGAATAATAAAGTTTTGCCTCCAAAAGGTAATTTATTTTTCATTATATCTTGAAGGAGTCGATCAACTACAACAATATCATGACATTTAGTCATGGGTGCTTCATCCCATATTATTAAATCAGTTTCCTTTAATAATTTAGCGGCTGGTGACCCTAACGACATATGAGACGTAGAATCTACATTTGAATTAATTGGAATTTTAAATCGCGAGTGAGCTGTTCTACCACCATCTAACAGAGTTGCTGCAATACCAGAAAATGCTATAGGCAGGCATATTTTGTTTTCAGATCTTAAAATATGTAAAATAGTAGTAAATACAAAAGTTTTTCCAGTTCCTCCTGGGCCGTCAAGGTAAAACAACTTTCTCTCTGTGGGATTATTTACAGCGTTCAGTATTGTATCGACCACATATTTTTGTTCCGCATTCAATTTTTGGTATTTTTCATAGCCATTTGCTTTTTCATGTTCACAGTCATAAACGGAATCAGATAAGCTAACATCATTTTCACTAATATCGGACTCTGGAAGGCCGAAATCTGTCAGTCTCTTTCCGTGGAGTTTTAATGTTTCATCAATTTCTTGTAAAGCCAACTGCTTTGATAATATTTCAGGGCGTGATCTTATAAAGTCTTCGATAAAATGTGATGCAAACTTTTCCCAAAGAGCATTAGGATCAGTTGGTTCACAAAATACGCAAATTAACGCAAAAAGCTGTCGTAATTGCCGAGGAAGTTTAAAACCAATTGCTTCATCCAAACATCTTTCCCATTCTTGATCGTCAAGAAGGAGCCCCCTTGCTTGAGCAGTTTCTCGAAATGAGTTGTAAATAATATTTTCATAAGTTCTAACATCTCTGAAGCAAGTTGACCCTCTGACGTGAAGAAGTAACAGCCGGAGATAATATCGTTCTCGATCAGAAAAGGAATAATTATACATTCTTGCAATTACTTTATCTGCAGCTGATTGAGATATTCGTGGTTGCCACTGTCCATGGATAAATCTAAAATGTGTCGGAATCTCAGTGTAAAGATATTGTCGAGCACTTTCGTTGGTTTTGTTTAATTCAAAAAATGCTAATAATGTTGATTTTTCTGCTGATCTAGCTGCTGCTTCATGGACATTTTGATCTCTAAATACGACTGTTTGTTGGTTTTCCAAATGTACTCCTAATTGTATAATTGTGTGACTCATTTTGTGCATTGAAAATTCAAATATTCGCCAAACTGCTTCAGGAGCCGAAACATACCTGGTATCAATATAAGCCTTAATTTCGTCGCGGTGTTCGTTGCTTGATGTCGATTGATCACTGGAATCTTGTGGTGCTACCGTGATTTGTACCTTTGCTCGGTCATGCCCTTTATAAATATATTTATTTATATATTTCACACTTTTGACAGTTGAACAAATTTCCACATTTATGTGAGCATTAAATTTTTTACATAAATAGGGATTGTACGGCACGACCCATCTATTATCGCACTCGAAATCCTTCTTTTTTATTGTTCTTCCGTCGTCTCTTCTTCTTATTATAGCATAACCTCCATTTTGGGTACCATCTCTAGTTTCTCCGCAAAATGTCTTTGGGTAGTTTTTAGAACATTTAGAGCCCATTTCATCCTTTTTTATGCAGGGTGAATTTAAATATCCAGGACCACATGGCCCATGGATCATGTTTTTTGATACTGTCTGAAACAGTTCCAGGTCTTTATCTGGATCAGGTATTTCTGCACAAACAAATTTATCATAATCTTCTGATGATCTTGGTTTATCTTCATTTCTTAGAATAATTAGCATATGGGCATGTGGAAGCCCACGTTTCTGAAATTCAATAGTGTAAAACCACGCACTCGGTATTCCAAAAATATGTTTCTTTGTTATGTCATCTAAAAGTTCATCCAATTTAAGTTTAAAAATCCTGGCAATTAAATCGGGTCTATGTTCTTTTTTTGTATTGTCTTGTAAATTATCTAAGATTTCCTGCCAATTCGGATTGCATGTAAATGTTATAAATAAGTCCGGTTTACCATACTTGCATACAATTGCCATGGAATCCTGATAATTTTGCATCATGTGCCGGGGACTTCCCACATAAGTTGATGGCAATATTATCATTTTACCAATGCCTTGACCCGATTCAGTATCATTATTGGACAGGCTGTCCATTAAATTGTTATAATTTTCGGCTCTGAGTTGTGTTTGATTCATTCGAAGAAACAATAATCTTTGAGATTCAATCCTAACATAAGCTAAGACGCAATATTCATGAAGAAGTTTTTCAGCGTAAAACAATGGGCTAAATGTTTTACGAACAGCAAGTCGGTACTGGTAAAATTGTAGCATTGTAAGACGGCTTCGAGTAGTTCGCCTCTCTTCTCTGTGTTGAAGATTTTCATGCCATCCGAGCTCTCCATTAGGAAAAAGTAAAGGAAAGGCTAAAGGGTCAATATTGGGACTGGTTGATTTCAGTGTTGTTAAGTGTTGAGAATATTCTTGTACAGAAAAGTCTATATTTAATGGAGGTTCGCCGTTTTCGCCTACAAAGATGACCGCTACCTCATTATTTGATGGAGTGTTATACCGACGCAAATCAAGAGATTTATTTTTATAAAACTGTATTGATACTGAATGTTTGGGTCGGTTTTCTGAGGCTGCTTTTAATTCCTCTTCAGCTAAAATTGCAGCCGCCTTTTTGTATGTTTTGACAAAAGGATTGGTTATATTGAGCATTGTTTGTAAGGACCTCATTATATTGTTTCTACATATATTATTTCGAGAATCGGATATTCGTTCATTTAATGCTGCTTCATCTTCAATTATGTACAATTGGTTGTATTGTGGTTTATGACCTTGCGACGGAATCAAAGATCCAGTTTTTGTATAAATTTGCCCTTGTGCCCTATATGTGAAAACTCCTGGAGGGAGGGTGGTCAAGTTAGAATTTATGGATGCCATTGCAAATGCTGAATTATATTGCCGAATATTAGCCTTAAAATGATTAGCATCAGATGTATTGCCTTTGTATAAGTCTAATAATATATCTGGAATTGGCTTTAATTCTCTATCTGCATCTATATATACCTTCCCATTGTGACAACAATTTTTAAAATGATTTTTAAGTTTTTCCCCTAAAAAATGAAGTGCTTGACATTGAACACATTCATATATCATAGACCCAACCGAATGTACTGACACTTGAATGGTGTTATTTGAGAGTGCTAAATAGATATAGTTCGTTCTAGGGGGTTGATGTTCTGTACAAAATCTACTCGAATATTTACGTTTTTTCGGTGGTCTGCCAGCCATTTTATGCGTTTTCTTTCTCCTCTTCTTCTACCGAAACTTCAGTTAGCAGTTACTGCATCAACATGTTCTTTGTCCTCTTTGGCTGAAGAAACATCACCGGTCACCAGTGACTCTTCAATATGTGACAACTCTTCGTTATCCACCTTAATAGGAGAAAAAATATTAAATGAATATTCAAATATGTATGTATGTATATCCTCACACTCACTGGTACTATGTATTATTTTTCATTTTATTGTACTTGGTGACATGCATCATTAACTTACCTGAAGGTCATCAAATAAATCTTGGGATTCATCAAGTTTTATTGTTGAGGCAGCTGAATTACCAGATGAATCAGGATTAGCTTGATTTTTTGGGAAACGGTTTGAAAGTGCCCGAGCCTTGATTATTCTTAACTGCCTATTTGTTTCTAGGCCACAGCATTCACAATAATTGAAATTATCTGCAAGAATATATTATGTAATTATTAATCATGGACTGATTCAAATAAGATGTAGTGTGTAATTATATCATATTTAACACAAAAATAGCCACACTAATAAGTCATAGGTACTTTGACCGAGGGGTCCCGGGTTCAATGGGTGTTAATTGTATCTGTTGCTGTTTGTGTCCATGACACCTCAACACAGGCTATGCATGTGGTATTTTATGATTAGTTGTCAGGTCAAAAAAAAAATTGAACTGCTTACCAAGTATAATGTTGTCACATTCCACACATCGGCTGCACAGTTGCATTTGCTTGCAGTTTCTTGCAGATATTTTGCCATTACAAAAATTGCATACCACTGAAAGTAGATATGTACGTTTATTTTATTTGAATTCAGAAAGTCTTACAATGCACACCATAAAAAGAAAACAAAGATCAAAATTCACATAAAAACACAGCCTACCTGCCTACATAAAATAATTTTGCTGTTACTCACCATCTTTACGAAGAGCCCTACGCTGCATCCATTTTCCACAGTTGTGGCAATGTTTACCGAATGCAAGAAGATTCGGCTGTAAACAAAATGATGTAGGTAGTTATTATCAAACAAAACAATGATTAAAAACCAATGAGACATTCATTTTATGAAATACTTACGATTTTCGGCATGACGTGTGTGTACTCCAAACAAAATAAAATAAATTATATCACTTCCCGTAAAATTATTGTAGGTAAACAATGTTTGGGTGTACCTACTCTCTACTCTGTCTAATCCACAGATTAAAAATTTTTTACGTCTAATCAGTGTAATGTAAACCATAGATTTTTTTTACTCATTCTGTTGATTTCAAACGGGCAGGCTATAGGTACTCTGTGTAAACCATAGATTTATTTTTACTCACTCTGTTTTTTTAAATGGGCAGGTTATGGCCATGAACCTATAATATATGGACTGAGTTCTTTTCAAATAGGTACATCTGATATTGCACTCTACTGGCTCGAAATAAGATTCAAAATAGTTTGTCACATGTCAAATTAGAAAATGAGACACCTGAGACAATACTAAAGTAACCTTTGTCCTTGTCTAACCCGTCTATGCCTCTTTCTCTATTGGCTGCAGAAGAATAGTGACGAATCAATATGACGTCTTTATTTTTAACAATCAATCAATCATCAATAAATCATATAGTTTATTTGCAATACGTAAAGATAAAATCAAATAGTAAGTATAATATAATAATATACCGTACATACATAATGGTTATTAGTTTCGTAGTTTTTTTCGTAGTAAGGCAGAAAGCTTGGCCACTCTTTTTAGAGCGAGACAAAGGTTACTCTTGAACCTTTCAGTCGGCTCGTTTTTATGCCTAAAGTACTCGATCCAGTATAATCTATAAACGTCCGTGGTTATGGCATACATCCATACTGCTCAATGTTTATGGCAAGACGTTTCGGTTTACACAGTCACATTAGTCACAGTTCTTTGCGACGACGACGCGTTGAGTGGCATGGTGCATGGTGGCGCTGCGTGCGGCGGCGCGGCGCGTGGCGTGGCGAGACGTACCTACGTGCGCTAGCATAAAACGGAACGTTTTACATCCGGTGTCAGTGACGTCTCGCTAGAATGGCCAATATGGCGACTAAGATTCGTCTGTCAGCACTATTGAAATTTAACAAAATACTCGACAATCCGAATTTTGCGGATATATGTTGTCGACTCGAAATCATTATTTTTTTATGTTTTATTATACAGATAAGGTTTCGATCGAGTCTACCGTACCCCTTGACGAAATTATTAATATAGATTGAAGCTGAATGTTCCATTGATGTGGATGGCGACGGTTCCACGAAGACGTGAGTTGATGTGGGTTTGGGGATGGCTATCGGCCTAAAGGCGACTGGTATGACGGAGGGTTTGCCGATGTACTGTATGCTTGATGGTGTGGAGACTGGGATGTAGAGAGGCCTAAAGGCGACTGGTTAGACGAAGGGTTTGGCGATGCACTGTATGATTGATAGTGTGGAGACTGGGATGTAGAAAACTGTGGTACTGCAGACTTTTGTTCAAGTCGATCGGCCATACATGCACGAAATAGTAAATTTTGAATATCATTCATTAACATATCTCGCGTATTTGGATTACTTATTTTTTTTAGTTAACTTGCGAGCAGTCTCCCGAACATCTCACATTCATCATCTTTCTTCTCTTTCATGAATTCAAAAGCTTCGTCCATTTGACGTCGCGCTGCTTTGATTTCTTGAGGCAAGTCGTCTTTCAGTTGTCTTTTTCTTCCATAATTTTGAGAAGGTTTATTTTCTTTAGGACGAGTTCCATTTTCTTCTTGGATATTATGCGAAGCTTCTTGTGTTTCAGTAGACAAATGAGAACTATTCTGATTTCCGTCATTTACTTCTTGAGACTCATTTTCGTTATGTGTCTGCAAAAAAAAATCATATTTAAACTAGCAGGCGCCCGCGATTTCGTACGCATATCTTGAAAAATATACATAATATCTTTAAATATTAAAGCCAACGTATTATTTTTTTTTAATTTTATTTAAATCCATTTAGTAAATAGTTTTGAAAAAAAACTTTAGTATTTATAAATTATATTATTAGTAGGGTAAGTTTTACAGACTGACAGACATATAGATACACAGGACCACCGTCAAAGCACAGGACAGATGGACAGACAGAAGGACGTACAGACACATTGACACGCAGACCGACAGACAGACAGCAGAGTGACAGCAATAGGGTTTTATAATAATATCCTATTAACGTGATGGCGCAGTACTAGTAGCGGCATCTAGCGATTCCTAGCGATTTTTTGCAAAAATGACCAAGTTGAAAGTCGAGATGTTTTGATATTTTTTAATTTGCGGCTCTAAAACATTGTTTTCCACTTGCTAAAACCATAGTTAGGAATCTAAACGATCTCAAATTCAAATGCACCGGTACAAACAAAAAATTGACGGTTATTTCATACTGTACAGCTACATTTGAATTTGAGATGGTTAAGATTCGTAATTATGGATTTTGCAGATGGAAAACAAAGTTTTAGAGCCGCAAATTAAAAAATGTCAAAACATTTCGACTTTCAACTTGGTCATTTTTGCAAAAAACTAGAAAAAAATTGAAACTACGCGGGCTTCAACTGCGCCATCACCTTAATATTGTAAATGCGAAAGTTTGTATGGATGTTTGTGTTATTCTGATGTATAAGCTATATTATTGTAAAGTTTCATTAAAATAGCTCCAGCCGTTTAGACGTGAGTCAAACATACACACTCACAAACTTTTGCATTTATAATATTAGTAGGATAGTAGGAAGTAGGATAAGTAGGAGTAGGAAGTAGAATTCTAACGGGAACCATACTTGCGCGGGTGAAAATCACTAGCGTTATTATTTAAAAAAAAAATTATCCTTAAAACCCAAAAACGCATTTGCTAATGACTATATCATTGACATAATGTAATTACTTACCTCTGTATTTAATGTGCGACTACTATCAAATATTCCTCGCAAGAAATTATCCATCGTTTCGAATGCAAACCAATTAGTTGTATATACGTCATCTTTGCCAGCACCGGACTTAAACGTTTTCTTAATTTTGTTCAAATGGATTCTATAATAACCCATTAGGCTTTCCTTCTTCTTTTTTAATTCTTCAATAGTTGTTTGAAACGGCATTTTTTCCATTATTCGGCGCCAAGCATCACTCTGCGTTCCTCGGTTCTTGTAACCTTTGAGTTTCGGATCCCACAAACATGGTTCTGATTGCAGAATCTCGAGAAAAGTAATAACTTTCTCGTTACTCCACTCCGTCGTCATGGTACGTATTTTAAAACAAAAACGCGTGATATTGAGGCAAATCCGTCGTACAAATAACAAACACGTCCGCTCCGGGTTGTGCTCTCGACGCACACTGACAATACGAAGTGTGGCCACTTCATCGCATCAATTCTCGCATTAATCTCTTTGATGTACCGCCACTTGAGCTATCGCCTAACGCCGAACGGCATTGTTAATGCCATTGTCAAATTATCCAGTTAAGTTGTGGCTACACCTATGGTTAACGTCCATTATCGCGATAATTAATGGCATTTCCCGTTAGTGTGGCCCCAGCATTATTGAAAGTAGTGATTTAGTTGGTTATGGTTACACATCGCATGACGTATGACGCGACAGTCGTAGTCGCCTCGCCTCGCTCGAGTAACGCTTTACTAAAATCACTACTTGTAATTGGACTCAAAACTAGTGACATACGTTACATGTCGTGTCACTAGTTATTGAAACTAGCTACGTGAAATAACGCTCACGTCTACTAACTTTTAGCAGCCCAACTATCGAGATATTTCTTTTGAATGAAAACTACACAAATAACGAGATATCGACCTTTTTTTTGATACGAATAGATAGAAAATTTATAGTTAATCATAATTATAAACATTTACTTACCTTTTCTATAAAAATAACACTTTTATCAATGATTTTCTGCTGCTGCTTTTTTTCGCGGTTTCCTGAACAAACACAAAATTTGAAATGGGTCGTTTGACTGAATGATTTTATAAATTTTATGAGTGAATGTTGTCTATGGTAGATTGATTCAAAATAAACACGATTTCAGGTAAAAATATACTTTATTATCAGGGTTTATGTAACAAAATTGCGTAAAATGAGAGATGAGAGCTAGTTAGATTTGAGCCGGATCCGGGACAACCCGCGCGAGGAGTAATGTCCGGATCCGAAACTAACCGAACGAAAGGTTAAGAACGAGTCCATTAACTTGTAGGCGAACCATATTGGTTTATAAACTGAATCAGCTGCAGCTCCAGACTGGATGGAGGCAATAACCCTTCTTTTATGACTACGATAGCTAGCCATAAGTGAGTCCCACTTCTTTTTCAACTCTGCGACTGGGATTTCCATGTGCTCGCTTATTCGCACCCAAGCGTCATGGATACATTGTTTATCCTTGTGTTTCACATCCTTCGAGTTCCATAAAACAGGTTTTGTTTGATAGCACTCCAAAAACTGTAATTCTCGTTCATTAGACCACATAGTGAAACACGTGCGTTCATAAATACCGTCAGCGAGCAACTAAATGAACGAGTGTGTACATGCTCGCTGTCGTTTAAGGTGATATCAGACGGTTCACTCGAGTGATTATTCACTCGAGTGAATGCTTCATTTTTCTTTCATTGTATGTTCACACGACTAAAACGGAATGATAATTAAAAGAACATTCACTATTCTTTTCTTTAAATATGTCATCGAATGAAGTCGTGCGTGTTGGAATAAGTTTAATTTGTGACCATTTAATCAAAGAGTTAACAAAAAAGAAGCAAAGTAAACGTCGACCGTGGTGGGTGCGACCATGGATTGAAAGAAGAAATTTATTAGGAGCTTCAAATACATTACTGAGGGAACTAGCCGTTGAAGATCCTGATGCATATTGTAATCATCTTCGAATGGATGAAAGTAAATTTGAAGAACTTCTACTTCTTGTTGCTCCGTTAATAACGAAAGAAAATACTTTAATGAGAGATAGCATACCTAACCGAATAAAACTACTCTGTAAAAGAATAATATCTAGTTTTTAGTCCCGACACCCGACCAGTGTCACAACACAGCGCGCAGTGTGCAGCTTGCAAAGAGCACCACCCTCCCACCGCTCCTTGCATGCCGCAGAAATGCGCTTCAGTGCTAGTGACACCAATCATTAACCATGCTTCGACGCGTTTCGGCTTTAAAAAGCCATCATCAGGAACGTAGACTCTGACCGAACTGTGAGGGCGACAAAAATTAGTAAAGACGCCGCTCGCACGACACTGTTGACTTGCCGACAGCTGGAACAAGAGTGAGCGAACAACGCTGTACCCCCACGACTATACGTCGGTGCGGCCGTCATCTGCACCCCCACCCCGAATAAAACTTCAAATTGTACTGAGATACCTGGCTACAGGCGATAGTTTTGGAAGTTTAGAGTTTTTATACAGAGTACCTCGAAATACAATATCTTACTTTTTTCTTGAAGTATGTGAAGCTATTTGGACGGCACTTGGAAAGTTTATTAAGGTCAGTTATACTTATTTTTGATTGAATAAAATATTAAATTATCTTGAAACATTTTATTTTAAACACAAAGACAATCAACATTTACATAGCATTTCGCAGAGCTTGTGAGAGTATGTTTTCTTTCTCTTGGGTGGATGTTTGAGAAATTGTTATTTGATTGGTCTCTTGTGGTGAACTCATGGGTAAAGACTCAGGTTGCAGATAAAAATGTTGCTGGGTGACAAGGTAGTTATCCGGTGTCATATTTTGATATAGAGATGACTGGTTGATAGTAAATGGGGATTGAGAGCTGGAGTCCGAGTATATTAGTTCAGGCAATGATTGTGACATTTGTCCTAATCGTTCCTGAGTCATCACAGACTGAAGTTTTTCCTGACATATCAGTGCCCTGTTCAGGGGCATTTTTTTGAGTTGTACTGCCAAACTTTTGCAAAATAAATCAAACTCATCTTCAGTTTGGACTTTGGCTTGCTCGTTTATAGTTTTTAATTCTTTGATTGCTCTATCAATCGGCATATCAATCTTCCTTTTGGAGAGAATTGGCTTTTGAGAATAAGATGGTGTCTTTAATCCACTACTTCTGTTCCTACTGATCTCAGAATTTGGTGTCTTCTGTTCCTCACTACCACCTTGAGTCTGCTCAGATTCAGCAGAGTCTTCATTTTGAGTCAGTGTATCCTGTAATTAAAATGTTGACACTGTTATTATTACAGGTTCCTGGAAGTCAACATGAATGGAATAATATAATGGAAGACTACTATAGATTATGGGACTTTCCAAACTGTTGTGGTGCAATTGATGGAAAATTGGTGAATATAAGATGCCCAGGAAATTCAGGTTCTCACTATTTCGACTATAAAAAGAATTTTAGTATTCATCTATTGGCAGTAGTGGATGCGAATTATAATTTTATTTATATCGATGTTGGGACAAACGGAAGGGCAAACGATGCATCCGTCTTTAATAAATCAACATTGAATGAAGCTTTGTCATCGAATCTTCTAAATTTCCCAAAGGAAGGCGTAATCGTGGCAGATGATGCCTTTCCTTTGCGAACGGATGTTTTGAAACCATATAATACTAGAGGGGAGTTTGGTGATAAACAAAAAATATTTAACTATCGGCTGTCAAGAGCTCGACGCGTGGTCGAAAACACTTTCGGAATATTGGTATCAAAATTCCGAATCTATGAAAAAGCAATTCCACTGTCAGTGCAAAAAGTTGAACAACTTGTTAAAACGACGTGTGCACTACATAATTGGCTCAGAGAAACTACAGTGGATTACGTGCAACAACGATCATTGGAAACTGAGGATTGGGTCACAGGATCCATTGTACCTGGAGAATGGCGAGAAGTACCGTCTTTAGCAATAAGCGATTTACCGCCAACCAATGCAAGAAATCACAGTGAAAATGCCCGCCGCGTGCGTGACTTATATGCAGAAAAGTTTGTCCCTTCATGCACTGTATCATGGCAATGGAACATGATAAGAAGAGGATATAATAACACTACTGCCACTAATAATACTGAATAAACCTATACTTACTGTTCGTCTACTTTGTTTTTATTTAATAGAATAGAATAGAATATAGTTTATTCGCAACAAAAAAACACTAATACATGAACAATAAAAACAAAATACAATAAAGACACATGATTTGTTGCGAAACGGTCCTCAACTCAGCGTAATGCTAGTCTTTCGACTAGCGCTGGTCTTCCGTTGGGACCATTTCGGTAAGACGTCAGTAACAGTCAGTACCACAAGAAATAACTATTTAAAACAAGTAACAGCACAGCAATAGACAACACATTTTTAAACTAAATGATTATGTAAAACAAAATATATATGTAGGAACAAATAACGAATAACAAACAAATAGCTAAATATGAGCACATCAGACAATTAACAAATGACAGCAGATAAAATCAAAATTTACAAAGGACAGCAGAAGATACCAAAAACAAAATAAAATAATAGAATAATAGTAGGAACTATATTGCACTGGTTTCAAGTACCAAAGTCTCTTGCGACTTTTGGTGGCTAAAAATAAATTTCTTAAGGTTAAGTCTAAAGCCCCGAACAGTTTGCAGGTTTCTCAGGGGTTTATTTGAGTTTAAGTATTAAGTATCTTACTTACGAGACTTGATGTACTCTGCCGTGGGACGCATACGCTGCTTAGAAATTCTGCGTGCTTAAACCAGTACAGGGTCGGTACATAGACATCGTCAGAAGAGCAACCGCTTTTAGTAGACTGCTTTATTTTGGTTAATTCTGTTGTATAGCGGGTCCTTATCGTCTTTATTTTATGTTTTATATCTTCTTCAGTAACATCTAAGTTCAAATCACTAATTAGAGATTTTATAGAGTTTGCCCGCACTGTTCGGTCTTTGTATTCATCAATTTTGTGGTTCCAAAGGCATTGATAGTTTTTAAAGTTCTCCAAAAAAAGCAATGTATTTTGATCGTTCCACTTGAACACCATTTTGCCGCATGCGACGGAATGCAGAAAAAATAACAACGAAACGTCCGTCGGCTACAGGACTCGACACAAAATGGCCGAACGCGAATGAACGTTCTCTCAGTGTTCAGACCGTTCATTTCTCGTTCATTCAGAGTGGGAGTGAAAGATAACAGATGCCAATATCCAACACTGTTGGAACGATTCACTAATGAATTCATTCGGCACTAATGTTTCATTTTGTGTTTAGATGTGTCACTTGCAGTGAAAAAAGCAAAATGAAAGAATAAAATGATCAAAAAATGACCCGTCTGATATCACCTTTACCTCGCGAGAGCCAACGAGACCCTTTGACTCGGGCGCAAAAAACCGACAAGCCACCGAGAGCGACCGAGACGAGAACGAGAGAGCGAGACGAGACGAGAGCGCCCTGTACACACGCGCGCTCGGCCTGTCTCGGGGTATCTCGTCGAGTGTGTACAACCGCCATGATACTCTGTTTAAAAAAACCTCTATCTGAGTTCATCTATAGCCTTGGCCACAGTGATATCACCATTGATTAATTGCATTTGAACATCAAGTATAAAGTCATCATCCACAATGTATTTACTCTTCTTGTCCACACATGGACATCTAGCACCTACCTACCTATCGGCGAGATGTACCACGCACACCGATGCACGGCTCCCAGCGCTCCCGCCCGCTGCCTCAGCACCTACGTCTCGCGCGACCCGCGACGCCGCGCACGCAACTAAGTACATCACTTTTGTCGTCGGCAGCGATCGAGGCTGCGTCCTCTATGTACCAACGTACTATAATAAAACTATTTCTGTTACAGTCCACGCTTGTTTCCCTGAGTAGGTACCTAACATTGGTCCTTCTGCCTACTTGGACGCGGTCTACGGACGTCTTTGCTGCCCGAGGAAGTCGCCTACACGACGAACACAACGGAAAATCCACGCCCTGTCACCGCCATTTTACGACAAGTCATCCAGTGTCACGGAAGGTCAAGATAGTTCACGTGGACAAAGTGTGGACGCTTCGAAACCATCGAGGACCTGGAGAAAGTGGTATCTGGAGGCCGGTGTCGTGAGTTTGTTCCGATTAGTTCGAACTTTCCCTATACTTTCGCCATTTTCTGTTTTTATAGATAGCACTAATATCCCATCTATTATCGCATTTCGCATCTTAAATCAGATAAATAGCAACTACACATCTTTCCTATTTCATATTTCGAGCTGTGATTATTGCTAAAACCATAATTCACAACAATTATCGCATCTACGCATCGACGCGATATCCCTATAGTTGGCAGAGAATTTTACCCTAAAAAAAATATACTTTTGCTACTTTTCTACGTTATTTGGGTTATAAGGATGTCAGGAAAAATAAAATAAAAATTCTCTGATTTTCAGTTTTCAGGTTTTATTATGTGTCTTCTAGTGCACACTGCCAAGCTCTCAAGAAAAAAATTACAAAGAAAAATGTGTCTTTACATGCACACTGCCATGTAATCACTAAAGTAAAAAAAGAAACAAAACATAAAAAAATAACATAAATCTTGAAAATACTTAAGATAAAAGTCTGTAAGTTATAACTTTATAACATATCAACAAGTTTTGAGTAGTATTAGGAACTAGGTCTACGAGTATGGAATGTTAAAACATAGCAATACAATTTAAAATAAAAAATTAAGTCATACTTTGTATTTATATTTAAATCACAAAATTCAGTCGTAATAGTCTGAGATCAATGTTTACTTAAATATCTATTTATCTACCATGTGACAATAAAAAAAAATTAAACACTACTTAGTGTGAAAATCCATAAAGCAATTACGCCCTTCAATTATACATAGCCGTGCGTTACACTTTGGACAAAAATATTTGGTTTGGTTTAAGGTACAGTTTCTACACCTGCCTTTTGTAGTAAAAGTAGGAAGATGTCCCATCAGGTCGTAACGAGTAGCGTCATCAGGCCTCTCAGCAACTGGTTTCTTTACCTTACTTATGGATTTGGGAAGAGCTTCAGGTTGTAAATCTGAAGAACTCCTCTCAAAAAGACGCAGTTGCCTAAATAACGCGGCTCGAAACTTCTTAAGTGGCATATATTTTTGTTTACCACTGTTCTCGTAACGATATAGCAACCAGGCATTATTGACGCAGATGTCCAGAATCTGTGAAAATAATACTAAATACCAACGGTGACCTTTCAAATCTGTACGGTATAAAGCGATTAGCATATCGGCGAGATCCACCCCACCCATATTTCCGTTATAGTGCTTTATTAAATTTGGGCATGTGACTAGACCTTTCTTCTTTTCTTCTTTCTTGTACCGCATTATATTCTGCACAGGTTGGGCGTCGACATAAGTGCTTGCAGCCACGACAAATTTATTGTCATACCACTTCACAACAGCGATATTGTGTTCGTTAGACACGACCTGAGCAAAAGCTCCTCTGCCTTTTTTCTTTAACTCCTTATCAGTAGGTAATTTTTTTTCTGCCCCTCGAAGTCGATTTGTCCTGACCGTACCTAAGGAGAATATACCGTACTCATTCCGTAAATGATGCATCAATTCAATTGACGTAAAAAAGTTGTCAAAGTATAGTACCGAGCATGGCTTTTGCTTGATAGATTTGGCCAAAGCTATGACAACTTTAGCTCCAAGACCCATACCTTTTTCTTTTTCAGTAAAAGAATGGAGTCTGAAAGTATCATCCCCTCCATAAATAATAAAATCATGTACAAAGCCAGATGGTGACGCACGAACGAAAAACTTAAATCCCCATTTTTTGGGTTTATTTCGTACATACTGTTTTCGACTACCGGCTCTAGTACCCTTGTAAGGGACCATCATCTCGTCGATGCTGAACCGTTTCCCTTCAGGAATATTCGATGCGCAGTTATTACGAACTTTTTCTACTAATGACCTTATTTTATAGTATCTGTCACCATCATCTTTTAAATTATCATTAAAATGAATGTAACGTCGTATAGTTTGAAATTTCTTTAGTGTCATGACATCAGCAATCTTGGTGTATTTAAATTCATTTGACCAATAATCGGTGTAAGCTGGCATATCTACGACACCCATTAAAATATTTATAGCTAAAAAATCTTTGATATCGTCTTTGGTTATATTAATTGAAGTACCCTTTTTCTGTACAGAATATAAATTGGAATGATATACTATTAGATCTACTATATCGTCAGTAAAAAATAACTTAAAGTAATCAAGCGGGGATTTCTCATTATCAGTAGAACCGAACAACATATTATCATCAATGTCTGCTGCTCCTTGAAATTTTATTCTTGTCCATTTAGGGAATATTTTGGTAGGCTTCAAAACAGTTTTTTTTACAATTACCGGAGTTTTCTTATAACGCCGAAGACGTACAGTAGCTGCTGTAGGTGCGACAGATGCTGGAGGTGCGACATATGCTGGAGATGCGGGACTATTAATTGAGTCTATAGATGGTGACGGTGGAATGTAAACTGATGGTGAAGGCAGTATAATGTCAGGATCATGTTGAAGAATAGAAGGTGAGTTTGGAGTAGAATAATTAATAGTACTCTGTCTGAATCTTGGCTCTTCATGAACAGAAGCAACGGCGAATATTTCTCGATACTCACATTCATCGCTATCGGAGAGGTTTATATTTTCAACAGAAGACGCTATTGATCGGACAGGAGAACTGTCTTCGGAGACGTCTCGGTGAGGTCTACATATCTGCAATTCATCTTCCGAAGATTCGCTGGATTCTACGTCAGACTTAGCTCCGCATTTAGGCACTAAAGCGAGGATTTTGTGACTTCTGGTCATCTGAAAAAAAGTATTGCATGCTAAGAATTGGAATTTGGTGTAATATAAATTGCTGGCATGCATTATGAATAAAACTTTGTCTAAACAAAGGTTCGAGTATGTAGTAGCACAGTAGGCAATGTGCATTTAAAGACACAACATTCGCAAATAGTAATAGCCTATGGCGTTGGCAGTGTGTATTTATATGTACACGACAAGTATTGTGTGATTCACAGCAAAGCAAGCAGTGTGCATTTAAATATACACAACAAATTTTGAGTCGTTCACTTTGGACCAGGCAGTGCGAATTTTAGTGCACATATAACAAATATCGTGAATTACTATATATTCATAACTTACACAACAAAAATAATATTGCCAAACAATTGCATAAACCTTGTAGAAAGTAAAACTATAAAAATTTCATACATTAAGCATAATTTAATTGAAATAAAATAGGATACTTACAGAACGCTGCGTGGGCGCCGACCGACGGCTCGCCATTTTGTTCACCACTGACAATGTGTGAGCGAGACCGATATAGCTTTCTTTTTCGTACGTAAGCAAACGTTTACGAAGTCAGTTTCATTTATTATTAAAACGATTCGATGATTATATTTCGCATAAAAAAAATCTGAATTGAATGTGTATTTAAGTTCACAATGTCAAGTATAGGGATATACCTACCACGTGTCATTGCCCGAGCGTCTTGCAAGGTCAATCGGACCGCGCGCTCAGCTGATACCTATTATTTTTACCCATATTTCTACATTCTCGCTGCAAATAAACAGAATATTTTCGCATTTTCATCATGACTGATGAACAAACACAGCCATCATCCAACCTCAAAAGGCTTAAGAAATCAAAATCATCCTTCAAAGCTAAGCTCACTAATTTTGAAAAGTACCTGGAAATTGTTAAATCCTATCCGGATTTAAGTGATACCCATATAATCGAACTCAAAAGCCGCCTATCTCGTATAAAAGACTTATTACCCAATTTTGACGCCCTTGAGGACGAAATCGAGATGCTATCTGATGCCGAGGGGGACCAGTTGGATGACCGGAAGGCCTTCGAAGACAAGTACTACCGTCTCGTGTCCTTGGCGCAATCATTTCTTCGTGCGGGCCCCGACGGAGCTCGTGCCAACGGCAGCGCGTCTCCCTCATTAAGTGAAGTATCAAATGACGGCTTTGACGATGCTATGTCAGGTAGGACCCCACACAAAAGGTTTCAGTTGCCTAAAATACACATTCCTATCTTTAACGGTAGCTACAAGCACTGGCTCGAGTTTAGAGATACTTTCCAATCTATGATACACAAAAACACAAACATAGATAACATTAGTAAGTTCCACTACCTTCGCGCTTCACTGGAAGGTACTGCTAAAAATATGTTAGAAAACATAGATTTTACAGAGGATAACTACTCAATTGCATGGAATTTATTGACAGCTAGGTACAATAGCCCAAAACTATTAATTAAAAAACACCTACAAGCCTTGTTCAATGCAGATATCATCACAACAGAATCCAGTGAATCGTTACATGACTTAGTCAATATTATTCAAAAGAATTTGAGAGCTTTAAAGTCACTTAATCAGCCTATTCAGCATTGGGATACCCTCATTATTTACATAATGTCTAGCAAACTCGATCCCGCTACTTCTACATTATGGGACGAGCGTAGAAATAAGTTAGAAAACTTACCTACATTAGCTCAGTTTTGCAAGTTCATCACCGAACGAGCCAATATAGCTGCAGACAAAGAAACAACTGCACAAAACACAGTAAGTAAGCCAAACACCTTCATCATGGTGTCCGCACACAAAAACACACACACTACACAGCAAAACACACACTCGACACGCAAAGACACAAATAAAAATAAGTGTACTTTTTGCAAAGGAGATCATTTCATATTTTATTGCGAAAAATTTCGCGCCTTATCCATAGAACACCGAATTTCTAAGGTAAGAGACCTCAATTTGTGTCAAAACTGCTTGCGTGCAGGACACGCCGCACCTAAATGTCGATTATCACATTGTAGGTATTGCAAATATAAGCATAGCACTCTTTTACATTTACACACAAATGATGAACCAGCCCATCCTCCGACGGCCCCCGTCCAGGAGAATGTGGCCCTACAAATCAATACTTCTATACCCACTACAGACATCACAACATTGTCAACAAATATAAAACAAAATACAAACTCCGCTATATTTCTATCCACAGCATTGGTGAGAGTACATGACAAGAGTGGTCGCTCCTACACCGCGCGTCTACTCCTGGACAACGGCAGCACAGCGAATCTGATAACAGATGCCTGCTGCAGTAAGCTGGGTTTGTCGAGACAGCATACATACTCCAACGTTACAGGTATTTGCAGTCAGGTCAGTCAGAGCTCACAATCTTGCACCGTAACTATATACTCATTACATACAGAATATCAGGCCACCATAGATTGCATAATATTGCCAAAGATTACTAATTCTCTCCCTTCTAAATTAGTCGACGTAAGTCACCTAAATATTCCATCTTTGGTACAGCTGGCAGATCCCTCATTCAACGTACCATCTGCTATTGACATTTTGGCAGGCGCTGAGATATTTTGGAGTGTGATAGGGGGCAATTCCATGACGTTAGGAAATAAACAACCCAAGTTGTATGAAACGCAGCTGGGATGGTTGGTGTCAGGTCACGTACAAAAACAAAATACCACTCATCATCATTGTCATTTCCTCAACCAAGACGAAAACTTAACAAGGTTCTGGGAATTAGACTCGATATCACCTATACATACCTACACAAACGAAGAACGCGCTTGTGAGGAAAGTTTTTACTCAAATACATATCGAAAAGATAACGGTCAATTTGTAGTAACCATACCATTGAAACGAGATCCCACAGTATTAGGTGACTCGTACACTTTAGCTAAAATTAGATTTCTTTCGCTAGAAAAACGGTTTCACCGAGACCCGATTTTCAAACAAAAATATCACGAATTCATGAAAGAATATGAAGACCTAGGTCATATGACTGAAAACAGCAACCTAGTGCCATCTAGTAACAGTGTAAAGTACTATTTTCCGCATCACGGAATACTAACTCATAAATTTCGATCAGTTTTTGATGGATCGGCTAAAACACAATCAGGTATATCATTCAATGACATACAGATGGTAGGCCCTGTCGTACAAGAAGACCTACTATCAATTTTATTAAGATTTCGCCAGCATAAATATGTAGTATCTGCCGATATCGAGAAAATGTATCGTGCGATAGAAGTACATCCTAGTCAAAAACATTTGCAACAAATAATATTTAGATATGACTCAAAACAGCCACTCAAGTCTTATACCTTAGAAACAATCACCTACGGTTGCAGCGCCGCCCCCTATTTAGCGACAAAATGTCTCACTAGCCTGTCAGAAAATATATTTACCCACAGTGATGATAAAAAACTCACTGATCAAGATGATCAAAAAGTAAGGTCATCCATAAAAAGAGATTTTTATGTTGATGATTATCTGAGTGGGGCAGCCTCGGAAGATGAGGTCATACAGCTGTACAAAGGTGTCATAGGTGTACTATCGTCAGCAAAATTCAATCTAAGAAAATTTAAATCCAACAGTCAAAAAATATTGAATTCCATTGAAAATAGTAATAAAAATAAAACAAACAATGACTGTCTAGTGTTGTCAGATAATGTTTCGTCGTCAAAAACCTTAGGTATTAATTGGTTATGTAAAACCGACACTCTATCCTTCTCTATTAATATCGAATCACAAGCAAAAATAACAAAACGTTATATTTTGTCAGTTATTAGTCAAATATTTGACCCATTGGGCCTATTAGGTCCCACTATAGTAGAAGCTAAAATACTTATGCAAAATTTATGGTTAATAAAATCAGATTGGGATGATGAAGTGCCATACAACTTAAAACAACAATGGCTATCATTTTCAAACAAATTAAAACATTTAAATACAATAAGTATACCAAGATGGGTACTACAAAATAATTATAGTGCAGTACAAATGCATATTTTCAGCGACTCATCACTACAAGCCTACGGGACTTGTATATATTTACGTAGTGAAACTCCCGATCGCACTGTACATGTACAGTTGCTCGCGTCAAAGAATAAAGTAGCCCCAATCAAACATACCACTATACCACGCCTAGAATTATGCGCTGCGTTATTAGGAGCAAGATTATATGCTAAAGTTGTGAGTTCATTGACAATACGTCCTAATTGCAGATTCTGGTGCGACTCGACGATCGTTCTAGGCTGGCTTGCGACCCCTGCAGTCAAGCTGAAGCCGTTCGTTCGAAATCGTGTGAACGAGATCAATGATACCACCGCCGGGTGGTCGTGGAGCTATGTACCCTCGCTCGACAATCCAGCCGATCTCGTGTCTCGCGGGGTGAAGGCCGATTACATCGGCAGTAATTCGTTGTGGTGGTCGGGACCAAGTTTCCTTTATAAAGAGCCAAGGATGTGGCCAAAAAGGCCTAATCTTCATGAGACACGAGATCTGCCTGAGGTACTCTGTAACTTCACAGATTCTGGTGAAAAGGATTCTAATCCAATATCCTTAATAATTCATAAAAAATCATCTTATGTTCAATTAGTTCACATTATTGCTTATATATTCAGATTTTTATTTAATTGTAAAAATAAACATAATAAAACATATGGTGCGTTAACACACAATGAAATACAGAACGCAACCATTTGTATTTTGAGAATATCACAGTATGAAATGTTTCCTGAAGAATATTCAATGTTAAAATCAGGAAAACCATTGTCTAATAAAAATAAATTATTACCCTTGTCACCATTCTTAGATTCTAATGATATCATAAGAGTAGGTGGTAGACTTCAAAACTCACCATACACATACGAACAAAAACATCCTGCACTCATATGTAGCAAACACCACTTCACAAAAATACTATTTCACTCAGAACATATCAAACTTTTACATGCAGGTCCACTATCCCTACTATCAAATATAAAACATACTTACTGGCCCTTACGTGGTAGAAACCTTGCTAGACAAGTAGTCAATAAATGTATGTCATGCTTTAGACAAAAGGCAAAGACATCTCAACCCATTATGGGTCAACTTCCTGAATTTAGAACCACATTAGAGTTTCCATTTCTTCATACTTCAGTCGATTATTGTGGGCCAGTGTTCATAGCTAACAAGAAAGGAAGGGGTTGTAAATTAATAAAATCCTACCTGTGTATTTTTGTCTGTTTAGCAGTCAAAGCTGTTCATTTGGAGCTGGTGACGGACATGAGTACGGAGACGTACTTAGCCGCCCTTTATCGCTTCATGTCACGTCGAGGAAAACCTCAGACTATTACTTCAGATAACGGCACTAACTTCGTCGGAGCACGTAACGAAATACAATCATTACTCTCTAATTCTAACATTATTTCTAAATTAGCCGACGATGGAATAGAATTCCGTTTCTGCCCTGCTTATTCACCTCACTTTAACTCAATGGCCGAAGCAGCGGTCCGTTGTACCAAATATCATTTAAAAAGAATTCTGAATTTAACGCATTTGACATACGAGGAAATGGCAACCTGCCTAGCTCAAATAGAAGCTATCTTAAATTCACGGCCCATGACGCCCCTGTCTACTGACCCTTCAGACTTAACCGCTCTATCCCCTTCGCATTTCCTAATCGGTCGAACTCTCACATCCGTGCCTCTCCCACAGATACCTGAAGAGATGAATATAACCCAACTGCAGCGCTACAGACGAGTCGAGCTCATGCGACAACATTTCTGGAGCCGCTTTACTAATGATTTTATTTCAACACTTCAACCGAAAACCAAATGGCTTACTGGAAAGAGAGACCTGAATCCTGACACACTGGTATTGATAAAGGACAAGACTGTCCCTCCTCTATTGTGGAATCTAGGGCGTATCGTCAAGGTATATCCAGGCGTCGACGATATCAATCGTGTAGCAGAAATCAAGACAAAGAAGGGAACTATAAGGAGAGCCTGGAACAATATTTGTCCTCTACCTCTAAACTATGAGTACAACTAGTACACGACAGACAAGCTCTCGTCACCTCCAATGCTTAATCATTACTTCACAACTACCTATTGAAGCCTACCTACCTAAGTACTTCAAGGAGGGGAGTATGTCCACACATGGACATCTAGCACCTACCTACCTATCGGCGAGATGTACCACGCACACCGATGCACGGCTCCCAGCGCTCCCGCCCGCTGCCTCAGCACCTACGTCTCGCGCGACCCGCGACGCCGCGCACGCAACTAAGTACATCACTTTTGTCGTCGGCAGCGATCGAGGCTGCGTCCTCTATGTACCAACGTACTATAATAAAACTATTTCTGTTACAGTCCACGCTTGTTTCCCTGAGTAGGTACCTAACACTTCCTTTTTTGTTCTAAAGCTTCCATACCTAAGTATTTATTCATTTTATTCATGGTTCTGGACAAAGTAACTGTTGTCTTGTTTATTCCCTTTATTAGTTTTGAATGAAAACCTTCGGACACATTATCGGTACGATGTCTTTCACCATATACGCTAAAACATCTGGGGAGTGAATTTTTAACCAATAATTTTCGATGTAACGTATAAATCTGGTCATGTTTATATTATTTATTCTATAAATTTGGGTTTTGATATACTCCCATCCTTCTGAAGTACATTGTGGTGGCAAGAGCGGTAAGGCCGCTGTTAGTGCGACACTTCTTTTTTCCGGTTTGGTTTGATTATTTTTTAACTTTTTGGCATTTTTCCAAATATTTTTGCACCAGTGATAATAGCAGCCTATTATTACATTTGGATATTCTTCTTTTATAGCGTTAATTGCCGCGGACTCATAGTCACAATGTACTTTATAAGGTTTAAATTCTGGCAATTGTGATTGAATCATGTGGAATAATAACTCATATTTTTTCTGTGTTCGATTAGCCATAAATGCACTGATAAGTGGTACCACTTTTTTTTCTTCAAAAGTGCTGCCTATGTCACCAAGAATATTGTAGATTTGTTGGAAGGGAGTCGGGCAGACTGCAAAAGTTCAATCAACGAAATACTCAGTGATATTACAAATCATTTCACGACAACGTTTGGGACAAAAAACCAATATGCGAGTACCATCATAATAGTAAATCCGCTAATATAGACTCGCGAAATGTTACCGGTACAGTGACCTCATTTATAGATTTAAAAATTGTAGCGTGAACTCCAAGTTCTTTATTTCTTGCATTATAAAGCGGCTGTTTAATATTTTTAAACTTTGGAATTGCATTTAGTAAATCATGACCTTTTTCTTTCAATGTAAACACATTATCTTCATATAAGGTTGGTATTGGTTGGTCAGATGTAATTACTTTATTTCGTAATGCGTTTGTTACCAGCAAACGGTCATTTGCAAAGGCGTCTCTTCCGCAAGTGTGATCTATGGTCTTTGTAATTATGTCATTCTAAAAAGTAATATTAAAATTTATTCTAGTAAAATAAGTAAAGGCTATGGAATACTCGAAAAAATGACAAATGAAAAGGATACTTACCATTATAGTTATCGACACTTTGTCCTTTTGAAGCTAGTGCATCTCCATAACACTGAGCCGTTTTTATATCCCTTGTGACGGTGAAATTTATACGTTTGCCAGAGCAAAGCTGTTCCGCCATTAGCTTTTATGTATTTTATGTCGTCAGTATTAGCATCCATGTCCATTGTGAAAAATTAAAATATTCGGACGGAAAGACAATAATATCCTTTCAGCTGGCAGGTGTGGCTAGCGCTTTACCTGAAAACTGGCAAGCTACTGAAAAAGATGGCCGCCGGAAAATTTAGCATTCGCTTTTCCGCGGATTTTCTCGATTCTGGTATATCAAATACTATGACATACATACATTTCTGAATTCTCTATAAAATTTCCTATAAAATTGTATTTAAATTTATAGAGTCCTAAAATATTTTATATCAAATAAGGTGTTGAATAGAGTCAAAATTGTCATGTCACTAATAACAATCGGGTATATTTCTTAAAAAGACACACTTTTATTTCTAAATTTGGTTTTATTTTTACCTTAAATCTATTTATTTACATAATTTATGTACAAAACTATAGGTTCCCATACAAATTTTAAGCAAAAAAGGCATTAGAAAAAACTTACAATTTCTCAACAATCAACCGCCATATTCTAACACGAATGTAGAATGAAATTAGGACTGGATGTGGCATTAATGCATAGTGAAAAAAACCTTGTATTTTAGATAGGTACAGGATAGGTACGTAGAAATAAATTTTGACATTTTTTTTTGGGTCAAGCGTGAGTCGCTCACATATTTTTTTTTGAAAAATTGAATTTTAAATTTAGATTTTTTGAAAAATAGTTTTTTTTTATAAACTGAATTTTCAGTTTAAAAAAAAATGTGAGACTCACTGAGTCGCTCAATTTTTTTTTTTGAAAAACTGAATTTTCATTTTTTTTTTAATTGAATGTTCTGGTTTTTTATGCGGATTAGGCATGGTATAAATAGCTGATCACACTATAAATAACAGTGTTATTTAAAAATCACCAATCACAGATGCTATAAATAATCGTAATAACTGTTAGTGTTATTTTTTAAAGAGCTATTTTTAGTAACATTTCCCAAAATAATCACAATCACTTAACAGAATAACAGAGAGCGCCATTATTTTGTTTCGCGGCCAAATTAAATTGTTCCTTATTTTCAGCGTCTCTAAGTCGAGTTTTGTTTCGTACCACTTCATAACTCAGGAAATATTTTAACCGAAAAAAGAGCTCGTCTAAGCAGAAGACGAACAAGCGAGTTAATTTTTCTGAATTGTAATGAGAGCCTTTTTGATTAAAAAATAAAAATTATAAACAAGATAAAAATTATAAAGAAGATAAAAAAAACATTAAAACTCAACATTAACAACGAACAAATCATATAAAACCAAAAAAAACTAATCCATAAAAAAATCAACACGTTTTATAAAAAAAACAACAACAATAATTATAAAAAATACAAAAAAAAAACAAAAAAGGTGATTCAATGAACTTTTAAATACGCCAATGTAGTATAATATTAATTAATATTTCATTTCAAGATCAAATACATTGACAGTCCCAAGCCTGTTAAAGTATGAGGGAAAGTTCATTGAAATCATCGAATAATCACAATGTGAAAAATAATTACCAATAGCACAAATAACAGACCGTGATTGAATATTATAATTGTTAAAAATAATTGACAGCTATTTTTAATCTCAGTGTTATTTTTTGTTGTAGATAATTTTTAAGTGAAAAATAACACAATAGCACAATAGCAGTCGCACTAACACTGTGATTCAAAAATAGCTTGGTAACAATCACAGCTATTTAAAAATAGCAATAATTTCCATGCCTAATGCGGATCGACTCAATTTCACGTAGAGAGATAATTTAAATGTATTTAGCAAGCAAGGATGCAAGAGGTCTCACTTTGTAGCCGAGCGAATTATAGCAAGGACGCAACCAAAACCGGAGATGACCTACTCTGGAGTATACGGGTGGTGCAACCTCATTAGTTGAGCAAATTATAGCAAGGACGCAACAGAAACCGGAGATGACCTACTCTGATGTATACGGGTGGGGTAACCTCATTAGCTGAGCAAATTATAGCAAGGACGCAACAGAAACCGGAGATGACCTACTCTGGAGTACACGGGTAGTGCAACCTCATTAGCTGAGCAAATTATAGCAAGGACGCAACAGAAACCGGAGATGACCTACTCTGGAGTATACGGGTGGTGCAACCTCATTAGCTGAGCAAATTATAGCAAGACCGCAACAGAAACCGGAGATGACCTACTCTGGAGTATACGGGTGGTGCAACCTCATTAGCTGAGCAAATTATAGCAAGGACGCAACAGAAACCGGAGATGACCTACTCTGGAGTACACGGGTAGTGCAACCTCATTAGCTGAGCAAATTATAGCAAGGACGCAACAGAAACCGGAGATGACCTACTCTGATGTATACGGGTGGTGCAACCACATTAGCTGAGCAAATTATAGCAAGGACGCAACAGAAACCGGAGATGACCTACTCTGATGTATACGGGTGGTGCAACCACATTAGCTGAGCAAATTATAGCAAGGACGCAACAGAAACCGGAGATGACCTACTCTGGTGTATACGGGTGGGGCAACCTAATTAGCAGAGCAAATTATTGAGGCAACAGAAATCAGGGACGTACGTAACCGGAGTACCATTCATTTAGGAATGGTACTGTAGGTAACATTGATGGATCTCTGAGCCGAAACACAACGCTACGTTGCACTTTTTACAAAAATAAGAAGTGCGCTTATTTTTGCAAAAAGCGCACTTACGCTTTTGCTTATCACTCCCCCCCGGTAAACGAGGGAGCAATGAGGGGAAATGCGCTAACGCCTCGCTGTTGAGTTTTGGCCCAGAGGTGGATGGTTGAGGTCTCACCTGTGAAGGTGGAGTGTGGTTTTTCAAAACTTGCTCAATTAATTGTTGGCGAAAGTCCCTGTGCTCAACCTTTACATTAAAATGTTTATGAATAATGTAAGCGTTTAGGACGCTTACATTTAATAAACGTTTGAAAAATTTTTTGTACCAAACTTGTGTCCGTTTTCTTTCAATAGGGTACGTAGACAGCATTTGATCTTTGCGATCCACGCCACCCATGCAAACGTTATAATCTCGGACTATAGTGGGCTTACTGTCCGAAACGCCGGCCCCATGGTATGTCGATATCAACGCCACCCGGTTCTGATCTCGCCACACCATCAGGTCGACGTCTCCGGATGTGCAGCCACACACCTGTCCAATCCTCATGTGACCCTTCTTTAAATCGGCAATTTGATTTGGTACAAATTGCCGGTTGGTCCGCAAGGTCCCAACGCAGTCGAGACCAAGCGTTTTTAAGACGCGTGCTAAAGATGGGGAATTATAATAATTGTCCATCCATATAGTACGTCCACTGTTTTCGAGCCCCCTCAATAATCGCAACACTAAATTAGGTATACCCCCGTTAATAATACCCTCACTTACTGACTCAAACTCACCACCCGTATGTACTTCAAAACGCCATAAATATCCAGTGCGAGAATCGCAGACTTCGTAGGTCTTTATTCCCACCGCCGATTTTTTATTGGGGATGTACTGCTTTATGTTCAGCCATCCCTTCCATTGCGTTAATGATTCGTCAAGGGCTACGTTTCGGTTTAGGTCATATAGCGATTGAAATTTGGAGTTCAGATGATCAATTATGGGCGCTATTTTATAAATTTTTGCCTCTTTAGGAGATTGCAAATGAGATAACCCCGAATTATCATTAAAATGAATACACCTGCTCAATATTTGAAATCGCCTCAAGGTCATGTGAGACGAAAATAGTGGAGTACAAAAAATATTTTGATCCCTCGACCAGTATTCCTCCATTTTGGACTTAATGACGACACCCATTGCTAGTACAATGCCGAAATACACGTACATTTCATCTACGTCCGTGTTTGCCCAGTAGGAAATCCTGCTATATGGACCCATCAACCCGGAATTTAATATTTTGGCCGCGTATTCTTGGGCATACAGATTTGTTTGGGTAACAATGTGCTCCATGATGGACCTATCCCAAATCTTTATGAAAATGTCATAAGGACTTGTGATAGGACCAATCCAGGGGCCACTGTTACCCACAAATGCCTCCCTGCGCTCTTCTGGCGGCACCAATGGCCTGGGGTAGCTCTGCCAGTCGAAACTGAACAGACTTGTGGGCCCATGTGGCACACCAACAGGATCTTCCAGTTCGGGGACTTCTACAACTCGGCCAGCTGCTTCGGCATCCTCTGGCGTGTCCACCTCAGGCTCATAGTACATTCTTAATACCCGGGGCACCATAGGCTCAGCCATTTCGTACTCCAGGTCCTCTTCATCGTCGCTCCCTATGGAGAAAGAAACGAATAACGATTTTATTGTCAGTCACCTAACATACATAAAAAATATGACTAGCGTGATAAAAAATACTAACCAACATTTAAAAAGTCGTCAATTTCGTCGTCATTAAGACGACGTTGATAGACCCGCACTCTTGGAGTGTACGACACATTACACTCAACGAAACTGAAATAATAAAATACAAGTTCTCATATAGTAACTGTATTATTTCATTGAAATCCCTAAATAATACTAATTATTGCCTTTGATTCCTTTTTTTTATTTTACTTACTTGGCCGGTGATGGAGGATTGGGCTCGTCTCCAGCATCGTTGGCCCCGCCCGTGGCGCCCGTGTTCACGCCCGGAGTAGTGCTTCTGTTAAAGCAAAAAATACATATGAGCATAACAATACACGAATACTCACTTTATAACACACAAAACAACAATTGGCTACTTACTGCACCCCCCCCCTGGTCTCCCTCGTTGTCGTCTCCCACGTCGCCGTCTCCAGCGTCCAGTGCAGATGGCTGCCAGATACTGGTATAACAAAAAAAATACATATGAGCATAGCAATATACGAATATTCACTTTATAACAGACAATATAACAATTGGCTACTTACTGAACCCCTCCCTGGTCTCCCTCGTTGCCGTCTCCCGCGTCCAGGGCAGATGGCTGCCAGATACTGGTATAACAAAAAAAATACATATGAGCATAACAATATACGAATATTCACTTTATAACAGACAATATAACAATTGGCTACTTACTGAACCCCTCCCTGGTCTCCCTCGTTGCCGTCTCCCGCGTCCAGGGCAGATGGCTGCCAGATACTGGTATAACAAAAAAAATACATTTGAGCACACACGAATAATAGCAACTAAAAACAGGTAAAGTGTTTGACTTACCCTGTGGGCCTTGTAGGGGGTATAAATCTGCGCCTTTTAGGCGGGTGCAGCGGCACCTCCATAGGGTTGGCAGCTGGCAGTTCGTCAATATGGCCTAAATTGATGCTGCAATAAAATAAAAATATAAATAAAAACCCATAATTTATAAAAATAGCTACAATAAAAATAAAGTAGTTCATTACTCGTCCAAGATGTTCGGCCGCAGCGCGCCCGTACCACCTCCTCGAGTGCGCACGCCTCTCCCCGTCCGCATCGCGCCCGTACCACCCCGAGTACGCACGCCTCTCCCCGTCTGCAGCGCGCCCGTACCACCCCGAGTACGTACGCCTCTACCCCTACGTCCTCTACCACCTCCTCGCATGCGTCCAACATTTTCAGCACTTAACATAACAAAGCAAAACAAACATGCGAAATATGTTAAAAATAAGCATGTTAAAAAACAGTAATTCTCAAAAAATACCTACGTAAAAAAACCACATTCATTTTTTTTTAAGAAATAAATATTTAAAAAAATTACGAAGTAGGTACCTAAACACATTTTCCAAAGTTTACATTTTACAAAACACAACAGGCATAAAAATAAGAAACAAAATATTTGTTACAAATATTTCTAAAAAAACCTACACAGAAGCCACATCTAGTTTTTCAAGGATTGTCGTCAGACATAACTCGGTTGGCATGCTTGAGGGCGCTAGCGTCTTTACTAATAGTATGGCAAAACCTTAGTTCGTTGTTCCGCCACCGGCAAAAGATAACTTTGCCGGATTGTCGTCAGACATAGCTCCGTTTTACATGCTTGAGGGCGCTAGCGTCTTTACTAATAGTATGGCAGAACGTTAGTTCGTTTTTCCGCCACCGGCAAAAGATAACTTTGCCGGAGTGAGAATAAACTCTTTCGCGCCATCACATTTATTTTACGCTAAAGTAATCGAAACATTGCACTTTTATCCTGATGTGTTGTAGTAATACTGTAGATTATGAACTAATACACTTATTTTAACACAAAACCAACTGTTACCACAAAATTTTATATACATTTCGAGACAATTCCTGCACCGGAATGTTAGTACGAAAATGTCGATTGGCGTCATGCAAATTAAAACCACCAATTTTTCAGGTACTAAAGCGTTAATAACACGTAAAGAGATTGAATATTACTAGAGGTAGACGTAGATTACTTACTCAGACATTATTTTATCACAACACAGAACTTTTCACAACCTAACTGACGATAAATACATCACAGTCTACCGAGCGCGCACTGCGTGAAGTGTTCTGAGGGCCGCACGTACCAAAACCCACTTGAGTTGGACATCTATCATAAAAACTTTTATAAACTGTGGCGTTTCAATGCTCGATTTTTTCACTCTCAACAACTTAGGATGACGCAGGCAAAAAACGATTCATTTAAACAGCCACAATTCTAATTAGAAAAAGCGGGAACGTTAGGAACAGAATATCTGTCTCTTGCCAGTTGAAAGGATATGCAAATTGCAATGAACAATGTCAAGATGACCATTTGAGTGACAGATAAATATAAACTTTATCAAATGACATACCTCATTAATGAAACTGCTTGAACTTAATTGGAGTTTTCATATCAACAACTTTGTATGTAGGTAACCTCACTAATAGTCGGTGGTGTCGTTTTGGTGGTGTTGAGTGGAAGGAACGGTCCGAATTGCATAGCCTGACTGTTGGGATTATTTTTTGAATAATGCGCCGTTTGGTATCCTTGATAGGAATTGGGCCTTGAAGAACTCCACGGTGTGTTTGGATAGTAATCAGAAAACTGTTGTGCGTCATTAATCACCCTTAAAATATTTAACTTGGAGAAAATACCTGATCACATGCGAATGCAAACGCATGTGATCAGGTATTTTCTTAAAATCCAAAACCAAAGACAAGAAAAAAAGGCGATCGTCGTCATCATCCAAATACCTTTTTTCCTAAATTTTTACTTAACACTCCTACTAACTGTTCACCGATGTGGTCATCATTATTTTTCTTTCTTTTCTTTGATGCTGCTACAGTATTTGATGAAGGATTGTCTTCATTCCGTTTAGTCGTCCCAACATCTACATTTGCTGTAGCATTACCGTCTGTGCGATTAACAGTTACTGTATATTTTATAAATAAAAGATTATCATAAAATATATAAGAATCCTTTTTTTTTCGCTGCAGACCCAGTCGGGCTCACCCTTGCTTTATGGGCCTTTACCAAAGCGTCGCGAATGTTTCTCCACTTTTTTTTTTAATATTGAGACCTGCAATAAAGAAAATTTGTGTTAGATATTTGGTAACGGGGTGCTCATTCGCTGAATTGCATTACATATTTAGGATTGGTGTTAGCACAGTCGCCGAAATAGTACGAGAAGTATGTGCTGCGATATGGTTTTGCTTAAAAGGAATATGTCTACCTTCCGGTAGGCATATTTCATGACAGAAGAAAAGTGGCTTCAAATTGCAAATGATTTCTCCAAACGAGCACATTTTCCGCACTGAAACATGTAAGAATTATAGCACCCAACAATAATCGATCAATGTGCTTTAATTATAAGTGTGAAAGCACTTATCTGGTTTTGATGGCGATTTGTGACAGCAGCTTCAAATTTGTTTAATGGATGTTGGAGCATATGGTAGATTCGGTGACTCAGCAATATTTCAGAATTCGAGCTTTTATAAAAAAATGCAAGAGAATCGCTTGAACATCCCAGAACCTGCACTGATTTCAGAATCCAATAGCACTAGTTTCCCCTACGTCTTTGTAGGAGATGAGGCATTTTCCTTAAGTACAACCATGATGCGCCCATATCCAAGACGACCAACGACGATAGTGACATAATAATTTATTTAAAAAAACCTAAATAATCCAATACAGTTAGATAGATAAACTAAATAGTTAAGATTATAAGATTTAACTGAGTTAAGCTATTTAGTGTCTAGTTCTAATAATACCTGTTGGAAATCAGAAGTATATGATAATGAATCTAAGAGGCTCGATGAACTTTGCATATAAGCATTTTAATTACATTGAGTAAGCCAAAAATTTTCGATTTCAGAAAAGGTTCGAAGCCGAAGATTGATGCATAACGCTAGCTCTCTCTCTCTACAGATTCTAGTACGTACAGTGAGTAAACTAAGAAGGAGGACTCATTCTCAAGTGGTGACGTTTCCTATAGTATTGTGCGTTTCATCTTTAAATTCCTATGCCGTTATGTTAGCAAAACAAAAAAGTCTTGGCTTAATACATGAATGAATGTCCTAAACCTTGAATTCAGGAAGATTCATTTTTCATATACAAATCTCCCTAAATTCAAGGTAGCACGTTCAATCTTTTGTTTTTTGCACTTTCTCGTTTTGTTACCAACATAACGGCATAGGAATTTAAAGATGAAACGCACTCTAGCAGGGTGTAGAAAAATAAATTAAAGATTGCCGGTCGCTAGTCAGGACGGTGGCCTATGCCAAATTCCTTCGCGTTCATTGTTCGGCTGGAAATCTGTCTTGGTGTTTTTGATAAGGTGTAGTAGTAGGTATCAAGAATTCTCAGCCCGAACGTAGTTCCCTGGAAATACACTAGTCGAAGAAAATCAGTAAGGGTACGATGGGCTCTACTACGTGAAACGCCAAATCACTAGAGATGAGTTTACAAAATCTATAAGGTAAATGATTGTCCTTGAGTTGGGGTTCCACACAGTTCGCAGCGGAAGGCCATCATTTTAGGTTAGTCTTGTAGAAGTGGTATGAAATGCAGTGTGAGCATAGGAAGGTAACTACTTGGGTATTCCTGATGTAAAATCAATAGTCCTTTAGTTCACACACTAAGTTTCATTATCTTTATAATAGTAAATAAAAGGAGTACGGGAAACAACTTCTGTTCGTGATTCGCAAACGGCAATTTAGTCGGAGGTGTAGAGCGTACCGAGTAGTACCGACGAAGCTCCGAGATCGACTGGCGAGCGATGGCGGGAGGAAGGCTCGCGTCGAGCCGGGCGGCGCACGCTGGAGAAAATCTCGAATTTCGTGAGCAAAATTATTTTGTGTCTCTAAATGCGTAAACAACTATTAATAGACTTGATAAAATAAGAATAAAATAATAACGCAAAGATTTATGCGTTCCATTTATTCCGAGTCACTATTTTCTAAACTCATTTCTTGCTCTTGCTCTAGATAAATAAAATAAATAATAGTTTTTCGAGGGCATGAATAATACGATACCATTTGATCTGAGCGATCTATGCCAGACATATATCTATTATATATCTCAACCTCTGCCGGCTTCTGTCTCGTCTGCCCAAATCTGTTGCTTACTTCTACCATCGCAGGATGCTTTTTAGTGGTTATTACAACTGGACGCTTGTCTTTCCACTTTGAAACGTGCCCAGATGTGTTCACCTCTTCTCAGTTTCTTGCTCACGACCCATTTAGGATTTACGGTTTGTACGTAAAGTACCTGTGCAATGAGTTTTCCAATCCAGCAGCTTCTCTGACAACTTTACTGATTTATAATAGTTGTCCATAAACAAATGGTACCCGCGAAGTAAATATGGCCTCATTAATCTCAACACAAGTTTTTCTGTCTTTGATTCACCTGTATTTTGAGATGTCTCCGTTGAATTCTTTCCAGAATACATCTTCACATTTAACACATATCCGTCATGGGATGTCAGTTCATAAAACTTAATACCATACCGTGCTTTTTTTGAATTTATATATTGCCGAAAGTGTAGAAGTCCCCGAAAAAGAAGGAGAGATTCATCTAGTGACAAATGTTCTTAAGGGCGCTCCACATTCTCACGAGACATTCACGCGAGAATCTCCGGAGATTCTCAGCGAGAACTGTAGCGAGAACTTCTTTGGGTACACACTCTCACAAAGTTCTCAAATAGTTCTCGCGCTCGATGACGATGGACGCAGAAGTAACCGCTGCGACAAGTTTATTGTTATGCGCATTCGCATATTATAATTATGCGTATGCTAAAGAGAAAAAAGTTATTAAAAAGAAGTGGCGAAAAAGAAGATGGTGGATGACAAGTATTCATCGTAACAGAACAAGGTAAGTACTTTTTGAACGACTATGTAGGTTGTTATTTTATCATTTTTATGTCTCATGATTATTTAAAAAAAAAACATTGATCACGTTGATGATTTATTAATTTTTTACGTTTTACATTTTTAAAAATTTTACTTGGTTTTAATCTAATCTAATTTAATTTCGATTGTGACATATGGATTTTATCTGAAATAAATGATTTATTATTATTATTCACTCATTTATTTTATTTCTTAAATTTAAGTTTTTATAAAAATAAACTACATACAAAATATATACATTACTACAAAACCTATAAACAAAATTCCATCTAAGTAACAAACTTATATAAAATTCTATCTACAAGTCCTATAAACAATGTATAAATTTTGTACAAAAACAGTAAATTTCTATAAAAACCTAAACCTAGAAGCCCGTCGGCAGCGGGGCAGGGCCCAGGCTACCGATGGTTAGGGACGCAGAGACAGGAACCTTCTGACGATACGTGCCGTATCAAGGACGACTGCCTTCTGAATCTGACCCTTGACCCAACCGTCTAGCGAAAGCCTCTTAAGATGTTGGTCGAGGCTCTTCGCTATTAATCCATTTGCCGACACGACTATCGGAACAATACTTGTCGAATCAACGTGCCACATGGCGGTAATCTCGTGGGCCAAGTCCAAGTACTTAGTTTCCTTGTCCTTTTCAGCCTTTACGAGATTAACGTCATGCGGAACGGTGATATCGACGAGTATTGCCCGTCGTTCCGACCGGTCTACTATCACGATGTCAGGTCTATTGGCGATAATAGTCCTGTCCGTGATAATAGACCGGTCCCAATAGAGCGTGGCACGACCGTTTTCGAGAACTGGAACGGGTGCATATTGGTAGTATGGCACCTCTTGGTCCACAAGTCCATATTTAAGAGCAAGTTGCTGGTGGATGATCCTGGCCACCAAGTTATGTCTGTGCAAGTACTCACCATTGGCAAGATGAGAACAACCGGAAATAATATGCCTGAGTGACTCTCCGGGATGGTGGCATGCCCGACAAATATCGACCGTACCATCCTTCAGGATATATTTCCTATAATTGTTCGTCATCATTACCTCGTCGGCAATTGCACAAACAAAACCTTCGGTTTCCCCAAAGAGATCACCGAAACGTAGCCAGTTCACCGACGCAAGGAGGTCTACATCGGGGTCCGTAAGGACCCGATAAAACCTCCCATGCAGCTCCTTGCTCTTCCATATGTCCTTGCGGTCCTCGACGCTGAGTATCGAGGGTTTGCGCCAGTTCTCTTTTGCCAAGGAGAGCGGGGTAAGGTTCTTGTCCACTGCTACCACATCGCGATGCATCCCACTCTCGGAACCGAGAAAATATTCTCTGAGACTGCACACTTCCCGGTTATGTAGAGTCTTAGCATTTAAAAAGCCTCGACCACCACACTTCCGGGGAATGTACAATCTCATCACCGAAGAGCGGGGATGAAGCATGCGATGGGCTGTTAGCTGTGAACGTACCTTCCGATCCAGGGCGTCAAGTTCAGTCTGAGTCCACCTGAGTACACCGAAAGAATAGATGAGCAGAGGCATAACCCAGCCATTGAAAGCTCGCACCTTGTTTCCACCCGACAAAATACTGTTGAGAACTTTTGTTAGGCGGCCAAAGAAACGCTCTTTCACT
Organism: Idaea biselata; assembly: GCA_958496205.1. NCBI lineage: Eukaryota > Metazoa > Arthropoda > Insecta > Lepidoptera > Geometridae > Idaea > Idaea biselata. Next base: position 16,600,808 of record OY292402.1, read on the forward strand.
GACTGTTTTACATCTCCATCAATCGCTAAAGCTTGCGACATACCCAGGTATTTGTATGTTTCACCTTCGGAGAGGGATCTGAGTGATATTGTCTCTGAGAGCTGCAAATTCGATGAATTCACAACTCTCCCTCGCTGTACATGTAAGACCGCACACTTATCGATACCAAACTCCATATTGATGGCCTTGCTGAAATTATCCGTAATTTCTAACAAGGACACCAATTCCGGTTTTTTGGCAGCGAAAAGCTTGAGATCATCCATGTACAGCAAATGAGAAATAACCTCACCCCCTCTCCGAAGACGATAGCCTAACCCTGAATTCCCCAGCAGTGTGCTAAGAGGATTCAGAGCTAAACAAAACCACAAGGGACTCAGACTATCGCCCTGGAATATACCCCTCTCAATCCTTATATAGTCCTCCGGATCAAAAAAAGTATCTCCACCACCTGGTTGACGAAGAACCGTGATCCACTGCCCCATACAAGAGTCTAGGAAAGCTCTTAGAGTTGCATCAATTTTATACAACTCCAGCACTCTCCGTAACCATGAATGAGGCACCGAATCATAGGCCTTCTTGTAGTCAATCCAGGCAGTAGAAAGACTCCCTCTACTCCGGCGAACCTGTTGGCAAACAGCCATGTCTATGAGGAGAAGCTCCTTAGTACCACGGGACCCTACCCTACATCCATTCTGAGCTGGAGCCAAAATTTTATTCGCAACAATGTGCGAATTAATCTTGACGGTCAAAATGGATGTAAGGAGCTTGTAGATGGTAGGCAAGCATGTAATAGGTCTGTAGTTCTTAGCTTCCGTGGTACTACCGGACTTATGGAGCAGGAAGGTGACACCAGTTGTTAAAAAACTAGGAAGAGTACCTAGTTCAAGAGCCTCTTGGAATTGTGCAGCCAATCTAACGTGTGAGCTCCGAAACCATTTCAGCCAAAAGTTATGCAATCCATCCGGTCCAGGACTTTTCCAGTTCTGAGCCGTCCGGATCGCACATTTTACATCTAATGATGTAATACTAATGGCCTCCATGGTTTCGATTGGCTCACACACGTCATTGACAACACGCATCCAATCGCTCTCGGTGTGTTCGACGGGCACCGACCAGATATCACGCCAGAAATTAATCATGGTACGACTATCTGGCCTTTGCCCATCGACCACACACTGACTAGGCCCTTCCCAGTTTCGGTACACCCTCCTTTGATCACTTTGGAACATACGATTCAGTCGATACCTATCTACGCGCTCTCTGTAGCGTCGAATGCGGTTTGCCCACGCATAGATTTTCTGTTTCAGAAAGTCAATGCGTTCCGTGACACAAGACATGTACTGCTGGGGTCTGATACCAGTCCCAACAAAAGCCTGGTTCACGAAACGCATCACTCTGGGGCGAGTGTTACCCCCTCTGAAACAGATAAGCTTTGCAATGAGTGTCCTGAATGTATCGATACGTCGCTCTATCCGCACCTGCCAGGCAGGGACATATGACGGCGGCCGCGGGGTTCGGTCAGTGTCCGGGAATCTAACACGAGCCACACGGCATGCCGCAATAGCCCCGCAGTACAAGATAGAGTGAGTATCAATTAAATCCTCACTAGCACCCAAATAGGGGGCTAGTAGGTCATCCAGGGCACCCATTAGCGCTAAATTACGTCTATGCGTCGGCAAACGCGGCAGACGTGGCCTAGTGCACGTGGTAGACCGGTACTCCTGAATCGTATTTTCCAAAGTTCTCCTCAAATGCTCAATAGTTTGGGTACTTACGCTCATATTAGTGAAATCAACTTCTTCGGTATCCAAACCGACCCGGGGCGCCGCAACCGACGGCAACGAGGTCGGTGCTTGCGGCGGCGGCAGCGGGGCGGGTCGGTCATGACGCGAGTCCGATGTCACACCAATAGGTAGCGCCTCAGTACGGAGACGATCAAGCGTAGAGTCATCCAACAGTTTACACCGCTGGATAGCTCTAACTTGATCCGATAATCGTTGGGCAGTAACAGACACGGTCGGTTCAAGAGCCTGAAACAAAGGCAGCATCCTATCACGATACGTGGTCATGAAGGCCCCTCCCTCTGTAGCCCTATAGTAGGCGCGCATGCAGTTCTCGTTCATGGTACGAGTCCATCGCATGCGACGCACTACACCATCGGTAGCGGAGGCCGGGCGCGGGACGTGGTGTCCCACAGGCCCCAAGCGTGCCGACGGCGGTCGCCCTCGTCGTCGCGCAGGTGGTGGTGGCGGCGGCGGCGACGACAGCTCGGACTCGCTGCTGCTGTCGGAGCCGCGAGTGTCCGGAGGTGTGAAGTACACCTCCTCATCCGACGACTCGCGCTCGCGGCTGGTCACAGGCTGCCATGGTGGTGGTTGTGCGTTCTGTGTTGTCTGTCTTCTGCTTGCTGATCTCGTTATCATTTTATTATATTATGTGATCATGTTTGAACATGTTACTTGTTTTATTTTTCCTTTTTATTATTATTATTATTATTAATGCATAAAGCAAAAATGATCAACACTTTATAATAATCATGATAATGAAATAACTTTCTCTGTTTACAGCCTAACTATGGATCAGCAGTTGCATGAATTAGTGGCCGAACCATCAAAAGAATTTAAAAAGTTTACTCGAATGTCTTCAGTGGATTTTGAATATTTATTGAATAAAGTGTCAACACAGATTTCTAAGCAAAATACTCAACACGTTGAGCGCCATGTGTATCCTTCCGGAAACACAAAGTACCAACTTCAGAGGCCGCGTGTTTCCTTAAGGAAACACAGGCAGTGCTCTATTTGGAGGCCAGTGTGTCTGCCAGGAAACACATTTTCATACATTTTACTATGGATTCTGATACCTTTGGCCTCCACGGATGTTTCAGTCCGAGTGGGTTTTTAGTACTACTTTTTGATCAAAATGTATGACTGAAAAAAAACACCAATATTTTTTTATAAATGACGTTTATTAGTTTAAGTTTTAATTATTTTACAAGCATGCAAATCAACAAAAAAATAACAAAAAATTGCCCGAAATGACAAAAAAAATTAATGAAGTTTTTGAAAACATTCTTCACATAGTAAAGTCATGCAAACAGAGCAAATTTTGCTTGTTTGTTTCGCAAATTTTAGTTTTCCGTCTACAGTTTTTCCTTTTCTTCCGTAAATTTTATAGCACTCTACGCAACGTCCTTTACATTTTTAGGAGGGTTCCCCTTTACATTCCACACATGCCGGTGGCGCTTGTTCACCGCTGGGCGTGGTGTTGATGGACCTTCTCCAACTGCAGCGTATTTGTGGATCATCCCTCTGATTACTTCCTCTCTAAACTCAGTTATTTTTAGCTTCTTTTTGCGACTATTTACACAGTGTAAGAAATGAGCATTCACAATGCTGGTTCCCCACAACACCTCAAAAAATAGTTTTCTGTACCATTTAGTACAACGCCTCAAAGCAGAGCTATATGACGCCATCTGGTCACTAAGATCTATGCTGGGCTTTCCAGTGTTATAATCTACGATGCATTGCGGCTTCACGATCGTACGATTTGTACGAGTTCTTTGCGAAAATGGAAAAAGATTTTGCGTTGAAATTCCCCCGTCCGAAGCACTACATCATTACACATCTATACACTTTCCGGAACTATAGATACTTATGACAACAATAATTTATTAATAGAGCCCGGCTCTTGGAGAGGAGAAGTGGAGAGCACCTGTGCTATTCGAAATTCGCGACATATTCCACGCCGAGCGGCTCATCACGCAACAGAAATAAGAGACGAATTCGCTAAATATTTCAGTAGATAGGTTATGTACTGGTTGTCAACAGACATAAGTTGATTGTACTTACTAATAAAGGAAAACTTGCTGTATCGTCGAATAAGGCGCTTTCGTACTTTCCTATATGTAATAATAATTATAAGTAATAAAAGTTGCTGCTTACCGTATTTATTGTCTTCTTACATTTCGTAGTATCCCCAAAAAAAGAGTCTATTGTTTCGTATGCAAACCATATCGGCTCGTAAACATCGTCGACACCTGCTCCAGAGTTTGCTGATTTCTTAATTTTAAGTTTGTACCCCCTGTAGCTTGCAAATAACGAAGTTTTTTTGTTTTTTAAGTCATCAATGGGTACTCCCATCAATTCACTTAGACGACACCACGCATCATGGTTTTTTAGTTTGTTTTTGTAGTCTTTTAAAGGTCATTGGGCACTTAGTATGGAAAATATACCCACGGCCTACAAAAACAAGTTGGTTTGGATGTATAGATAAACGTCCCTAGTTTACGAAGATATGTGTCGCATCAATGTAGAGTATGGGAATCTGCCCAAAAATTAAAATATAAGTTATATCCTCTAGTGATCGATCAGACATTTTTCGACTATTTGCATTGAACATAATTGCATATTTGTCTTGATTACACGCTGGAGCAACTGAACTCGTCGTGTTCGTCTGCTGGCTCTAACAATACTGTCTGTCGGGCACCTTAAAGATAAAAACTTATTCTCTCTCACTAATACAATGGGAATAATCTGATGTATTTTTAAATGAAACAAATGTGTAGAATTATATCGTTTTTATTCAGCATGATCAATGTCAACAGGCACGATAGTGTCGTCCAAGAACCTTGCTGGCGCATCTATTTGTTCTTGGTGTCCGGCCCATGACAAAAAGTACACCATGCTGGCTATTATGTGCGCAGCATCCGATAGTTCGGCAGCCGTGGATACAAGAACAGTAATACTCTTCTATACTCTCTCTGCCCTCTGTTGTAGGGTTCACCAATATGTAGGTGTAATATTTTTTTACTCCTGATGTGTCGGGACTAAATTCTACCGCGTATTAAAGTTCGGTTATTTACCGATTCGTGGTGCCGGTAGAGTCCGACGATATATAGGCCATCTGGTCGTACATGCTCATGGACGTATGATCTGGCGATCCTCAGGTGATAGCTGCCCAGCGTAAAAAGTTTCAATTCTTCGTACGTCAATTGTGGGAAATCGAACGCTGCATCACTGGCATCAATTGCAGTGAAAGCTACCCTTTGCATATTTAAATTATGCTCTCTCACATATTCCACCAGCTCGTTCCTTCTATTAATATTTTCATTAATTATATTAATGAATTGCTCGGCGTAAATGCTATCCTCGTATGGTCGCCGAGTAGCGTTGATGGGCGCTGCAGTGATGGCGGATTTCCGAATGGAAATCCGCCATCATGTTAGGCAAAGAAACATTAAAATAGGTGTGTCGGAATATCTTAAAATCTTTTTTGAAACGACCGTTCATTGTCTCGACAACCCACCGTCATTGTAATGAGTCTAGACTTGTTTGCCTCTTCGGTTGTGAGTTGCTCTCCTCTGGATCTGGATGGTGGCATCTGAGGATTGTAGCCAAATTCTTGTATCGAGGAGATTGAGTCCCGAAAGCCGCGGTAGACCGCGGCTTTCGGGACTCAGACTTCGGGACCTTGGCATTGGTTTCTACGGACTAACGATGTCTTCATACTATAGTATGAAGACATCGTTAGTCCGTAGAAACCAATGCCAATGCGAGTCTTCTTGTTCCATTATGGTACGCATAATTGTTGTTAAATTTTCAATTTTCACTCCTCGAACAATGGTAGTTTCTAACAAACGCGAATTTAGTGACTGGGCAACAGTTGGAATCCGTCGAAGTAGACAAAAACTATATGAGCTATACGCGGAAAGACAGTTCAATTTTTCAGAGGAGTTTAAGGTTTATGTTAAAAATTATTCCAAAATATTTCACAGAGTATGTGTGCTTGCTAAATGTTTTTCCATTCAAACAAAAATCAAAAATAGCAATAATATAATTAAAGACTCTTGGAAAATTATAAATGCTGAAACAGGGAGAACCACAGCTAAAAACAGTATATTTAAATTAAAGATAGATAATAGGATAACACAGGCCTGCAAAAAAAAAAAAAATCTGGTCAGCCCTATTGTGTCTATGGTCGATAAAATAGGTAATGTACAGATATTATATCATACGTCATTTTAACTCATCAGCTCTAGTTTACCGACTACCCTCATTTTACATTTTTACCGGTCTTATTCGTAAACAGTCATTATTCCAATAACATTCATAAAGTTTATGTTACTATTTCATTATGGCTAGTACGTCCAGATCTTGTGTTAACAATCCTGATACATTCTGTTATGTTTGTGGTGAATACATACTGAAAGATCAGCGTAAATCGATTACAAACACTGTGAGTCGTTTGTATTTTGCTTACTTCGGTATTGAAATTCGACACCAAGATAAAGTGTGGGTGCCTCATAGTGTATGTAAAATATGCGTTGAACATTTGCGACAATGGGAGAAAGGGACACGTAAGTCTTTGAAATTTGGAGTGCCTATGATATGGCAAAAACAAAAATATCATTTTGACGACTGTTACTTTTGTATGACTAATATAATGGGTATCAACAAAAACAATCGCCATAAATGGAAATACCCTAATATTTCTTCTGCACAAAGACCTAAATATCATTCAGAAAATGTTCCAATACCAGCTTTTCACCAGGTAGTGGAGCAATCTCAGGAGGATGAAACTGATATACCTAATTCTTTTTAAGTAGATGTTGACTTTAAATACTGCGGAAAAACATCAAATCCTGAGCCATTTTCGCAGAATGAGCTCAATGACCTCATCAGAGACTTGGATCTTTCTAAAGAACGTGCTGAGTTACTAGCGTCCAGATTAAAAGAAAAAAATTGGAAAGGCTTGCTTGGCAATCTTTTGTAGCAGTTGCACAAAATTTCCTCGGAAATAATAAGGCTGCCAACTATGTAGAATTGGTAGAGGAAATGCTGGTTCACTTCAAAGATTTAGGCTGTCATATGAGTATAAAATTACACTACCTCAATAGTCACCTAGACCAATTCCAACACAATTTAGGAGATCTAAGCGAAGAACAAGGAGAACGCTTCCACCAAGACATAAAAACGATGGAGAATAGATACCAAGGAAGGTGGGACAGTCACATGATGGCCGACTATTGCTGGGGTATCATACGAGATTGCCCAAATCAGTGTCATTCTAGAAAATCACTCAAAAGACAATTTATTGATGTTTGATGCCAATAAAATGTATATTTTTTGTGAAAAATGTATTTTTTTTTACCTCGGAAACTAGAGCTGATAGAATAAAACCGATAACATTTTTGATATCGCTATGTAAGGCATACTTAAAATCAGGTCTAAAATCCCCGGCACCAAAATGGTTGTAGGCCTGTGAAATCATTAATGATGTAGATGTTGCAAGCGAATTTGAATCCTTTTTCACAAGTATACCTATTACTTTGACAAAAACTTTGAACTCCTCAACCCCCATTGCAGAATCTTTGTTAAAAAGTCATGTACTCGAATGCAACACAAAATTTAAATTTCAACATGTAAGAAATCATGATATTATGGTAAGCCTTAAGCAAATAAATCTGAAGAAGACTAAAGATCTATGGGGGATCTCCGTGCCTATTGTAAAGTCTATTATTGAACATATTGTGCCAGATTTAGTCATGATTTTCAATAGGTGTATTGACTGTGGTGTATTTCCTGATCTAATGAAATTAAGTAAAATTACTCCCTTATTTAAATCGGGTAGTACGTCAGATCCCACTAATTTTAGACCAATTTCTGTACTACCATCACTTAGTAAAATCTTTGAAAAAATTATTTTAAACCAACTTTTAAAACATTTTCATGATAATAATATTCTCCACAATAAACAGTTCGGTTTCAGTAAGGGACGTTCAACTACTGATGCAGGTATTGCATTACTTCAAAGTATATATAAAGCGTGGGAGGAGTCACACGATGCCTATGGGGTGTTCTGTGACTTATCCAAGGCATTTGATTGCGTTAAACATGATACATTGATCATGAAACTACATCACTATGGTATTAAAGATAGCGCTCTGGATCTTATTTCCTCCTATTTGAGCAATAGGGTTCAGTGTGTCGATGTCAACGGAAAACGATCCCCCGGCTCTCCTGTAACAATGGGGGTTCCTCAAGGATCCATATTAGGACCATTCCTGTTTTTAGTTTATATTAATGACCTACCTTACCTAGTAAGGGACAAACATGAGATAGTATTGTTTGCAGATGATACCTCATTGGTATTTAAAGTTAAAAGACGCCAATTAAATATAGACGACGTGAACAATGCTCTCTCTAAAATAGTATATTGGTTCAATACCAATAATCTTTTACTGAATGGATCCAAAACAAAATGTATTAAATTCACACTTCCTAATGTTAAACATTTTAAAACTGTAGTGAAAATTAATAACGAGGAAGTCGAAAAGGTTGAAAAGGCTGTCTTTCTAGGTATAACTCTAGCCTCTAAGCTTCAAGCTTCAAGCTGATGCTAGACGTACGTTAGGTTCGCCTGTTCGGAGTTTCATAAGATATCCACCCAAAACCACATTCGGTACATTCGACCGTTGTCGTAGTGATGGGGTTTGCTCGAGTATCGAGTTGAATTCAGCGATCGTCAATCCAGTCCAGTTTTTTAATTCATTTTCATCTACTGTTTGTACATCAAAAGCAAACATAGTGGGTGGATTCTCTAGTGTTGTTCTGTATATTGAAATTATATCCAGTATATGATCTTGGTCAAAGTCATGAGAAACATTACCGCTTAGCAACTGGTCCCAATCGTGAACCATTATGTGTTCATTACAAACACGAGCACTTGGAGGTATGTAGCAGTTGTAATAAGACAACATGGTTCCCATTAACATTATATTGTGCGTCACACATTTTTCTTGCTATGATATCATATACCATCATATGACGCATTTTTTCAAAATCTTCTCTATGCTCACTGTATAATGTGAGTAGCAACAAAATGCATGCCTCGTTCCATATGAATAGAGATGATGACTCTTGATCTACTGAAATAATAATAATAATAAGTACTTCCTACTTCACTATACTAGATAACATATAATAATTCACCAATAATGGCTGAATGGATTTGAATGAAACTTGGCACATATTCATAACCTGGAATAAAACCTAGAATATTTTAAATATAGGTCCTAAAACAATTTTCAACCTAAGGTTGGAAAGGTAAGGAAGCATTTTATTTATATGGATCTGAGAGCAAGTTCTTGTATCTATAGAACTTAGGGTCAATTCACACGTACCACAACCACACCACAGCCACAACCACACCACAACGACGCCACGTGGTCGGGCGTATATTTTGTATTGAAAATGAATATTACAATTCACACGTACCACATTTTGCCGTTGTTTATCGACCACCTGTGTCATACGACCACATCGCAACCACATCGCGACGGCAACGCCACCACCGGCGGCGGCACCGCGGCCACATCACCACGACATGACGACGTGGTGTGGTTGTGGTACGTGTGAATTGACCCTTACTGTCAACATAATAATACGACAAACCCATAGAACACTTTTATTTTACTTTTGTTATAGATTAAGTATTGGAGTAAGCGTGACCACATATACTGTTGTCAACATGATGTTAAACAAACAAAACACATTCAGTTTATAAGTAACTGCACATAACCAGATACAAAATACTTACTGTATTGTGTTGTTGGTTCAGTCAGTGGGTCTGGGTTGTCTTGCAGTGACTCTATTTCTCGGCTATGCATATTTGCATCAAGCTCATGCAGCAATTGCTGTACATAATCAGTATCTGTAAACAGCAGGAACCATCAGTTTAGTAAACATTTTTGATTGATCAGAAGAGAATACAGTGGTTGTATGCACTATACAGAAGGGGTACCTAGTTTTTGCAAACAGACAGCTTAGCAGTTGTGATGAGTAAAACATCAAGCATCACAATCGCTAGAGCAGTCGGTAGAACTGCAAAGGGGCTAAAATTTAGTGCTTACCTCTCTGAGCCCTCTCGTATTGCTGTGATGTGAGCATAAGAGAAATTCGTCGCCCGTTAGGCTCGTCTTGTATATTTACTTGAATACTCATGGTTATGCGACTCCAAAGAGATTTCAAAAAAATATTTGAATGTATTTGTGCGACTCCGGCATGTACACACAATTACACAACTGTCATTTTTGACAGCGCTTACGGTGATATTTCTTTGGGGCATGGTCGCTGTAATCGCAAGATGGCGCATGTCATGACGTCATCTATGACGATTCAAGGGACATCGATATCGCGCTCACGGTAATTCGGAACGGGTTTATGGGCGCTCAAATCGATTATAGCGTAATTCGGAATGCGGCCTAAGAGCTAGCGGATGCAAATCGCGCGGTTCTAAACGCAAGTGTTCAGACAGGTGCGGATGTATTTGCGGTGTGATTTGCGGAGTGTAGAGTGACAATCGAATCATGGAAGTCGAAGAAGCAATATGTGTGTACTTGTTGCTCCGTACAAAAAAAAGAAACGACAGTATTGGGTGCATCCAATATTACGTGATCGGCTCACCCCCATGGTCAGTTTCAGACTTTATACCCAAAATTAAGAAGTTTTTTAAATGCAATTTTAAATGCATTTCATTTATTAAATTTACTATCACAAAAGGTGTTCGAAAAGGCCACCACGTGCTCTGATGCATGCTCTGCACCTTTTGATAAAAGATCTTTTAATCCTGTTCGCAATTCTTTGCTCTGTGATTTTCTGAGCAGCTAATCGCACATGCTCCCGTAGCTGGTCCACTGTATTGATTGGGTCTTTATAAACCTTTCCTTTAAGGCATCCCCAGTAAAAAAAGTCCAATGGGTTAAGGTCTGGTGAACGAGGTGGCCACAAAATTGTCCCCAAACGACCGATCCATCGTCGACGATATGTTTCATCGAGGTATTGTCGAACATTTCGGGCGTAATGAGCGGGGCAACCATCGTGCTGCAGCCACATTCTTCTATCTTCTAATGAAACATCTAATAAAAGTGGAAGTTCGTGCCGTAAAAAATGTAAATATGTTTCTGCAGTCAATATTCCAGACAATTCGAATGGTCCGATGATTTTGCCATTTAGAATTCCAGTCCATAAATTAATTTTGAACTGGTACTGGGACCTGTCTTCTCTGGCCAAATGAGGGTTTGTACGCTGCCAACTGTGCAGATTGTGCATATTAAAATACCCATCTTTTTTGCACGTGGATTCGTCGCTCCACAAAATTTTATCGAAGAAATCGGGATCAGCGTTCATTTTTCTTAGCATTGTTTGGCAAAATGCAACTCGTGCAGGGTAATCTCTTGGCTGCAAACATTGCACGCGCTGGTAGTGAAAAGGATGTAATTTTTCACTTTTTAAAATTCGGTGCACTGTTCTTGCTGACATGCCAGTATTAGAGGCTATTACGCGCACAGATGTGGTCGGATCAGCAGCAATTTCATCAAGTACGTCCTCTTCATTACGTACTTGTGGTCTCCCAGAACTCGTGCCACCGATGCCACTTCCAAGAATTCGACCTTCCATGTAAGCATTGTGTACGCGAATAAACACACGATAATCGGGATGGCGTGCATTGGGAAATCTTTCCCGATACAGTGCTGCTGCTCGATTGGCGTTACCACCACACTCGCCGTAGATTAAATGCATTTGCGCATATTCAGACGCAGTGTATAGCTGAGGCATTGCAATAAATATGCAATACCAAAAAATCCAAGTTACAAAGCAAATCAAGTCCGAGATCACAGCACAAAATCGTTAGGTTCACAAAATTAAGTATTACGTGTAAACGAACAATGAATTATTGTGAATAAACTAAACTGCGCATACTTGTTACTAAACAATGTAGCTACAAAATGAGGGTAGTTATAAAAAATACCAATGACTCTAACTATGTTAGGCTAAGAACTTTTCAAATGACCCTAGTAATTCAATTTTAGTAGCCAAACGCTTATTTTCTGGGACCTTTTTTAACTCTTTATACAATAACATACAAAAAAGCTTATCATCATCATCTTGCTTTGACATTCTTTCTTGGATTTGTCTTTGTATTTTATCCCTTGATTCAATGCTATTTTCTAATATGTCAGCCAATCGCTTGAAACACTCGGTTTAGGCCTAGGTTCATAAATAAGGTTTTTTAGAAAGTAGGGTAGCCTACCTACTTTAAGTAATAAATTAAAGAGGCTTTTACAATATACAAATTTAATAAACCAATGAATTTAAACAATTAAAAGAAAATAATTAAGTACGTTGAGCAGTTATGTTGAAGACAATTAATAATTTACAAAGTATGGGTTTTTCAATTGAACGTTTAAAAGGGAGACGGTAGTTCTCAGGGTCGTTGAGTAACAATATAAAAAACGAGTAATTCTTGCACTTGAGAGGGAGGACGAGGACTTAGCTTGGAGCCGGAGCGGAAACGTCTGAGCCGCCAGAATGGTCAGACGCCCAAGGATGCGCGGCTCGCTGCTACTTGAACGCCGAACGGTGCCGGTGCTCGCGCTGCAGGTGCAGACGCAGTGCAGGTGTAAGTAGGTAGGTGCAAGTGGTAGGTGCAAGTGGTAGGTGCAAGTGCCCGTTAACAACGGGCACTGATTTTACTTATTATAAGAAAATACGGGAGAAAGTTATCAATAAGTTAAAAGTTTAAAAGTTATAAATATTGTACTGAGGTTAAGGATCTCAAGAAGAAAAAGCCGGGACCGCATGAGCAACCGTTTATATATGAATGTCCCCTCTTTGGAGGTCCATTCTAACCGGCAAGTGCCTAAGAAAATATTTTGTAAATAAAACTGGTTACGGAATAATTTGGAACTAAAAGTCCGTATTAGAATTCCGTTCCCTATGTTTACATTTCATAATAGAAGCCTATAAGTACTTACAGTATGAATGAATTGATCAAATCTTTGAAACGTATGCCTAGGTATAGTGCTTATGTTGTCTAGACAGGAATAGGTGATCTAAGTTAGTAAACCCGCGATACTAGCGCCGCGGCTGGGTAATAATTCTCTATATGAAGTTACCAGACTATTGAACTACCCGCTCTCGAACGAAACAAAATTAAGTTCATAGACTATGGTAGAAAACCATAGACATGAAGCAATTCTAGCAAACAGAATTATGATTAGAAATTATTAAATTAAGTATTATTTAAACATAAAGGATTGATAAAAACATTAAGTTAAGTTAACAATTGGCTAATTTGATCTGTTATGATTTATTTTACATCGGAAAACAAAACTAAATTCCTTCGGTTGGTTCATAGACTAAAACAATCAAACAGAAAATTATCCATAGACAAATAACGTTTGATTGATTTTTACGAAAAACAAAGCTGTCAGTTGTAATTTAGTAAACAAAACGGAATGAATATCCAATATAATATTAAATAAGTTCTTAATTACGTTATAATAGTTATTTAAAAGATTTTAAGTTAAGTGGAAAAGGACAATTGTTACACGCTCCTCTGAAGTAATTTTAGTTTTCTTCCTTTTATTGCTAACTGGTTGTATGTCACGTGCATTTACAAAATTATCTTGGTTTTGGTCAATGTTTTGAATTCCTTCATTTTTGGCTTCTTCTATGTTTGAGGTCGTTTCTTTGTTTTCGATCGTCTTCTGAAGAAAAGAAAGCCGCTCAAAATACATGTATTTTGAACCTTTACATTGCACCATAACCAGATGGAATTGATTTGCCTTTGTTCAATTCCTTCTTATAAGCCTCACGTGTGTTTTTCCACTTTCTTTGTAATGTTACACCTGGAACAGAAATCACTATCTTTAACAAAATTGTAGACTTATAAATGCAGAACGCGGTCAGACAATTTATAGACACTCATTATACTGTAACTAGCGCACCCGACAGACTTTGTCCAAAATGATACAGATCAAGATTTTATTGTTTCAGATATCTAGGTACTGGTTGTTCCTTTGGAGAACTGCATTACAACTTTCGTCTTGGCAAATCTACAATTACAGGAATTGTCCGTGAAGTATGTGAAGCTATGTGGGAAAAAGTCGCAAAAAACGTCATGCCTGAACCCAGCGAAATTAAATTAGGATTTTTCGGATATATTTTCTCATTGGGGTAATTTAACTGGGTTTACAGGTCTTGCGAACGGAATTTCGTAACCATCTATCCACAATAACATTTTTTTATCATCAGTAATTAGACTCCATCGTTGTCTAAAATAGGGTAATCTACCAGCATATTTTACAGTGTCTAGCGGCGGCTGTTGCTTGTTGGCGGACGAGACGACTTGCTCGAAGAGTAGTCTGGACGATTCTTATAGGTAGGCAGTTCCTTGGTCCTCTGATTCAAGGGTATGAAGAGAGGGGTGCACCCTCTCTTCATACCCTTGCTGGTCAAGCTGGGGATGCTATAACATATATGCATAGGTGTTCGAGGAACGGGTTGATTCCCTTTCTGCCTGGTTCGAATTTGGGGAGGACCTCGCCAGTTTAATTTTTTTTTATTTGTCCTAGGGTTTATTGGCGCTTATTTTATTATACGTCTCTACATCTGTGAGTTCGGCCAGTACATCCGTGTCTATAAGCATTGAATCCTGGCTGGTTGATGGACCAGGCTGTGGACTTTATTGGTGTAGTCCACCTCCGGTATGCATACGAACCCTACAACAACTCCTTCTCCCTTCTGGTTTATAAGTTTTCGTAGCATTTTTAAGTTGAGCCCAGTTTTCTAAAAAAAAGATATGCAGTATTTTAGTAGAATAGATTTTTAATGAACATTTACTTTTATAATATAGATAGGGAAGAGACAAGGTGAAAATGAATTGTTAAGCCAAATATCTACCTTCTAAGTTTTCCACATTAGGAATATCACTGTCAATGGTGGTCACCATCTCTACATCTGTAAGTTCGGCCAGTACATCCGTGCCTATAAGCATTGAATCCTGGCTTTTTGATGTACCAGGCTGTGGACTTTATTGGTGAGGTCCACTCCGGTACGCATACAAACCCTCCGACAACTCCTTCTCCCTTCTGGTTTTTAAGTTTTCGAAGCATTTTTAAGTTGAGCCTCAGTTCTCTAAAAAAAGGTATACAGTTTATTTATTCATTTATTTATTAGGTACACCAACAGTAAAGTACACTATAGCTAATACAGAAAACACATTTCTTGTAAGATGGACAAGAGTGCTTACCAATTATAGGTATACACAACGTTATTATACAAGTTAGGTACATTAAAAGTTCCTAGGTATAACAGTTCTGATACAGATACTATTGTTAATAAAGTTAAGTACCGTATTAAACAAGTGCCTAAGATTAAAAACAAAAACACTCGGTTTTAAATCTAAACAGATTGGCCGAAATGCTTCATCAACTTACTTCTAAACCCAGTTGCTGAATCGTGAAATATGTCAAGGTTGAGTACTTTGGAGCTAATCTCATTGTACTTAGAACAAGTTCTTGCGTTGAAATGTTGACACCCAAGGTTGGTTCTGGACCAGGGTAGAGAAAAGGTTTTGTTTTGAGAAAAGGTTCAGTTTCCACATTAGGAGTATCAGTGTCAATGGTGGTCACCATCTCTACATTTGTGAGCTTGGCCAGTACATCCGTGTCTATAAGCATTGAATCCTGTCTTGTTGATGGACCAGGCCGTGCACTTATTTTGTGGGGCCCCCTCCGGTACGCATACGAACCCTCCAACAACTCTTTCTCCCTTCTGGTTTTTAAGTTGTCGAAGCATTTTTAAGTTGAGAAGGAGTTCTCTTAAGAAAAGTATACAGTATTTTAGGAGAATAGATTTGAAATAGATTTTTAATGAATAGATTTAAATTAAAACACGACTTCTCGGTATTAACAAAAAAAAACAGAGAACAAATTTATAATATGCCATTTTTTTAAATAATTCTCCACCACATACTCACACAGTACAAATCACACAAGTCTTTTAGATCTAGTGTGGTCATGTAACAGTTTTTGAGGCGATTCCGATGAGCTGCGTTCTGGATATGTTTCATACGTCATCGGTGTTTCATCACCGAGCTGCGATGACTCTTAGAGTACCACCTCATCTTGAGGTGAATCTTGAAGCGACGATAAAACTGCGAGCCATAAAACAGTTCCTGTTAGAATCTGTTTTTGGTTAAATTTGACAGTAAAACCCATAAATAAAATTGGCAGTAAATACGTATAATTTTAACATAATCTAGATGTTAATTAGTTGGTTTCCGTGACGGTAACAGCTCAAATTAGCAGTATCACTCAATAAACACTATTGCATCACTTCAAATATTTAAATAACTTACCGTTAATATTTAGTAAAGCAGATGCGCCAACATTAACGGCTTGTAACTTGTAACTTTTTAATTTTTCTTTGAATTTATTCTTCAGAATAGTCTGATAGTTTAACCATCGTTAATATGGTCCAGGAGACGTGCGAACGCTTAAGCTCAATAACGCACAATGATTAAAAATTGATAAAGCAATGTCAACTTCAATGTAGTTCCGATACCTGTAAACAATAATATAAAAATAGGTACTGACCTGTTCTAGGTATATAATAAACTACACCAGCTGTAAGCTGTTCTAAATCTCTATTAATCACCTGAAAGAGTTGACTTATTCCAGTAACATTTAACTGAAGTCTGCGAAGGCTCCTCCGGTCTGCGGTGAAGCCACATTAAAAATGCTACAGAATGTTTACATCAGCCTTTGCTAGCTGCGCAGTCTTCACAGGATATGTTTATTATTTCCTCTTCCTTCTCGTTGCAATGCAAAACACAATGGTATGGTTTTGAACGCACTTTGTGTTCAGGAGTTATTCGGCATTTGACGGTTCATATGTCTCCCTCTCTTCTTGACCTAGAACCATATAACACTACAAATTTAAAAAAAATAAAAAAACGATTGATCAGTTGCTGCCAACTCATCCGTCCACTTGCCAAGTTGTCATGCGATGTTTCACTTTGTCTGAGCGAGCCTAATAGTGTATTTTCCTCTTTTTGCTTACTTGCACCTAATGCAGGTGCGGGTATACCAGCACGGTTTAACATGTTGTGGTACTCCACAACATGTGAAACCGTGCTGGTATAGCAAGCAACAGCAACCTGCAACTATTTTCGATATGGATTTGGATCATAATGAAGTGTCCTTTGTTCTAAAAAGCATCTAAAGCTTCCTTTTAAAATGCCTATTGTTCTTCCACACCGGAGCTGTGCCATGTAACTTGTTATAGAAATCTTCTGGAGTGCCTGGCTCTAGGTTGTTACATTGTATCATCAAGTATGGTCTTTGTGGATATCCGGAGTCACTATATATTTTTTTACATTAGTGATGTTACTAATATTATTATATAACGGGGTATTTACCATGTTTAACTTGTTTTTTGACGGAGCTCGATATTTCGCCAGTAATTTCAACTAGCTTGTTCACGAGACTGGCGATTGCGGATAGGTGATGACAGTTAGGGGCGTCCATATCAGAACCTTTATGTGCTCTTTGATACGACAAGCCACCGTGCGCTTCGTCTGTCCAATAACCACCATGTAAGTTTAAAATCGTAAATTAGCGATGTTAATGTAAAAAACGATTTATGTATTATACTTTATTAAGTTCTTAGTTTTACACTCAACAAGCAGTTATACGATTTCTCCAGTATTGTGTATTGCTTCTAAATGTTGCTTGTTAATACTATTTGAAAAGACAAAACTATAATGTGTTGGCCTCTACATGTTGCATCCACATGTAATATATTCAAATCTGCATCATTAATCTGCGAACCAATACAACCTGTTAATGCTGATCTTAATGATTTTGATGATGGGTTTTGTTACATCCACCTCTGATTCTTTAAATTTTAAACAAATTTTCAATTAGGTACATCTTAATTAAACTCATACGTAATCATAAATGCTTGCTGTCAATTCCTCAGCGGAGAGTAGTTGTACTGCATTAATAGTTTGCATCATACCATCAGAGCATAAATGTTTTTGATTTTTTTTTGTGTAACTAATTTTCTTTAATCTACTAAATATTTCTGTGCATTAAGGTCTGATTGACTAAGCAATTGTTATTGATTGTAATTGCACATCGCTAAGGATTAGAATCAACTTTACTTCCAGATTTGAAACAAACAAATCATTGCACAATAGAACAAAATTAGCTGTATGTTTTGCAGAACCACTTATTAACTCTCCACTGTCTGCTGCAGTTTTAATAGAACTAGCAACAGAATTACTGAGAGTTTGTGTTGCTAGTTTCACTTTAATTTTTTGGAAATTATTTGGGTTGATATGCACTGAAGTCAATTTTTTTAAAGATTTGCTCTTATTATTTTTATCAAAATTATACACATTCATTATATCATTAAATGAGGAACGTCGAATATTCCAAAAAAAATATGTCCATTATTAAAAAAGAGAGGAAAATCAACCGTAGCTCCGAGTTTTTTAATCTTTTTTACATTTGGTGCGGCTTGGTTACAAACAGTTACCCTTGGTAATAAGCGACACTCAAATAATTTATTAATCACAGAATTAACAATAGTAGCAACGAAATCAACAATATGATTGATCGCCACCTAAGCAATCACAATAATTGCTAGTAACTGTTTTAATTTAATCAATGTCAAGATTATCTACATCAACACATTCAAAATTTTCCTTGTTCCTTGTAATATTTTAAGACTACCTAGTCTTAAAATATTACAAAATACTAGTCTTTGTACTTAGAAACTTAAAAACAGTCAGTCTCATATTGTATGGCTAAGACAAATATGATTATAAATGACATCTAAAATTAGTAATTTCTTTTTACAATCATATATGTCACTAGCGATTATACCTCAAAATAATGGAGTTAGAGCGAAACGACGTCTTAGCCCCTCCGGCGGAATAACCCCGCCCGACATATTACCTACATTAAATTAATTAACACAATATTTGTTTTGTTGGAAATCTTATTGTTTATGATAATATCCTACTAGAGGATGCTTGTTTTGCGCACCATATCAGAGCGCCGACGCGACGTGACGTCGTCGACGCTCGAGATAATGTGACCGGGTTGAATCTGTAAGGCCATCGAAGCTGTAAGAGTTAAGTTCAGCTGTAAGTTCACTAAACAAAACCCTAGAAAACCTTTTTGTGAGCTAGCTCCTAAACAGAAAAAAAAAGTCTTTTTTTCCAGTCTGAAGGTGTAATGGAATTAATCGCATCTCTTGTTAATTTTTCTATTTCTTTTTTCTGACTGGCTAACATTTTTGTGTGTCACCCTTTGCTTCACTAGATTCCAGATATATTCAATCGGATTTAAGTCACAGTGATAGGGTGGCAGACGAACTATTTCCTGACCATGCTTTTTCATTAAATCGTCGACGACGTATTTTTTTAGAGGCTTTGTCCTTAAAAGTATCGGGTACAATTCCTTTTTCGTCATATTCTCGTCAAACGGACCGTGTTGTCACGCAACCAGTTTTGCATATCAACTTTGAGAGATGCACTCGTGGGGCCTTTATTGATTGAGTTGAATGGTAAGGTGCATTGTCAATTACGACTATACCGTTCGGCGGTAAGTTAGGTAGCAACTTTTCTTTGAGCCATTTCAAGAAATCATCTGTATTCATCTCACGATGATAGTCACCTGTTGTCTGTTTGCATTTATATCCATCTCTGGCCGGGGTTAAAAAAAAATTCACGCTGCTGTCGGTACTATTTCGATTTTTTTTGTACTTGCGCTTTTTACCTGGTGTTAAAAAATTTTCTTCACGTGTATCGTTGCTAAAACCTTGACTAGTACTCGTACTCGGTGTAGCATGTTGCAGTGACGCATGTCGCAATTCTTTGGCCTCCTTTTTGATTCTCATCAAAGTACATTTTGATATTCCTGTTGCAGCACAGGTTCGTTTAACAACTTGATCTACAGGTATTACGAATTGCTTGTTACTTTTCTTGATCCTTTTTATTGAAAATGCGGAAAAAACATCATTAGATTATCTTAGAATTTAGAGCTTACCAATACAGGGGAGTTGGGTCGATAAATTATAATTATTTGACTATTTTTGTATAAAAATGGATCCACGTCCGTTTTCGTCTTTCGTCTATAACACTCCTAGGCAGAGCTATTACGGGGTTCTCACAGCTCGCCAGAGAACAAAAGTGCAGTCTATGCATTATTAAACCCTTTCCCAGAAGTAAACATCCTTTAGGTTCAAACGGGTAAGACAACGACATCTATCGCGCTTGAGTGGCGTTTCTAGAACGAATCTATCTCACAACTGTATTATGTATGTACCTAAATATGCTATCGCGCCATCTACCATCCGCAGATGTCGCTATTTGTAATTTTATGTACAAACTTAACAAAAATGTCCTACGTTGCAACAAAAACAATATATCAACGTAACAGCAATAACAATAATCTTTATTGTATATTTGGGGGCGCCTAACCGCAGCCATTGTTGCTGGTAAGCCTCCAACATTCCCACGAAAGGTGTCAATAGGCTGATCGAGACTTATTCTTAGAAACTCTTCCCGATCGATCGTTTTTTGGAGCAGGTTTGCCTGTTCGTGGCTGTTTTTTGGTGGGGCGCTTTGGTGATTGGCGAAAAGTTAAGGTAGAGGGGCGATTAGGCTTCGATGGAGGCATTGGTTTCCGAAACTTCGGCTTTGGTTCTCTCTTCTGGCGAAACACCTGGGCCGCTCCGCCATTATCTCTGATGAAGCTCGTCAAGATCTTGGTATCGAAAAGGTGCGAGGAGGAAGGTACTATAGAGTGAGTTCTTTGCTGTGAAGGATTTCACCGTTTTTCAATCAACTCCGCCCGATGGGCACAGACAAACTGAAGCAGTTCATCAGAACTATCTTTATATACAGAGTCAGACAGAAGCTTTTGTAAGTCACCTGCAACGTTTGGGTGCTTTTTAACAAAAGAGTTTAGGGCATCTGTCAGAGACTTTCTCTGGAGCAGAAGGCCGTGAGTGATCGCGCCTAGTAACTCTTCCTGCTTCGCCAACCAGGGTTGTGGGTGCTGTGATTGGCCTGCCAGTTCTACATTAACTTTCAGTGCGTTAAAGATAGGGGACGCCAGAAACCGCTTCCCCACCTCCTTATAACGGATGCGGTTCCAACCTTCCATCCCGAGCCGCTGGCACTCTATACCTTCCTTGGCAATGGTTCCAGCCGGATACGGACCGGCTTCTTCGCTCTCTAACTGACTCCTCGCTCTCTGACAGGACTCCAGAAAGGATTCTATTAGCCTTCATCCTCGTGTGTAGAAAAGGACGAAGCGGTTCTATGGATTCCTTAAAGAGCTCCGTTCGACCAGCTGAGCCCTGAACGCGATTTGAAATGAAATGAATCTCCCTCCCTGCGCCATCTGAATGACAAACAGGTCTGCCTCACTAGGATGCCATGGCGACGTCGCCATAACCCACCTCCTCCCATGGCTCTTATCGACAGAAATGTCTTGTAAGGCCGAAACTCGGGGCACACGAGACCAAACCACCAGCAACTGCTGGGATAGATCCCGTGCTTACAAAGGCCCCACAAATTACCATCTTTCACGTCCAATGACAGAGTACGATTCTCCCCCCGAATGGGGCTGTACGATACATGAACGGCTCGCGCGTACCAAGCTCGTCTCCACGTCTGCCAGATGCGACTTGCTGTCCACTACCCACCGACCTCTAGCCCACGCCGCTTCTTGTGCCACTCGTGGGCGAACCTTCGGAATAATCCGAAGGCCGACTCCGAGGCCTCAAGATCCTGATAGTACACAGGCCCAACCAGTACGCTTCCCCCTGTTTTGCTCCCACGAGCTACCGTGCTTGGCCCGTTGGCGGGACCGCGAGGCGACCCACGGCCCACCCCCGGATCAGCCCGTCTGGACCCTCCCGTCGTTCCCGAGAAAGCCTCGGCGACGCCCGGATCCGCACCGGCGGCCACCATTGAGTCTCCCCGGGACTCCCCAACGCTACCGCTAGCCACCGTGCTCGACGGTTGGGCGATTGAACCGCGACTCGGGTCACGGCTAGCCCCCCCGCCAGCCCGTCTTGCGCTGCCCGACT
This sequence comes from Idaea biselata, assembly GCA_958496205.1. Classification (NCBI taxonomy): domain Eukaryota; kingdom Metazoa; phylum Arthropoda; class Insecta; order Lepidoptera; family Geometridae; genus Idaea; species Idaea biselata. The sequence goes on from OY292402.1 coordinate 16,622,767, forward strand.
CGGGGACCACGTCCTCCATCGGCTCCGCACCAACTTCGCGCCGTACGTCCCAGGGCCCCCCCGACGGCGGATGAACCCCCGAAAGGGCCCCCCAAGTCAACCCTCCCCCTTTGCTCCCACGAGCCACCGCGCTCGGTCCGTTGGCGGAACCGCGAGGCGACTCACGGCCCGCCCCCGAAACAGCCCGTCTCGATCCTCCCCTTGTTCCCGAAGGAGCCTCGGCGACGCCCGGATCCGCACCGGCGGCCACCATTGAGACTCCCCGAGACTCCCCAACGCTTCCACTAGCCACCGTGCTCGACGGTTGGGCGATTGAACCGCGACTCGGGTCACGGCTCGCCCCCCCAGCCCGTCTTGCGCTGCCCGACTCGGGGACCGCGTCCTCCATCGGCGCCGCTCCGACTTCGTGCCGCACGTCCCAGGGCCCCCCCGACGGCGGATGAACCCCCGAAAGGGCCCCCCAAGTCAGCCTTCCCCCCTGGCTTCCCCCCCGGTCCCCCCGCGTCGTTCGTCCGTCAGTCCACCCCTGGCCGAACCCCCAGCCCGTTCCCTCGTCGTGGGTGCAAGCACCCCCCCTGGCGAGACCGCTATCGCACGTGCCCCTGGCTCGACCCGCGACATCCCCCCCGGCGTCGAGATCCCAAGATCCCCTCCCGTTAAACCTACGCTGTGATCCCTCCCCGGCGATCCTATGCTGCTGTCCCACCCGCGGTCATCCAAAATATAACCACCCAAGTCCCCTACGCTCTCCCCGTCCCCTACTACGCTCCCCGTGCTGCTGGCCCCACCCGCGTCTACGCACCCCAAGCGGTGTATCCCCCCCAACAGGCGTTCCCTCTCCTCTTGGTAGAGTGGACACTCCCATAGAACGTGGTGTAGGTCCTCCTCGGCGTCCCCACAGTAGCAGAGACTGGTCTCGCACAGCTTCATATCGCAAAGGCGTTTGCGAAAGCAACCATGTCCGACCAGCAACTGCGAGGTTTCGTGGTCCGGTTCCACCCACGCACTCGACATGCGAGTCTCAACGTCTGGGAAGAACCGGAACAGCTCCCTCCCCTTGGCTTCCCCTTCCCACCTCTCTTGCCAACGTCGCAAGAGGCCCCTGAAGAGACCCTCCGCAGCCCCCCGGAGCTCCCTCCCCTTCTTCCCCCTGGCCCGCAGCTCGTGCATACGCGCCGCACGCTCGACCTCGAGGTCGATCGGCAGGACGCCTGCCAGAACCGGCAGCGCAACTGTACTGGCGGATCTGTAACACTTGGTTAGCAGTATTAAAGGCGCCCTCTGCGACCGCAGAAGGGCGCTCCTAACCACGTGTAAGCCCACCCGGTGACCCCAGATCGCCGCCGCGTACGTCGCGATTGGGACGTACGTGCCTCGGTATATAACCCTAAGCGATCTGTACTTGACCCCCCATGAAACCCTAGACACGCGTTGCACCTTGCCGAAGCAAGCCGCCCCGCGCGCCCCCACAGTGGCGGCATGCTGTCCGAATGACAGATGCTCGTCCACAACTACCCCCAAGATCGTCGCCGCCTGGACGTGCCGTACCGCCGCACCACACAACCGTATGATTGGCGTACGTTGCAGTTTACCCTTTACCAGCATGGTCTGGGATTTGGAGGGTGAAAACTCTAACCTGTTACGAGCTCCCCACTCAGTCATAAGACCGAGTGTTTGCGAAGCTATGGCTTCGATTTTCGCCCTCGAGTCCGCCTCTATCAAAATTGTGACGTCATCCGCGTACGCAACGATCTTTACGCCCCCCGGTACGGGCAGACGCAGCAGGTCATCCAGAAGGATGTTCCACAACGCCGGCCCTAACACAGAGCCTTGCGGACACCCCATGGTGGAAACTTTCCAATAAACTTCGTCCCCGGCAAAGAAGCCTACACGTCGCCCGGCAAAGTAGCTCGCCAACATCCGGTAGATGTTGGGCGGGCACCCGCCCCGCTTCGCCTTCAGCATCATCATCGGCCACCAAGCATTGTCAAACGCACCAGAGATGTCAAGGAACACGGCCTGTACGTACTTTGCCCTACTCTCGGTCACAGCTCCCAGGATCGACGGCAGCGCCGTCACCGTCGATCGACCTCGCACGAAACCGTGCTGTCCTTCCGAGACCCCCCCCTGGATAGAAGGCGCACAGGATAGCATAACGCGCTCCAGGATCTTACCAAAGACCGGGAGAAGCGTATGGGTCTGTACGCCTTCGGATCGGTGAGCGGCTTGTCATTGCCCTTGGGCAGAATTACAAGCCGTCCACTTTTCCATATGTCCGGAAAGACGCCCTTGGTGCCCTCCCTAACACAAGACGCGACCACCATCGTAAAGTCACCACTCGCAGCCAGCCACAGGTTTTTGACGATTCGGGCGGTCACCCCGTCAATACCTGGTGACGTATTGGGCAGTGCCTTCACGATGGCACCCACCTGTGCTTCTGATGGAGCGAGCGCATCGCGACCACTCGGGACGCAGGCGGCCAACATACGCACCTGACGGTGGTATGGGCTGTCCCTGTCTGGTTGGTCGTCCGGGCATAAGGCCCGGGTCAGACAGCTCATCGCTTCCTCCGTGGAAGAGGTCTGCCCGTCGAGGTATCGCACTCCGTTAAGAACGTTCCGCGGCGGTCGGACTCGACCGGTGGAAGCCCGGTATGCGATACCCCATGGGTCCTCGTTCCCCGAATTGGCGATGCGCATGTAGTGCTCGCGTTGCGCTTTCTCCATCTCACGCCGGTACTTAAAGCGGGTGATGAGCAAGTTATCCCTTGCGGTTTTCTCTCGCTCTCCTCCACGCTTACGGGTTGCCTGCCAAGTCCTCCTACACTTACGATACCTCAGCCGCAGGGACTCGAGGTCGCCGTTCCACCACTCGAAGCCGGAGTCGAAGGACCGCGGCTTCACTACCCCCAGACTCACCAGTGCAGCACACGAGACCACCTCGCTGAATTGCGTGGCGATCTCGGACGCGGGCCGACGCCAGTTCATGCGCCCCAGCTCCGTACTGAGTCGTACCTGAAACAGGCCCCAGTCAACCCCCCGGTCCCTATAGCGCACTGGCTCTTCATGGCGTCGTCTAGCGCTTCGCGCCGCCCCAGCGACGCCCCCGGCGGCAGCCACTGTGAAGACGATGAGCCGGTGGTCGCTGGCTATTTCCCCACACCAGACCTCTCATTCGGCGACGGCGCCAGCTGCGGGCCTGTTGGCGAGGGTGGCGTCTATGTTAGATTCACCTTGGTGTCCGCTGAAGGTGGAGGGCTGGTCTGCCGTGTTAATCACGTCCAGCCCTCGTTCCAAGATGAACTCCTCCAGCTGACCTCCTCGCCTCCGCATCTGGCCGGTGGCTGCGGCTGCGGTCGTGGAGCAACCCGGTGTGGGTGTTGGTGTCGGCTCCTATCACGACTTGTCTCCCTCGCAGCTCCTCCAGTACTTTCTCCAGGTGGTGGAGATGTGGCTCCACGCGGTGCGCATACTTGAAGTAGCACGACGCCAGGTAGACGTCGTGCCTGCCGCCGAGGTGGACCACCGTGCAGTACTCCTTGCTGAGATGTTGTAGCACGGTGCACGGGGTCCTGCGGCATCTCAAGTATACGCCCGCCATCGGAGCGGGACCCACCTGGATTAAGTCGACGGGTCCTCCTCTGAATTGTTCCTGCACCAGCACCACGTCGAGCTCCAACGACTCCGCGACCACCGGCAGTGAGGTGGTGGCCAGCTCCGCGCCATTCAAGTTGATCTGACCCACAGTCAGTTGCAGTTTGGTGGGCCTAGAATCCATACTGGACCATGGCTGCTGCCCTCTTCTCCGCGTGTAGCCTAGCGGGGCACGTGGACGCCATGGTCCTATGGGTAGTCGCCTCCTGCTGGCCCAGCCCCTTACAAGTTGCGCAGGCCGTCGTCACGCTCGCGCAGCTGTCGGCCTTGTGGCCCGACGCCCCACACTTGCCGCATACCACCTCCTTGGCGCGGCAATACTTTTCGGGGTGTCCGAATGCATGACACTTCCGGCAGCACGTGACATCAATGTAGTCCTCCACAAATATCGAGTCCCAGCCGATGGCGAGTGTCTCCCTCGAAGTGAGTGCCGCCCGCAGGGACGAGCTGCACTCTAGGACCACCGTAGTGGTAGACCCACCCACCCGGGAACGCTTAAAGGCGACTCGGCACTCGCTCTTCACCTTCTCCGCGGTCCATGTTGGGCGGAGGTGCATGTTCTGGCTGAAAATGCACTCCGCCAGGTACTCCAGGGAGTGCTCACCCCTTATATTTCGTAGCGCCACCAGCGGGCGCCGCCCTTTCTGCTCCGCCGCCCTTTCTGCTCCGCCGTCCTCAGCATCCCCGGGATCTTCTTTAATTTTTCTGCCTCCTCCGTGCTGCCGGTCTCGATGAGGACACCCCCATTTGCCACGCGCCTCATGCCACCTACCTCTATACCCAATGCCGCCGGGTTGATGCTCTCCTTTATTGCTGCTTTTGTTTGCTCTGCCGTCATGACCTTACCTTCCGCCGGGTAAACCGCGACGGTCGGCCTCTTGCGGGGCATGGGGACCGGAGCCCCCCCCCCCCCGCCGCTGCAGGACATCCGCGTATGACGCTGGCGCCGAACCCCCACTCGGCCCCGCCACCGGAGGGGCGCACGGGGTAGTCAGCCCGGAGGCCACCCCCGCCGCCGCCGCTCGCAGCTCCGCATTTTCCCGCCTCAGCTCCGTGAGGCGCGATGCCTCGCGTTCCGCCGTTCGTCTCATGGTGAATTCGGCCGCCCTCAGTGCTTCCGCCTTCGAGGCCATGGCCTCCGCCACCGCCGTTGACGCCATGGAGTTCGCCACTGCGGACACTGCGTCTGACCAGTGCGTTACCATTTCTGCAGTTGCCGCCCACACCGTCTCTACACCGCACAAGATGCCCGCCTGGTTGTCCTTGTATAATTTGGCGGTATGAGACTTTACCTGGTCGGAGACCACCTTCAGCCCCGCTTGCACTTCCTTGATAAGCCGCCGCATGGGCGGCGAGGGCTCCGCATCGTCCTTCTTGGCCTTCTGCTCCACAGATAAATTAGAGTCCGAAGAGCTCCGCCCCAAATCTGGCCAAAGATTTCTTTGGCCGATGCCATGCCGGGCCCGCCACCAACTACTCGTCCAAGCCGAGCGACTCCTCAGTCGGCACCACTCTGCCAAACTCAGGTGAGGTCGAGCCTGACCTCGACATCACTACGTCACACAAATGTCACACAAAGATCAAAGTCAAACGAACACACAATTTTTTTTTTTTACAAAGTCAATAGAAACATTCGTGAACCAAAATGCACTAAAAATAAAATAAAAACATTCGTGTCATAAAACAAAAAAAAAAAAAAACATTCGTGACTTAACACCTAACGAACACAAAAAATACACAAAGTCCAAATAACACAAAAAAAAACAAAGTCCAAACAATATTAAATAGTCAAAGAAACATTCATGTCCTAAAAACTTCCAAAATAGTAGAAAATAATTCTACGATGGCCACACCACACACTGACAGCGTCGAAGTGACAGCTGTCACACTGACCACCTTTCACCCTAACGTCCGGTTGACAGACGTTACCGCCTGTCAACGTCGCGCACTCCGTGTCCAAGTCACCTCACTTCACTCAAGATGGCGCCTAGCGTCCAATCACAGCGCACCACACCAACCTAACCTAAGGTCACCACGTGCTCGCGCACGTGGGCCTGTAAAAGCGTCCTCGCGCTGAAATATAACTGGAGCGACGTCGCCAGCGGCGCAGGCCTGGCTACTTCTGGCGTCCGAAGGTCGCCAAGTCGAGTGGCCATGGCGTCTCGATAGTTAGTTCATTCATCGTCGCCGCGTCGTCAGGAATGGACGTAGAAGAAATCGCATTTCTTTGTTATGTACGTCGCAGGAAAATGGAAAAGGAAAAGAAGAAAAAAAGGAAACTATGGGTCCATCCTTTTATATCAGATCGAAACCTAAGTGGTGTTTTTTTTAAACTATATAGTGATTTACGAAAATATCCAGTTAATTTTTTCAACTACACGAGAATGTCAATAGCATCTTTTGATGAATTATTGAACCTATGTAGAAATGAATTAACTAAGCAGGATACAATATTTAGAAAATCGATAAGTCCGGAAGAAAAACTATTTGTATCATTAAGATAAGCATTTATTAAAATTTATTAAAATCAAATTAAATTATAGAAATCTCTAAGTTAATCATATAAATCTAGAATAGATGAATCTTCAGAAACATTTGTCATATTTGACGGTGGTGCACTAACTAAATACCCAGAATTGTTGTCTATTGGGGATAGTAGGGCTTCTCCGCGAAGAGTAGAATATCCAGGGTGATAATTTCGAGACGGTGGTTCTGTTTGTTGTGACCAATTGTAGTTCTGATGGTTTAATCCACTGTCATTAATGTTAGGCACAAAGCGGGTGGCTTCTTCTAGAAGTGTCATAATTTTAATTTTGGTTGCCATTTTTTTTTTGAGGAGGTACTTTTTTTAACGTGTTAACTAAAGACAACATAAATAATCGGTCTTCATCTTGATTTTCAAGCTCATTTTGTTCTCTAGTTTTAATAGATTTATTAAGCACTTCTATGAATTTGTCATCTTCAGGTGCAGTCTTCTCTTTTGTCTTCATTCTTTTCGGACCATTTACCACTTGCCTGTCTTATTGCGAGTTTTTTTCGACATCAGGATCTGAAGCTTCAGACTCTTTTGATGTCACAACTTCAGGCTCTCTTAATGCCACTACCTTTTGTAGAAATAGAAGTTGTTTGAAATAAATATATTCGCTTTTACGTGGTCCACGACCAGACCCGGACTTCAAAGATTTTTGCCGGTTGAGTTCTCGGGTAAAACAACCACGGATACTTTTCCACCTTTTCTGCAATGTATCAGCTGAAAATAATAAATAAGTTTATGAACGTGGTAATTAATAATGTTATCTTTTTTATAGGTATTTTGCGTCAGGATGTTCACTTATGGAACTTTATTACAACTACAGACTCGGTCATACAACAATTTGCACAATAATCAGAGAAGTCTGTAGCACTATATGTCAATATCAAGAACAGTTCATAGATCTTCCAAAAACAGAAAATGATTGGCTAAAAGTTGCAAGAGGATTTGAAACTATCGCGGACTTTCCCCATTGCGTCGGCGCCATTGACGGGAAACACATGAGAGTTATTAAACCTATGCATACTGGATCATTATATTTTAATTACAAGCATTATTTTTCAATTGTATTACTTGCTTTGTGTGATGCTAATTACAATTTCCTAAATATTGACGTTGGAGCGTATGGGAAAAGTAGTGATTCAGCAATTTATAAAGACAGTGCTTTATACACTAATCTCATTAACCAATCTCTAAATGTTCCTGAAGCCAAACCATTGACAGAAAACGGCGACAATATTCCATACGTAATAGTAGGAGATGAAGCTTTTGCGTTACATGAAAACCTTGTGAGACCATACGGAGGACACAATCTTAATTACAAGCAAAAAATATTCAACTACCGATTATCAAGAGCACGCCGGTATATTGAATGCACATTCGGGATTTTATCTAACAAGTGGAGGATTTTTCATAGGCCAATGAATGTACATATAGATTTAGCAAAAGCGATTACAAGGACTTGTTGCATATTACACAATTTTGTACGTTCCAGAGATGGCCATTCTTACGAAGATACTCTGACGGTAACAGGATTTGAACCTGGGACAAATCACAATCGTGATAGAGGAGGAAGAACGGCACTCACAGTTCGAGACAAACTAGCAGAATATTTTGTGACTGAAAATCTATTACCATGGCAAGACAAATATGTATAAACAAAAATAAATGCACACTTACCTAGTTGTTTTTTTTTCTTGATTTGTCATTTCGTCTTTTTCTTTGAATATGTTCACTATTTCGTCCCAACATTTAATTTTTAAATTGCGATCGGAATAATCATTCAATGAAGTATCCCATAAACAAGGACGGTTTTGGATTTCTATAATGAATCTCTCTGTATCGAAACTCATTTTTAACTACACCTACAAATACAAATAAATCGTGCTAAATTCCGAGCAAGCGTCCAAAATGGCGGCCGGTTGGCGACTGAATGAGTGAGGTGCAGTTCACATGTGTACAATTTAATGGCAACGTCGCCAAGCCGCCAGAGTATCCAGACGCCACGTAGGGAGCCGTATCTCATGGCCACGCTTTCAAATTGGCGACGCCAAGTGAGTTAGGTGTCATACATTTTAGTATTATCTGCTTGGATACGTAGCCGGCGACGTCGCCATGGCATCCTAGTGAGGCAGAGCTCTACCGGTCATTTCCCGCGGCTGCAAATGCCGAATGTACGCTGTCTGCTGCGCATTTCGCGTTCCGTTGCTGTTTTTAGATACTTTTTCTATAAATGGTTATATTTACGTAAAAATCGATAAAAACTACTTGTAAGTCACAGTTTCAGGTTTCTCAGTGCACCTATTTTATTATTTACTTGTTTTTACAACAAGTTTGTATGTCATATTTGATTCTAGTACCACAAACATAAAGCGATATCCAAAATATCGTAACTGTCTTGAAAAAAAATCGAATAAAATAAACGTTACACCCCAAAACTGCATTTTTTCTTATTGGATGTCATGTCAGATAAATGAACTGTCAAATTATACAAAAAATATATACGTATTTGTCTAAACTTTGATTGGTATTAGTAAAACAGTTCAACACTTCAATAACAAAATGCGGACGTAGATCTGCGCTCCGGCCACGAAGCTTCGTGGCCGGAGCGCTACCGTCAAATCCCCAGGATCCTTCAAACACACAATAATACTGTTACTCCTTTGCGATCGCAGAGCTCGGTGAAGCTCTCTTCGCTACTTTGCACTATCCTTTGTAAGGTATGTCAGCAATCCTTTTAAGGAAACGGCTGCTTCCACATCCGACACTCTTATTTCTTCTGCAGGATAGCATGCTTTTCTCGCAAGAAGCACTTGAGCATAAGGTGGATAAACAGAATACCCTCGACTTTTAAGGTCCTGTTGTCTGTCTTTATAGGTGTCGACACTAAATTTCCTGTCTATTATGACCCCCAAAGCCTCTTCGGCAGTATAGGGCTGTGGCTCCTTAGTTAGTTTTTTCCTAACTTTGGAAGCCCGAATAGGAGAGGCAAGACTTAATTTGATTACAGTTTCCAGATCTTTCGTCGCTCTAGGTGTCAGTTCATTTCCAGACGCTAATGTTGTAACTAAGCCTTTAACCATCAGTTCTGGCGGTTCACCCTCAATAGAATCCCGTATGCGTTTTCTAATTCTCAGCTGTTGTCTGTAACCCAAACGTTTACTTTGCCTGTTTGAAGTTTTAGGTTCTATAGATAGAGTAGACGGCTCTGTACTCGTACTGGCGCCAATTGGCACATCAATTGTGTTAAGATCAGACTCATGGGAAATTGATACAGTGTTCGTCGGGTCATCATCAACTACATTGATTTTTAAGTCGTTTGGAAGATCATCAAGAAATTGCTTTTCTAAATATATTTTATGTCTTCTCATAAAAAGATTTTTGTTACTTTTGCAACTTCTAAACATCTTCATTATGTTTGTAAGGAAGAAGCTGATAATATTGATGAGGCGGTTCTTGTCATCAGGAGACAGTGGCTTTAAATTATGCCCAATTTCTCTAAGGACTATACTAAGTAATTCCGAGTAAGGTAGATCTTCTGGTGATCCGTTTTTTCTAAGTTTTTTACTTTCTTTAGAAAAGCATTCATAAATATGTAGCCTACTGTGGCCTCCTTGCCTATTTACGGATACCTCCGGAGGTCGTGAGGAACCGGCTGTGGTGCATTCCACAGCTTCACTTGCCATTCGTCTAACAACATGAGGGTTGGCGCCCTCATGCCCCCCTTGCAATAAGTCCTCCGGTCGGGGCCCGGATGGACATACGGCTCCATGGTGCCTCGCCCCCGTCCCTCCAGATTACGTGTATTACCGCGGGGTTTTAGCCGAAGCCTATCGAGGGTGGACCGCTTCCCACGCCACACGTAACCCTTCATCGGAAATTATTTGATGCCACTTATGAAGGTTCCAAGGGAATATTGATCGATGTCACTCTTTTTTTTTTAAATTGTCTGCATTCGTAAGGCCATCGAAAATAGTTTCGTTACCAACCTATCAAAATAAAGATAAAAACAGAAACTAGAAACGTGCCATACGCTAAAAAAATGATGTTTTGTAATCATAATATGGTATTGGTATATGAAGGGTCTTACTCTTTCAAGCAAGAACTGCTGAATAAATTTTAATGAAATTTGGTATGCATATAGCTGGAGTACTGGAATAACATATTACAGGGTATTTTTATCACGAAATTCCCGCGGGATAAGGACTTTCGCGGGTAACTGCGAGGCGCAGCTAGTATTTAATAAATAAAATAAATACAATGTTAAAATAAGTTTTACTTTTGTTCCAACCTATAAACATATTATGTGTAGGTAGGTACCTATAAACCTAGAATTTTAATAAGTGGGATGTTAGTTTCAAAAAGATTATGTGAGTCTATGAACTTTAGAGTCTAATTCTTTATTTCTCTAATTCTTTCTTTATTCATCATTATTTCCCTGTACCCTTCATATACCTATAAGATTATAAGAATAATGTTCATGAGCCAATAATTTACCTATTTTTCAGATTCACGTAAAAAGTTTTTATACTTATTGATGATTATTATAGTACAAAATATATAAATACCTGTTTAAGAAAAAAAAAGCTGCTGATTAAGTAATTGTAATTGGTAAGACCCATAAAAAATTGTAACTCCCAAAAGGTCACAATAGTGACAACCCTATCTTATATTTTTGAAAATCATTTTCTCGAAACCTAGGCCCAAGTTGAAAATAATATTTTTATGGGTGATAGACCTTAGTATAAGGTATCTATTTGTGCCAGGCACAGGTTCTACTTCGACCTAGAATAATTATAAAAAAATAAAAACTGTTTTCAGTAAAACCATTTTTTTGTGGATTCTATCATCATTTTTAAAGAAATAAAAACAGGATAATATGCATCTACAACAACTCCATAAACAAGCAGTACAAACAAAATTCTATGATTTATAGTTTTTTTTGTATGAATTATTTTCAGTATTTTGACCTTCAAGGTTATGAAAACTTTAAGATTTTTTAAAAACTAAAGTATCCAAAATAGACCCGTGATATGTTCTAGACTTTTATTTGTAATGATCTACTGAGTGGAAATATGCAATAAAAAGCAGATGTCACTTTTTTTGGGATGAAAAAACATTGTGCGAAGTAAGGACGCATATCTACGCTTTGGCTACAACAAGATCTACACGTATAGGATGTTACAATAAGTTTCTGTGGGAAGTGATAATATTTTGTAAGTAGGTACATCCCATAGAAACGCTTCCCTTTTACTTGCAAATCAAGGACAAATATTTATTATGAGAGCAGGTACGACACAACTTTCTCAATATCAAGTAAATATTAAGTAGCTATCAAAATAAGTATTTGCACTTGATTTGAATTTACTTCATTTCTTATAACTAAAGTCTATAGGTACCTGTATTATCTTTTTTTTTTTTTTTTTTTTTTTTTTTTTTTTTTTATTGTACCGATCGATAAATAATAAATAATAATCTTTATTGAATAAGCAAAAATGGTACAGTTTCAAAAAAAAAAAGATCAATCTGCAAAATTTACTGACATTCGCCCAGTCGTGCGACTGTGAGCAGAGTGCCAGCATCTTACTTATGTACTAAAGTATCAAAAAGAAATTGAGCTGTAATCATAATAATGGATAGTCTCTGTCACCTATACTAGGAAAGCCTGTACTATAGGTGACAGAAGTTTCACAAACAGGTAGGTATTTAATTATTTCTTAAGCTAAACTCGGATTTTAGTACATTGTGTAAGTTTTACAGTTTAAAATAGCGAGTGATTAACAGTCTATTTCAAAAATAGTTATAATTGCATTTAACATTGTTTTTTACATTCAGCAAATAAAAAAATTATAGAAACAAATAATAATCAATGTAAATATATGTAATGATAAGGATTATATATAGCTATATCGTAATTTGTAACAATTTTTCCGTGTCATTGTATGTCAGTGGTTGTAAAAATTTCGAAACTCTTTTTTTGACTTCGTATTTGGATAGTGCGTATTATTAAATCTACACCATTATTAAATACGAAAGTGTGTTTGTTTGTCCGATTTTCACGTCAAAACGGAACGTCGTCGTAGCGGTATGAGATTTGGTGTGGAGACAGTTTGGAGGCTGGAGAGTAACTTAAGCTACATTTTATACAGATGGCACCACATGTACCTTCCATTCACAGCTAGTTAGTGTATAAGACATTTGTAAGTAGGTGGTTAGGCGAGAGATAGCAAATCTATCTATGTATAGTACTGCATTATGCACCCAAATTAAGTGCATTTAATTGTTTGCAAATTTACGAGTTGATGATTGTTCCCCTCTCACTCTATCCTTGATACTCCCACATTTGCCTGTCCTTGTCTCCCTTCGCGTCGATCCTAGACCAATGAGCGACAGGACAGATGGCGCTGGCAATGCGCCGACCAGTGTGAAAATGGCTCCGTTTACGAAACGAATAACTCTAACGTGCTCCTGCGACTTTTTGTTATTAATTAAGTTACAGTAATTAAAACGGTGTTAACCAAGTGAAAACCAAAACGTTATCGTGCAAAGTTCATCGTGTGATAATAACTCAGAACAATAACAAAGCATAGAAGTAGCGACATGACGTTTGAGCGTACACTTCCATAGACAACTACGATTTCCTTAATGCTATGGCCTCTTTTCATAAGTTATCGATATCGATAGATGCTGTTTTTGTCTATGATTTAGGAGCTATGTTATGCAATAATATGTTAACCCGACTTACATTTATTTTGAGGATTTCAAGCAAAACATATTTTACTGTCTCAAAAAATACTGGCTGTGTATTCGGATTATATGGAAAGCTTAATATGAGTCTGTCTTATACTAGACGCGATTTAATTTACTTAATAGCGTTTCTTATTATGAAATAATTAAAAAAAACTGGAAAATATACGAAAATCGTTTATTGCAAAATTATGAACGTACGTTTCTCACATTTTTGGCATAATAGTTTAAGCCCAAACAGCTTATTGCAAAAATGAAATCTAAGAAAAATCAATGTAATAATGTTTCACAAGCATATGATACATTATTGCAAATTAAAAAATGAGAATAATATTCAAAAAATCAACCAAATAATCAAATGGGTAGAAACATTAAATCAACAATTCTACGAAAAAAGCAGACAATTAAATATCTGAAACTAACATAATTATAATCTTAAAGAATAACCATTTATTCGTTGAGAATATAGGTTAGGTACATACATTCAGCCTTTCCGGCGCTCAACAATACAATTCCAAGCATACAATTATTCAAAATAGGAAAAAATAATATAAATTTGAATAGAGATCTCAATCAGTATTATAAAATCTAACTTCTTCTTCTGAAAAATGTTCAATGTCTTCTTCACGGTACCCATCAATATCTTCTTCCATAGGAACTCCTTGAGTCGTCTTTAAGAAATCGTAAAAGGGTTTAGCGTCTGCGGGTACCAGTTTCATGAGATCTTTTAAATCTTTAACTTTTTCTTTACTCAAAGCTTTTCCTTCAGGCCAACATTCTGGCAGATTTATGTTTTTTAATGATGCTTTACGACCTTTGCCTGCCTTCTCAATAGTGACTACTTGGGCATTTTCTTGATCGATGTGATTCTTTATTTTTAAAATATAAGGAAAATCTTTTTCTATGACAATTTCATGAACATTCAACCAGTTTACTTTATCTTTCGTACTATCAACCTTTCTGTTTGTTATTGCTTTTTCTAGAGGCTTTACAGATAGCATCTCAGATTTATCCATTCTACAAACTGTAAATTTCTTATGCTTCTTAGATGTTTTAATGCTCTCAGCAAAGTCATCAATTGTGTACAGTCTTTGTTGGATTTTTACTTGAGTTTCTATTACGCCAAAATTTGCATCATTTGGCAAAAAACTGTGCCCTGACAAAAGAAATTTCAGAGTTATAGAGTTCAAAGATGGATGATGCTGCATCGTATGTATCAACATAAGGACAAGCTTAATGCTCCGATTTTGTCCACCGCACGAGTCAGCTCATAAGATAAGTTTTGTTACAGGTGGTTGAATATTGTTTAAAATATATTTTCTTAAACACGAACCAACTTCTTGTGTACCTTTGCCACCTTCATGTTCAAGCCACAAATTAAATACAGAGTTTTTGGTCCGATAAATATGCCTAAATTGTACAAATTTAGTTGGCGCTTATAATAAGCTACGTTAGTTGGAATTTTAGGCAGAGAGTGCGTTTTTTGCATGTCGAAAGTAAGTGTTTCTATGGTTTCATCTTCCGAAGCCAATTTTAAATCCGCAGTCATTTTGTTCCTTAGTGCATAAGCTTTGTTCATATGCTCATCAACTTTTCGCTTCGCTTCTTCAGCACAAACGCCTGTGAGAGATTTTATACTGGCAGAAAAAATATCACAAGTTTTGCAGGTGTCGCTTTTTGGAGGCTTAAATCTAAGATTAAATTTTTCATAAAATATCTTCTTATAAGTAGCAAGACTAGGCATGGCATTAATATTTGGATACTTAGACTTAAATAAATCGTACATTTTTGGGATATTGAGATCTGTGTTTAAATAACGACTATCAGTCTTGTCTCGGCAATAATGGCTTACATATCTTGGGAAAGAATTAATGTGATCAACTATTCTCGTGGTATTTTCTTCACTGGTTTTATTATTTCCACCACTAGTTGCTCCTCTATTATCTTTAAAATCGGATGCTCTATATTTCTTCCGAAGTGCTACATCGATTCTACTTTGGCAAATACTAAGAGTCTTCAAGAAAGTCTTCTTACAAGTTTCTGTATCATCAATAAAATATTTACGAGAATATGTTCTTTTCGAATTTGAAGTAGCATAACATCTAGCTTTATTAGTTTGTTTAACTTTTCCGCAAATAAAAGCACAGCGACCTTCATAACACCCAAGTGACCAAAATTGATCTAAAACTCGTTTTCGATTTGCATTTGAAATAATTTCTGTGCATTTCTTTTTGCAACGGCAATGGAAGTAATGACTGCATATCATGCTTATGCCGCTTTATCTATAAAATATGGCATCTTATGCTGGGGAAATTCAGTAAATGTAAAAGACGCACTTATAGCCCAGAAAAAATGTATACGAGCAATATGTAAAATAAAGAAAAGAGATACATGCAAAGACTCATTTAGGGAGCTAAAGGTCCTTACTATCCCCTCAGTGTATATTTATGAAGCTTCGGTTTGGGTAAGAACGAACCTGTCTAACTTTAAAACATTAAGTAAACGACAAAAACATAAGTTGAAAATTCCTAAATGTAGACTGGTACTAGCGCAAAAAAAGTATTTTTTATATGGGACCCATCATTTATAATAAACTACCGATTTCACTTAAAGAGCTACCATTTAATGAGTTCACAAATCAGTTAAAAGATTTTCTTATAGGCAAAGCCTACTATTCGATTGACGCGTTTTTAAACGAAAGATAAATTTGTACGCCAAATGGCAGATCACAGCGGACATCTTTTATTTTTAATTGTATTTGACATCTTTCTTTGTATTATACCTGTGTATCATGAATGAATAAATGAATTGAATTGAATTGAATTGAATTGAATGTTTCGTCAAAAAGTTTCGGTAATACTTCTTTTCCTTTTGCATTAACGTACTTTTCGTTAACATTTGCTCTTCGTTTTCGCTCTGTTCGAGGCTGATCTTTAATTTTTCTTTTTCTTCCTCGCTTAGGTCTACCAATTTGACTCCTTTGCAATCGATCTTCTGCTGTTTCTTCTTCCAAGACGTCGATATCTCCAATTTGTTCTTCTTCCAAGATTTCAATTTGTTGTTCTGTGATGTTAAGCTGATTTTCAAAATTTTCATTAGAACTTGGAGGTAAAGAAACGGTGTTTATGGTTTCTGCATCGTGATTACCTATGACAATCACAGGCGTGCTAGAGTCGATAAAGACAGAGCGTGATTCTGTTTCTAAATTATCTTCTTGACTTTCTTCCATAACAGCCTCAGTTTGTGGTTGCAATATAAAAGTTAAAGCAGAAGGCTGAGTTTTAAAACTTTCATTAAAATTTGGAGGTAAAGGAACGGTGTTTATGATTTCTGCATCATTATTACCGATAACAATCACAGGAGGGTTAGAGTCGATAAAGACAGAACGTGATTCTGTTTCTAAATTATCTTCTTTACTTTCTTCGAGAACATCGTCAGTTTGTGGTTTCTTTATAAAAGTTAAAGCAGTAGGTTGTTTTTCTATATGTTCAACAATGTTTAAATCTTCGGGTTGTATCAGACTCGGGAAATCTTCTATATTATTAAAATTAAGCGCCATTTGTTCGGTTGTTATTGAAGATGAAGCAGTATTGAAAAATTTAAGAACTGGATCTTGGTTTACCCTAGCTAGCATTGTTACTGGACTATTGTTAGTTTCTAGGACATTTTCTTTTTCCGAATCTTCGTCAGATAAACGCTGCTTTTCACGAACCATTGCAATTAGTTTTTGTGCTCTGCTCATGGTGGCAGCCTAAAAAGAATAAAATTGAACAGCTATAATATTTTGAAGAGTAGACTGTTGGATAACACGTTATGGCTTATTAAAAAAATATAATTTGTAATGAAGGTAATAATCAATTAAGTACCTAATTGTTTTATATTTACATTCAGCGATGAAAAGTTTTAAATTTATATTACTTAGTCGAATTAAATCGATAATTAGTTAACTAATATCGATAATTAGATACTCGTAAGAAATATTTAAAATGTTCTGAATCATCAATATTTAAAATATACTAAACCATCAATAGGCAGTCGAATAGTTTTGCAATAATCAGTTAAACTTCAAATGAATTTTAATTGATAACTTTATCAATGATTACAGATACTTGTTGAAATGTAAAGCTGTGTAATACTAAGATTTAATCCGTGAAGGGTTAATAATAGTAAAGGAGGATGGGCACATAAGTATGGGATCTGGTACAGGCTCCAATCGAAATGAATGACACACCGTTGAATAGGTATTTTGATGTAGATTAAGAATTAACATATCGCTAGTCCCAAATCATTGTCCGATTTTTGCTACATCCTATTAAGTACACAAACTTTATTGCCTTTTTCACCATTTTGACATGGTTTTAATAATATTAATATTAATGTTTTTCATTAAAGAAAATAAAACAAGTTCGATAAGTTTTATCATTTATTGATATAAGTACATATGTATATAAACGTACAGGTATATATTATACGTCATACTAATGGTATTCGTTATCTATAGTGATGCTATTTAAAAACAATGCTGGTTCATTAAAACCCTCGTGTCTAGCATATCCTAAATACCATACAATGGATATTATATGCGCACAGGAACCTACTGTGCGGCGTCCCGTCAAACAAGTACAATAATATTCTAATATTGAATTTTCGTTTCTGTTTAACAATAAATAACAAAAGTATTTTTTTGCTCTCACATGTCGAGACTGTATACGTACACGCAAAAGCCACGCATCTACGTCAATTCCGTATTCATTTAAGTCTCCTAAAGCATCCTCTCTATAAGTTTCGATTAGATATAACCCATTGTTTAGGTGTTCGCTGCAGTATGATTTGGCGAGTTTCAATTGGTAAGTCCCCAATGACAGCAATATCACGTCCTCTTCGGTGAATCTTGGAAAGTCAGGTACATTATTAGCTTCCAATCTCTGGAAATTGGCTCTTCTGCCGTTTAATCGATTTACTTCCACGTAATTGTACAATACGTTTGAGGTTTGAATTTTTTCTGATATTCTTTGTAGAAAAGCTTCAGCGTATTGGCTATCAGCGATTGGGGTGTGGAAGTGGTTTGTTATTGCTGCTGCAATCTTAAAGTCCACAAACATATTAGGCATTGTGTTATTAAAATATTTTTGACGCAACAGCTTAAAATCTCTTTTAATCCGTCCGTTAACCACTTCCACTACCCATCGGCATATCGTGACAAGTCGAGAATCGTTCGCTTCAGAAGTAGTGAGCTGCGTATGTTCCGGGTTCTTTGTCGGAGGAACGTGGTATTCATAGCCACATGCTTCAATATTGTCCAAACTGTCTCGGAACCCACGGTCTAAAATAAATACATCATTTTGATGAAGCAATATGTGCAAAGGGTTTTCCTCGTCATTCATTAAATCATTCATTATTTGAGCATCCGTTTTAATTGCAGCGTATGGTCCTTTTACATCTATAATGTAACCATCAGTGGTTACAATTACAAATGGTTTTAACAAGTTTTGGAACTTGTGTAGGCTGTAAGATTGCCTCTGAAATAAAAATTTGGAGCTCTTATGAATGTAAATATACGTGCCATCGCAAATAAGGATGGCTTTTGAATTTTCTTCATTTCCATACAGTGCTTTTGGAATCCTCAGGTTTCTCTCTAATACATTGTTTCTACTAATGTGATCCAGTCCCAAGTGTAGCTCAACATACTCAGTACTGAGACAGCGTCGTGCAATGGCCAACTGGCGTTCAAGTTTTCTTCTAGACATATTAAACAACGTCGCAAGTCTTTCGTTGGAATCTCCTGTGCGTAGTTTTGTTAGTAGAATACATAGAGCGGTTCTAGGATCTGCACTATCATTCCTTAACGAAGTGTTTTGCTCTAAAATGGCATTAAATTGTTCTGTAGTACGTCCAGTCCAAAAATGCATTTCTTCTTCGTTCAATCCTCCTGGCTCGTTAAAACGCAATCTGGGTGCGTTTAAGGCATTTCTCAGTAGGTCACAGAGGTCACTGAAGTGGGCTGCCGTAAAGTTGTGGGAAACGTTGCATGCTTGGGGTAATTCATCCCATTCATTGCCATTTAGGTGATCTCGGCATACTCTTGCACCGTCGGGAATATAGATTTTATGTTGTGTAAATACATTAATTTTAACAACGCTTGGAATTCGATGACGGGTAGTATTAAGGCAACCACGAAAGATACAATGTGCTGGGGTATTTGGTGCTCTCATATATTCGGGCACATGTAGCGCTTCTAGTTGTGGTTCGGATTGATCTTGCAGTCCTCCTTGTTCTTGCGGCTCTGGCTCCGGTTGAGGTTGAGCTCTAGTCGCATTTTCAGCTCTTTGCCAGCATCGGAAACATACTCTCTGAGTACCGTCAAACACGACCTGAAAAACGATAATAATATCATAAATAAAATATATAAATACAAAATACCTAGAAAGTGTAGTACTTGAGGTATTAAACAATACGGATAGCCGATAAATAGCAAACAAAACATCCATACAAAGGAGGATTTATTTAAAAAATATGTACCTATTTGTAGTTTTGTTAGGTGAGTTGTGTACGTTTATAGATTTTTGGTTTGTTGTTTTGTTATTTAGTTTATAATTATTGTTCAATGAGCTTAACCGCTACATCTGCGTAAGTAACGATATGTTTTTGTAGTTTTGAAGAAAAAAAAGGCTTAATGTGTATTATCTTTATGTGCATTTATTGTTTAGTGTATACAAAAGCAGTCAAAAGCATAGAATAACGCATAAAAACAAATATATTAATTCACTAAAATGTACATAATGTTCTTACATGGCAAGGTACGAAATATAGTCCCCACACTAAGATACCCTGTGTTATGGGTGACTAGTCCCTTTCTAGAAGGTGCAAAATGGTTATTTAAAGTAAGGAAAGAAAAGAAAAAAGATCATAAGATAAACTAATTAGTAATTACTTAAATAGTAAAATACGTAGTTAGGTAGGTACAATGATATTTGTTAGTACTTTGTACTAATATATTATAGATTTCTATGCTGTTGACTATACTGAGAGATAACAATAAGTAAAAAAAAGTTTGTTGTATGGGACTACTTAAATATTTATTTTATTACCCGGCTGCAAGAAAAGGGTTATGTTTTTTCTGTTTTTAGATTTGTATTAAACAATAAAAAAAAAAAAGATTAACAACCAAGACATAGAATGTGTTCATTACCTACTCAGACTGGGGATCAAACCCAGAACCAATGAATTAAGAGGATGTTCTTGACATTAGCACTGTACCATACAGGGAATTAACAATAAAATATAATAAAACTCTCAATTAAGTTCAAAGTACATTAAGTAGGTACTTACTTCTAATGCAGCATTTTCTCGAATAAATGCTACTATTTCTGCGCGCGTTCTTAGTAAGCTTTCCGAAAGAATGCGCACTTGAAATCTGCCTCGGTGTAGCCCTCTTCGACACATTACACAGTTACGTGATCGTTCCATTATAATCAAATAATCCAGTCGTTAAGCACTCAAGTCCAGTAAAAAGCCGCAGTCAAAATCGAAACAGGTAACGGAGTCCAAAGTAATGCCAGGGTTATTAGTCGACGTGAACAATGAAGAACGAGACAATGTAGTAACTTGCACAGTAACAGCGAACGACTGGCAAGGGAAGCTACCTGCGCAAGAGCCGCAACGGGCGCGTTCCTGCCCCCGCACCCCTACCTCTGCCCGCACTAACCGCCGCGCCGCTCCGGGTTATCGGGAGGAAATACCGGTTCCATAATACTCATCTTCTTATGTATATCTACAGGGTTATTAAAATGCTTCAATGTTATGCATCAATATCAATTGATGTATTTGTGTGTTATTATTTTACTATTGTATAAGTGTGTAAAAATCACTAAACCGATTTTGTTGTGATTTTCATCCGTAAACTGAATTATATTTACCTCAAAATCTGTGCAGATTTCATCAAAATCGGTACAGCTAAACAGGCGGTTTCATTTTCTTAAATTCTATTTCAAGCATCTTTTGAAGATATATTCAAAAACGGACAACATATACAAGTTTCTTCCCTTAGTACTTTTTTTTACTGTTGAAAAGAGCTATCCAATGATAGTCAATTCATTTTGATTGGACATATGTACCAAAACGCCCATCCTCCTTTAATATACATAAACAATAAAAATCATATTTCAATGATATTGCAAACTTACCTTAAATCAGTTGCAGTCAGTAATCATGTAAAAGTACTCTGAGGATTGATAAAATGGGTTACATTCATGTTTTTCTAGCCAAAATCACATTTTATAATACATTTTCCTTCACTAAAACCTATTTAAATTATAAAAACTATTTTTTTTTACATTAAAAACCAAACATTGAAAAACGCGCGAGTCTTGACAAGTTTGTGATCGATTATTGCAAAAAAATTATGAGTGATGGTCCCCAATTTGCATTATGAGTTTTTCAATAGATGTCGCTTTATTCAATTTTGTACCGATTTGGTCATTTTTTCAAGCGTTGAGTAGTACTGGCCCGCGTTACTAGATGTCACTAGCATGAATTTAATTTTTTTGTGGGTTAACACATTATTGCATAACATAGCTCCAGCCTTCGCTAGCTGCGGCTTCGCTCGCGCTATAGCGCTTCGTTTCAAATTATATTAAACAGCTGTACCCCGCGGTTACTTTATTTTATTTTATTCGGAAAACAAACAGTACAACACAAACTTAATTAAAAAACATTAACACAAAAACACCATTAAGACGTTTTCACAGATAGACACCCGCATAAGTCCCAATTCCGCGTTGTTCGAATACCTAGGTACCTACCGCAGTACAAAAATCCACACTGCGTAAGTCGACCTGCTTAAGTCCGGCGGAATTATCATAATCAAAACTATCCTATGTTACTCTCTCACTTTAAGTGATAAACTAACCCTATGCAATTTTTTTATCCAAATCGGTCGAACCGTTTGGCCGTGAAGAGAGAACAAACGCACTTTCGGATTTATGATCCCGCGGGAATATCGGGATATAAAGTAGCCTATGTTTTATTCCAGGTGGTCTCCAGCTACCTATATTCCAAGTTTCATTGCAATCGGTTCATTAGTTTTTACGTGATTGAGTAACAAACATACATACCTACTCACAAACTTTCACCTATAGAATATTAGTAGGAAGGATAGTAGTAAAAAAAGAAAATTATAGAAATATTTTTTGTACTACCTCTATTTTGAAAACATTTAGCATGCTGTAAACTAAGACATGGCTTGATCTTGTGTAATGTTATTGTATCTTTGTACTACCCATGTTTCGCTAAATAAATATTATGAATTATTTTAGAAAAAAAAAATTCATCTTCACTAATTCACTTGCGGCGAGATTTGAACTCGCGTTCCTCGATCAATACTCCTGACTCCAGTGCCTAAACCACTCGGCTACGCAAGTTCCCATCTCGAGCAGCGAATTTAAGAATTTGAATGTTACCCCTGTCTACTATTTTTCGACTAAGGTTCGATTAAGTCGCCATCACTCCATACATACATCTCCTATTTCATATTTTTCTTATAAAAAATTCTAGTAGGTACCTATATTATATGCTTTGAGCAATAAAAACAAATTACGAAATATTATGAAAATTATTAAACATAATCATTTATTCAATTAAATCAAGTACAAAGGTTAGAGCAAGATTAAGCAATCACTGTCCCTTAAAAATTACAGTTTTATTTAAGAATACTCTGATTTTTTCTGCAGGAGCCGAAATATTTTTTGTTATATAATGAATTCGCGTTATCAAAAATTCTTTACCAATCAGTTTTATTAATAAGTTACGGTGGTCATCTAAAAAATAAATGATTATTATTATTATTATTATAAAAAATCGTTTTCTAACGAATGTTCGGCCAAATTATCAAAAACTGCTGTAGGAAGCAACATTTTTGTTAGTTTATTTAGCATTGTTAAAAAATATTTCGGTTGTCCAACGCATTTAGATCCTACTCGAGTTTGGTATTCCCGCAATATTTTTTCCGCCGATGAACACACTTTCGTCACTCCATCAGAGGGCTGAATTAAACCTCCTCTATTTTTATGGGAAATCAAGGAGGAAGATTTGAATTTTTCTATACTTTCCAAACTGTGAAGGCATGTCTCGCAGTGTAAACGTGTCTTTAATTTCCGTACAACGAAACCTGCTATATACTCAACAACATGATGAGCATACTCGGTCAGGGTTGGAAAAATATAATCATGATCGTCGGAATTATCCAGGTTCATCGTGATTTCATCAGGGATTTCGACGAGTCTGCTGTTTCCTGTCGATGAATTTATGGCGGCCGCATTAAGTACTGTGATGGTTTCTAATGGCACACAATTTCCAGTAGCACCATCCTTAAACTGGGCATGCACCAACAATCTTTTGTAAGCGGCGCGGAACATACGGGCTGATGGGTTGTTATTAAAACCGCATTTCGCTCGAATAGCTCCAAAAAACAATTCGATATGATCCTGGCTTAGTTTATATGTACATATGTAATTAAGCGTGCTGTTTTCTTGGGCAACTAGTTTTTCATATAATGCAGTCAGTGATTTCATGCAAACAATAAAACCATTGAAACCCGTCGATCTATTTAAATCAATAATTAAAGGGCCGTCAGGGAACTTCAAACTTTTTATGAATGCTTCAGCGCTCTGAAAAAAAATCTTCGTTTCCTCCACATTAAAACTGGTCAGCGCCCGTTTCCATCCTTTCGCTCTCATGTTTCTGCTGTTCATTACGTCGAACAGGTTATTAAATATCCTTATGAACTGGATAGTACCATCACAACCCACAAATTCGGGGATCGCAATGTCTTTACAGAATTCAAGTGCATCTGCAACACTTGTACTTAGAAGTTGCGTCGCTAAACGCACCTTCATTTTTTGCTTTACATTGTCGATGTGATCTTTTTTTAATTTTGTCCCTAAATGTAACCCTTCGTTATTTTGAATTGTATGTAGAAGTTCAATGTAATGCCACGATATTTGATTACCTTGGTGATCTATAAGGTTTTTTTTGTCCTCAAATGTATTACGTATTAACTTAATGTTGTGGCATGGATCAGGCCACAAATATATTTCCTGTTCATCTTGGGTGAAAGAATAACTCATTGAATCGCATCCCAAATGAGAAGACATTGCTTTATTGGTGGTAGCTCCATCGAAAGTAAGGGTAACAACATTAGCTCCAGTTTCAATTAATAATGATAAACATTGCTGAACTATCCTTGCTTTCTGTTTGGCAGTAATTGAGTTGATTAAAAAGTATCCGACAGGAATTTTCCATGTGTCGTTGATAGCTGTCACAACAAATACCAACATGGGAATCAAGATCACATCCGATATTGACGAACCCGAAGTAATTGGTTCCATCCCACTCAACCAGTTTTCGCAGAGCCATTTCGTCTAGTGACAATGCACAATATAAACATTTGCCGTTTTTCAATTTCACTCTTTCCTTGATTGCGGCAAGGGCTTCTACCGTAAATCCTGGATTGCAGTCAATGCTCTGATACCATTTTGAAATAGTTTTTCGGTGAGGTAAAATATCCTTTAACTCACCACGCAAAAAAACATAAGCACGCGGTGATAGGTAATTTAAAGTTACAGCAAACTTCTTGAGTTCCAAGCTGAATTCGCACGTTTTGTGACCCATTTCCTTTGCCAAGTATCTTTTTATTACAGGGTTATTTTTCACAGATTCCAATATCAACAAATTTTCTTTTTCTATTTTCTCATTTTTTAGTATTTCATTTAGACGGCTATTTAGATTAGTGTTTTTTTTTTCTTTAGGCGGTTAGTCTTTTGACGAAAAGCATTTATTTTTAGCAATCGCCGCCTCGTAACCTTCTTAATTCTCTCAATTTGTTGTTCTAATTGAGACAGCCGATGAGATACATCAATTTGTTGCTCAACCGATGAACTGGATGATGGTACAGCATCGAAGCTAGTACATGTGCTCGTAACAACATTCTGGAACAAAATAGAACATTACAACTCATTCACAAATAACTATAAGCATGGGATACAGAGTTAAGCAAACCATTCTATCCTAACTATTATTGGTATCAATTCGGGCATACCACCGACTAAACCTTTACCTAACTAAAAAACAGACTTATTTTAGTTAGAGTTAATTTAGTATGCTATTCGGTTTTGTCCACAAACTAAACTTTAAATTTGAATATGACAGGAGTAAATTGAATTCACAAATACAGAACAATTTGGTTAATAAAAAGTCAGAACGAGTGGTTTATGCTGTGAGATTGGTAGTACTTGTCTTGTCTTTTCTATTCATCTAAATCAGTTCTGTTTCTCCATGTTTAGGGTTCCGTAGTCAACAAGACCCTTATAGTTTCATCATGTCTGTCTGTCTGTCCGTCCGTACGTCCGCGGCTTAGAGATGACTAGTTTTACGAGGTTGTAGCTTTGCATGAGTACCTATACATATTGATCACGCCGGCAAAGTGGTACAATAAATAAAAACATTTTTAGGGTACCTCATGTCAAATGGGGTAGATATGATTTTTTATTTCTCGTTTCCCCCCTCGCGAAACCGCGGGACACAGCTGAACCAGCTGTGTACCGCTGTTTCATCCGCATAAGTCCCGATGCCATGGGAATTTTCAAAAACCCTTTCTTATCATCAGATACCTACACCACATAACTAAAACACTCTCCAAATTTACTTAGTATTTTGTAGATTTCGATTTTTCATTTCAGGGTTCCGTTTTCGAAATAGTTAGCTTTAAAGTGATATTTTTAGAGTCAAATGTACCCCCCCCCCTCCTTGATCAGACAAATATGTACCTACCTACTTATTCACGATAGTAGTAGTTAGTAACAACTTTTCCAAATTGAATCCTCTTATTTTATGGAAACTACGAAACCCTACACTGCGCGTGGCTCGACAAGGCACGCACTTAGCCAGCATTGCTTTTGCAATTAAAAAAAATAAAAACCGACTTAAAAACAAACAAAATAACCTTACCTACGTACAGTGCCACCGACTTATCTGTTACCTAGTACATACCTATACCTAAATAAATATTGAAATTGAAAATTGAAATTGAAATCTGAAGTCGGGCAGCCACACTACAATACAATCTGGACCCGCCCTGTAAAACTGCCCGACTTCAATTACATAACAGTTAAGTCGGTGGCGCTGTACGTAGGTAAGGTTTTTATATTTGTTTTGAAGTGGTTTTTATTTTTTTCATCCTTTTAGTGTACTAATATCTAGGTACCTAACCTACTTTCAACTATTTACCACTAAAAATCATTAAAATTTTAACCATAATTTTAATTATTGAGGAGTTATCTGATGAGAAGGTGGATCCAGGTACTTCATCAATCCCTAACCAGTAGCACTAGGTTGAATTCTACTGGTAAAAGTCCAAAAGTAAGTAATTCTAGTTTCCCACTTTTTGAGGAACTATTCTGCTCATCACTCTGAAGATCCTCGTCAGATCCTCATCCAATTTAAATGGGTGTCACCTTTAATCACCTTTCAAATAAATAAATAAACATCTAAATCGGTTCATAAACGATGAAGTTATCCGCGAACAGACATAAACATAAATAAAAAAATGTTTTATAAAACTCATAATAATTTTGAAAGACCTTTCTAAAAATACCCCACACGAGGCAGGGAACGAGAAATAAAAAATCATCATCCATTTCACATGTGGGGGAGGTACCCTAAAAATGTTTTTAGTTTTTTTTTATTGTAGTACTTTTTTGGCGTGATCAATATGTATACTCATGCAAAGTTACAGCTTCTTAGTGCTAAGCGTCACTGAGCAAAGCCGCGGACAGACAGACGGACATACCGAAACTATAAGGATTTCTTGTTGTTAACTACGAAACCCTAAAAGTACTGTCAAATTAAGAACGTCCACCTTTTTTTCGAAGTCGGTTAATACGCGACGAATAGAGAAACTCCTCCTTTTTTTGGAAGTCGGTTAAAATATATAAAATTCGTCCATCATAATTCATAAAGTAATTTATCATAAAGTAAAATATGACGTGACATCATAAAGTCAAATAGTGACGACCACAGTGGCACGTCGGGGTAAGGCCCGACTGGATTGCAGGAAATTGCGGGTTCAATTCCCCCGGGTGCAGGTATTTATGCTTAAAAATAAATATTTGTGTCTGCTCTTGGTGTCCCTCTATGTATGTATTTACAAAAGAAAAATAAGTATCAGTATTATATCCCTTGTCTAGTCACCGTAACACAAGCTTAGTCGCTTACAATGGGGCATTAATTTCCATAGTGTTACACACTCCGGATACTCAATGCAAGTTGTAATGTATGCTGGGCGATGTAGCGACCCTTAGCTGAATCCGGGTTATTTGAGATGTGTTATTATTATGTGTGTATTATTATAATATAATTATGCAATTTATATAGATAATCTTACCATTGCTGAACGAAGATATAATGACGGTACAGCGTTCGATTTTAGTCTGCGCCATTTATGCTCAATCCCAATAAAACATTCATTTTCGAAATGCCTAGAGCAGACACGATGATGTTTTTTCCATTGCCAGTTGGTACGAGCAATAGCATCAATCCACTTTTTCTTCATGGTATCATCTGTGGGGAATCTGCAAAAACACATAGGTACTGTTATGTATGAAAAGTAAACTATTTTAGACGTAGAAATTAAAGATTCAAACCGAAAAATGTCTATAATTTCTATACAACATCGCGAAAACAGAAGAAAAGTCTATTTTAGACGTTATCGATAAAGTAACAAAACAGCACTATTAGATATGACTACGCAAATTGTTAAAAATAAAATATATTTAAAATCTACCTAATCGAGAGGTCTATTACCTGAATTATGAAATGAATACAGCCAACCAAGAGCTTAGATATTATCCATTTTGCATTTCTGTACAGCTAAGAACAAAAATATTGGTTTTTGTCTACTCACCGATGCAAGCTGATGATTTCAACATCATTTTCTTTTCGGGAAGAATGAGATTTACATCCAACTATAACGCAGGACATTGTTTGTACGCTGAGCTTTGATTTTCTCACAATATCACTGGCTAGTCTATCAAATTAACAATATTATTGTTCTGAGGATAATAAGGACGGCCGTCCCAGCTGCGGATTTCCTGCAATTTCAACCAATGAGCGACAGGACAGATGGCGCTGGCAATGCGCCGACCAGTGTGTGAAAATGGGCTCCGTTTACGAAACGATTAACTCTAACGTGCTCCTGCGACTTTTTGTTATTAATTAAGTTACAGTAATTAAAACGGTGTTAACCAAGTGAAAACCAAAACGTTATCGTGCAAAGTTCATCGTGTGATAATAAGGACGGCCGTCCCAGCTGCGGATTTCCTGCAATTTCAGTGAGTTTGTTGGTCTATCTTTCTCCTTACAAAACTTTCCTTTTACCTAAAAATTGTCAACTGTATTCTTGCAAACACACAAATACTAAAGTCTACATCCAGACCACCTCTCGCCAGTTCAGTAGGAATGATAGGATAAGAATGATTGGGAGATAACAAATGAAAAACGTTTACCAAGATACCAATCACACAATATTATTATTTAACATTTTGTGTAGCATTGAAAATAGCTGAGTTAACATTGAAATGAGGAAAAATCAATTACAAATTTTCTATTGTATGATAATCTTTAAAATATTTGCTGAAATAAAAAAATACACTGCATTAATAGTACATTAAAATTTGCTGTTTACTTCTGTGCGTTTTTTAGTTTTCAAACATTGAACACAGCGGCCTCTTGTGAATCTTTAGAATACTTTGGAATTACTGGTACCTGCCGTTGATTCAGTGTGCCCTGGCCAATGGTCAGTACGATCCAATCGTGCAAAATCGATTGGATTTTCATGAGTGGTTGTAGTGCGGTA
Organism: Idaea biselata; assembly: GCA_958496205.1. Classification (NCBI taxonomy): domain Eukaryota; kingdom Metazoa; phylum Arthropoda; class Insecta; order Lepidoptera; family Geometridae; genus Idaea; species Idaea biselata. The sequence goes on from OY292402.1 coordinate 16,651,604, forward strand.
CGATATGTTCAGCTGTTCGGCGAGTTCCGCCGCTAAAGCGAAACGAAATTGCCTGTGGTTGTAGGACTTTCTGAAAGAACTGCGAGAGTTGGCTCTGTGGATGATATAGCTATTCAAAATACTGATGTTTATTAGCCTTCTGAACTGTTTGAGATACCACTTGAGACCACGTTTCCTCTCAATAGGATACATGGATAACATCCATGTATCCTATTGAGAGATCTTTTAATGATCTTTTAAATTGATTCCGCCCATTATTTTGTTATAAGTATGGACAGCGAGAGGCTTTTGATAAGTTTCACCAGCTCTAGTTCCAGTCGCTGTATCTTTATTATGAAAAGTTGATATCATTATTACTAATCTAACGTCTTTCCATCCTAGTACAGTGACATCCCCACCATGAAATCCTATTAGATCGCCACGCTGCATCCATTTGTCATTTAGATCTTTAATTCCCGCAGGATTATCTACCCTACGACGATTAAGAGTGCCGACAACATTCGTTTTTCTTGTTTTCAAGAATCTACTTAATTTGACACTATTATAAAAATTGTCCATTGCTAGTAAGTGACCCTTGTCGAGGTATCCTTCCATCAACTTCAGGACAACTTTTGCAGTAGATTGACAAAATCCGTGTAAAGGTGAAGACTGAACTACCGTCTTACCAGTGTATACAATAAATTTTAGGAGATATCCTGCGGTTGATTCACATAATTCGTATGTTTTTATTCCAAATCTTGCAACTTTAGATCGTTTATCCTGGATACAATGTATACATTGTATCCAGGATAAACGACCCTTCCAAAGTAGTAAGGATTCGTCAATGCTTATTGCCCTATGTGGTGTGTATAACTCTTGGAATTTTTTATTACAGTGTTCTATAATTGGGACAATTTTCGCACACTTTCGCAGATCGCCATGTACATTTTGAGGTATGTTATTGTTATCAATGAAATGCAGATATTTCATTAGATTGTAAAAGCATTTATTTTCTGAATGTAGGCATTCCCAGCACACCAGAAGACCAATATTCGTCTGCTCGGCTTCTAACGCAAAGACCCATATTATACAGTTAGGTGCAAAACTGTCCCAACCGTACAAGAAATTCGTATTTTTCATTAAAAAAACGAAAAGAACTAAGTAATCAAATATATTATGTAATTTTTATCCAGTAGGCATCAAATACACTTTTTTACACAAATTTTTTGAGACAAAACATTTTAAATTTAAGAAAAGTCGTTAAAAAAAAAGTAGGTACGCCATCTTGCATAGTTTGGCCTTTATATAATTTTTAAATTTACTAATGGACATGTCACATACATCCTTGGGCAATTTATTATGGTTGCGTATTGATGAGCTGCAGCATGACCTGTTTATTTTCTGGAGTCTACTTCTGGGAAAAGCTAAATCATCTTTATTTCTTAAATTCACAAAATGCATGTCCCGATTTTTAACAAGTTTGTCCTTATTTTTATGGACGTATAAAAGATAAAAGATTTTCGTAAATGTATTGTGAATAAACTGTTAGCATATTTATTTCTTTAAATTTTTCTCTTAGTGTTTCTCTAGAAGCCAACCCGTAGATAGCTCGGACCGCTCTCTTCTGTAATATAAAGATATCCTCAATATCTGCAACACACCCCCACAGCAGGATGCCATAACACATGATGCTATGGAAGTAGCTAAAATAGACCAGGCGGGCAGTCTCAATATTAACAGCGTAAGCTGCAGAACTTAGTCTAGCAGACAAAGCCTCCACATGTGGGCCCCATTGAAGTTTAGAGTCTAGAGTTATACCTAGAAAGACAGCCTTTCCAATGCGTTAGGAAACATTAGGAAGTTTAACATTAGGAAGTGTAAATTTAATACATTTAGTTTTGGATCCACTAAAGGGAAACGATTAGACATTTATAGGTTTTCAAGCGTGTGATATTCGGTCCAGCATTCCCCCACACAGAGGAACACATTACAGGCAGAACAAGTTATATTTGAGGTCTTTTGATTTTTTTTGCGGTGCACCTTACACACCGTGCCCGTCTTAATTTATTTTGTTTGGCACTTGTACGTTCTCCCTCGGGCACCTCTTGGTGTTGCGGGTAGTGTCCCAGGGAGCCATTCAACCTATTTAGGTTCCTAGGGTTCCGAGGGAGAACGTTCACGCCAAACCTTTGGCTCAGTTGTTCTGCCAATTTGTATCGAAATGATCTGTGAGTTAATTAACGATCGTTGGGCCCAATGTTTGCACAGTGTAAGATATAAAAATTAAGTATGGAGGAGGTATTCAGCAGGCGCCTAAAAACCTTAATGTACCATTTTAACCCTCTCTTTCTTTCCAGAAGGTACGACGATAGCTTCTGGTCCTTTAGGTCTACCCCTCCCATGCACCTGTTATACTCATTTACAACGACCGGTTTCGATATTGGCTGCCCGGCTCTAATTCCCGGAAGCATTTCGTTTTTGTGATAAGTCGACACTGTGGTGACAAGGCGAACGTCTTTCCACGCCTCGACAGATACGTCACCACAATGCCGACTTATTACTTGGCCCCGGGGCACCTGTCGCTCGTTCAAACACTTGATGTCGTGGGGAGTTTGATTGCGACGACGGTTTAGGGTCTTCCAATCCAGAACATCACATTCAGCTTCTAATGTCGTGAGTGTTGAAAATTTCGATAAAATATCTAGGTATTTTTGTGGGCTGTTTATGACTTCACGTTTTCTGGTTTCCTTTTCTATTAGAGCAAAGACCCTATCAGGGGGTATATACGAATGTCCTACTACTGGGAACACGAATTCAATTTCTTTAATATTTTGTGGGGCTTCGGTTAACCACTTTGATATCATAGCTAGCATGATAGTATTTTTATTCTGTCCCGCACATCCGTCTGCGACAAGACGTATTTTTATGGTAGTAGAGAAGTCACTATTCTTTAGTCTATGATAGACAGCTGACGCAATTTCATTAGCTGCTTTAGGACATTTCTCCTCAGTCCAGCAGTAAGCAAAAGTGTTATCTGGTTGTAGTTTACTTTTAGAAGAGCCTTCGACAATAGTTAAATTGTATAAATAAATATTTCTCAGATAGTATGCTACTAGATCTGGGACCTTAAGCAATTTTTTTTTGCAGTCAAAAGAAAACGTTTTAAGACCTGGTTTTTCTTCCTTAACTTTATCGAAAAATGGCTTCGCTTTTAGTTTATGCAATCTTTGGGCAGTCATTAAATTAAGGCGTACAGTGTCATCTTTTTCTACTTTCATTTCTTCAGAAAATCTTATGCATGTGGATGTGGATCTTATGCATGTGGAGTGCCGAATGAAAGATTATATTTTGTATTAAAAATACAGCGGAAATAAGACTTTTTTTACTTTTAAATCATCAACGGCTTCTGAATTATATATTTTCCATAACTTATTGATTGACAACTCCGAAGAAAGATAATAAATACCTTGTTGTATTTCCCCGACAATAATAAGATTCCGAACACGGGAACTTATTAATAAAGGCCATGATTGCTTCTCGTTTCGCTAAATATTTCATGGAAACACGGTCACCTCCTCTTTTTTCTTCTAAAAGTTTCCCATTTTGGTAGTATTCCTTCATTATACTCTGGACTCTGTAGGTACTTGGTTATTTGTAAAATCGTCAAAAAATACCGTTGACACACCTATAGCCTTTTCTTTTCAGATTTGCTATAAACATAAATATTTCGTTTGAAAAGTTGGGGTCGTATAGATGGCGTTATTACTTGTATTACGACGGCGACGTTTAAAGGTCATAGCCCACTTACACGACTCAGCTCCCACCCGGCAAAAATAATATAATTCAAATATGGGCTTTAAATATTGCGCTTTAGATATATTTTACATTGGCATCATAAATTAGCAGACAGCTCGCTTTCAGCGAGCTTACCGCCGTCAGACTGCTCGTCAGTCAGTGTAAAATAAATCTAAAGAGCAATATTTAAAGCCCAAATTTGAATTTTATTATTTTTGCCGGGTGTGAGCAGAGTCGTGTAAGTGGGCTTTGACCTTTAAACGGTAACAGGCGTGCAATGCTTTAGCAAAATAGCATCTTGTTTCTGTTTATCTGGCTGCGCATAAAAACGTCGAAGAAATGTTTAACATCGTTCATTTTTAGAGGCATACATTTAAATGTTTTCTTATGGTTACAAAGTAATCTTATAGGTAGTGATTTAGCCGAATACCTAGAACAAAAAATAGTAATTTTTATAGTTGACAAAAACACAATTAATATCCTTACATTAACCCTTTATAAGGCATAAGCATCTAGACGTGATACAATAAAACTATTTATGTTTCTAAATTGTTTTTTTTATTTACTTTAAGAAAATGAAAAAAAAACACGATGGGAAAAATATTCCCTCTGCCTACTTGTGAACTACGTGAAATGCAGCAAAGCAAGGTGTTATACACAGGGCAACTCCACATTTCTCACAAATTATTTTAGACCTTTTGTCATTTTGCTTGGTACTACACATCCTGCAACGTTTATACGACGGCGAGTCCGCTGGCATGTGGACTCCAACATTACTGAAACGGAGCTCCTGAGCGACAACGTGTATAGCCTTTTGACGGTTCTCTGATGCGCCGGCTTTATTCCTGCAGACATAATTCTGGCCAACTGATCGCCTCTTTCTGCTCGTAAACCCACTAATCAGTCCCCTTGCCACTGATACACGAAATTCCAGATTCGACAGTTTTGTTGTGTTTGGATTCTGGCAATACAACCAAAAGGAATTTGTAATACTTGTATCAAGCAGAAAGTAGAATATGCGGAGCCACCATTTCTTACTCCTTCTGCCAACTGAATACGTGTTTTTTATCTGATCAAAACGATCGACGCCACCCATCCTTTTCGTGTATTCTTTTAGAGCTGCAGGGCAATCAATCACCTTTTTTGCGCCGTCTTTCTGAGTCCGCAAAACACTGGTTTTCCCTATTTTTGGATGAAACGCATTGGTCAAAAGAAGAACCTCATTGGTGTCTTGCCAGACAAGAAAAGCTACGTTGCCCTTAACTCTCCATTTAAACTCTCCTTTTTCCAGTTTCAGTTTTCTTTTACCCTTTATAAGTGTAGGCAGATCTTTCCTATGTCGTCGCACAGTTCCAGTTGCGTAGATACCATTTTCGTACAGATATTCGTGCAAATTATAGTCACAGAAGAAATTGTCAAATGTAACAATAACTTGATGTTCGTCAAGTGCTTTATCTATTAGCTTTTCCGTCAGCGTTATCACAACATTATATCCTAGGCCTTCCTCTGTTCCGGTCCCTGATTTCCCAGTGTAAATTTGGAACTCGTATAGGTATCCGGTATTGCTGTCACACCGGCACCATACCTTGTAACCTCTTGATTGGCTTTAATGGTATGTATTGCCTCATTTTTCAAACGAAATATTATGTTTATAGCAAATCTGAAAAGAAAAGGCTACAGGTGTGTCAACGGTATTTTTTGACGATTTTACAAATAACCAAGTACCTACAGAGTCCAGAGTATAATGAAGGAATACTACCAAAGTGGGCTACCAACCGGGCTACTAGGTAGATCGGGTGTCGGTGCCATGAGCCCGTCATTCGGCTCATCAAAATTTTCCAGAATTTTTTGAAGATTCGTGGTGCTGTATTGAGTTTCTTCATCGTCTGATTCCAAGTTATCGTCCGATAAATTGGTATCGTCGGGAAGGCCGAAGATATCTTCCAGTTGACTGACAATGTCTAAATCGCTGAGTACTCTTCTAGCCCCACTCATTTTTAAGTCTCTAACGCACCACAAATATTCATAACAATTATTAACAACTAGCTACGCCCCGCGGTTTTACCCGCATAAGTATCGATAAAAAGTGGCCTATCTTACTCTCCGTTCTCTAGTCTATCTCTGTGCCAATTCATCCAAATCGGGCAAGCCGTTTGAGTGTGAAGGAGGAACAAACAAACAAATGAACTGTCGCATTTATAATATTAACTGAAACTGCACAGGCAGAGGGAATATTTTTCCCACCACGAAAAAAGCAATTAGAAAAGAAGATTCCAATTATAAATTAAAATTTTGACTAAATACTAGTAATATATACCCTAGACAATAAGAATAATAAAAACTTACCTTTTGATGGCTTCGAAAATTGGAGATATATAATGATTTATCAACAGGTGCTGAAATTCACTGTTTTTGAAACTAACTACTGCCACAGACTAAAAAAAAAGTATGACGATCGTATTCAAGTTTTTAATAAATAATGTTAGGGGATTCCCAAAGATAATAATTGCCATAGAAAAAAAATCGATAGCACAATTAGTTTTGGAAAAAAGTACGATTTTATTTGGTGGGAAATATAAAACAAAGTACCCCGTTGCGTCTGTATGTCTTGTCTGTCTGTATGCGATTTACTAAAAAAATATACGATAAAATAAAATCTTAAACCTACTGCCGGCTGCGACGGGAACTGCCAGTAAGGAAGTATTAACTGTGATAGTTTATCGACCTTACGCAGCGTACTACGTGGGCGATCGGATGCGAACGCGAAGCGGCGCGGTGCGGCGAAGGAACAGTCGATAGCTATTGAAGTGTCCTACGTGACCAAATGCGCGTAAAGTGGCGGATTTTTGCGACATGAATATTCGTGAACCTGGTGGTAATCCATCCTCAAATTCTGGTTTCTTTCTTAGACCTTTCATAATACAAGCAGGTGGCAAAAAGTTCCCTTCGGCATTACAACAAGCGATAACTGTTATTGTTTCTCCTTTTTCTGTAGACGTCGACATAGCTATGGCTTTAGAGCCTTTTTCAGCTAAAACATGTCCCGGGCGGTTATTAAGCTGCAACCCAGTTTCATCCATATTGAACACATAGCCAGGTTTGTCAAACAAATCATTTTCAGTTAGAGTTTTCTCAATCATTTCGAAATAAGCGTTAACTTCTTCTCTGTTCATACCTGAATATGATATGGTAGAACATGCGAATCTGCCATCTTTTACTTCGCAATTTTATCTTATACCTGCCCATAATACTATCTATCAAATCCACACCGCCCATATGGCGATTATATTCACCTACTATGTTTGGCCGATCAATAGATACGTATCTTTTGTTGGTCTTATCATATCTGGACACCTGTGTCTTCGGCAGCTCACCTACAAAATTGGAAGTAAGAGTGACAATTTTATTGTCTTTCCAAGCGACTGTTGATATATCTGTCCCTTCGACATTACCAACAAACTCGATTGAGTAGCCGCGTTTTTTTTTTGAGATCTCCTTGTCTGTAGGTAGTTTACAATCTGGTATACGATTACGTCGTATGGTTCCAAGGCTAAGGATGCCTTATTTACCCAAGTAATTTACTAAAAGCAGAGATGTAAAGTAATTGTCGAAATAGAGCCGGTAATTCTGATTTCGCGGTACTTCTCGCGAAAGCCTGACGATAACATTTGATGCAGCTCCCAAGTCCGGCTCACTAATCCTAACTACATTTTCTGCTCCGGTTTCAGGTTCAAATTTGTAGGCGAACCCACTTACACCACTGAGAACATTTTTGAAACCCTACTTGTGTGGTTTTTTGGGGTTGTATCGTTTCAGGTTGTTTCGGGCTTTGGTGGAGCAAATTTGTTCATCTACACACAGTGTTGGATATGTAAGGGCGAGTGAAACGGCCGGTAGCTTAGTTCACACTGCTTTATTATAATAGAGGAATGCGGGAGGCGGGGTAGCCATCTATAGCTACGTAAGTTTACATAATAATAATAATAATAATTTTATTTCGAACAAACCTTAGCCTATAAGTACATAGATTATAATTATAGTTATAAACAAAGATTGTATATAAACTTGTCTATTAAAAATATGATTTCCCGGCATCCAAACTAGGTAGATGATACCTGTATCTTGGAAGTCGGGGGTTCCTTCATCCATCTTACAAATGTAATTATACAATCATTTACTGCTTATATAATAGGTAGGTACAAATTATTATTAGCGTGAGTTAAACAAAAATAATGATATAAAAAAGGAAATATAAAAAAGGAAATATAATTTGTTAGCCCTTAATATGATTTTTCTTAGTTAAAATGTGCGATGTATTTTGGCGGAAATAGAGAAATCTACATCAGACTATTCAGTAGAGCTTCTGTATCGTCGTAGTTCTTCGAAAGTAACCATTTATCGAAAGTAACCATTTACGGACTTTGTTTTTAACTTCAAATTTGATCTGGGAATAAAAATTTAGCAATAGGTTTAGTTTATTATATAAAAATATGCTTAAGGCATGGTATTGGCTAGCGGCACAAGCTGATTTAGATACTACATACTTAAAAATAGGTTTAGGTCGGGATTGATACGCCAAAGCTGGATTAAAATAGGAATCAGAGTGGCGACGTAATATGGCATGAAGTACAAATTGTTGTCGAACATTTAAAACCTGGCATTCATTGTACAGTTGAATGGTCGGATAAGTTATGTCTTTAAAATTCATAATCTTCAATATTGCTCTATGTGCTCTCTCCAAACGTAAAAGTGTCGTTTTATGGGTACCACCCCAGACAGGTATGCAGTATGTGATCAAAGATGAGCATAGTGAGGTATAAACCAGATTAAGAGTTTATTTGTCCGCAACGTATCTGAGCGTCTTAAATACATAAATTAATTAACGAACTCTGCCGGTAAGAGACTCGATCTGATCAGACCAGTTGAGTTTAGAGTCAATCAGAATACCGAGATATTTTATTGACTTAACCATTTGGAGGTAAGGACACGAACACCCCTCATTGGGTAGAGCACAAGAATGCGCCTGAATGACATTCGATTCAGCCGGTGGTTGTTGTTTCCTAGCTATAGAGAATCTAATAAATTTAGTTTTCTTTGTATTTATGGTTAGGAGATTTAGTGTTAGCCAGTTCATAGAATCCTAAGTGCAGTTTCAGCATGTGCTCTTGCATCCCTCCAATTATCACCATGGACCACAAGAGCTGTGTCATCGGCATACGAGAAAATTTTACAAAAAGGAATATTTAAATTACAGAGCTCATTAATATATACTTTAAAGAGTGTGGGGCCTAACACGCTACCCTGTGGCACGCCAAAAGAGAGCTTCTCCTCGCTACTGACATGATGATCAATTTTATTAAAAAAAAATTATTTTAATTTTTTATTTATTAAAAATTTATTTATACATTACATACATAGACATTTATTTAAAAAAAACACAACATACAAAAAGAAAAACAATATAAAAGGTGAAAAATAAACAAATAATACAAACAACACTAAAACTAAAACTTAAATCTAAAAAGAAAAAAAAAATTTGAAAGCATTTTTTAACCGACTTCGAAATAATAAATTAATTCTTATGAGGGCTGGGATAATAAATAACTGCGGAAGTCATCTCTCATCTCCTGCATGCATATAAGTATCCCTTGAAGTACAACCGTCTGGCGCTCGTCATTTTCAATGCGCCGCTGCTCCATCTCATATGCCCAGCGCGGCGCTTTCTCATGCCTTTGTACTGAAACATTTATTACAACTAAATAAGTATAAACTATAAATTTCTATTAATTTTTGTATGTAGCTCAAGGCTAATAAAAATAAAGGGCTGGTCTGGCTTTCCTTGCAAATAAATTTTCTAAGTATAAACTTACAGTATTTTTAACTGGGACAACATACAGTGTCTGAAAACATTTAAGATTTTGGCGAAACCGCAGGGCTCTGCTAGTACTTACTACTATTAAAAATAATATTAATTAACAGAACTTACATCTTTGTGGTGGGCGAGCACGCGCCGTAGAGCGCTGGGCGCTGGATGTAGAGCCGCGGACTAAAACAAAAATACTTAGTAAGTAGGTTTCTACGATATTTGTGAGGAGGCTTGTAGTAAACAATTCTAATCTTAAGCTTTCAGTTGAGCAATACGAATGGAAAACATACATGCTCTGCCACGGGGCGTTGATGTTGTGGGGAGATCAGTGTGCGGTGGCGGCAAGGAGACTGCGACGGGCGGCTGCGGCGGGGAGATGGTGACGGGCGGCGGTGGCGGTGGCGGTGGCAGCGAGGAGACGGAGACGGTGGTGGGTGGTGGCAATGGGTGTGCTAAAAAAAAACATGTGTTTAAGTAAGGCCTCGGTGATATTTGTCCAGAAGCTTAGTTTAATTTATTTTCATTTAATGTTAGGTGATAGGAAACTTACAATCGGTTGTTGTGACGAGACTCTTGTCTGTTTTGCTGCCCTCCAGCCATTCCACGTCCAAATAGGCTGGGCTAGCTGTATCAGCTAGCCCAATTTCTATGGCCGTGGACGAAAGGGCAGCATCAGCAGTAGTAAATGATGTCACCTGTCCAAAAACAAATTATAAATGTTGTTGAACAGTTTTTGAAAACAAATTCATACTACTTCATAACTATATTGTACCTACTAGACTAGGGACTTACTACTACAACTACTTACAAAATATATAAGCATAAATAAATAAATGCAATACTATTATAATAATAATTTGTTTTATTAACCAATAAATATTTTGATTAATCTATGCACAAAAAAATTACCTTTGTTGTGTTTCTATCTAATGTTCATGCCTTAGAACCTTTCGTTTCCACATACTTCACCTTTTTCCTAATACACGTGCTATTTAGAATATAAATAAAACTAACATAAACCGGAAGGCGCACACTTTCAATGCCTTCCACTGCTACCGGGCCTATTAGGGCCAAAACTCTTTCCTCGTACTGTGTAAGAGGGGCCACCCTACTGGGCCCTCCACCGGTTGCCATCCCGCCCGTCCCTTCTTTGACTCGCAGCCTTGTTTTTGGTTTTACACTTTAATTCAACCCAGTACTAGTAGCAATTATAAAAATCAATAACCATGTTAAAAAAAGCATAAATTGATAAATAAGCATAAATAAATAAATAAATGCAATCTATTACTATTATAATAATAATTTGTTTTATTAAACAATAAATATTTTGATTAATCTATGCACAGAAAAATTACCTTTGTTGTGTCTCTATCTAATGTCCATACCTTACAACCTTTCGTTGCTACATACTTCACATTTTCCCTAATATACATGCTATTTAGAATATAAATAAAACTAACATCAACCGGAAGGCGCACAGTTTCAATGCCTTCCACTGCTACCGGGCCTATTAAGGCCAATACCCTTTCCTCGTAATCTGTAAGAGGGGCCACCCTACTGGGCCCTCCACCGGTTGCCATCCCGTCCCTTCTTCGATTCGCAGCCTTATTTTTAGCTTTGCACTATAAAGCAACCCAGTACTAGTAGAAATCATAAAAATCAATAACCATGTTTAAAAAAGCATAAATAGATAAATAAGCATAAATAAATAAATGCAGTACTATTATAGCATAAATAAATAAATGTAGTACTATTATAATAATAATTTGTTTTATTAAACAATAATTGTTTTGATTAATCTATGCACAAAAAAATTACCTTTGTTGTGTCTCTATCAGATGTTCATACCTTACAACCTTTCGTTTCTACATACTTCACTTTTTCCCTAATACACATGCTATTTAGAATATAAATAAAACTAACATCAACCGGAAGGCGCACAGTTTCAATGCCTTCCACTGCTACCGGGCCTATTGAGGCCAATACACTTTCCTCGTAATCTGTAAGAGGGGCCACACCCTACTGGGCCCTCCACCGGTTGCCATCCCGTCCCTTCTTCGATTCGCAGCCTTATTTTTAGTTTTGCACTTTAATTCAACCCAGTACTAGTAGAAATTATAAAAATCAATAACCATGTTTAAAAAAGCATAAATAGATAAATAAGCATAAATAAATAAATGCAGTACTATTATAGCATAAATAAATAAATGCAGTACTATTATAGCATAAATAAATAAATGCAGTACTATTATAATAATAATTTGTTTTATTAAACAATAATTGTTTTGATTAATCTATGCACAAAAAAATTACCTTTGTTGTGTCTCTATCAGATGTTCATACCTTACAACCTTTTGTTTCCACATACTTCATTTTTCCCTAATACACATGCTTATTTAGAATATAAATAAAACTAACATCAACCGGAAGGCGCACACTTTCAATGCCTTCCACTGCTACCGGGCCTATTAAGGCCAATGCCCTTTCCTCGTACTGTGTAAGAGGGGCCACCCTACTGGGCCCACCACCGGTTGCCATTCCGTCCCTTCTTCGATTCGCAGCCTTATTTTTTGTTTTGCATTTTAATTCAACCCAGTACTAGTAGAAATTATAAAAATCAATAACAAAAATAAAAATGAAATGGAACGAAAAAATTACCAGGAAGAACCTAGTTGGACATTCGTTTTTGCTCCTATTAGTAGCAGCTTTGATAAATGTTAATTATTATTGTAGCCATCCATCCTTATTACATCAAGTAATTAGGATGTTATTACATCAAGTAATCAGGATGTTATTGAGTTTAGAAATATACACATGCATAGCAAGTAGATATTTTAAATTTCTTTTTTAATTTTTGTATGTAGCTCAAGGCTATTTTATTTAGAAAATTTATTTTCAAGGAAAAATAGCATACAAAAATTTTCACTTGCGGCGAGGCTTGAACTCGCGTCTTTGGGTCAGTACCCCAACGTCTATACCAACTAGACTACGCAAGTCCACGCCTGTTGCCGTGAAAACTTCCAATGCTATATTCTCCTCTGATTGTTTACGATTACGGCTCGTTACTAAGTAGATATTTTGTTCAACTAAAGCTCAAAAGAAGCTACTCAACTTCCAGATTGTCCACATAATCAGTATGATGTTAATTGAAGACACCATTATATTAAACCTATTTGTTTAACGATAATACCTATGTACAACAATTATTTTGACATGAAATAAAGCAAGTAGGTATACTTACACGTCTCCACTGTTCTCCTGGTTTAGTGGCCCCTTCGGCCACTGAATTCAAGGTGTTGGCCAGGTTATCCCACATATCTCGGGAAGCTAGGACACCCTGCGGGCCTCCTGGATAGCGCCCCATCGCCAAATTGCGATTCCTCTCGACGAAGTCGAGAAGAATCTCAATTTGGCGAAGTGAGACGCGTCGTCGATTCGGCATCTTTAAAATTACAGCCAACATTAGCTACCAATAAAAAACTTTATTTATTAGGGCAATGACTTAGAGTCTCTTGTTCTATTAAAAGTTAAAGGAATAAAATAAATACACGGCATCGATGCATCGTTTTCTATGAACTTCGATGACTTTTTACCACGTTTTGAAAGCAATGTAAACACATCGTCGCCTCAGTGCTTTTTTGTTCTATCTACCATTTGGTAAAATTTTGAGGAGAAGAATTTTTACTCTTATTCATTTATAAAGTTTTAGTTTCTAGATTTAACCTTCTAAGGACCAAGCTTAAAAATCCTTATGCTGAACTACCACCCATTGTTCTCACCTGAGTACATAAACATACAAGATATCTCCCACCCAACGACAATACCTAATTTTTTTTTGGTTAGAGTTAAAATTCACCATTGTTTTTTTTTCCTGTATAAAATGTAGCTTAAAGAATACATTTCTGAAAAAAAAACCTTGATGCAAAATACACATATTATTTTTTGTGATCATATGATCACATCAGACCTAAATGAATCAAGTAATTTGTACAGTAGGATATATACAAATAATTAAAATCATGTTTTTTGTTGACTTTTTTAATAGGTTATACAGAAAAAATGAGATCATGCCAATACATCTATATGAGCTAAATACAAAAACATTGAAATAATAACAGTTTTTCTTAGGTTTTAAATTTGTAAGGTTAGAAAACATAACATAAAACTTCTAGATAACAAAATAACTAAAACATCTGAACTTCTCAACAAAAAAAACAAAAACGTCGCTCTTCTTCATAAGTATAAAATAGGAACTTGAAAACTACACATTAAAAAATAAAAGAGATCTTCATAGTTTAGAAAAATAAAACATTACACTTATCCATATTAAAAACTCAAAAACATAGGTACTTCTCCGGCGAAGCAGTCTTGAAAAAAAAAACATAAAAGTAGGCTTTAATCATTGTGGAAAAGAGCATAACAATTTCTATCTTTAGTAAGACATAAACTAATATTACATGTGGAGCACTTGGTGCGACTTTTATTGATGTGACAATGTCGGCACCTGGACTGAGTATCGACGAACATAGGCATGTGTTTTGCTCCTGTAGTTCTTTGTTTTTTAGATGGAAGTTCTGTTGTTGGTCTACCTCTTTTTCTTGTAGAAGTTTCAGGGACAGAGTCGTCTGAGTTATCTTCTTCCTGTATAGTATTAGCATCTATAATGCACTCTCCTAGATGCAATTTAAAATGTCTAAGTTGTTGGATTTTTTTGAGTGGTACTCCTTTTGCTACTTCCCGCTTTTTGAATTGCAGCCAAGAGTTGCTGACTGCTAAGTCGATCATATGGGAGAAGAATCTCTGTGTCCATTTTTTAGTTCGGTATCTGTTTGGGCAGACCGATAACATTCGATCCGCCAAATCAACACCTCCCATGTTCTTGTTATATTCACGGACAACGGCAGGTCTGTCGACGGTAACATATCGCTTTGTGCGTTTGCACCACCTTTGGCAAAAGTCCATGGGTTCTTGTCCTTCTATGGTGGACAACATTGTGACCGGCTTGTTATCATTCCATTTTGTGATCGCTATAGCATCATCTTCACTAACAATCGTTTGCATGGCCCCTCTTCCACGCTTTGTCAATTCTTTGTCATCAATTAATATAGAACGTGCATTAGTTGGAACTCTGTTCTTTTGTATGGTACCGGTACATCTGATACCCCTTTTTTTCAGCTCTCTAGCAAGCTTAACAGTTGTGAAATATCGGTCACAATACAATATGTGACCCGGTACTAAAGAATCAGCTAGTGAAAGCACAGCTTTTTCTCCTAAGCCGAAATCAATGTCCTGTAACTGTGGATATGTCGTATTGCCTTGGTATACATCAAAGTCAGTGACTATCCCGTTAGGGTTAGCCAAAACAAAAGCTTTTAACCCTACGGGATTTGGCTTTCCAGGGCAATACTGTTTCATACCACATGAGCCTGTAAATGGTATGATCATTTCGTCAATGCTCATTCGTTGCTCCTTTTCTTGTAGTCTACAGCCTTGTTGAATTCGGTTTACGAGAGGTCTCATCTTCCACAATTTGTCAAGTCTCCTCATCCCTTCTGTGATATCGCCATCGAACACCACTTTCAGAGAGTTTCTTAGAACTGAAAACCGATTCCGAGACATATGATTTGCTATTTCGGGTACTCGCCACTTAGCTTCCCAATACATCTTCAGAGCTGGATAACTTATCGCGGCCATTACAAATGTGATACCGATGTAAGTGAAAAATTCTTTAACAAGTTTTAACTTGTTTTACATTTGGTAGTGTGGTGTTGAGGATTGCCACATTTAGTAATCTGCGAAATACTTTGATGTACCATTTGATACCCCTTTTTCGTTCCAAAAGATACATCGATAGCTTTTGGTCCTTTATATCTACGCCGCCCATGAATTTATTATAATCACGTACGACCGTTGGCTTCGTGCAGTCTCTGCCTGCCCTTCTGCCTGGTTCTGTATCTGAGTTGTGGTACGTCGACACGGTGGTAACAAGCTTTACATCTTTCCACGCCAGGACAGATACGTCACCACAGTGTTGGCTTACCATTGACCCTCTTTGCATTGACCTGTCGTTCAAATTTTTTATATTTATTGGCGTGTCTGTGCGGCGCCTATTTAAAGTGCCTACTACGTCCGTCTTCTTCCGTTTTAAGAAACGGCATAAAGAGACGCTGTTGTAAAAATTGTCCATAAAGACAGTGTATCCCTTGCCAAGATAG
The DNA here is from genome assembly GCA_958496205.1 of Idaea biselata. Classification (NCBI taxonomy): domain Eukaryota; kingdom Metazoa; phylum Arthropoda; class Insecta; order Lepidoptera; family Geometridae; genus Idaea; species Idaea biselata. Next base: position 16,667,459 of record OY292402.1, read on the forward strand.
TCTTTGAGCAAAGTCAGGACTATATTTGCTGTTGAAGACGTGAATCCATACAGTGCCTGTGAAGTTGTGGTGCCCTTTCCCGTATAAATAATAAAGTTTAAAACAAAACCGGTTACAGACTCGCACAGTTCGTATGACTTTATGCCGAATCGTGCTGCTTTAGAACGGATGCATTGAACCCAGCTCAAATGCCCCTTCCAAAGCAGCAACGATTCGTCAAGAGAAAGTTCTCTGCGAGGCGTGTAAACGGTTTTGAATTTTTCATTTAAATAATCGACAACCGGTTGTATTTTGGCCAATCGCCGCTCTGCACCATGGGTTGTCATAACAGTGTTATCATTGAAGTGCAAAAACCTCATCAACAATAAAAAGCGATCGTGCGACATGAGCCGCCGGAATCCAGGCATACCCAATACCCCAGTGCTCCAATATCTAGCGGGGCTGCCGGGGACTCGGGGCCGTTTGTTGCACTTTCTGTCCATAAAGGGATTTGCCAATACTCGCCACGCTTGGCAGGTGGGTTGGCGAGCGCAGTATAATTTGTATTATGAACAAGAAGATGCTGCTGCCCATCTTCTGCCATATTTCCCTTAGTCGGTTTTTACGACACCCACGGGAAGAGAGGGGGCAGTCCTATTCGTAACCGACACTGCACGGCAATTACCACCACGTTCCACCACGTCCTAGTTACCATCTAGGATCAAATAGCCCTCATGGGGACAAATCAAAAGAGCCCAAACTCGACCTGATTCTGTTGTTCCATTACAGAGTTCCAACTCCATCATCAGACTCTGGAACCCTACCGTCTAGGACCAAATCAAAACGTCTCCATCATAAAATCAAATTATCAGCTCAGTCTTAAAAAAAACTCAATTTGATATCAAAAGTTAGTATCTTATAAAAACAAAACTGATCGGTTTTATTGTAAAGATCGTACACATACACGACGCCCGCCATCTTGGTTTTATATGTATGCGTGACGTTTTTCGTCTAATTCGCTGATTTTAGCTTTTTATCGAAGTATATAGTAAATTATTGAAGAAAAAGACTATTATTTATAATCAAAATAAAATTTTGATCATATATACATAGGTTCTTATGTTGATAATGGTTTATAATATGACTAAAATCACTTTGAAACTAAAAAAAATCAGCTCTCATTGCTCATCAAAACTTTGGAACGAGATATAAACGTAAAAACATAATAATCTAAAGTATTTTTTTAGCTCTTCAGGTTGTGTATATTATAAATAATAACATAAAAAACATTTACCTACGTTTTTTGATAATTTCTAACAAATTTCGCACAATTTCAGGAACACAGACACACTGACCTCGACGATTCAGATTCAAATTTGAAATGACTTTTTTCGTTAACGGAACTGTCTAATTCACAGAGTAAAAATTGTTTATGAACGAATTGTTTACAAAGAAAGGAAAACACACAAAAATATACCTTACTTCTTTGTAATATTTATTAAATTAGCTTACAAACTGATACCATTCGGCGTGACACAGATCTGAAACTAAGCAGTCAACAGGTACAAAATTTTGATATCATATCTGATATTAAGCATTCGAGAGGTTAAAGCTTGACATTAGTACATTTAATTTTCTTTGCAACTCAATATTTTCTTTTGACAATTTTTGCTCCACGCGGCGGCGTAATCTATTTATTATTAGCGTTTCATTATTGGTAGTAATTCCGTGAACAGTATTTTGGGCATGCTGCTGTGATGTTGACGCTGCTTCTTTTATTTTGCGATTTTCTCTCCATTGCCTTCTTAGTTCTTCTTTTTTTTCTTCACTATAACTTTCTACTTTACGTCTGTACTGCTGTAACGTTCGTTCATTGTTCTTTTTCTTCTGTTTTTTAAATTTTTCAGGGTTCGTAGTTTTAAATTTTTCCCGATATCTTTTTGCCGTTCCGCGGCAGTTAATGGCATTTTCTATAACAAATAAATATAAATTTAATGACTTATGTTTCCAACTTTTAAATTACGTATATCTAGAGAAACTAAAACAAATAATCTTTCGGTGTACCTACCACATTAAAAATATTAGACAAAATATTTTTGGAACCCTGCGGTTTGACCCGCATGGTTGCCGATCCCGTGGGGATCATCATCATCAGCTTATTAATGCCCACTGCTGAGCAAGCCTCCTCTTAGAGGGCTTAGGCAATGAGATGCAACGGGTGCCTACTAAGGTGGATCGTGAATGTATAGAAAAAAAAATTTGATGTATTTCCTCTCATCAGTTAACATCGCCAGAAGAATGTTCTCAGGGTGCGCAAAAAGTGGTTTTTGTAACCTTTTTTCAAGAAGTCTTATAATACCGCCGTACTTTCCCGTATTTACATTCGTCCCCTCACAACCGATTGCCATAAGATTATCTTGGGAAATAGCTTCATCAGTAAAGAACCCGATTATTGCGGCTTCAACTCCTTTTGCTGTCTCAACGGTCGGTACTACGTAACTCAAGTTACTCAGATCCCGGCTCTTGAATTAGTGAGATGTGTTCTTCAACCGTCGCAGTCTTGTAGCGTTTACCATTTTTTGTAATAATATTTAAAGTTTTATCTTTCCTGCCGTCAAAGTATAAAGCTGAAATTTCTGAAACTGTGTCCTCCTTCAGTATTTTTTGTCTTGTCTTACTTCTTTCTCTTCGTAATTTATTTCTATCAATGACTTCGACGTGAGACCCAATATCGAACAGTACAGATGACGCTTTTGCTGCTGCTGCCCTATCTGACACCCCATACCTGTCACATGTCTTCGATAAAGTAGGAAAGCTAATATATGACATCTTCTTCTGTTTTTTCTGAGAAACGCCTTTGTTTTCGTTGTTTGTACTGAGACTTTTGACTGGTATAGAAGAAGAACAACTAAGTTCTAAAGGTGTTGACTTAGAAGTATTTAAAGAGGCGGTTCTTTCTGTTTTGTTTCCTCTTAAGAGTCTTTTGCAACTTTTTAGTATGGGTTACGTCAACTTCGCCTATTACCATGCTCCGGAAGGTTCTTTGATCAATTAAAAAACCTTGTTCTTCTTTGGGAACCTTTTTATCTTTAGTATAAATACATTGAGCAAATTCTTTGCATTTACATGATGAAATATCAAAAAGCAATTTACTACTTTGTCGAAAGTCTTCTATTTTATCCGGTGTGAGCCTTTTGCCAAGCTTGATTAGATTTTTGCATTTTAAATGATAAGTATGCTTTCAGCATTTGTAGGACTCTTGTTCGTGTTACTGTCGGAATAGATGCATTTCTCCATATATTCTCAATCCTAGTTATAACTACGTCTGCTATCTCTGGAAATTTGGGTTCTTTTTCAGTTTCCCGTTCCGATTTCAGATGATGCCTGGTCCATTCATAGTATTTCATTACATCTTCATACGTAGGTAAAACGTTCTCTTTTAGCTTACACAAATCACCAAAAAGCGGACATTGAAATGCACTCCTTGTTTTTTGCATGTTTTTAAGTGAAAATCTGAAGTTATGCGTGAAACAAGCAAGCGAACGTTCCGCGCGGGAAACAATAGTGACGCGACAAGTGCAGCGATAATTACCTGCCCCGCGCACCTACCCTTCCCAAATCATAGATTCTCAACAACTTTTCGGGATTTATTTTTAAATCCCGAAAAGTTGTTGATGGCAAATGGCACCAACTTTTCACTATTAAATTATGGTAATCCGAATTTTTTTTTTTCGATCCATCTTAGTGCCTACTCCGTGGTGAGTTCTAGGGTATGTCGGTTTCCTCACGATGTTTTCCTTCACCGTAAGAGCATGTGTGTATTGTACACATAAATTTTTCTCTAGAAAAAAGACATTGGTGTACGGCCACCTCGGGGTTCGAACCAACGACCTTCAGATTAAAAGTCAAGGCATCCCCCACTAATCCAACACTGCTCTCAAGGATAAAAACAGTAAACTTTCTGATGTCAAAACTATTTTTAAAATCGGTTCAGTAAATCTATTTATCAAACCAAAAAAAAATATTACCTACCTGTGCGTAATATTATTAGTACCAAACAAAAAAATGCCTAGATACTAGGTACTCAAGACCTAGTATCTAGGCACGCGTCAGGCGCGGCAACCCGTTGCCGCTTGGGAATTGAGAGGTATTCATTGTAATAATCAGTATGAATGCGGCTTTATATAACGAATATGTTACGTAACACAAATATTCATGTTACAATAACACAGAAGTAACGCAAATATAACACAAATAACACAATCGTAACACAAATGCAACTCAAAAGCTGAATTTTTGCAATAATTTTAGGTTATAACTCGGTTATTTGGTACAATTAGGTGTTATTGAATGCTGTATAGCATATCGTTAACCCTGTCACAGATAAATGTAAAATAATAATACTTAAATATCCATTTCCTACCTCTTACACTGGTATTCAGAAACAATACCTCCAACTTGCTTTACCTCGACTCACCCTCACTCTAACAAAATGGTAGTTACAGTGGACAAAAACGTCTTTCACTTAAGTGAGCAAAACTACAACCGGACCCATATTCGGACCAGAAACACCATTGAGCGGCTAAATGGTGTGCTAAAAAGAAGGTTTGCTTGCTTAAGCGGAAAACTACAGAATAAAATCAACAACATACCGAACATCATAGTTGCCTGTGCTGTGTTGCACAACATTAGCATTATGACAAACGAAGAACTGCCTGAGGATGTTCATGTAGGAAACGATGTTCTACAGGAACATCGTTTCCTACAGGAACACCTGTTCCCGAAAATGAAAGGGGCAGCCTTATAAGAGCCGCCTTTATAGGCAGACATTTTAGTTAATTTTAATGTTTGATTTACTGTTTTTTTGTACAAAATTCATACACCATATCTAAGATATTTGTAGAATTTACTTAGATAATATATTTTATTTGTAAGTTTTTAAAATTAGGTATATATACCTATGTTTATTTTTCATGTTTAGGTTTGAAAAATAAAAAATAATCTATCAGACATAATTTGTTATTGGTGCAATTACAATTTGCACCCAATTTATATAAACTTTTCCAAGCTCTAGCTATCTGTAACATTAATTTCATTACTTTCGATTCAGTAGTAAAAAACAAAAAGGATATAATTTTCATAACATTTCTTAAGAGGACAGTCTCCATTCTCTTTCTCCATACAAACGTAGTTTTAATTTTCCTCACTGGATAAAGACATTAGAGCAAATGGATAGTTTAGAAGCCAAGTGATCCAACTGACTTTTTAAAATTTTCGAGATATGAAGCAAAACACTTGTGCACTTGAAGTTTTCTTACATATCAGTTGTGCACAAGTAGGCTATCTTGTAGTTCAATTCAGAAACTATTTGTAGTAGGCTATCTTGTAGTTCAATTGAACTACAAGATAGCCTACTTGTGCACAACTGATATGTAAGAAAACTTCAAGTGCACAAGTGTTTTGCTTCATATCTCGAAAAATTTTAAAATTCAGTTTGATCACTTGGCTTCTACACTATTCAAATATGTTTATGCCATAAAACCTATATCTGTGCTGACAATGCATCTATCTTTTTATTTTATTTTTATTTTCTAATTAAAATAATAATAAAATGAAAAAAATAAAAAGGTAGATGCATAGTCATGACAGATATAAGTTTTATGGCATAAGGGCGTATTTTTATTTTCTTGTACCATTGTCGATAAATATAAACCTTCATTTTAAAATTATATGAATATTATTTTATAATCATAAATAAATGTATTATCTGAATATTGGTATGTTTTTTACGTGATTACCATATATTTTAAAATATAACGTCTTTTAATGCGCTAAGACTGATAAAATGCTCCACTGAGTTACGAAACATTAATCGATTTTTTATGAATTAAATAGGCCAGTAATTACAAAATAATATGTATTTAGAACATATTCAGTCATTACTACACTTATCTATTAAAATTAAAACCTTTAAACACAACTTAAGCAATAATAATCTATAAAAACTCTCCTTTGAGTTACAGTTTGGTCTTAGACCTACATTTTTGTTTGCTAATAAAGTATTTTAGGACAAATCAACAAATAAATACCCAAGAAAATTTAAAAGTAAAACGTACATATTTATTTATTTGGTATTAATTATGGCACGCTAAATAAGGAACTTAATGAAATATCTTTACTTTCTTATCGCTAGATTTGGTAGACATCACTCAATGGAATTACGAAATAACTAAATGGAATAAATAAAGCTTTGTTTACAACAAACACTTACTTGTTCTGCTTTACAGTCTACTCTAACTAAAACTTTATAAAAACATACCTATGTATTTAGCGAAGTAATATAAATTATCCTACTAATATTATAAAGGCAATGTAAAATAGATGAATATATGGATGGATGCATGGATGGATGCATGGATGGATGTATGGATGGAACGGGACTTACGCAGGTATAACTGCGGGGCCCAGCTAATACAAAATAAAGAATTATGTCAAAACTAATCTCCTAAACATTTGTCACAAATGTAGTCATCGTAAACGTGATGATTTGTTTCTGTCCCAGCACATTGTCTACAGTACCAGGTTGAACAACACATACATTTTCTACAAGATTGAAAAGGATTTTGCGCTGTACATTTACCGCATGTTACAGAACGTGAGACTACTGTTCTAATGGACTGAAATTTGCCTTTTGCCGTTGAACTTGTATCAAATTTGACCTTTTTAGTTAGCTTGCTATCGCCGTCATTTATTGCCATTAAATTTAGTGTTCGTTTTTTAAGACAATCTTTTTCATTAATATCTTCGCTTTCAACCTGGAATTTAAATTATAAAATATTAATGGATAAAATTAAATAATGTATACCTACGTTTATTTAGTACAAAATAGTACATAATATGTTATTTTGAATATGTAAAAAAATATAGTTTACTAACCTTTTGTTGAGTGTCGATCTCGCTTAGATAAATTGTTTCAATTTCAACATTCAGCTGGTTTTCATTGTTCTCCATGGGTATAGGTGTAGGCTCAGTAGTCAAATCTATACTATCTAGAATATTTACATCAATTTCCATCAATGGTCTCTCTTCTAGGCGGTTGTTTTCAATTTTCTCATCAATCTGGAAAATATTAAATATAGGGAAAACTAAATTGTGTAAGATAAATAATTATATTGGAAATATAATTATTCACTTACATCGGTTGTTTTCAATTTTCTCATCAATCTGGAAAATATTAAATATAGGGAAAACTAAATTGTGTAAGATGAATAATTATATTGGAAATAAAAATCAATACCTGTTCTTCATGGAAATATTTGTTTAAATATTGTATATCTGGGTAATTAAAAGTCATATTTTGTTGCTGAGGTTCATCTTGCAGATTTTGTAGGTCAGTCAGTCGTTTTAATTCGTCTTCAATTAATGGAATAACAATTGCAGAAGCATATTCGTTTGTTTCATTCAAATCTTCTTCATATGTCCTATTTTCCTTAACTTTTTTCCCAATTTTTTCTTTGAAAATGTGGGTTTTCAAGGAATAGCAATTGCAGAGGCCTCTGTTGACTCCGCAAAAGCAAGACAAATTTCTGTATTGAATTTGACCTGCAGAGCTGGAAACGATTTGGTGTATCTGCATAGTACCAACTAAGGGAGTCAGATTGTCAGGAACAATTTTAGTTAAATTCTCAATATCGGAACTTGACACCAGCCAGCATTTTACAGATACCATACAGTTATTCAGTAAATCATAAGCGTCTGAGCCGTTTGTCACGTCTTTTCCAAACGCCACTTGACGATCTAATGCTCTTTTCGTAGATCCACCAATACCATCTGCCACTCCTTTTCCGTGGCCTGCTTCAGTAAAAGACCAGGTCGAATATTCAAACCCCATCTGTTTAGTGAGTAAATTTAAAAGAAAAAAGTTCTTTTTTTGTCTATACTGTGACGTGGGTCCATCGGAATATACATGGACTACCTTCGTCTCAGGCATCACATCTTTTACATATCTCAGCACCGGTATTAAATGAGCCCAAATCGCTGGAGGTTCATGAGAGTTATTGTCGGAAATAGTACAAAAAGACTTTGCTTCTTTGTTTCCCATGTAAACCATTCCAGTGTGAAGGGTTATTTGGTGCTTTGACGCTCCGAAATGTGTTGCCTGGATTTCTTCAGAAAGCTTGCAAACATAATTTTCCGAAAAATCGCAAACAATTAATATTTCGTTCGGTTTTAAGTTCTGTATGCATATTTGGTATTGTCTCTGTTGATGAAGCCAAATGAAATAATGTTTCTTAAAAACAGGAATACTTTTCTCAAATATATTTATAAGTTCAGCAATGGTTCCACTCTTTCTTAATTTAACAGTCTTTTTGGTTACAACATTTTTTTTAATACCTTTTTCAGTTTTCTGGTATTCGTGGTTCACTCTCTCCCATTGATACCATTCAGTTTTTGACTCTTCTTTTCCTGGTTCTAAATTGTACGTCAATTTATTTCCATTACATTTCGGACAATTACCCATCATACATTCTTCTGATTTTACATCACAGCACAATTCTTTCAAGATATCACTCATACTGAGATAAGAAAAGACTTTGTTTTTCTTTAATGTATACAACAACATTTCAATGTTATTGTGTTTAGCGCACAAACAGGTCTCCCTATTTTGAATGTTTGGGGTGAGAATATAGAAAGGTTTATACTTGTAAAAGGTAGAAAAACTTCGTTTTCCTCCTTCTTCTCTGTATATGTTAAATAGGTTCAGTAACGTATCAGTTAAATAGCGTATTTGTTTTGTAGTTTTGCCAAGTGTCCGACATTCCCTTTTCCCTGCTGTTATTCGAGTTATATCATCTCTGACGTAAAATTTTTCAATTTCTTTCTTTATACAGTTATCTTTTTGCCTTCTCCGAGTTAATCGTATTTTCCCCTCAAGTCCCAATACATTAGCCACATAAGTTTTCTTTCTAGCAGCTTGTACGGCATCATTTACTACCATTTCTTTGAACACTTTCTTTTCCTTTTGTGTTTGACATTTAGCGTACGTGGTCTTTAAGGTACTTTCCATGAATTCGTTTCTTGCTTTCACTCTTTCAAAATTTTTTTCCAACATTAAAATCTTTTTATCGGTCTCTTTTTTTTGCCTGTATATTCTTTGTTTATATCTGTTCACTATTTTTGTCAAAGCACATATCCGTTTCAACGCTGCATTGTACTTTTTAACTACTGCATTATAACAGCGCTTCTTTTTCGAAGTTTCTTCGTTCATAGCTTTACTGTGTGTCGTTCTATCTTCATTTACTGTGTCTTCTTTACGAAGCTCTTCTTTTTTTTGTTTTTGGCGGCGTTTTTGTTCTCTCCATACTTTTCGTTTATTTGCTTTCTCTTTATCCGATAATTCGTTTATTTTCTTATTTTTGGACTTAACATAATCTGCATGTTTCTTTTTCTTAGCTTCGTAATTTTCAGGATCTTTTTTTAACTTTTCCCTATATTTCCTCATTCTTTCCGCAGGTGTTAAAGGCATTTTAATAGATTGTTACTTTAGGTATCCTATAACAAAATAGTATTTTAAGGTGGATGCGTTTCAATTTTCGAAAAAAAGTTCGAATTTCCAAAATTCTTACAATAAAAATTGTTTGCCTAGACCTCTAGAACAACCCCCTTTCGGCTTAATACCCCCTCGTCGAAACACGCTGTATATAGATATAAGTGTTCGAGAGAATTAATTGTTTCATAATAAAATTACAACTTTGAATTACACCCGTACAAAGCTGGGGCGGATCGCTAGTATATATGTACAATTTGTACACGCCTTTACCTTTCCAGTGAGTTACAAATTCATTCCAATGAGTGAAATGTTTCTCAGCGGACGTAACGTTTCCATGTTGTTGATAATACAAAAATGAATTCACACGTTATTAATTTAGTATTTCCATAAATTTTGGTCTTGATTAAGGGTATTAACTTCAATCTTACTTAAAAACAGAACAAATACACTTTATAAAATTATTCTTACCTTGAATTTGCCTTGAATAGTACCGTTAATCAGTGGAAGATTTCGACTGGCACCAAGCTAACATAGACGAGTTCTGACTTCTCGTCACGGTTATAAGATGGCTGACAGTTGTGACGCTTTAAGATAGTGTTGCCACATTGAAAAATATACTTGCATTCCGTTGAAAAAAATAAAATATAGTTAAAAATTACGTAACTCAGTAGGAATTTTCCACTTAGTCAATTTCGAGTTACGAGAAATAAACTCTTATTTTGCCTAATTTACGGTTGATATTTCCGTGTCATGAGTTGTGAATGTTAAAAAAATACTACTGCCTTTGAATTCAGTAAAAATTCAAAGTTTTTGGCGGCAACAGTGATGTTAAGATAATGATTAAACCACTTCATTTAGTGAGTTACATATAACATTTTCCTACTTTCGAGAACTTTCAGATAGTCATAAAAAATACAATTTAAGGAAAACCTCATAATTAAAATCATATTTTGAAACAAACATAAACAAAAATCTTAATTTTTTATTCACATCATAAATATTGATAATGATCATCAAAAAAATAATAGCACAAGTGACGTGACAGGTGAAAAAATGCAAGGTACAGAAAAAAAAAAATACGCCCATAAACATATTTGCTCTAATGTCTTCATCCAGGGAGGGAAATTTAAACTTCGTTTGTATAAAGAAAGAGAATGGAGACGATCCTCTTAAAACCTATCCTTAGACAAATAATATCCTAGATGCAGCCTGCCTTGCCTTTATATTATATGACAGTAGTCTTTAATTTAGCACTAGATTGCCAAATTTACATTCTGCATTATTAAACATTATCAGTTTGGTACCTATTTTTATAGGAAAGTAAGGATGTAAGGAAATAAAAACGAAAATGTACTTTTTCATTTCATCTAATTTTACTTGTGCAGCTTGTCGTTCCAGGCATGCTTTTTTGTATAGTTTTTCAGCCGTTTTTACCATCCACTCTCTTTCTGCAAGTTTTAATTGATGGAGTTCCTCCTCTCTCTCTTGGGCCCTTTTATAGGTAGCCTCCCTCAGGTTAAATTCCTCTTGTATTACCTGCGCCCGAATATTTCTCCCTCCTAAGACAATAACATGTTATTATATTCTTTGCAATTTCTGTCTGTTTTAAACTGACTGCATGATGCAGGCAAATATAATTATTGGTTTTCATAAAAATGTAGTTTTATTAAAAACACTATTAGAATTATTAATAAAAGTGGAATAAGGTCAGAGTCATTTACCCACTTTTTGTTTCTGTTGTCAACTTTGAAAGTTCTTGTCACGGAAAAAGACAAAGCATGTTCTCACTACTCCGACCTAACTCCACGTTTATTAATAAGGCTATATAGGTACACATACCTGAGGCTAGGGATGATGCACCCCCTTAGTCTGATAAACGAGAGTTCGTTGTTCTGCGTTGAACTAAAAGAAATTAAATCAAGTTATAGTAATAATATTCAACTACTTTTTAAATAAACGATAAGATAGAGATAAGATAAATGCATGTATTCAGTAGATGGATTCCAAATAAATAGGAAAAAAAAGTTTACTAAGAGCAAGTCGGTTTCACTCGTAAGTCCCGACCTTGTGAGAATATCAAAATACGGAGTTTCATAGCAATCAGTTCAATCAAACTTTCACCTTCACATAATATCAGTATAAAGTACAAGTATTAGTACAAATACCTGTAGTCTGTGCCCCAGATGCCTCTTCTGTTTGGGACCAAATAACATCATAATCGGTGTTCTTCTCAGGTACAGTCGCATTCTCTGTAAAACCCAAAATACATATTTTTATTTAATGCATTGTGCAATAATAAAATATATTACAAGACATTATACAAGACTAACAGAGTCTTGCGGTCCCGATCTCGCAGGATTTTTCAAAAACCTTTTCTTAGTGGATCCCTACGCAACACAAATAACTCACTTTCCAAATTTCAAATCTCTAGGCCTGCGGTTTGGGCTCTGCGTTAAAATAGAGGTCAGTCAGGACATTTAATTTTATAATATAGATAGAGAAGAGACAAGATAAGAAAATGGATTGCTAAGTCAAATTTCTACCTTCTAAGTTTTCCACATTAGGAGTATCACTGTCGATGGTGGTCACCATCTCTACGTCAGTGAGCTCGGCTAGAACATCCGTGTCTATGAGCAATGAATCCTGGCTCGTTGATGTCCCAGGTTGTGGACTTTTTTGGTGGGGTCCACCTCCGGTTCGCATACGGTCTTTTTTAGGGTTCCGTACCCAAAGGGTAGAAACGGGACCCTATTACTGAGACTTCGCTGTCTGTCTGTCTGTCTGTCTGTCTGTCTGTCTGTCTGTCCGTCCGTCTGTCACCAGGCTGTATCTCATGAACCGTAATAGCTAGACGGTCGAAATTTTCACAGAAGATGTATTTCGGTTGCCGCTACAACAAATTCTAAAAACAAAATAAAACAAATATTTATGAGGGGCTCCCATACAACAAACGTGTTTCAAAAACTACAAGGGAATCGAGTAGGTCGTGGAATTCAAAATGGCCGCCTTGTCTGTCAAATATACCAGTCTGCCGTCACTTACCAAAGAGTTTCATAAAAGTTTCAGATTTTCTTTGTGCCAAAGTTTTTTTTTTTCTTTTTTTTTTGAGTAGTGTGGTCGTATAAAGGGAGTAAGGATCGAAGCTAAATATTTCGCATTTTCCTATCAAATTTAAAAATTGGATGTAAATCATTTTAGGGTTCCGTACCCAAATGTCATAGTGGTACGAAACCCTTCGTGCGCGAGTGTCGCACTTGCCCGGTTTTATTTAGCTCTAACAACTCCTTCTTCCTTCTCGTTTTTAAATTGTCGAAACATTTTTTTAGTTGACCCTCAGTTCTCTAAAAAAGGTATAAAGTATATTATTAGACAAGTAGGTCAGACATACAGTGGATCCTATATTAAGTACTATTTTTGTTACATTGTTATTAAAAGTCAAAATACTTGAAAGTATTCTTGTGAATGTCACCATGGCATTGACATCTGGTTTTTAATATAATAGAATAAAAAAAATGCTTTGCACACATGTGTGCAAAGGGTACAAGCAGGTACTAGCCCTGTATTACAAAAAAAGGTACTGGCCCTTTATTGGTGGACAAAAAACTTATCACTACTGACTCTACTCTTTATTAACACTATCAGTAATAGGCAGGACTGGGCGAGCGTTTTGCTTTAATAGGTAATATATTATCATCGTCACAAACTGTCGGAAAAATATCGTTCTAATATGGTATTTATATATATGGTAATCATTTTATTATGCAAGTACCATCATATTATGAATCAGTTGTTATAGGTTATGTTATGATAATCGTACAAAATTAAAAGTGCCTGCGTAGGAATAATTTAAAAAAAACCTTAAAAGGTGTAAAACTTACCTTGGTATTCGTCTCGATAGCATTAAATTCCTTGGTGAGCTGTGCCCACGCAGTACGTTTTACTGCGGGATTTCCCGCGGTAATAGTAGCCGTCGTATTTAATTTATATTTGACTATTAACTCCTGTAAGAATTGACGTGACATAATGCACTGAACTGCACTGAATTTAGCGGAAATCGAAACAAACTGATGCAAAAGTTCGCATCGCATTGCATCGCGTCACGCCCGGCGTGACGCGATGCAATGCGATGTAAATAATAACAATGGCCCCTTGTTTGGCGTTGTCAAACTGTCAATGTCAAAAGTTTTTGACGGACATTTTGAGATTTCTGCCTTGTTGGCCAACCTACAGGCAACAATTAATTGCCTTCATGTTGGTCAACAATGACGTCACACATTTCCTTGGCTTGAGGTGACCTTACTGAGGGATAAGTCGAGTCGAGTCGAGGAGGCGTTGAATGAGTTTGAGTTACGTCTAAGAATACCAATTTCAAGGAGATTCTCGAGGGAGTTTCGAGGCCTCCTCCAGTGAGGGTGAGTGAAGGTCCTTTCAAGTTAATTGTTTAACGATATGGGTGTTAATCTCGATAAATAATATTTTTTTATCACTGACACAAACGTGGCACGCACTTTTAACACCTTTTTCTGACAAAGATGTATACCCTTCCAACGACGTCGTTGTAGTTGGTGTATATCTCGCAGAAGACGTCGTTGCAGTTAATGCATACCCCATAGACGACGACGTTGTACTCGCTATATTACTAGTATAACCATAGCTTGAAAAATGAGGAGTACAAGGGTGATAAGTACGAAGTAAGGCAGATTCCGCATCACTTACAATTTAAAAAAAAAATCCTAGCCTAACACATAACCCACAAATAACAGTAATAACAACTCAGAACGTGTCTGAACTGACTACGCGTACCAGTGTACGCACCTTCAGACCTACTGAATACGCATATAAAATTTGGTAAAAATCGGTAAAGCCGTTTCGGAGGAGTACGGTAACTAACATTGTGACATGGAAATGTTTATTAGAAAGAAAGATATACCTAGTTGTGTGAACATAGTGTAATGATTTAAATGCATGAATCCACACACAGCGCCAAATTGTAATAATTTATAAACTTTAGTTGGGGTTCGGCTAGCGACAATTGTAATGGAAATATAATAAGTGAACAGGTTAACAAATTTTGGTGAACAAAGGGTTCAAAACCAACTAATAAAATAAAGTTCGGGCGCCATCACCTATAATTAGGGTGAAATAAAATAAGATAACTAAAGATGCTCACCAATATAGCTTCAGCGGAGAGTATTAGATACTTTTAATCTGCAGGGGGGTGCCTGGAAGTCGTACTAAGGAAATAAAACTCCCTATACAGATTCAAAACTCCCATTTATTCGCCTGTTTGTGTATTATAACGTGGTAAGATAAAGAAATTTTGTGGTTTTGATTATGGTGGGGCAAAGCTTTGCTTTTTCAATACCAATAAAAGAATCTAAATTTGTTAAAACTAAAAAACTAAAAGCTGACCTTCGTTCCTCCAAACGGTATTCAAAATCCAAACCAAGAATATCCAAATAAAGTTTTCAAAACGTATCCAAACGAAGACGCATGGCATCCACAAGACGGGGCCTCTCCAAAACAAAACATCTATAAGTAGGCATCCATAACCAGGGCCTCCCAGAAAAAAAAGCGCGTTTAGCTGTAAAGGTACAAAAAATCGAATTAACCTCACGGAATTTTCACAGTGGTATTTCCCAAAATTTAAATAAAAACTTACCGCAAAGACAAGATAAGTCGCTTTCTTTTCCAAGAAGCGGCTTTGACAATAATGAAGCTAAATAATCTGTAACAAAATCAATCAATCCATGTAAAAAACAACCTCCAAAAACGCGGTTTCGAAAACTCAACAAACCAACCAAAATACTAACCCAATTATGAAAATGTGGTGCCCAACATCACTGCTACAATCCAATATGATAAACCTCCGGAATCCCCATTATTCACGACGATTCCAGCAGATCAAAAAATTCCGATTCCTTTCACCAATTCATCTTCCAAAAAATGACCCAAAGACAAACTGATTCGAAATGTCAAAATTCTTTTTTTTTTTAATTCGCGTCTTCAGTTTTCGGCACTCCAATGTCAATTGCCAACTGAATGAATGAAAAAAAGAAAGAAAAGCGGGGGAACCAAATTCGAATTTGCACAAAATGGCTTGCTTCGCCATAACATGTAAGGAAATGAAAAATGACATTACAATAGATATACTTAAATTATAAAAATGAATAAAGGTAAGTATGTAAGTTCCGTTTTCCAAACAGAAGGATATCTAATATATTATACCTATAGGGTTATTTATAAAAATGGATCTCTATTTCCTTGGTCGTCGCATAGCATAACGCCTGAACCAGGTCTAGTTCATAATATCCACAGTCACTACATTGACGGTCGCTGTATCGATACCGTTTCATCGACGGGTTAATGTATCGACACAACAGTACCCCAAATCGATGGTACGCTACATCGAAAGTACACCAAATCGATGGTACGCTACATCGACAGTACACGAAATCGATAGTACGCTGCATCGACAGTATACCATATAGAAAATATAGATGATACGTTGTACCGACAATACACCATATCGATGGTACGCTGGATTGGGGTACACAAGGTCAGAGTTTCAGAATGTCAGAGTTTCAGAACGTCATTCATTCAAATCGTCAGAGTTACAATTGGTCAATGTACAGTCGCCATTAGATATGTTATTATACTTCTTATTTTATATTATTGTCCTGGATCCGTCGGACAGGGTGGTTGCTAGGGCATGAATCCCGGGATCCCGGGATATCGTAATCCCGGGATCTCGGACGCAAAAGTTCGATATTATAATCCCGGGATTGAGTGATCCGATATCCGCCAAAATGGCGGCTGTTTTTTTTAATAGTAATATATGGTGTTGCCATAACAATTTTACGTTTTCTACCTCGATTCCATAAATATTTATAGATACTGTGGTCAAAAATCGTCACACAAAAATATCGTAACACAAAAGCAAAAACTGTTTTATTATTTTCAACCATCGATAAAACCAATAAGTTAAAGTATTTTCTCAACTAAATTACTTTTATATTTAGAGGAAAATTATGAATTTCTTCAATGGTCATAGTTAAAAACAAGATTAACGTTAAAATAATGAAATATTCCCGCCACAAGGCAATGCTAAAAAAAGTCGACAAAAAGTCACACAAAAAAAGTGTAATTTTGACGGCCTTAGAGCGCTTGTAGACGTCCGTTTTTTTTTCACCCGATAACGGACCGTCAATAAACGGCTATCCTTGTATACATATTTTTTTTACCGGATGGATGGACTGCCGTCTATGGGCCATTTTCAAAAAGTTTGTCCGTGACGAAATAGGAATTCCTATTTATTATATACTTTTTATTTTACCTAATTATAGCTAATATCATAGGAAATATATACTTTTATATTAAAAACATATATTTAATGTTTTAAATATTCAAAAATCATGATAATCTTAAGTTTTTAGGTAATACTGGAGAATGAATCGCTCCAATTCGTCACTTTTATAACTAATGTAATAAAAGAAATATAAAAGGTATTATTCAAAACAAAGGTTTTTTGTGAAGATTAATGAAAATAAACTATGAAAAACTAATAAACTTTTTAAACTAACACGATTGGAACTCATAAATGAATAGAATGATGATATTCGATGAATAGGACATTACCTTTTCTGGATGTAAAGATCATGGCACAGGAAGATGGATCCCTTAAGCACTCTGTTTATAGGAAGCCGACGCACACAGATAGATACCTCAATGCGTCCTCTCACCACCATCCACGCCAATTACTATCTGTGGGCAGATCCTTAATAAACAGGGCACATACTCTCTGTAATCCAGAGTTTCTGGATGAGGAGCTGTCACATGTGCGGGAGGTGCTCCAGAAGAATGGATACGACGCTAGGGGTATACGACCTCTCCGAAGTAAAAGGGAAAAACCACCGGATGTACCTAGACAGCCGGCATTTTTACCGTATGTCAAGGGGGTAACGGATAAGATAGGTACCATATTGAAGACATACTCCATTAAAACCGTTTACTCCCCTATGACAAAAATGTCACAGCAATTGGGTACACCGAAGGATAACATCCCCTATCAAACACCGGGGGTGTATAAAGTGGAGTGCAGCTGTGGTAGTTCGTACATCGGACAAACAAAGCGGACCATCGCGGAACGAGTGAAAGAACACATAGCTGCGGTCAAGAATCACCAGGTGGAGAAATCGGCGATAGCTGAGCATCTTTTATTATCAGGATCAAACCACTGGATTGAGTTGCACGCGCCTCGAATCCTTTCCACAGAACGTCATTACTATCCAAGGATAGTTCGTGAAGCGGTCGAGATTAAAAAACATCACAATTTCAACCGGGAAAGTGGTTACAGGCTCTCGTCTACGTGGAATCCGGTAATTAAAATGTGTATGTGTCGCGATAGATCTCGGCAAAAAACTTCGGATGTTGTGAGTGTAGTATGTCGCCGCCCTTAGACTATAGCGAACTTTAAAAATGTGGGTACTTCACCATCAAAATGTGGGTAGTCCACCCACAAGTTTCAACAATAGCCGGTACACGACGGCTATAAATAGAGGACGACACCCGCCGCAGCTCCAGTCCCCCCGCGACCAAGACCGTTGCAACATGGTCGAAACGTCGAGGTAAGAGAATTAAAAAGTAAAAATCACGCGATTAAGACCCGGGAAAATATAAAATTATGAAAAACTAAACGTAATGCCAAATATTTATTATATAATTCAAAAGTTATACAGCATGAATGATCCTAATCGTCACTATTGGACCATCATGCACTATCAACATCTGTTATTGTATCCAAAATAAAAAGAAATTAACAACATTTACTATTACGATAATATCATATTACAATAAAGTAGTATAAATAAAAATTTAAAAACAGTCTTCTAACATTAATATGTTTTCATTAAATCTAAATTAATCAGACAAACATAACTGGACGGTAACGCTCGTGGAACGTAGCGTGACTATTAGGAAGTAATAAGGCTGAGTACATATTACAAAGTTTAAAACAATGAATGTACCCATCAATACACGAACTTAAAACATTTTAAGTAAAATTAAGCTGTATTTGGTTCAAAATATAAAACAAAATACTTTACTATTGTAATTACTCAAATACATTTTTTTAAATCTACGTAATAAGTAAGTAATTTAAATCTAAGTATCACAATGTTAAATGTCGTAATTTAAAGATTTAAATTACTTACTTATTACGTAGATTTAACAATACGGACATTCGTCGTCGGGATAGTGGTCATATACAGTATATTGGAAACAGCCTTGACACCAGAAGTAATTCACGTGTAACAAAGCAGGTATATTCCAATTATATACCTACTTTGAAGTGGAATGGGCAGGTGAAATTTGGTGTGTAATGACAATTAATACAACTTGTTGAGAGCACAAAATGGGTTATTATCCACGGCCACTGCTGTTGATGTAAATCGAAATCATTTCTTGTCAAAAAACGGTCGAGATCTACAAAGTCGGGCTACATGACTTGTAATGACGAATTCCGATAATGTTTCTGAAAAAATAAACTTATCTAAGTTGGTTTTGGTGCATTGCAACATTACCTACCATTTTACTGTTCAAGCTGGTAATATTACATTGTAATATATTTTATTTAGTTAGCAGAAGTTGTTGTAGTAAAGTCATATCCGTAATTTGTTTCAATGATATAATTTGATTATAAATATACACAATAATATGTTTATAAGTACATATTATTAAATAAAAATACATAAATAATTAATTTAATCGTTAATCAATCGATTTAATGTATAAGTATTTAAATATAAAAACTTGAGAGGTATCAAGGGACACCCGGATGGAACGAAGTTCCTTTTCGATTAAAAAAAAGTGTATTTAAAAAGTGTCGTTACAATTTTTGGTCTTAATTTTTTCCGTCTAGCCCCCTTTCGCAACGCGCGATAAGGAACTTCACTCCAATATTAAACTAAAATGGTATATTATTAAATACATTATTTGTAGTTTTGCATCTTTTAAAACTTCACCTATATACACCCAGCCTTAGAATTCCTTTTCGTCACGAGAAAAGTTCCGCTTGTACGTCACGTGACGAATGGATGTGACGATTCCTCTACTACACTTATCAAAATATAATTTCTAGCTATTGTACAACGAATAATTTACCACAATAACTTCTGATTGATTCTACCAGAAAATGTACTGGCTGCTTGGGCGG
Organism: Idaea biselata; assembly: GCA_958496205.1. Taxonomy (NCBI): domain Eukaryota; kingdom Metazoa; phylum Arthropoda; class Insecta; order Lepidoptera; family Geometridae; genus Idaea; species Idaea biselata. The sequence continues at coordinate 16,687,201 of OY292402.1, forward strand.
AACTCCCATGTATCAGTACACAACAAAGTCCTACTATATAAACAGGTTTTGATGCCAGTATGGACTTATGGTATCCAGCTTTGGGGCTGTACTAGTAAGAGCAATCGTCAGATCATCCAACGATTCCAAAATAAAGTTCTCAGAGATATAGTCAACGCACCCTGGTACATTCGAAACTGCGACCTACATCGGGACTTGAACATGGACGTCGTAGATAGAGTCATCCAAAAATATGCCGAAGCTCATGAAAAGAGACTTCACCATCACGTGAATGTCGAGGCAATCCAGCTCCTTGACACCACTAATATAGTGAGAAGACTGAAACGGACAAAGCCGTTCGAGTTAGTATAGTGTTTTTAGTGATAAACAAATAAATGCAGTGATAAGTGCCGCGTACAAAGAACACATGAACAAAGTGTCTTCGCCTTAACAGAAACTAAGTGAGTGTTACTGGACGCATTCTTAGCTTTATGTTTACGTAGTAATTTAGGTGAAAATTGTTTACTAATTAGTCAATAGGCTAGATTGTAATATAAATAAAGTATTTAGGTACTTTACTTATAAAAAAAAAATAAAAAAAAAATATATTATTTAAATATGAAATCTCTTATATTAAAGTAATACATTGGTGTCAATTCGAGCAAGCCAAATTCCGACTTAACTTAACTTAAAATTAGTTAAGACGTGTCAAATTACAGATTGCTATTCAGAAAACGCCGACTTAACTTATTATGACAGGACTAAACCAAAATAAGTTAGGTCGAACTAAATTAGGTTAGAAAACGTTTTTAGCTATTCGAAACGGCCACAAAACTGTCAAAATAGTAAACGTCGAACTAAAATTAAGTCGCGACTAATTTTGTGTGGACTAAAATTGGTCGTTGAAGTAAATAACAACATTTATCAAATAAAAAACGTTACGATTGACAAATTTGTAATTTTGGCTGTAGTACGGGCTGAAAGGTGTTCTGAGCCTTTATGGACAGATTTAGTGAAAACCCTCAGAAAAACGTGTTTTGTTAAATGTTTTTGTTTAATTTTATTGCAAAAGCAATGACGAAGGGCTTAGATTAAAACGATTAAGAGACTGTTCCAATCCATTCGTATTGCCGGATAACAAATTTAAAAAACTGTTTTGTATACCTACCAAATGACTACGACCTGCTGGACTTTCACAAACTACTCAGTCGTGACACCAATGATCGTCTCAGAGGTCACCACCTCAAATTACGCACCACCATCTCGGACAACAACCCTCACGAACATTTCTTCAGCAACAGAGTGGTCAGAGCGTGGAACAAGCTACCAAAGGACATCATCTCGGCACAGTATCAGCCAGTTCAAGAACAAACTTGAAAAATACTTAGCCAATACAGAAACAGACTAAGAATAGCTGGATACAGGCATCTATCAATTGTATCAACTGCCTGCCTGATAAGTAAATAATAATAAAATACCTGTGGCAATATGCCTATTTGCACATACTAGGAGGCAACAATTATTTTCAATAAAAGTCATTTTATATCATTTACAAGTTTTATTCAAAATATATACTAGGTAGGTAGTTAAAATAGAATTTGATTCAAATTTGGCTAGAATTGTCTATACAGTTAAACCAGTTAGGAGTTTACTGTGCCTCTTCAACAAAAATTTCCTCAACTGTGTCTTCCCTCAACGCTTCAGCAAAACTTGAGCTGCCCGCACCTTAGCACAGGCATTTTCTCTTAATGGCAGTGCAATATCTGCTCAGCTCAGCAGCCTAATATTTTCATTTAATGCTGCTGTCAGGCTATCGGCAACAGGCGGTCTTGGTGGTCTTGGGGCTTGCACCCGCTCAGGCCGGCATATACGGGGGCGGTTGGGCAGCTCAGGTTGTTGTGGCGGTGATTGATGAACTCATTGAGGATCTTCTAGCTGAGCAGGCACAACAGGAGGAACTTCAGCAACAGCAGCAGCAGTATGTTCCATTTGGGGTCTGAAATTAACAATGAATAATTTAAGATATACAGCAAAAATATTTAATTATATGTATTACTTGGTTTTTTAAGGAAAACTTACCTGCTCTACAGTCGCAAAACCATACACAGAGGCAGGTCCTACAATTTCCAATATTTTATTGTCCAGATCTGTTAAATCTGGACCTGGAGGACCTCCTCCAGTTCCGCTGATGGAGCCCATACTTTTCGAGCTTTTGTTTTTGTTTTGCTGCGCCAGACATCCCAATTCTAAAAATAAAAGAGGAAATACATTTCATACATAGTTAATCACGAAGTACTTGTAATGACAAACATTGAGCCGAGTAATAATTGGTATTTGGTTTCTTGGTAAAACTGGTACTCGGACAACTTTAATCTTTACATAGTCTAAAACAAAGTGACTTCCCTCTCTGTCGTGTCTGTTTGTATTTTGTATGTACGCTTAGATCTTTAAAACTATGCAGAGCTAGTAATTCTATTACTATATAAAGCGGAAGAGTTTGTTTTTTTGTTTGTATATTCAGACCCTCTGTGTGGACGTCGTATTTGCGTCGGTAAGGCTTAAATTTACTAGACTTAATCCATTTAACATATTTAGACTAATGAATAGAAAGCTTATGAGAATTTTTAGTTTGGTTGAACGCGCTAATCTCAGGAACTTACTTAATGATCCTGATATTCTCGCGGAATCGGGACCTGGGCGGGTAAAGCCGCAGGCACTAGGATTGGTAGATAAATAAATCTGATTCCTCTTACGCTATCGAAATAGCAATTAGCATAGGTAAATTGCGTCAGAAATAAGACCTACCTTTTGCCAACTGAGCATGAAGCCTCTCCACTCCACAAGCAGTTCCTTTTGCTGCGTTCGTGAGGTCTTATATACATTTTCCGACACAAAACTCGGCAAAACTGATTCAGATGAATTACAAACTACAAAAAGTAAACAAATAATCATAGAGAAATCTAGACGAATAAAGTACTACCAACCTCACAGCATAAACCATTCGTTCTCATTTTTTTATCTGTGAATCCAATTTAGTCCGTGTTTAGTCCTGTCATTTTCAAATTCTAAGTTTAGTTTGTGGACAAAACCGAATAGCATACAAACATAACTTAACTAAAATAAGTCTGTTTTTGGTTAGGTTAAGTTTTAGTCGGTGGTTTGCTCGAATTGACCCCATTGAATTGTTTTTACCTTATAAAACGCCGACACTATTGGGAACACAACCAACCGACACCGTGACACTTGCAAACTATTTTCGTCGCATTTGATTGGTCGGTTGAATCAACGAGCAAAATGGCGACGGCCATTGACTACAAATGTTCTATGATAAAAAATAATCCTTATTTTGATCATTTTTAGGTTTGGTTCTTAGTAAAATCGCCGTGACTATGTAGGAATTTCCAGTTCATGTTATTTTTGCGGACAAACTAAAATTAAAAGATTTACTTTTTTCTATGCCTTTAATTATAATTTGCGTTTTAAACTAAATTTCATGAATTAAAATCTTTCTAAAAACATAACTTTTGAATATCTCCATGAAAAATAAACGTAAGTAATTTAGTTTTAAAGTCTACAAAATGAGGTTAGACACCGGGAATTTGTATCACCGGTGCTGCTTTAGTCGGGTTTATTTAAAAAACTACACGGATTTTCATAATTATTTTACAACAGCTAGATAATTTAAGATTTGTTTTTATAAAATATCCCCAAACAATTAATTAAAAATCAACTCCTGTTTTATTAAATGACACAATTCTACCGGACAGTATGATTTACTAGACGACAAACTTTTTGAAAAAAAGCCACCTATGCGTTACTTTTGAACTGGTAGTCAGAGATTACACACGTGTGAAATGTCGAATAATAAGAAAAAAAAACTCGTATTGGCCTACTATTTGTACAAGAAGAAACAAAAAGAAATAGGAAAACGTAAAAGGTCATCGTGGGTGCATCCTACCTATATTATTGGAAAGGGAAAAATATGGTGCATTTCAAACTCTTTTTACGCAGTTCGAAGAAGATGAAACTAAATTTTACAATTATTTTCGGATGAAGAAAGAAACCTTTCAACTATTATTAACAGCCATATATGATAATGAATGAAATAAGGCACGAGGATACTGACATGCGTAAATCTATTACCCCGGCAGAGAGATTAGCCGTTACGCTAAGGTATGTTAAAGAGATGTTCAATTTCAAATTATAGAAAAGGGAAAATTAATAATAAGAAAAGATTACCTGTATTCATTAAAACAAAATTTAGTAGGTAGTAATAGTTTTATGACGTTGAATCCCCTGCGTGATGCCATGGATTGGATAATCTTTACAAAAATCCTATATTCCCGATCAGTCCATTTGATTTTGAAGTTATCTCCATCAGGTTCGGTCCAAAAGTTGAATGAAGCCGTAGTGAGTCTTACCATTTGAGGCGGTGCTGCCGGAGGGACAGCTATGCCACGATATTCTTCCCATTCAATACCTGGTAAGGAATTGAGAGCAAGTGCAATTGTATGAATCTCTTGGTTCAAACAAACGCCGTCTCGTAATATTCGAAGGAGTGGCAGAAGGTGTCGTGGCGCATATGAAATAGCGCCAGATACATTTGCGTATTCGCTTTTAAGCTCGGCAAGAACTGGTGTGATTACCTGTTTCCTGTCATAGGTATTGCCGATACACTCAAGATATATAGCCAAAGGATATGGCAATTGTTCCGCCATGTTATTGTAATCGTTTAGTTCTTCACTGGTGTACAATTTCCTTGATGGTAGTTCTTCATCTGGCTTATCCTGGTGAGCACGCTGCGCGAAGCATAATTTAACTTCGGCAAGAATCTGCATTCCTTTCTTGAATATTCCCTTATTGGTAACTGTATTTAGTGTGCCAAATGGTCTTGTCCCTGTAGCCTCCATAGTGTCCCAGACTCTATCGACATAGTCGGGAAGAGTATTGAAAGTTATTGGTACAATAACTGGGTGCACTTCGCTAGCTATTGGGATGGAAGAGACTGAAGTAGGATCCTTAATCTTGAGCCTTGCAAAGATGCCAGCTTGTATGGCAGCGTCAGTTTCTTTATTCTTCTGTTGCCTATACGCTTGGTTCCGTTTTTCTTTTGAACCTTTGCCGGTTTTATGCTTGCCTGGCTTAGGACCTGGTACTACTTCGTCAGTAAGTGGTTTTGTTTCTGGAGGTAAATCCATTCTGGATGATTTTAGATGCGGCAATAACTGTCGTCGTCGTTAAAAAATCGTGCAATTATTAGCCGTGCAGTGTCGGTTACGAATAGCACTGCCCCCTCTCTTCCCGTGGGTGTCGTAAAAACCGACTAAGGGAAATATAGCAGAAGATGGGCAGCAGCACCTTCTTGTTCATAATACAAATTATACTGCGCTCGCCAACCCGCCTGCCAAGCGTGGCGAGTATTGGCAAATCCCTTTATGGACAGAAAGTGCAACAAACGGCCCCGAGTCCCCGGCAGCCCCGCTAGCCCGGACTACGGTAGCGGTCTCGGTAACGGCGGGGCTAGGGGTGCTAAGAATCCCCGGCAGTCGCCCGGCTACCAATCCAAAAGACAACTGGCCCTGGCAACACACAACATACGCACTTTGAGGACTGACGAGAAGATTGTTGAGCTGGAAGAAGAACTGAGCAAGTTACGGTGGGATATTTTGGGGTTGTCTGAAGTCCGTAGAGAGGGCCAGGACACGATAACTCTGAAATCTGGTAACCTGCTTTTCTACCGGGAGGGCGACCAACAGTCCCAAGGTGGTGTCGGATTTCTCGTCCACAAGTCCCTCATTAACAACATCATTACCATCGACAGTGTGTCGAGCAGGGTCGCATACCTAACACTCAAAATATCTAAAAGGTACTCGCTGAAGGTCGTTCAGGTTTATGCGCCGACTTCGTCACACCCAGATGAGGAGGTAGAGTCTATGTATGAGGACATTAGTAGGGCCATACATACCAACAAAACTCACTTCAATGTTGTTATGGGGGACTTTAATGCGAGGCTGGGCAAGAGAAGCGATAATGAGTTGAAGGTGGGGAACTTCGGGTATGGGCAACGGAACCCTAGGGGACAGAGGCTGGCCGATTTTCTGGAGAAAGAAGGACTCTTTATGATGAATTCTTTCTTTCGGAAGCCGCCTCACAGGAAATGGACCTGGGTGAGCCCCGATGGTTCCACGAGAAACGAGATTGACTTCATTATGACCGACAAGAGACGAATATTCAATGACGTCTCAGTGATTCATAGGGTGAAAACTGGTAGTGATCACCTAATTGTGAGAGGCACATTGAATATAAACGTTAAACTAGAACGGTCTGGTTTAATGAAGTCCACGCTACGACCTACTCGCGCTCAGATCGAAAACCCCGAGAGCTTTCAACTCGAGCTTTCAAATCGCTTTGATTGTCTAGAAGATCACGCGTCGGTGGACGAGATTAATAACAGGTTCGTGGAAACTGTCCATGCGGTCGGGTCTCAGTTCTTTAAGACTCGCCGTAATAGTAAAACTCAGAAGCTCTCCGACTACACTCTTAACCTTATGGCTGAACGACGCTCGCTGAGACTGCAGACCCCCGATGATGTTGAGTCACACAGGCAGCTTAATAGACGTATCTGGAAATCCTTGCGACACGATATTCGTATCTTTAATACTGCTCGTATTAAAAATACGATAGAGCGGAATAAAGGCTCCAAAGTGTTCGCAAGAGATATGTCTATTGGGCAAAGCCGAATGACAAAGCTGAAGCGGGATGATGGCAGTGTAGCGTCGACGAAAGCGGAAGTGTTGAGAGAAGTCGAAAAGTTCTATGGACGGCTCTACGATTCAGTGGCTGAGCCTGTTACAAGTGTGGCCTCAGACCAAAGAGCCAAACTGACCCGACACTTTACCGAAGATATCCCGGACATCAGTCTGTATGAGATTAGGATGGCCCTGAAACAGCTTAAGAACAACAAGGCGCCTGGTGAGGACGGAATTACTTCTGAGCTTCTGAAAGCGGGTGGATCACCGGTACTTAAAGTCCTTCAGAGGCTCTCCAATTCCGTTTTGCTCGAAGGTACCACGCCCGAGGCATGGAACGAAAGCGTGGTGGTGTTGTTCTTTAAGAAGGGTGATAACACCTTATTAAAGAACTATAGACCCATCTCGCTTTTGAGCCATGTTTATAAGCTTTTTTCTAGGGTCATTGCAAATCGTCTCGAACGCAGGCTTGATGACTTCCAACCTCCCGAACAAGCCGGGTTCCGAAAAGGTTATAGTACCGTAGACCACATACATACGCTACGACAGGTTATACAGAAGACCGAAGAGTATAACTTGCCGCTCTGTCTAGCGTTTGTGGACTACGAGAAAGCCTTTGATTCGATCGAAACGTGGGCGGTACTCGAGTCTCTCCAACGATGCCATATTGACTATCGGTATATCGAAGTGTTGAAGTGTTTGTATAAAAACGCCACTATGTCGGTCCGAGTACAGGAACAGAGTTCGAGGGCGATTCTATTGAAGAGAGGCGTAAGACAGGGAGACGTGATATCTCCGAAACTCTTTACGGCCGCTTTGAAAGACGCCTTCAAGCTTCTGGAATGGAAAGGACTGGGTATCAATATTAACGGTGAATACATCACTCACCTTCTGTTTGCCGACGATATTGTAGTCATGGCAAAGTCGATGGAGGAACTCAGTACGATGCTCGAAGGCCTCAATCAAGTCTCCCAGCGGGTAGGTCTTAAAATGAACATGGACAAGACGAAAGTCATGTCTAATGCCCATGTTGTACCTACCCCTGTTATGGTTGAGAATTCGGCTCTCGAAGTTGTTGACGCGTACGTATACCTAGGACAGACAGTCCAGTTAGGTAGGTTCAACTTCGAGAAAAAGGTCAATCGTCGAATCCAGCTCGGATGGGCAGCGTTCGGGAAGCTCCGCAACGTCTTTTCGTCTAAAATACCTCAGTGCCTTAAGACGAAAGTCTTCAATCAGTGTGTGTTGCCAGTGATGACATACGGATCCGAAACGTGGTGCTTCACTATAGGCCTTATGAATAAGCTTAGAGTTGCTCAAAGAGCTATGGAGAGAGCTATGCTCGGGGTTTCTCTACGGGATCGAATCAGAAATGAGGAGATACGTAGAAGAACGAGGGTCACCGACATAGCCAAACGGATTAGCTCTTTGAAGTGGCAGTGGGCAGGACATATAGCACGGAGAGCAGATGGTCGTTGGGGCCGAAAAGTTCTCGAATGGAGACCGCGGATCGGAAAGCGCAGCGTTGGACGTCCACCAACGAGATGGACGGACGACTTAGTTAAGGCCGCGGGTTCACGATGGATGCAGGCCACTTATGACCGAAGCATCTGGAAATCTATGAGGGAGGCTTATGTCCAGCAGTGGACTTCTTACAGCTGAAATGATGATGATGATGAATAGTTTTATTATACTCAAAAAATAAATTAAGGAGTTTTAGAAAAATCGAAATCGTAATCAGGCGATGTGATTGAACTTAATTCAGTAATAATTGAAGATTGGGAGTCATCTTGCTGCATGAGTTCTTGAGGCAACCTGGATGTCGATGGAATGGGTTGTGTTGGTTGATATTCGTGTATCCTGTAGTCGGGTGTAGCCGTAGTGTAGCCTCGATTAATATTGTAATTTTGTTGCTGCATGGACGCTTGATTTCTCCGAGTTAAATTTCTCATAACTTTAATGACTTCATATTGGAATTCAACATAATCAGCGTCACTATACTTGTCTACAATCGGAGCAATACCTTTGAAAAAACACATACTCCTACTCTTGTCTTCATCTTCAACTGATTTAATTAAAGTAAGCATTTGTCGATCAACTTCGCTACAGTCTGTCTTTCTCTTCTTGCTTGTTTTTGTTCTATCGGTAGTATTGGCTGGTGCGGTAGGGTCATTATTGGTTTGTGACTCAGTTTCTTTGTTGTGAGATTGTGTGATGTTTTTTTTCTGATGTAATACTTGCTTCCGTTGTTCGGCGAGTCACAATTTTACACAAAAAGAGCATTTGATCGTAGAATTTATATTTTTGTAGACTTTGCACCAGAGCCGGATTTACATACCTTAACTTTTTTATGATATCTTTGCCTAAAAAAGAAAAAAATTGTTACAGATATTTAGCTGCAGGGAACACATTTAGTGATCTACATTACAGTTTCAGAATGGGAATAAAAACTATCAGCTGTTTTGTACAAGAAGTATTTGAAGCATTGTGGGAAACCCTTTCTCCAATTTATATGAAACTACCATCGGAAGACGAATGGTTAACAATAGCAAAAAATTTCGAGACGAATGCAGATTTTCCTTATTGCTTGGGAGCCATTGACGGCAAACATATTCGAATCATCAAGCCAGAAGAAAGTGGATCAATGTTTTTTAACTACAAGCACTATTTCTCAATAGTATTAATGGCTGTGGTAGACACAAACTATAATTTTGTTTTTATTGATGTTGGAGCCTACGGCAAAGAATGCGATTTAGCGGTATTTAAAGAAACAGAATTTTGGAAAAGAATAGTAGGCGATAAATTAAATATTCCTAGACCTAAGCAGTTGCCTGGTGCAGGCAGTGAGTCACCTTATGTATTTGTTGCTGATGAAGCTTTCGCTTTACATCAACACGTACTTCGTCCTTACGGTGGGCATCAACTTGACTCAATAAAAAAAAAACAATTATCGTCTCACAAGAGCGCGACGCTACGTCGAATGCGCATTTGGTATTTTATCCAATAAATGGAGGATTTTGCATAGACCATTAAATGTTTCAACAGATACTGCTGTTAACATTGTAAAACATGCTGCTTATTACAAAACAATTCATAAAGTAGAGGGTATTGCTAATAATGCTACTGACAATGCTAGTTCACACATGATGTCTACTCTATGCCATTTGCCTCGTTCCCATTCAACACGAGGTAATGTAACTATGTGAATATGATTCGTAACAAATATGCACGCACCATGTATTGGTGGGCAACACCAACTTCCTGTCAAATAGACAAGCTGTCAGATTGTACTCATGTTCCTGTGCGTTCGACGTTCTCTAAAATAAATACTTTCAGTTCAGTAAAAATTAACCAGTCTTTTTACTCATATTACAACAGTCCTGCCCAGTCAATTCTTTATTAAATAAAGACGATTGGGATTCTTCTGAATCTGAATGAAAATTTGAATCGTCAGATTCGTTTTCACTGATTGTAAAAACAAACTCCTCGGTCCTTTGGTCAATGATTACGTCATTTTTTCTGGAATCCTCTTCTATTTGTCTAACTTCAATACATAAACCACTCCAATTTGGTTCACCCATCGCAGCCAACTTCTCTTGAACTTCTTATGAATTAACTAATTTACTGACGTCATTACAGTTCCATGTAACATTATGTTGTGCTAAGGAATGGATAGCTGCCCAAGCCTATAGAGTTTCAGTCTGGTCAGTGGTAGAGTGGAGGTCGTAAAACGACATGTCCGTGTGCTTTACAAATATCTAATATCTAAAATTTCCATGTCACAATGTTAGTTACCGTACTCCTCCGAAACGGCGCGACCGATTTTTACCAAATTTTATATGCGTATTCAGTAGGTCTGAGAATCGACTACTATCTATTTATAAAGCAAAACAACGTTTGCCAGGTCAGCTAGTTATCTATATAATTTTTCTTTTTACGCTCCTTATGAATGCAAAAAGCTTATAAAGCTCTAGTTGAAGTATCGTCGACCTGTGAAGGGTATACCTTTTTCCTCTAAGATCTTTGTTAAACTTCTTTACTAATGTTTCCAATTATTTATTTATGTGTTTCTTTTTCATCTTTTTAGTTATTGATATTAATCCTTTTTTTTTTTTTTGTCTTTTTTAATAATATCTATTTATTGACAACATTGTATAAAAAATCCTAATCCTTTTTATGTATGTACTCTTACTTATCTAGTTTAAACTCTTCATAAGTAACTACTTGACTTCGGTTATTACTACCCCAGTCGAAATAAATAAGTTTGTCTTTACAATCAGAGCCATACTCACATTCTTTCGAATTCAGGTCACATTGTTCTTTACTCAAGATTGCATCTAGATCTTTGCTAATCGATCATTCTTAGAAATTTTAATTTCTCCATTTTTATCATCATGTTTTATACGTTAAAAGGTACTTTTTAAATGCAGTATATTTTGCTCTGCCACCTTCCAACCTATACTTTTTGTAAATATCCTTTAGACTTTTCAATAAATAGCGTCCCTCTTTCTTGTTTTTCTTAAAAAAAAATAATTCTTTCTTTCCGGCTGTTGCCCGACTAACATAGAATTTCATAGAATTTTTAATTTCTTCTACAATCATCTTATTTTTCCTCAAAATGTTGTTTCTGTGTCGAGCTCTTCTTTCTAATCCCAATAAAGCCGTTGTAACACTTTGTACTTTTTCACTAAACCATTCTCAACTACACTTTTAAGAACATTGCGATCTTTATTATTTAAAAAAAAAATATAAGTATTTTTTGTAGGGCATTAGTTAATACGTTATAATTAAGAAGCTGTCTTTTCACTTTTTGTTTTCTGGTAGTGTTGGGAATATTTTTGTTTTTGTAAGTGGTCTCATTTCAGTGTGATCTAAGACTGTACTTGTGGGAACAATATTTATTAGCACTTCTGCGTTTTGTGAAAGCGGCCAAAATGGAGGGTCGTTACACAATATTATATAATTCGTCAGTATAAATAACGTCGTGCCGAGACAATCCATTTGTGGCCGAGGATGGGACCCACACTCGACGTCAATACGTTGAGTGTGGGTCCTATCCTCGGAGGAATTGGTGATAAATGAATAAGGAATGCCATCAATGCCTGGTGACGAGTCTTTTAGTCCATCAAGGGCTAATCTTAATTTGCTAAAAGACAATGGGTCATTGAGAATGTTAGGCTCATGGATGCTGGTTGAAGGGTTAGGCACTATGATCGAGTCACTGGATGGGTGGGACCCATGGGGGAGCAAGTTTATCGGCAAAGGGTTCTAAGTAGGAAACGTGGTAATTAACCGCTATGTTTTTCGAGTTCCACGCGCCTCTAAATCGTCTGATCTGCTTCCACACTGCAGCTGAAGAAGTTCTGGGGGATAGACCCTTACAAAAATCCGACCAGCCAACTCTTTTTGGCGGACAAAGTCTTTCTAGTTCGTGCCGCGGATTGTTTGTAGGCCAAGTAGTTGGATTCGGTCATTGACCGATTGTAAGTTAATTCCGCCTCCTTTCTCCTATTCACAACTTCCGTACACTCTGAATCCCACCAGGGATTAGGAATGGGGAATTTAGATTGAGTTTGTTTAATAGGAAAGTGCTCATCAGCAATTTGTGCCACTGCATCAATAAAGAAATTTAGTATATTATTTGAATTAATACTGGGCAAGCTATTTATTTTGTCTTCTAAAGTAGAACTATAAAATGGCCAGTTGGCTTTAGATAGTCTGTATTTAAATAAAGGGGTCAGATGGGGGAGATACAGAATTGGGAATAGTTAAAATGATAGGAAAGTGATCACTTCCGTGCCGGTGAGGAAGGACATCCCATGATATTAATGGAGCAAGTGATGGGAAACAGATAGAAATATCCACGGCACTTGGATTTTGGGAAGGTCGACCTATCCAAGTAATAGAACCGTTGTTAAGTACACATATAGGTTAGTTTGAATTGGAAAGTGATGAAGAGATTTTTCTCAAAGGACAACTATGATCACCCAGATGTATTTGCAGACCAATGTGTTGAGTAGGTACCTATGGAGGAGGACACTAGAAAAAAATGATTTAGACCCATTCGCTGAGTTACTAAAAATATAATGTGTATAATCCATCGACAATATAAAAGTATTTTAAATATTTTTTTAACTGCCTATTGAATCAGAACACCCCGATTATCATAGATTTGGTCACTTTCAGCCCTAGATCCGAAACTGTCCACCCCGAATATCATAGATTAGGTCACTTTTATCCCCAGATCCGAAACCGTCCACCAATATCATAGATTAGGTCACTTTAAGCCCCAGATCCGAAGCTGTCCACCCCGATTTCTCTTGTTATTGGTCTCTCACACCCCTAGAGTGTTTTTATAACACGCGGAGGCGCAAAGGGAAGGGCAGCCCCTGCCCGCTACTCACCTTCGCAGTTTCGGCTTTTTGTGGCTACCCTTCTCCCTGTTAAGTGGAGCTTTTTCACTACAAAAGGAATGTCTTTACGCGAAGACCTCGAAGTACCTACGCAGTCGGTGCCATTGAGATTAAGAAATCTAGCTAAAAAGGCGAATTGTACCAATTATCCATAAATAAACTATACCTTTTGTTTAGTAATGTTTTCCGATGTTCGTGTTCTGAAGATGTCTGGATCTCAGTTGTCGAATAGCCAGAGTGATGATGATGGAGATGACCGTAACGGATAGTATGATGTAGATGGGTATAGTTGTATGGTAGATACTCGGTCTCGGTGGCTGCATGGCAAAGGGCCTTGACTGCGGCATCATTACAGGTGGTGGCATAGGGCCAAAGGAAAATTTAGGAAGCAGACTAACCTGGTGATGAGGCTGCGGCTCTGCTTTTGTCCTCTTTTCAGGTGCATAGTCGTGTCGCTGCTGAAAATATAATGTGTTCATTTCTTCATGTACAAATTCTAATGCTTTTTCAATAGTTTCAGGCCTCATAACAACGTATCCTAGAACCTAGGGGGTCGTGTAACCCGCGTAGATATGCCTGTAGAGTTAGTTTTTCATAAAGTTGGCGTTTACATGTTATCGTATAGCCGGAGGATCCAAAAAAATGCAAAATTTAAAATTAAAATAACTTTTTTAATTAATTTTACAAATAAGTAGACCGACAATCTATTCGATGTGTGAATAAAAAGTGCCGATTACCTAAGCTTCGTCCGGGCGTGAAGTAGGTAGGCACATTGTGCTGCGTCGCTCGGTGCCTCGTGCCGTGGCCGCCTCCAGTAATAGTTGTAAGTAGGTAAAGAGGTGTCAGCTATTCCAATAATGACGCGATATGTAACATCTTCACAACAGCTGTACTTTTAAGTAAATCCAGCGACTGCTCCAAATCTGGTGCGGATTGTTTCCCAGAGTACGCAATAATTGACCACAAGTACCCAGTGGTAGTCTCGCAAAGCCCAAAGGACTTGATACCAAACTTAAAAGTTTTGTTTTTAATTTACTGTTTAAAGTTCAATCTTCCTTTCCATAGGGTTAGACTTATGTCTATGCAAATGTCTGTATTTAATAAATAATTTAATTTTAAACGTGACTTTCAATGTTCTATTATTGATCTCGAACTATGTCTTTAATTAAAGCTTCCACCGCTGGTATTGGAGGGATTTGGGTTATTTGCAGCGGGGTCTGAATCTACAAAATGTAATGCTCTAGTTACCATTTCATACCTCCTACGTCTAAAGATTCACCTGAAAATTTCCGTTTTCAGAAGAGGACCAAATGTCTGTATTTAATAAATAATTTAATTTTAAACGTGAATTTCAATGTTCTATTATTGATCTCGAACAATGTCTTCGATTAAAGCTTCCACCGTTAGTATTAGAGGGATTTGGGTTATTTGCAGCGGAGTCTGAATCTACTAAATGTAATGCTCTAGTTAGCATTTCATACCTCCTACGTCTAAAGATTCACCTGAAAACTTCCGTTTTCAGAAGAGGACCGACAGAAAAATAACTTGATACTGTTGGCATTTTGACAATCCCCAACATCATCCAGAACGAAAACTGGCATAAAATTTCGTGAAAATTAGTGGGGAACCATTCATACTGGAAAGCATTAGATACAATTTTGTCGCTTAAAGGTTCGTTTGAAAGTCTTACAAACTGCTTCGTGGTGGAATACAGGTTGTTTTCCGGTAATGATCCGAAAACCTTCCCTTCAGGTGTAGCCATCGAAGATATACATATCTCTATCATCTCTCTCTATCATTTCTCTTTGGTTTTGAGCTAGCATCTGCTCCGTCTCTACACGTAGCTCCTCGATCGCAATAAATCGCTCCGTGAGGCTGGCCAGTTGCGTCCGTCGTTGTGATGGCGGCGATCGATGCGCCGCGCGGCGCACTATGGAATTCCGTAGAACAACGCCTGATCGAAAATACCCTTTAAAGTTGTTGCAACATTCAATTGGTTTTTGTTTTATTATTACATTAAGAACTTCTACTTTAATAGAAGAATACAAAAAGTGATTTAACAAAGAATTATTCGTAGCGTAATTGTCCATGATGTGGGCCAGATTACCTATCGGAGCATTAAGATACGGCGCTCTATTGGCTAGCCGTTCGTTAGGAATGTAAAGGCGATACTTAAAGCAAGACGCCAAATATACAATGCTGCCGTTTATCTGGAACGGCGACTGTATTGTGCAATGGTCAGACTCATTTTCTAACAGAGCGGTAACCATCTGAGCTTGAGAACCCATTCTAGATGTGGGAGGATGACAAACAACTAGGTCTCTAACCTCCTTCAAATAATACTCTATCCAATTCATCAATCTGACGTTGAAGGGGAGAGCATCACTTGAGGACTCAAAGTCCGTAGAAATAACTCCATTGGAATTCAAGGCTGTAACGGCCTCCGGGCGAATACGTACTGCGGGGCTATAGCCGACGCATCTCGGTGTAGGCTGAACAGGTGGTGGGGGAGCAACGCCTTCCTCTGCCATTTCGACCGCGTCAACCAGCAACTGCCAATCAGCGGGGCTATTAGGGGGGGTGAGTGTAGCGCAGATCTTCCATCATGCGCTGGGCTGCTACTCCGGGACTGGGATAGGAGTGGTATTCCCCAGTATGTTCAGAAAGGGGTCCGAAAAGCCCTGGAAGGTTACCTCCCGATACGAGGTCAGGCTTCCTAAAACCGAAAGTGCTGTCAGCAGATCCCGGAATCGTAGTATTGCCGAATCCAGCTAGATAAAGTTCTAGGGTCTTGGTTATCGCTGAAGGATTTAATGTCATCTGATCCAAAAAGAGACTTTCTTCGAATGTAAGCTGGCGGGCATTTTGCCTATGTAAATCCAGCAGACGATAATATACTTGTAATGAGACATAGTAATTATACATGCTCAATGTGACGTTCTTCGAGAAAGGTGTTGATTTTGCGCAAAGCGACTTATAATCCTCTTCCACTATGGCAGGAAGTGCTGTAGTGGTGGGTTGGTGTTCATTTTGAACTGGCAATAGTCTAAGCTCGGTGCCTGGTTGATCTAAGAAGCTCTCAAGGTAGAGAGGATCATTTGTGAGCGGCGATGCCGTCTTTGACAGATGCTTGGGTCCGGGTACTGGGCCAGGATTAGATGGTGCTACTGGAGCTGGTTGCTGAGGTTGTGGTGCAGCCTGAGCTGATGGTGGTGGGCTTGTTTGATAATTACGGCCACGACCTCCCCTTCCGCCACGGCGGAATCCAATATCCTCGAGTCCAGATGCGGGGAACCTATTGTAGGATCCACGGCCCCACTGGGCGCCTCTCCTTCCCTGGTTATAATGGTTAAAACCATATTGCTGTTCATTGTAGTTATAATTATTGTTGTTAGGATACATGTTTTATATTTAAATTTATGCCTCTCCGAGGTCTTGAGTTTAATTAAAAGTAGTAGTTTCCACTTAGTTAAAAAGGGGGTGTTTAAAAAAGTTAAAAATATGCAATACTATTTATTGTAATTATTCCATACATCAATTACAACTTATGGTAGATTCGAGCAACACCGAAGTTCTACCAATGGTAACTGCTGTAAAAGTATAATTTTCAGAGCAGGATTTGAAGCTTTAGTTACAAAAACAGCAGTATCTTGTTATATATATTTAGAAAGGTAATTTTATATTGATTACTGTGACAACCAAAAATTTTATATTTTACGAAAAAAATTGACAGTTTTACGTATTTTTCAAAAACAACCCGAGAAATACGTGTTTCGCAACTTCATCGAAACTTTTAACAGTTACCGCCGTTTACCGCTGTTTTGAAATTTGGTTTATTATGTGCCTACGACATTTAACTATATCATATATTTGTCGCAGTCACATCAATTAATGAGAGACGGAAATTGCTTTAAGAACAATGGTTCACTGATAAGCGATTCGGTAGAGTCGTGGCGGCATCGAGTGCCTAAAGGACTGCATTAGTTCAGATTGACTTTAGACGTCATCCTATACGGGCACTCGGTGAAAGCGTTACGAAACTGCTTCTCCGTTTCTATACCTGATAGTCTATTTATAGCATTCCTTTACCTCGTGACTAGACTGTTATGTGACAATAATGTAACTTACATACTCCTTGTTTTGTGATGGATAAACTCTAAGACTGTGTGTGTTATAAAACGTGTTTTATCATATTTGCACTATTTTACCCACTTGCACATAATTTCTGAAACGTCTGAAAAGCATATACATTACTGATGATACTCCGATATATTCATATCATCTGGGGATATTTGCGGTTCTAGAAGTTATGAAGCATTTGGTGGTAAGGCATCCTTGAATGCGTTATCAACGGAACTTAATTGATAATTCCAACTAGGTTTATCAATTTTGCACTCTTCTATTGTGTAAATAACATTATGTTAATAATTTCAAAGATAAGGGTTGCACACCACCCGTAATTAATATTCCATATATAAAGCAATGTTACAAAAACTTTACATTTATAACATTCCTTTATGATTTGAAATTCAGTTCATTTATTATTTAACAATGACTACTTTCAAGTGTTCAAGACGCGAATTAATAATGTTTTATATTAAAAACGAAAAAAAATGTTTTGACACTATCAAGATTTTTACGTGAAAATTATCGTATTCCGGAAGATAGCATTGATTTCGTAATAAGTGATATTCAAAAGAATTTAATCACAAAATTCAATGCACGATGGACTAAAGCATCGCGCAAGAAGGATGTGTTTCTAAGAAATAACAATGATTGGCTTGATCAAGAATATTCAGTGTCCCTGGTTCCAATGGCAGATGATGAATCAACACCGTGTACGCCTTCAACTTCTTCTGATAAGAGAGGAAGACCATCTGTTTCTTATGAAGACTCGTCGGAATCGACTAAAAGGCGTAAAAATACTACATTACTTAAAGAATACGGATTTCAGCAGATCTGTGAGACATATTTGCAAGGCTTACGATCCATGAGTGAACTAACAGAATCAAATATTGTGGAATTAATGAGGTCTGCAGACATAAAAAGAAGAAGAGTTTTCTTGAAATAATAAGATCTGATCCAGGTAAATTATACTAAATATTTTTTATTATTTACCTACTCATATAAATGCTAGAGTTCCCTATGAATATTATTATTGATCATTACTATCTTACAGGTAAATTGCTGTCTGACGATGAAGCATTGAGTGTTTTTTATCGACTTGGATCTTAAGAAAGCACAGTATATTATGTATCTAAGAAATCTATTGAATGAACGTAAATGCTCTTTGCTGCCACCTTATGCCAAAATACAAGACGCTTAACAACACTGTTATCCACCAGTAACTTCTATGGAAATAACCAACACCTATGCAAAAATGAATTCCTTCCAAGATTTGTTGGATCACACAGCAGCTAGAATTTTATTGATTGACTTTGTATATATTGGTGAGTTAAAAAACTTGATGTTATACAGCAAATGGGGTTGTGACGGCTCATCTGGCCCAAGCGAGTATAAGCAGAAGCTTCCCGAGGAGTCTGATTTAATTTCAAATGCAAATTTGTTTATTACGTCTTTTATTCCCATAAGACTAACTGATGAATTGATTGGTCGGATTATATGGCAAAATCCTGCACCTTCGTATGTAAGGTTTTGCCAAACTATTTCGATCGAGTTTTCTAAAGAAACGCCTCAAAAAACAAGAACTGTTGTGGCTAATATTCAAAGTCAAATTGACTCCTTACATTCCTCATTAATTAACAAAGACGGCCAAGGAGTACATGTTAAACATCAACTTTTTCTTACTATGATAGATGGAAAAGTAGCCCAGGTTTTAACTGACAGTCCTTCAAGTTCTACGTGCACTATATGTGGTGCTACTCCACGTTTAATGAATGATTTAGAGAAGGTAACTTAAGACCAGAAAACGGAAATTCATTTCAATATGGATTATCAACATTACATGCCTGGATTAGGTGCATGGAGATGATATTACACATCTCATATAATCTATCTTTCCAAAAATGATCCGCGTCAGGTGAGAAAAAAAAATAATCGTTTTTTTAAAAGGAAGAAAAGAAAAAAATAATTCAAAGTCGATTTCGCAAAGAATTGGAGCTAATTATCGATAAACCTCGACAAGGAAGTGGCAATTCCAATGATGGTAATACAGCAAGAAGATGTTTCAGGAACGCTAGCTGTTCTGCAGAAATAACTGGTGTTGATGAAACTCTAATACGCAGATTGTATGTAATATTACAGGCTTTGTCATCTGGTATAAATGTTGATGCTCAAAAGTTCGGCGAATATGCCTTAGAAACTGCGAGATTATATGTAAACAAATACAATTGGTACTATATGCCGTCATCCGTCCACAAAATCTTAATACATGGAGAGAGTATAATTAAGTATTTTGCTGTATTACCAATAGGACAACTATCCGAAGATGCACAGGAGTCTAGAAATAAAGATTATAAAAAATTTAGACTTCACCATTCGAGAAAATGTTCAACAACGGCTACTAATGAAGATGTATTTCATACTTTACCATATACATCTGATCCTTATATAACAAGTATCCGTAAACCATATGTCAAAAACTTCATGGAACTAGATGAAGAAACTCTACAGCTTTTGAAGGTGAAACAACTCGTTTCGGATCCCATTGTGTGAGATAGTTGTACACAATCTAAGTTTTTAACATTATTTTTATTTGTTTGGTTAAGAAAGTACCTAGGTAATATGTCTGTTTGGTTATTTAGTTAATAAAATTGTACTGTATGAGTTGTTTTATTTTACTAATTCTTAGGAAATAAATACGACATACTAGAGTATAAATGAGCGATTCTTAGTCATAGCTTCAAAACAAAATTTTGAATTAGAATGCAAGTAAAGTCGCGAGAAAACGCTTGTATGTTTTGAATTGCATACAGGGTATCCCAGAAACGAGTGTCAAGCGAAAGTCCAGAGGTAGAGGACCTCAAGGGGTACCCGAATCACCCCCATGTATGTTCCGCGAATTAGTTTAGAAGTTATGGCCTTTTTTCTCATTTTTCTACTAAAATGCGACCACTTGCACCTATTTGCTCATACTGACTGCAAATAATTGAGATAATTGGCTGATTTCTTTTCAAATGTGGAGCTGAATAATTGGGTCATGTTACCTGTTACAAAAAATAGGCGTAACACTGACCAAACTGTTACAAATAAAAAAAGTATTTCATAAAGTGAGCGTACGCTAAATGCTATAAGAACTTTTTATCTTCTACTCAAGTATATATTATGCATAACCTACCGTTTCAAGCTACAGTTCAACTCCATCCTAAGGTTACCTGGAAGAAATCGCTTTTAGCGATAAGGCCGCCCATTTGTGCAATTTTCTATTTTTTTTAAGCTTTTGTGATTCTGTACTTAAGTTGTGCAAATACAGCGTTCATCTATCTATCTATCTAACTTTCAAGGGCAATAAAAAAAAACTCGCATATTTTTTTTTTCAAAACAACTTCAAAAACTACCTTACTTCATTAGCTATTTACCCTCTTAATTTTATTAGTCTATCATTAGGGGATCATATCAAAAAATTAAGTTAAAATTTATTTGGTCAAATTTCTCTCCCTCATTTTACTTGCATAGGCTAATAAAACTGCAGGGTAATGGCCGGCCTCATCTAATAACATTATAAAAAAACCGGCCAAGTGCGAGTTGGAAGGTTGGAGTTAAAGGGTTCCGTACTACCATCACAATTGAATACGGAACCCTAAAATGAAAACTAGGCCAACCAATCCGTGAACGCACCGCGAACGTTAAAATCCTGGCCCCGCCATCTTGACCCTAATGTTTATTTGTAACGCTAATAAACATTAGGGTCCGTTCAGATTATACACGATTAGTATAATCTGAACGGATTTTGCATGAAAACTTTCATGTTAATTTTATTATTAAAGGGTCAATGCTAAATGAAATAATTAGGGGGATACATTCAGTAAAACAAAATAATAATAATATCGGTTTAATAATGTAGACTTATAAAAAATTTCAAAATGACGACCTTCGTGCTCAATGCAAGCTCTGCATCTCCTGAAAAAATTATCTTTCAAACGTGAAAAGGCCAACCTGTTATCTTTTATTTTCCGTTCCGCCTCTCTCAATTTTACTCTTAACACGCTAGCTGCGGGATTAAATTAGCCATACTTTCATCTGGTGCTATGGGAGGTCCATAGACCTTCGACGTACCTTTACACAGGTGCGATTAAGGTTTATCGACCTCTTACTGAATTGCTAACTTTAATTGCTGATATTTTCTCGAAAATTGCATAAATTAGAAAGAGACTTGGATCAGACGATTGTTAATAGTATTGTCTATCTTACTTTTGCCTGGGGCTGTGCCTAAAAATAAAAGCTAGAACGTGAAAAATGTCTAGGAGGCATATCGGCCCCTTAGCGCACTGAATTACTAGTACTTATTAGAATTTAGCTAGTGTTGTGTTTAAGAAAATAAAAATACCGATATCGAAAATCAAAAAGCATGTTTATTTAAAAGTTAAAATTACCTACATATTATGACTATCATAAAAACATTTAAGGCACATTGGTTTGTTGCAATCTCTGCAGTAGGACTTCATTTTTTTAACTTTTTTGTTAGCCTCACGGCTACACATACTAACACGTAGTTTTTCATAACAACCACACATTTTCTTCTGTGATCGCCACTTTTCTCGTATGTGTGATTTTTTTAAATTTAGCAACAGATTGTTCATAAATAGCAGATATGGTTTGACTAGTAAACCCTTCAATGATTGATTCAAAAAAATCCTTCTTTGACATGTTATTCTCTTTACCCCAGTTAAAGACCACCCAACTGTTTATTAATGCCGTTCCAAACAAAAGTTCCATCATCACTTTTCGGAACCATTTTAACCCTCTTTTAAGGGGGGAATAATACGATGACATCTGATCACTATAATCAATACCCTTTTTGTTATCATTGTAGGCTAGGCTTACATTCAGGCTTTTTTATTCTTTCTCCAATACTTCTTCTTATTTTGCCTGTATCCTTGATTGCAGTATCATGATGCCGACAAGTTGAAATCATATGCACTGGTCTCTTATCAAACCATTTAATTATCCTTACGCCTTTTTTGTTCATTTTCCCAGCAATTCCTCCTTTTATGAGCTTAGTCTTCTATTTGGTCGCAGTGTCCCACAAAGAAAAATTTTATTTTGAATGAGTTCTTCGGCGAGATTAATCGAATTGTAAAAATTATCAGTGACAACCAGTCTTCCTTCATTAGTGAGATCTTTAATAAGTCTCATCACTGTTTTCTGACCATGATCCATCTCTCGCCTATTTTCGCCTTTTCCGGTATAAATAATTAGATTAAAAGTATACCCTTCAGGGGTGCATAGCTTATATAAATTCACTCCATATTTGTGGGACTTGTTTTTTATATACTGGCGGAATGATAATCTTCCTCTGGTTAATGGTTACCTTTGGGGGTGTAGATTTATAGAATCTACTGGTACTTTCATAGCAAGTACTTTTTGGGGGCAAGCTATCTTCCAACGCTATAGCGCGCTTTTCGAGAAAACTTAAGAAATCTACCATGGAAGGCATTTTATCTAAGTTCCTATCTAATTGATAAGCTCTGTTAGTTATTTGATCTAATTTTCTTGTTAGAATGGAAATTAGCAACATGTCCCATGTATCGATGGGTTGCTCCAGATTTTTTAATGCGTGCAATTGCTGCTGCACATTTGACACAAAAGACCTTATAGAGGCTGCAGTGCCTTTTTGCATTATCGGTAAATCTAATAGCATGCCAATATGATTTCCTATTAATCGAGCTTTATTGTCAAACCTCTTTTCTAACATGTTTAATGCTTCCTGGTAAGAATGATTCACGAGTGGCAAATTAACAATGACTGCTAAGGCATCATCCGTTACATACTTTCTTAAGTAAAACAATTTCTGACAATCTGACAAAGACCTGTTATTGTCGATAACAGCCATGAACAAGTCATAGAATGGCTTAAACTTTGTAAAATCTTTCCCATCATAGGGAGTTATATCAATAGTTGGTAACTTACAGGTTGACACATTATGGCATTCTGAAACCGACTTCTTACCTATCTGCTTTAATGAGGCATTAATTTTGGCTAGCACATAATAATATTTCTCCTCAAGGGGACCAACCTGCTCGCTGTCTTGATCGTCCATACTTAGAATGTCCAGTTGCACTGCTTCATAGCTTTTTAGTGTAGTTGTGAGCTTCTCCTTTCTAGCCTCCAGGATGTCGATTGTAGCGGACGCAAAGCTGATGGGATCGTTTACGAAGGTCTCAATGCGCGTGATTGTCGCTTTGCATTGAGCTCGAAGGAGACGCAGCTTTCGTATTGCTTCCTTTTGTTCCGACATTGTGAAGTACGGCTAGATAAAACACTCTGTGTACGAACGAAAACACTTTCACGGTAAATTTTAACACTAAAAACGCAATTTGTTTGGAATGTGTTGATAGAACACGACGAAGACACTGACATATGACAGCTTGAGTGACAAATAGGCGGGCGGGATTGTTTATGGTAATCGATACCACGCATCCGTATTGCCAACCTACAGATACGAATTCCCGCTCCACAAAAGTGAGGTTATTTGATTACGCTTGAAAATAACCAAAATTCGATGTTCAGTCAGATACTTGATGATGATGATGCTCGCTTTTATGCTCGTTTCTCCTTGCTTCTATAGTTCTCGTTCTATAGGACGAGATTCCGGGCCTCTCGTACCAAGCCTGGGAGTAATGGCGCCGACTTGTATAGAAAGCCGACAAGGCACCACGCACACCTTTTTCGTAAATTTCGAAGAAAAGCACAGGGCACTGATTTTAACACTCTCGAAGGACCACCCACGCATGTACGAGAAATAAAATGCGTTGGATACTGTTTTACTGGGTTTTATTAATTAAAAGAAGAAAATGCAAAATAGACTTGTTAACTCGTGAGAACATCAAAAAAGGAAGTGGTGTTGCCCGCACTTTACACAAAAATCTTACCTATTTATTATTTAACTTACGTCACAGCTACCAAATTTAACGCATACGAGCCCATATATTCGGCCGACAATTTTACTGGACTATTCTACTGAATAGTTGACATTTTCGATATCACTATCAGAAACAGTGATTTGAATGTCTTCCGATGACTTATTTTCCTCCCCAGGATTAAAATAAATGACGATGAGTTTCTCAATATTTTCAATATTTAATCGATTTCTTTTTGTACTTAAAATCCATTTATATGTAGAAAAAGACCTTTCGACGTCAACAGACGTTAAAGGTACATTTTTGTAATAGGAAAGTAGATTTTCATTTAAACCTTTTTCAATATCGTCGCAAATGTCTCTTAATACGTTTAAATCGGGGTTTATGGCTATTACATTTTCTAATTTAATTTTTACTTGATCAGACGAACACCAGCTTAAAACAGCACATGTTTCATCAAATCCATGAAATTATTCTGTTCAAGTTAAATTAGTATTTTGTAAAGACTTTTGAATTATTTTATAATATTCGTCAATATAATCTAAATCACTTTTTAAATTGTCTTTATTTAATACTAATTTTGCTAGCCTAATTGATAAAGAATCAGAGCTTTGTAAAAGTCTTACAACAGTACTAATTTCCTCGTAATATTTGGCATAATAAGAGGCTGCTTCTAACCATGTACCCCACCTTGTAATTACTGGTTCCGGCGGCAACGGGATGTTGGGAAACTTTCCCCTTAACAGTTTTACTCTGTTAGGAGCTTTCAAAAATATTTTTTTTACATTTGATATCAACATATCAAAATCAGAATACTCTGCACGTATTTGTTCTGCAACGCGATGAAGAGCGTGTGCTAAACATGTAACATGTTTCATGTTGGGAAAATAATTCTTTAAAAATACGTCCTGCTTTTAACATACACACATCAACACCGTCTAGGGATATTCAGAATTTCTCAATTTATTCAAAAATTGTGTTTACTAACAAACAACATGTATATATTTTTGTAAAGCCTACTTATCAGACTATGATTTAGAATACAACAAAATATTGTTTTATGCTTAAATATTTTTTTATTTTAAAAAACGCAAAATGTGAAATAATGTTAAATTTAAGATAAAATGTCTATCTAAGGAAAAAAATAAAGTAAAACGAAATTATTAGGTTTTTTTATTTGAAGTTAAAATTAGTAGTCAGTGAAACCACCCATGACGTTAATCACGGCCCTGCAACGGTTTTTCATGCTTTGAATCAGGTTGTCAATATCTTTCTGCGGAATATTGTCCCAGGTCCTGCTAAGATGCAAAAAAAGTTGCTCTTCAGTCGCAACATTTGGAGGCAGCCCCCATTCCTCAAAGCCCTTCTTTGAAGCATATCCCACGCGTGCTCTATGGGGTTTAGGTCTGGTGACTGCGCGGGCCAGTCTAAGACCGACACGTCGTGCTCCTCTAGCCAGCTGGTCACCACTCGCGCAGTGTGCGGACGGGCGTTGTCGTGCATGAGCGTGAAAACTTGGCCCATTTGCAGTCGATGGGGATAGATTATTGGTGTTAGCACCTGATTACGGTATTTTTCGGCAGTCATAGTGTTTCTGATCCAAACGAGGTCTGTTCTTCCACCAATACGAATTCCCGCCCAAACCATAATTGTTCCGCCATGGTATGGATGGACCTCCTGAGGGTGTTGCAGACGGTTGTCACGACCAGAAGCTCGCCATACGCGTGCTCTACGTGAATCAGGATGAAATCCGAATCGGGACTCATCGGTAAACAACACTACCGACCACTCGATATCTTCCCAAGGCAAATGTTCTCTAGCCCACTGTAATCTTCGTCCACGATTTCCTCTGCGTAGTGCTAGAGTACGAAGCGGCCTGCGAGAATGAAGGTTAGCCTCGTGCAGTCTTCTCCTCACAGTTTGGTCACTGACAAGCACCTGGTGGTCTGACTGGAGCGTTTGAACCAACGCATGGCCGTAACATTTGGTTGTCTTCTCGCGGCCACTTGCAAAAATCGGTCTTGTCTTTGGGTAGTTATCTGCTTTCCGCCTGGATGCCTTTCAGCCACTTCACCAGTAGCACGATAACGTGACCACAATCTTGATATCACGTTTTGTCTTGTTCCAATCTCCTCGGCAATACTCCGTTGAGTAGCCCCAGCTTGGAGCATTCCTACTGCCCTTAACATTTCGTTTCTTGTTAAATGACGCCGCTGCATGATGCATACAGTTGTATTAAATTGTAATTAATCAAAAAATTAAAACTTCAATTTGTTTAAACAAAATGCTTAAAACTGCGTTAAGTAAATTTAAACTTTCGAACTCGCTACAATAATTGCCGCGCTAATCTTGTTTTTAATTAATTTTTTAAAATTCAAATTTGGAATCATACTATAAGGCCTACACAATAAGGTTCCATTAAAATATTTTTAAATCGGCCAGTATTTTTTAAGTTTAAGAACTTTATATAAAATATCCCTAGACGATGTTGATGTGTGTATAAGCTACGCTATCGGTACACAGAACTAAAACATTTTCTACTTTAGATTCACCTGACTCTCCCCATACATTTTCTAAGCAACCAATCACAAATTGTGCTATTGTTTCACCATTTACGACTTCTAACATTTTGCACGCAATTAAAAATGGTTTATTTGTTACCTCATTTGACGGTTTGACCAGAAAATTCACAATATATCGTCCTAAATAATCAGTAGTTTCATCTAAAGAAATCCATATTTTTTCATTTTGAATTTTATGGTGCATTGCGGCAATTTATTTTTTTAAAATAATATCCAAGTAAACTTTTCTCAGCAACGATTTTCTTTTAAAATTTGTATGACAATTGCAACAGATATATTTCTGTAAAAACGCTTTAAAAGCTGGTTGGTTTACACATGACCAAGGTATGTTGCACAATATAAGAACCTGTGCTAAATATAGATAAAATTCTTCAGTATTTACTCTTTTCTCTTGGTGTTTTGGTCCCTCAATGTGCCTCTTGACACTGCTTTTCTTGCTAGTAATGAGCCGGAGCTGGAGCCGCTGTCGAGGAGCGCGACACAACGATAAACACCATTAGGTCCATGTAGGTAATAGGCACAGTTTTTAGTAACACTTTACAATTGTTTTCGTTCAAATGATTCACATTTTCCACCAGCGAATTCGGTCGGGGCCCGGGCGCGGACTCGAACTCGTCGTAATCAGTCTCGTTCACGTATGTAATGTTCACACTTTCGCCAGGCACTAAGTTCTTTTTGACGTAATGTAACAAACGATGGTGAGGTAAGCCGCACTTATCCACATCACACATCGATGCCGGACAACTGTCTTGTTTATGTTTATCAGATAAGCATTTAAAACACATTCCGTTCCGTTTCACAAAGGTCTACCGGTCCCTAGAGTTCACAAGTAGCGTGCGATGTTTATAATGTTCGGTTTGTTTCACAGATACGATAGGTAAATTCACCGATGTCATAGATATCTTCTTAGCTTCTTCTCTTAAAAATTCTGACATAACAAGTAGCTTCGGTTTTTCTTTATTATGTAGATGTATGTAACTATAGTCCGTCCACTTTGAAATGAGCACTACTGGTAACTTCGAAATGATAACTGAGACTAGGTTTATTCCTTTTGAGTATTCTTCTTGACCGATAGCAGCGATCGCAGCGACGCAGTTTCGTACTTTGACGGAAAAGGAAATGAATATTGTGTTCTATTGATATGTCCTCAATCTCAGTTTTAGAAAGCTCATTGATTTGCAATTTTATAAAATTAATTTCTTCGTTTGTTAAGTCAGTGGTCTCTTTAATAACCATTTATTTCAGGCTACCAAGGTCCATAAATACATACCTTATAGACTAACATACATATATTATTATAATTGAAATGTGTTAATAAATAGCTTAAGACGAGAATAAGAGAATAATCAGGCAAATTCATCGGATGGACAAGAAAATGAATCCGAAGAGAATAGAGATGTCCCTGATTTTGACGATAGTGTGGCAGATTCTGATTGGGTCCCTAGTGATTTATCACCTGAGCGTCTTGATATAAATCAGCTATCTGATAGTCCGGTAAACATAAATGAAGATATTGATTCTCCATCTTATTACTGAATAACTTTTTGATGGCGATATTTTTGAAGGTACGGCAACATCACATTCGTCCACGTCTCGCATTGTTTTTGACGACCACTCTAATGACCCTCCACATCAATTTCAAACAAACGCACCACCTGGTTTCGATTCTGACGACGACAGTGACACTGAAAGAAACACAGGTCCAAGGACAGGCAAAGGATCAACAACAGAGCGTGGTATGAAAGAACATGATGAGCAAGAAGGATGGAATTACGAAATCCATCCGTTAGATCGGCAAATTTTTAATAACGATGGAAACTTTATACATAATGAAAACATTCCAGAAAATGCAGATGTACATTAGAAAGCTACTGGGAAGAAAGCTAGGGACGAAACTGTAGAAAACTTCTTTCGCCAAAAGACTGCGTTGTTGTAGATGAGTCAATGGTTCCCTTTCAAGGCCGACTCCTAATTCGTCAGTATAATCCAAATAAAACCCACAAGTACGGACTCAAGATTTACAAGGCTACAACTGATGATGGATATGTTTGGAAGTATAAAGTTTATACCGGTCAGGCTCCTCAATTTGCCAATCTCGATAAACCTGGAAGCGTTATTGTCGAGCTTTGTGAAGAGCTTTTGGACCAGGGGAGAATGATTATTGCAGATAATTGGTATACAAGTGTACCATTAGCTGAATCCTTGCTTCAACGTAAAACGGACCCATGTGGAACTTTAAGAAAAAAACCGAAAATACCTACCTTTAGTAGTGAAAAACAAGAAACTAAAGAGAGGAGAGCAAATAGATGCCCAAAAAAAATAATGTTACGGTTCTCAAATGGAAGGACAAAAGAGAGATGTCCTCATGATATCTACGTGTCACGGCGACGAACAAGCGATGTGTACAGGTCGAAACCAGCGTTTAAAACCGAACATGATACTCGAATACAATGATCGAAAAAAAGGAATTGATCTTTCAGACGAGTTGGCAAGCTACTATTCGCCAATTCGCAAAACCCTGACTTAGTACAAAAAAGTTGCTGTCGATGTCCTATTTGGAGTGGGTGTGATGAATTCAGTTTATTTGTTCAATAAAATTAACCAGCAGATCAAATGTTCACTTTTACAGGCACAGATGAATATCGTGAAAAAACTCTTGTGTATAAACGTTGTTCAGCTACCAGATACGGCTATACCTACGCCATCCACATCACAGACGCAACATAAATCTATATAGTAAATAATTGAAAATCTAGGTACACTATTACAATCAATACACACATTAACCTAATAATCAAAAAGCATAACATATCGTCTTCACAGCCGGGACCCATTATTAAATGGCGTTGAGTTGAGGATATGTTAAGACAATAACGAAGTCATTGCTTAATTTGTTTTATAATAATAGAAATAGAAACGCCGAGGCGCCGTGCCGTGGTTTTAATAATAAATTTACCTATCTATTAACTTCAAGCAGCCAGGTTTACGATTTATTTATATTTTACGTTTCATTATTATTTAGTTGGGATCATAAGTCAGTAAATTACGCAATCTTATCATTTCATTGAGAGCGTTACTATCATGTGGATTATTTAGTAGCTTACGGTGATCTAAATTACTGATTATTAATCCATCTAAGGACCTAACCCGGCTTAAGGCTACATATGCTTGACCTTTAGCAAAAATTCGTGAACTTAAATCAACCACAGCTCGGTCCAAAGTAGTGCCCTGTAACTTATGTACAGTAACACCCCAGCACAGTATCAAGGGCAACATTTTGCGTTCTATTTTACCCTGTCCACGGAGTGCATCAAATTCTGTCGTCGATGGTTCGATTCTGACTCCTACGCCAGGGATATTGTTTTTAATACCCTTGTCGTCAAATTCAACATATACAGCTTGAGGCAATTCGCCGGGTTCCAATTGATCTCTCCGGAGAGCTGGCCACTCAATTGTCCTTATAACTCCCATTTAAAGTTCCGATAACATCAGTAGCCCGGGACTTCAAAAAGCGGCACAACTCCACAGAATTGTAAAAGTTGTCCATAACTACCGTATACCCTTTCCCTAAATATCTCTTCAATAGCTTAAAAACAATTTTAGCTGTGCTATTCGTGAAGCCACTAATGTGTAGTGACGGTGCTGTATTTTTGCCCGTGTAGATTAGTAATTTAAGTACATATCCGCTTACAGCCTCGCAGAGTTCATAACTTTTTTTCGTGCCGCTTTGGTTCGGATGCACTGTACCCAACTCAACCTGCCTTTCCAAAGCAGCAACGATTCATCCAAAGAGAGTTCTCTGCGAGGGCTGTAAGCGGATTGAAATTTCGTATTTAAACACCTAACTATTGGTACTATTTTGGCGATTTTGCGATCGGTACCTCTTTCAATGATTTCGAAATTATCAACAAAGTGCAAGAATTTCATTAGTAAGAGGTACCGATCGCGTGTCATTAGGGATCGGAATCCTGGCATCCCTAACACGCCGGTGCACCAATACTCCTCAATCCGACTTCTTAGACAAATGCCCATTAATATTATAATGCCTATGAGCCGGTAGATTTCAACAACCGAGGTCTCGACCCAGTCATTTATTCTTGAGTGTGCTCCGATACCAGTTTCGGAAACTTGGGCAATAGTTTCCCAGGCATACAAATTTGTTTGCTCGAAAATTTGTTGAAGTAGCGGTTGATCCCAAATTTGGATAAAAATATCGACAGGAACCGTTCCCTCTATCTTTGGACCAACATTTTCTTCAAAATTTTCTTGTCTACCAGTGAAACTATTGTAGTCTTGGGACCAATCGAATTGCCCTGAGATTTCTGGCTCTTCAATATTTTCATGGTCAGATAGATCGCCTTATTATTAATTAAAAAAAAAACAATAAGATGCCTAAGTTAAAAGTGAACATAACGTATTTACTGTTCCCAACATAATTCCAGGACGTGGTAAAAAGACAATAGGTATCTGAGAATATTATCTATAACCGAGACCGCAGGTACCTAAAAAAATAACATTGTATCAATTCAGTGAGGACCAGTAGGCCGATCATGTACTCGGTTCCCTTCGCAAAATCATTCACAACAGTGAAGATCACTCACCTCTATGACTTTTGTAAAAACGCGATCATGTATCTCTAATTCATAGCGTTTTCCAAAAGTTCCTTTGGGAATTCTGACATTTCAAAGCGGCTATAGTGTTGTTCTATCGATACCTAATGAATGAATGCATGAATGAACAAAATAAGTAATACTTTGTCTGTGGTCAATATTGAAAGCAAAAAATGGAAGCTGATATTATTGTATTTGCGTGTTCTATTCTATGAAAATGAAATTAAATGATTTTAAAGGTGTTTAAATAGTGCGATTGAGTAACTGTCTGTGCAGAATTGATTACAAGTGATTATCTGAGATTTAACACGTCGCGTCGTGAGCTCGAACGCGGCTGCTTTTTGTGTTGTGTGTGATCATCAATGATCATCGAATTTCAATAGTCATGTCCAAGACATTGCAGATAAATTGCAAGAATGCCGCTTACAGTGGTACGGTCACACCTTACGAAAACTGGCTAGTTACGTGGGAAACAAATATCTTGCTATAGCTCCTACGCGGCAGATTGGAAAGACCCAAGGAATGCTGCTGGATGTCTAGAGCGCTAATGTGCGTGCAAATCGTCTTTACACGGCATGCTATAGATCGTTTGAAGTGGAACCTAAAAGCAGGAAACCGGACCCCGAAAACGATGAGTAAATTCAGGCAAATGCCCTCAAAAATATATTAAAGAAGTCCGGCTAGATTGTCAAACAATATTATCAACAAGCAATTGGCTCAAGGCTGTTTATACCACAAATCGTAAGTTTCCTATTGCAAGGAGGACAGTCTACACTTTCTCCATACAAACTTAGCTGACTGTTTCCTCCCTAGATAAAGATATTAGAGCAGATATGTTTGTTTATGCCATAAAGGCATGATATAGGACTTGTGGCATAAACATAACATCTAAAATCTTTATCAATAGAGGAAACAGTCTACTATGTTTGTAAAGTTTGTGTGGAGAAAAGAGTAGGTAGACTTTCTCTCCTTTACTATTAATTTAACTATAAGTATTATGTTTTCATACAAATATGATGTTTATAAAGCATTTTCTTTGCAGAGCCTAATATCCAACCAAGGTTGCAAGCACAGCTGTTCCATTGGCACAAAATCAAACAAGCTGCCAAGAGCAAAGGTATCTATAGCTATTTCTCTGTGACAACCTCTGTGGCGCGTCATATTGCAATGTAGAAGGTGGCAGGTTCAATTCCCGTCAGATGCAAGTGTTTATGCTTAAATAATATGTATGTACTAGCTGCGCCCTGTGGTTTCACCCGCGTAAGTCCCGATCCCGCGGGAATATCGGGATAAAAATTAGCCTATGTGTTATTCTAGATCTCCAACTATCTATGTTCCAAGTTTCATCGCAATCGGTTCAGTAGTTTTTGCGTGAAAGAGTAACAAACATCCATACAAACTTTCACATTTATAATATTAGTAGGATTTACAAAACAAAAATAAATTTAAGTATTTTATCCGTTTGTTACCTAACTTTGGGTAAGTATATAAATAAACTGGTTTTATTTTTTCAGTATCCAACCAAGAGATGTCACTCTGAGAAATAAATGTGCCATGAAAATGCTATTTGGGCGGGGCAATGCAACATACAGCAGGCGTCAGTGGATATACTAAGAGATTTAACATAAATGAGATAATTGTCTTGCCTAATATATTATTATAGCCTTATTAATTTTATAGCCTTATTCATTGTCTTACCTAATATATTATTATAGCCTTATTAATAAAAGTGGAATAACGTTGGAGGAGGTTTACTACGTTTTGTCTGTCTGTCAACTTTGCAAGCTCTTGTCACGGAAAAAGACAAAGCATGTTATTCCTTCTCCGACCCTACTCCACGTTTATTAATAAGGCTGTAAATATTTTACTTTAATAATAATATAATATTGTTGTAAACTTTATTTCTTAGTGTTAAACCATACATATGGAAATATTGCTTATTGAAAAAAGGCTTTCAAAACTTTAGTACTTTTGAACCCGAGACTACTGGTAATCCGAACCAGCATGTTTGACCGCTTCGAGTATTGTTTTAAAAGCATTTTTCATAAAGCAATAATTTGGTGGTAGTAAATAAAATAAGGTTACTTACAAGATTTACAACTCAAAAATGACTGGACCGATTGCGATGAAACTCAGAATGTGAACAGTAAATGTACATGAAATATCACCTTTT
This sequence comes from Idaea biselata, assembly GCA_958496205.1. Lineage (NCBI taxonomy): Eukaryota > Metazoa > Arthropoda > Insecta > Lepidoptera > Geometridae > Idaea > Idaea biselata. The sequence continues at coordinate 16,720,746 of OY292402.1, forward strand.
ATTGTGAGTTTCTCATGGGACTCATTTCACACAGTAAAACCTCAAGGACCAACTAGAATTTAGAAATGTTATTGGTTGTTAAATAATCATAACTTTATTAGTTTGTTTCAATCACACAAAAACTACTGACTAGCTAGACCCATCTAGATTACTACATAGGTAACTTTTTATTTTGATATTCCTCCGGGATCAGTACTAACGCTTTGAATAAAAACTAGTTTAGAGATGGTTCTTTGGTTTATTTACCTAACTAATAATATTCTTAACCTAGATAGAAGATGTTGCTGTTCAGGCACTTAGTCTAGAACTAATTTTGTAGATAGCTTGCTGTTTACCCAACTGCCAGAGGAGGGTTATGTTTCTTTTTAATAAGGCAGAATGCTGTTTGTTGAACTTTTGCATGTTATCTGAAAAGAAATAACAATAGGTAAGTATATTATTCTTATCCCTGCCCTTGTAACATGTCTTGCTGTCTTATCCTGTTAGCGTTTGTCCAAGAAGAGGGCAGAAAGTTCTCGGAGAGAAAGGTCTTTAGTTGCAAAGCTCATAGAGATACTGACTTTAACTGACTAACAGGGGGCTAGGTTCTAGCACTAGAAATAGGTAGGTAATAAGATAAATTACACATAGGTACCGTTACAAGCTTCGTGAATCCTTTCAAGCAGATTCAGTCTAGATAGAATGTGTGATGTTTCTTTACGTGTCGAAGCAATCATCGCAGTACTTTTTTAGGACCGTTTTAGGTCAGAATGCCATGTTTATTTGAATAATTATATATTTAGGTATTTGAAGGTTATGTAGGTAAGCACTTTAGTTTATTATTATGCAAAGAATTCAATTGATTTCTTAAACTGTAAACAACACTAATTATTCATAAAATTCTCATCGTAACTCAAGAATAGATAGGCACCTAATATTAATAATTACTACATTGTTTGTCCTTCGATTTTTCACAAAGTAAACAAACCACAAAGTAGGAACGTATATAGGTAGACATAGACATTGTTTGTAATTTATAGTTCATAAGAAAAGGTAGCCTCGTGGCTAAATCGGAACTAAGGTTAGACATTTTGTCAGTAAAACGGCATTTCTTTATTCAATCTTAATTTTATTTGGTTATACAAATACGAAATTGATACACTCATGGAATTAAATTGCAATTTAGATTCCTTTTCGGCTACTGCAGAACTCTAGACGAGCAGCTTTTGTTGTGAACGGACTCTAAAAAGCAACTCTTGAGCAGTTACATTGGAAAATCACTATGTGACGTCATCTGACGTTTATAATGATTTTCAAAGTCATCGGCACTCATTAGGTGATCGCGATTTGAGAGTATCGATACAAAAACAAGTGGCAAAAGTTATGAAAATGACGTCATAGTGACTATGAATGTAACCCAGTGGAGTTCCTTTCAATGCGTGATACGAAAGTAGGTGTTTGACGTTTCGAAACGGCTAACTCAAGCGAAAACCACTCACTTCAGTGATTATCACTGCATACATGATCGGCCTACTGATGTAAATTTGAAAATAGGTTATGACGCTAATGTCCCATTACTTACGTTATTATCAGCTTCATTTGAGAAAAGGCGTCGAGGCTGGAGAGTGTCGATGACTTCTATCCCTTCTGCAACTTCAATATTTTGCGGCCGCCACGGCTAATAAGAAAATTACGATTATTTTAATTTGTACTCTGTAAAGCACGAAATCATACTTCGGAGTACCTACAGCCTTATAGTACTAAGTAGCACTGAGCTAAACTGCGGGCGGACAGATGAAAATGACAAAATTATAAGGGTTCCTCTAAAAAACATGTAAAAAGAAAAGTCAATTCAATTTATTTGTACAAGTATACTTCAGGATCTTGTACAAATATAGAAATTACCATTGTTAACTTATCTGGCTGAATCGCACAGTTGCTGCGTTTACACTTCATTTACTTACAAATAAGGAATGGATAGGAATATAGGTAAAAAAAATCTTACCCGAAGTCTTCCAGAGCCAGTTCTTTCCACCAATAACTCGTCATTTGTCAATGACAAGGTTCCCTGAGGAGTCCTTTGCACTTGGAATGCTCTTAGAATAGATCTGCTACTGCTGCTTGGCGAGTCCATTGTAGTTTTGGCTATATATAATATATCTAAAGTAAATAATAACATTCCTTATGAATTTCAGAAACAAATTTTAACGTAACGATGACACATCCGTATCCCAAGTAATCTGTGCCGGAGACAGAAAATGAATCGATCGGGGGCTAGAGGCGGCTACATCAAAGAGTTATATCCGCGGCGAGATTTGACTGTATGGCGGCCATTACACACTATTGTACGTATCAAAGAAAGCCCGCCTAAGTTATTGCATGAATATTTGTTTGAAAAATATAAATCCCTTTCTATATCTTTAACACTAATTCTGTGCTAGAAATTATCAAACACTATCCTCTCTATTTTAGAACATTTAGCAAATTTTAGTAAAAGCAAAATGAATCAATACTAAAAAACAAATGTAATTGTCATACATATAGCACTGATCAGTGCATACGCAGAATAGTGGCGATTGAAAAATATAATCATCCTGTGAAAAAGCAATGGCGGCTCCTGTATACGGACGTGTAACCGCCATTCTCGATTGTGTTTGTGTGCGTGAGCTTAGGTCAGTAGTTCAGAAAATAACGTTTTATTATGAATATTTACTGTTTGTAACTAATTTTTACTGCAATTCTAAATTTTCAATGAAATTATCATCATAATAAAAACAGCTACGCATAACGCGAAAGGTATCAAACTGTATATATCGCCGTTCAAAACTTTAGCGTTAACATTATTCAAAGTATTCACTACTTATTAGTATTGTTTACTATGTAAAACACCTATTATTGCCTACAGAATTATATAATATAACAATAACTTACCTTTTTGAGGAAAATCCAAGAATAAACACTGATTTCTCGGAGCACCGTAAGCCAGCCGGTAACCAAATTCGAAAAGACTATTACAACGTTTTTAACGGTCCTACAGGATTCATTTACTGAATGAAGCTCGTTCAATTTTGTAGGAATGGGTAAATAAAGCAATTTAGTCTTAATTTCAAGGTATTTAATATCAAAATCAAGTAAAAGTGTCGCAGGTCATCAGCACTGATCAGAGCTTGCGCATATAACAGGGAAAGCGCTGATCAGCGCTTCCGCGTCTGAAAGGTTAAGGCCTGATTTCACCATACATTGTTTGTTAACTCTTAATGAGGCATTACCTAATGGTTGTTTAAAATTAACAATGCTGTTAAAATGATTTACGTCCTATGGAGAATATTTAACACACCATTATTAAATCCAACGTTAAACGAATGAATCGCAAATCGTTCACTCTCGTTGTAATACGACTTAATTGAAACGTTGTATTTGACGTTGCATTATTCATACAAATAGACAACTTTTTTACTTAGTCGTATAATACGTCATTTGCTTGCTACGCTACCAAATTTAGGTAACAGTCGCTCTGTGGGAAATAATGAAACCGGGTTGCTTTTCATTTTATACTGGTTATCATGTCAAAATCCTTACGATTGATGTTAATTTTTTGAGGTTATTCTGTGCATCAAAGTATAACTGTATTGTTTGTTGTTGTTTCGTGTTATTATTTTCACACTTATCATAATGTCTGTCGCTAAAAAAACTCGTGGGCCCAATTTTACAAACAATGAAAAGGAAATATTAATAAATCTAATTACAAAACATAGAGATATAGTAGAAAACAAAAAAACCGACGCGGTTAGTAGTGTTCTCAAACAAGAAGGATGGAAAAAGCTGGCAGAAGAATTCAATTCCATAAGCTCCTTCTGTGTTCGCAACACCGAACAATTAAAAACCTGTTGGGATAATATAAAAAGGACGACGCGGAAGGATAAGGCTGCGACAAAGAAGGAACTCTTCTTGACAGGTAGGAACTAGCATAAAATTATAATGAAACTAGCTGCGTACTTAGGTTTCACCTGCGTAGGAGACGGGTATCGGGATAAAACATAGCCTATGTTACTTGCAAGGATTCAATGTATCTGCGGAGGTACCAAGTTTCATCAAAATCGGCCCATTCAGAGCCTATTTGTTACAAACAAAAAAAATACCTTTACCTATAAATACCTACTTATTATTATTCAACTCAGTTAACTCACTAAGTGCTCTTGACTTTTTTTGCAGGAGGAGGAAAGCCTGACCTTCCACCGCCTGGACCTTTTCAAGGACAGGTGGAAATACTACTTGGTCCAACATTAGATGGATTGGACAATCCTTTTGACTCTGATATACAGTTTTTGGACAAAGAATTATGCACTAATCCAGAATCAATAGAAGTGATTGAAGTACAAGTAAGTTTGTTTGTTCGCGAAATGACAAGGACTATTTTGTTGTACTTACCTACATAGTATGTGTGTTGACTATAATGTAAATTTAATTATTTATTTTTGTTTCAGAATGACAGTGTAGATATTTGTGTTGCTGGATCATCGCAAATATCTGAACCTGCGAACGAAAACAAACCACCAGAGGTAGGTATCCCCTGTATTGGGCAGTGTTAAGACAATAATTTGTTTTGCTTTGATTTTTGTATGAGTGACCAACAGAGCTTTCTATGTCTGCCTAAAGAAAGTATCTCGGCTCTTAAACTCGTTATTGTTTCAGGATGTAGAAAAGAAAATTTGGAATAGCTGGACACCAACAGCATTAAAAACTAAAGTGTCTAATACACTTTCTGTTGATAAGCGCAACACTAAATCAACATGGCTGTTCAGAAGAAGGCCAAAGACATCTTTGCAGGATAAGTTCCTGCAAAGCAAGTTAGAGTTATTAGAAATTATGAAAAAAAATGCAGAAATAGATGGTAAAATAAACGTGTAAAAAGAAATATTGAAAAAGAAATTGGAAAAGCTACAACGGCGAATACTGTTATGGATTGTGAGGAGTGTACGAAATACGATGTTTAAAATGTAAGACGTGAGAAGAAAAATGATTTATTTGCGCAGCTCCTTGCCGAAGAACTTCAAGAACTTCATCCTTGCGTGCGTTCTCGGTGCTTCGTTAAAATTTTACAGTTTGTGAATAACATAAAAAATAACCATTCCCATGAAATTGAGGTAACAGATTCAGAAAAAATGTAACACTATCAATTTAAAAAAACAAATAAATATTTTTGATAAGAAGATTTATTTTTAATACCTAATAATAATAATGTTTACAATGTTACAATAATACTATACAATGTTTTCAACATTGTATCGGCGGGTGTCATAGTTCCCGAGTACTCAGTCCATATAACAACTTATTCTCATAGCCTGGTAGTAGTTTTCCATTTCCGCAATAGTTCCTGCACAAACCAAAATTTCATTCATTTATTTGAATGAATGAAATTCAGCACTACATGGTTCGATGCAAAGAAATACGCTACATTCCTTGCACATAAATCTTGTGTCGCTCCTTTTTCTCTTGAGTGCACATACCCTACAACGTTGGCTTTTGTTGTTAAGGATCTTCGTGGGGAAATGCTTGAGTGCATCTCTTGGTAAAACACGACTTGGGAGGTCTTGTATCTTGCGAGATGTTGAAGGAACAGGCTGGTAATCCAATAATTTATTTTTTGCTATTAATTGACGAATCACTTCGAGTTGAAACTCACTCAATGGTTTGTCTCGACATCTTTTTATTTCTCTAAATGCATAAAATGCATTTAAAAGATGAATGTCAATAATACGGAACGCCAATTTTTTGTACCATCTTCTACTTTTTTTAATGCAAGTTAATGTACTCATAAGCATATCAGCAGTGTCAATACTACCCATGTTTTGTGTGTAGTCATCAACACATTCTGGCTTTAATTTAGGCAAACTAGTTCTTCTGTCTTCCTTATCTGTGGGAATAAAATTTGAGCCGTGCATTGTGCTAATTATTGTCACTGCTTTCTTGTCAACCCATTTCAGTGCCATCAAGGGTGGTGAATAGAATGCTTCCACTTCTCCCTTTTTAAGTTTTCTAAATTTTGGCATACCTTTTCTACTTATTTTTAATGTTTCACAAGAATACGTTCCCTTTTCTTCTAAATATTTGAATAGTGTTGGACTTGAATACTAATTATCTACGTAAAGTGTTCTATTGCAATTAAAATGATCTTTTAGGAGCTCTATTACCACTGATCCGCTCACACCCAACTCCGGTTTAATTTCGATATCTGTTTCTTTGCCGCTGTAAACTATAAAATCAATAATAAATCCTGTTTGTACATCACATAAAACGAACAACTTAATACCAAAGCGGTTTCTTTTTTTGGGTAAGTACTGTTTAAGTACTAAACGGCCCTTAAAAGGTACTATACTCTCATCTATACATACTTTCTGATGCGGTATCATAGCTTCTTTAAATTTATTTCTTGCATGGTTAATAACGAATTGTAGTTTATGCAATCGTGGTAGTCTCTCATTGCTTCGGAACACATCAGTAAAATGTATCATGCTCATTATTAGGCAGTATTTATTTCTGCTGAGAATATTATGAAAAATCGGCGAATTTAACAAAGGATCTGTGGACCAATGCTCTTCAATAGTTATTCTTTTATTTCTGGTCATCAACATAGTAACCGCTAAAAACAAATATATCTGTTGAGCGTTGACATCACGCCAATCTTTAGTTCTAGATTGTTGTCGTATATCAACATTGCGCACATAATACTGAAAATACCTATTCGTGCATCTTGCTATTTCGTTTATCAGGGGTTCCTCTACAAAATATTCAAAAAATTGTAACTCGCTTGAATTGGCGGATAGACTAGTGATTGTAAAACCCGCGATGAAATCATTAAAAGGTTGTACAGTCGGGGCATCCCCTACCGTTGACCAATTCCACTCTGTGGCACTGCCGTCACCGACCTGAAAAAGAACAAACGTTTAGCATTTTTTTTAATTAACTCGCAGATATGCAATATGACATCGGGCTAGTAACAAAACACACTAGTGTTTTCATTGTTTCTTGAAATAAACATTTTGGTTCTATCCAAACAATACTAATTACATACTGAACTTACTACACAAGTGACTTAAGTCGCCTCACGCACTTGAATATGGTTCGTGTAAGTAATAGTTATTATGATGATAAAATGAGAAACTGACAATGAATAGTATATTTATTGAAATAAATATGACATACCTGCACTTCGTCTAACTCCAAATCATCGTCCGACTCAAACATTTCATTTTCCTCTAAGTCTTCCAAAATTCTAGTAAACTCCTCTGCACTCGACATGTTTAGCGTCCACAGCTCAGTACACAATGAATTTCACAATAACAACCCTCAACAAATTAATATAAACATGACGATAAAATTATCAACTTACCCTCACTTCGCCAATATCTTCTTCGCATGTGACGTCATGAGCGGACGGATATTTCCGACTACGGCGTTGACACATAGTTTAATATTCGTAGCGATAGTGATGTGCACATCACCAATAAAATTTGATATTTATTTTATGATTTTAGGACAAAATCTGCTTTTGTACTAAGAAACCAATTAAGTAATGCGAAATATTTTTTAGCAATATGATTTATTAATATCAAAAACAACATAACCGGGTGGTAAAATATCTCACTAAAAACGTGTAGTATATTTTACCACAACACTACTGCCGGATTTATACGACTGTGGCGTTTAACTATTAGTAAAAAACCAAATGAGCGACCTATGGGATATTAATGTTTACTTATTGATATATTCTTAGACCATATAGGTAATTAGAAAGTGGAATAAAGCGAAAGCATGTACGTTTAAGATTATTTATTTATTTTCATGACTTTATTCGAGTCAATACAGGTTAGAAAAGATAAAATCAGACAAGAAAGTTGTAGTCGGAATTTTACGACTGTGGCGGTTATGAGTCGAAATCTTGATGTCGGATTTATACGACTGCGGCGGTTAATGGGTTGGTACATAACCCCTACAACAATTGGTTGACTCGTAGACAGCTTCACTCCTTGAGCGACGCGTACACACCCCCCGACTGCTCGCGGGTCACTGAGCGACGCGTCGCTAAGCCGTCGCGACGGCTTAGCGCGCGCTCGGAAGTAGGGTTGCAAAATTATTTTTGCAATTTTTTGTTTGTTTGTTTGTTTGTTTGAACGCGCTAATCTCAGGAACCACTGGTCCGATTTGAAAAATTCTTTCGGTGTTGGATAGTCCATTTATCGAGGAAGGCTATATGCTACTTTTGATTCCTATATTCCCACGGGATCGGGACTTATGCGGGTGAAACCGCGGGGAGCTGCTAGTAACAAAATATACGGAGAGAGTAGTGCGCTGCCCGACTAGGCGCAGCCTCAGCATAATGCTGCTGCTAGTGTAAAATAACATAGCAGCAGCGCTGGTCTTCCGAATGCACCCACCCTTCATCCCGGCGGCTCACCCTTCTTGGTGCATGTAGATAGCACACCTGTGTAGACAGTCGTCTGGTCAAATGGATAGACCAGTTTAAGTACTTGGGATTTGTGCTTCCGGCGTCCGACGACATCGAGAGGTAACTGGTATCGTCTGCGACCCCAAAATACCGGTTGATCTAAGAGGAACAAGTGTATAAAACGATCACTAGACCTGTCCTTTTGTACGATAGTGATAGTGGCCAGTGCTTGAACGACATAAGCAGGAGTTGCGTTTCACGAAGATGAAAATGCTGCGCTGGATGTGTGGAGTGACGTGAAAAGACCGCGTCAGAAACTCCGGCATCAGGGGCAGCCTTCATGTCCGAGAAGAATGGCCAATGACCATGCAAGAATGGCGTTTACAATGGTCTGGCTAGTTACGTAGGGAACAAATGTTTTGGTATGGCGCCTCCGCCCGACCGCAGCAGATTGGGAAGAAAGGCTGGCTTGGCGGCGAGAGAACAGATATGCGTGCGAACGGCCTCACTACACGAGATGCCAAAGATCGTGCGAAGTAGAGACGTAAAAGTAGGATAGCGGACTCCGGGCTCCCAAGATCCCGATCAGGAACATCGCTCGGATGATGATGATGATGAACCGCGGGCGTAGCTAGTAAAGAAGAAAACCTGCTTGCTTCGAGTCGCCTCGCCTGTCGCGCGTCGTCTGGAGCGCGTTGCAAACTTGTTTTCGCGGTTATTTAAATGAACCGAGTGTTACTGTTGTTAGTGCGCAGAACTAGTGATGGATCAACTCGAGTTGCGACCAACTCGAGTCAACTCGAGTTAAACCTTGCAAACTCGAGTTCAATAATAGTACTATTTTTTAACAAATTTTCACTCAAAAATGAAAGAAAGAAAGAAAATTGATTTATTCAGACAAGCACACAACTACATAACAATAAAAAAAATTATAAAAGTAAATAACTGGATACAATAAAGGTAAATAACAAAACATAGGTACGTAGAGAGTAGTGCGCTGCCCGAATAGGCGCAGCCTCAGCATAATGCTGCTGCTAGTATAAAATAACATAGCAGCAGCGCTGGTCTTCCGACTGCACCCACCTTTCTTCTCGGCCCTCCTAACAAACAAAACCAAAAAAAAAAGAACTTAATATCAAATAAAACAAAAAAAAAGAAATAAAATATAGGAATAAGGACGAAAAACAACAGAACTCAAAGGATACATACACACACACACAATAAATATACCTACCTATACATAAATTACTAATTGAACCAAAAAATAATAAAAAGAGATAATATTACTAAAAAATAATAAGGACACACACGACACAACCACATCACAGTTTATGATTTTTGTAACCTGACACTGGCTACTTTGCAACCGGCAAAAGAAATTAAAAAAATTAAAAAAGAGAAAACTGTGACGTGAAGGTGACGTGTCACACAGTCAGACCATGCTCGCATTGCTCGATAAGTTTGAGGTTATAATGGGGAAAAGTGCATTTTATTGTGAATAGAAGGACGATAAATGACGAAAAAAGCGATCCAACCAGCCATCGAAGCTACGCCCCACCATCCCTGCAGCAAACTACCATATTTAAGCCAGTCGTGCACAGCCTAACGGTATGTATTTTCCGTATCGACCTTTTGATAATGCATAATTGGTGTTTATGTTATTCGATAAATTAATTATTTCGGTCCCATTGCCTTATCTCGGTAAGGACAGACCGAAGGATTAAAATGTAAAAAACTACATGCTGTGGTTTTACATGTGTAAGCCTCGTTCTTGCTGAAATAATGAGTTTGAAAAATTTCGATCCCGTGGGAATATCGCGATTAAAAGTAGCCCATGTAATAATTTAAGTCTCCAGCTAATTACATACTAAGTATCATCAGAATCGGTTCGGTTTTTTTGGCGTAAAGCGGCAAAGTATATAAAATAATTAATTGGGTTACTCATGCCTACCAACTCGAGTTGCAACTCGAGTTAACTCGAGTTACGTGCATTTTAACTCGAGTTACGTTTATTCCGAGTAGACCCATCACTACGCAGAACATTACTGTGGACTGGTCGGTGAAAATAAATGGAAGAGAGAGGCATACGAAATTGATTGTTCCGAGGGGAGAGATGCAATATTTCGACGATAATTTATTTTTTTATGGCCCTCCATCGCCGGGCAAACCGATGATTATGAATAGTCTTGTAGAATGTCACTTTAGCTTTTGAAGATTGACTGGTTTAATCTCCAATTCAAGTTTTAACTTTAGTGGTTTGATTCATTCAAACGCTTGTTTCATGGACGAATGTAAACTGACAGACAACCAGTTTGAACAGTGGAAGGTGTTAGCATCGGGTTTGCCAATGTCTACACTTGTAGTAATTTCCCGATCGAAATGTATTGTAACGTTCCGACGGCGAACGAAGCGGTAAAGATTAGGATAGGACAATAAATTAAGGACTAAAACTTAGATTAAAACAAAAAACTAAAGATACGGTACCTAATCTCGGAAAATGAGACGATAAAACTGCGTCTAGCTGACGCATTAGCCTCAGTCGTATGTCGAACCGTTGCCGCGTGAGCACGGGCTGTCACACTGCGATTATCTTTTTGACATCCATAAGAATGCCTTTTTGCTTATTTACAACCTGAATCATTTTTTAAGACAAATGTTTTTAAATACAATAATTTTATGAAATTGCATGTAGGTGTTTCTAGCTCATTTTTCGAATACGCAATGTTAGAATATACCGTATCTACTAATTTTGTTTTCATCTAAGCATGGTACCTTAAAATTAGTCCTCACATCTGGGAAAAGTGTTGGAGTGAATCATCGACCAATACAATAGTTATAGACGGGCCCTTCCGTAAGTTCGTTTTGAAGACAACAAAATTGAGCGCCGGCTCACACTTGTTCGTAGTCGGTGAGCGGCTTCGTAAAGAGTGACACGTGTTACGCAAGGTGACGGAGTGTACGAAAAATGCCTTCTTGTGCGTTTCTGAAGTGCAAAAACACTTCTAAAAATGTTAAAAAAGAATCAGGAGTAACTTTTCACTCGTAAGTATATTACGTTTGCGTTAAAATAATGAATATTTTTATTTAATTGATTGTTTTTAATATTTTGACTTCGTTTTTGTAAATGCATGTTTAAAAAAAGAAAGCAATATGCATACAGCTGTCGCGCGAAAGAGATAAAACATAAATCACAAGTCAAGATGGCGATGACCTACGCACTCGCTGTTGTGCTACAGTAGTACGTTAAAAAGTACGAGTTGCATAACAAGATTGTGATATTTTAATTTTTTTATTTTAGTTTTCCGAGTGAAGTGAAAATTCGAAAAAAGTGGATTGCCATCATACAAAAGGCGAGACACGACGATGAGTGGACGTGGAACCCATACTGCAGAGTGTGTTCTGACCATTTTAGTAGTAATGAAATTTATATAACTAAAAAAGGAATGCGTAAAATACAGAAATCTGTTGTTCCCAAATATCAGGTAATTTCGGCTTTTTCATTTTATGTCAAATTAGATATTTATGTATAGATAGGTAGATATAAATATATAATGTCTTCATGAATTGCATCAAGGGTTATGTTAATTTTGCGCTGTTATTTTTTTTCAGGCACCAAGAATTACAGCGGACGCTCTTGCTGCAAACGCCCTTGATTCAACGACACTGGTCAGTATGATTGCAGAAATTCTATATAACCTTGTTAAATATCTATAACTTCATTTATTCAATTTTGTTGTAGGTACAAAATCAAGAATCGTCAATCAGCAATGTTTCTACTCCCACTTCGGTGTTTGATACGCCAAGAAAAGCTGATTTAAAAATAAGAGTGAGACGATTAAGTTTTGAAAATCATAAATTGAAATCGAAGAATAAGTCTTTACAACAAAAAAACAAAAGACTAAAAAAAAAAATCTTATCGCTAAAATCGATAGTGCAAGAATTGGAAAAAAAAAAGTTTATATCCCTGGATTGTTTAAGAGATCTAGAACTAAAAGCTGAAAGTGCTGAGATGATTCACCGCATATATGTAACCCGTAAAGGTAAACCCAGTAATAGAAAATATCCACCAGCATTGCGCAAGTTTGCACTGTCCTTGCATTTCTATTCGCCATCTGCATACATGCATGTGCGACGTTCCTTTTCTTCAGCCTTGCCTCACCCGAGGACACTCAGAAAGTGGTATGAAAATGTTAATTCTGAACCAGGATTTACTGCTCAAGCCTTTCAATCCCTGGAAATGAAGGTGAAAGCTAGTTGTACGAGACTTACATGTACTTTAGTTGCTGACGAAATGGCAATCCGGCAACAAACACAATGGAATGGAAAGAGAACTATTGGTTTGGTAGACTATGGTTTAGGGCAAACAGATACAGATGAAATTGCTACTCAAGTTTATGTGTTCGTGCTTGTCAGTAATAATCAAAATTGGAAACTACCACTTGGATATTTCTTCGTGAATGGTTTAACAGGCAGCACACGTGCTACTTTAATTAGGATGTGTCTTCAAAAATGTCATGACGTTGGAGTTGATGTCATTGCTTTGACTTTTGATGGCTGTTCTTCAAATTTCATGGCAGCTAGAATCTTAGGATGTAAGCTAGATAACGTTGATAATTTGGTTACCACATTTAAACACCCGTCTACTGAAAACAAAGTCGCTTTATTTTTAGACCCGTGCCATATGATTAAATTGGTACGAAATACTTTTGAGGCAAAAAGAGTTATTTTCAATGGCAACGATGATGAAATTAAGTGGCAATTACTAATAGATCTTGTGAAACTGCAGGATGCAGAAGGACTTCATGCGGCGAATAAACTGTCTTCTCGTCATATTGAGTTTCGCAATCAAATCATGAAAGTTAAACTTGCTGTACAATTATTGAGTAGAAGTGTAGCTAAGGCTTTAAATATGTGCAGAGATTTGCCTTTACATAAATTTCAGAATGTGGAACCAACAAATTTTAACAACCTATTTGATATATTTAATTCACGTAAAAGAGGAAAGTACGGTTTCAAAAAGCCTATTTGCGAAGTAAATCATAATATTATTTTAAAATACTTAGATGAAATGGAAATGTACATCAAATCTCTCAAAATTTACCACAAAACAAAATGCACAAATAAAAAACTAGTTTCTATGAAAATATCTAAAAAACCTATTACTAAATGCCAATGTAAGACGGGTTTCACTGGGTTTTTAGTAAATATTCAGAGTTTAAAATATCTATACCATACCTTAATAGAGTCTAAAAAAATGTCTTATATTGCAACCTATAAAATTAGTCAGGATCATATTGAGTTGTTATTTGGTCTCATACGCAGTCACGGTGGGAATAATAATAACCCCAATGCAACACAATTCCGTGGTATTTACAGAAAATTGTTTCATCATTTAACTCTGCGGTCACCTTTCACTGGAAATTGCGTGCCATTGGATAATTACCAAATCCTGAATTGCTCAGCAGTGAGGGCTTTAAATCATTCAATAAACAATGACGAGATGCATATGTTGAATGAAACTAATTTAACATCAGTCGACCATAGTGTTATACAGAACAATACCTATCTTCTTGCAAAATCATTAGATTCTCGATGTAATAGCGATATAACAGAAATGTCCAAATATATCGTGGCATACATTTCAGGATTTGTGGCTCGAAAATTAAATAAAACTTTAAAATGTGAAGAATGTGTAAGCGTTTTAATGAGTAACGAATTATTACAAATTCATAAATTAATCGACCTAAAAAATAAGGGTGGTCTCGTTTTGCCCTCTAAGGATTTATTTACCGTTTGCTTAAAAACAGAACAATACACAAGGAACTACGTAAAACAGAGAGGTACCCAACACGGGAAGTGTTAGAAAAGAAAGAAGACGATTCAAAAAATCTTATAATTACTATACTTAAGACCTTTCAAAATTCCGAAATATTTAATAAACTTATATCGCATTCCTTCGATCAGCACGCGACATTGAATCATCGCACTCTATTAATTAAAGCCACAATTGAAACATACATGCATATAAGATTACATCACTTACATAAAAATGATCTCAAACGAAGCGTCAAAAATTTAATAAACTGATATTGTTTGAAGGAAAATAAAAAACACATTAGAATTAATAAAAACTAGCTGCATCCCGCAGTTTCATCCCATAAGTTCAGATCCTGTGGAAATATTGCGATAAAAAATAACGTTTATGTTAATCCCGGTGCCTAGCTTTATACATACCAATTTTCATCGCAATCGGTTCAGTAGTTTTTGCGTGAAAGAGTAACAAATATCCATACATTATTACAAACTTTCGCATTTATAATATACGCTCTATATAATATTTATAACATATGCGCTTGCTCCTTTTTAAACTTAATTTGTGCTCCTGACCTTTGTGAAATTGGCCACAAAAAAAACCTCAAAAAAGACCATGGTGTTTCTTATGGCTTCTTTTCATAGAGGGCGCGTTCCGAAGCCACACATTCTAACTTAGTATATAAGACGTTTGCAAGTGGTCAAAAGTTTTTAAGACAAATACTGTATGACTTTGTATAATAAACGAATTTTGAATCTAAATCTTCAGACTTTTTTATTTCTTATAAAAGTCAACAATCATACAAATTATGTAAATAAAACGATGTTTCTTTTTTTAATAAATGCTTTTCTTGATATTAAAAAAATGGAAGTTTAATAATATAACCCTTTTATACATCAAACATGTTATACGTACATTCTACTTCTTCATTCATTAGTTCATTACACTAATAATATGTATTTTTAACTAATATGAATTTTAAAAAACAATAAAATAGGAATTTAAAAAAATTGATTAAACCTAATTTTGTTAATCTTTTTTGCTGACGCTACCTATCTTTTACCCTTGACTGATGTCACAAAGCTGTCATTGGTGTCAATTCGAGCAAGCCAAATTCCGACTTAACTTAACTTAAAATTAGTTAAGACGTGTCAAATTACAGATTGCTATTCAGAAAACGCCGACTTAACTTATTATGACAGGACTAAACCAAAATAAGTTAGGTCGAACTAAATTAGGTTAGAAAACGTTTTTAGCTATTCGAAACGGCCACAAAACTGTCAAAATAGTAAACGTTGAACTAAAATTAAGTCGCGACTAATTTTGTGTGGACTAAAATTGGTCGTTGAAGTAAATAACAACATTTATCGAATAAATAACGTTACGATTGACAAATTTGTAATTTTGGCTGTAGTACGGGCTGAAAGGTGTTCTGAGTGCCGGCCTTTATGGACAGATTTAGTGAAAACCCTCAGAAAAACGTGTTTTGTTAAATGTTTTTGTTTAATTTTATTGCAAAAGCAATGACGAAGGGCTTAGATTAAAACGATTAAGAGACTGTTCCAATCCATTCGGATTGCCGGATAACATTTAAAAAACTGTTTTGTATACTTACCAAATGACTACGACCTGCTGGACTTTCACAAACTACTCAGTCGTGACACCAATGATCGTCTCAGAGGTCACCACCTCAAATTACGCACCACCTTCTCGGACAACAACCCTCACGAACATTTCTTCAGCAACAGAGTGGTCAGAGCGTGGAACAAGCTACCAAAGGACATCATCTCGGCACAGTATCAGCCAGTTCAAGAACAAACTTGACAAATACTTAGCCAATACAGAAACAGACTAAGAATAGCTGGATACAGGCATCTATCAATTGTATCAACTGCCTGCCTGATAAGTAAATAATAATAAAATACCTGTGGCAATTATGCCTATTTGCACATACTAGGAGGCAACAATTATTTTCAATAAAAGTCATTTTATATCATTTACAAGTTTTATTCAAAATATATACTAGGTAGGTAGTTAAAATAGAATTTGATTCAGATTTGGCTAGAATTATCTATACAGTTAAACCAGTTAGGAGTTTACTGTGCCTCTTCAACAAAAATTTCCTCAACTGTGTCTCCCCTCAACGCTTCAGCTAAAACTTGAGCTGCCCGCACCTTAGCACAGGCATTTTCTCTTAATGGCAGTGCAATATCTGCTCAGCTCAGCAGCCTAATATTTTCATTTAATGCTGCTGTCAGGCTATCGGCAACAGGCGGTCTTGGTGGTCTTGGGGCTCGCACCCGCTCAGGCCGGCATATACGGGGGCGGTTGGGCAGCTCAGGTTGTGGCGGTGATTGATGAACTCATTGAGGATCTTCTAGCTGAGCAGGCACAGCAGGAGGAACTTCAGCAACAGCAGCAGCAGTATGTTCCATTTGGGGTCTGAAATTAACAATAAATAATTTAAGATATACAGCAAAAATATTTAATTATATGTATTACTTGGTTTTTAAAGGAAAACTTACCTGCTCTACAGTCGCAAAACCATACACAGAGGCAGGTCCTACAATTTCCAATATTTTATTGTCCAGATCTGTTAAATCTGGACCTGGAGGACCTCCTCCAGTTCCGCTGATGGAGCCCATACTTTTCGAGCTTTTGTTTTTGTTTTGCTGCGCCAGACATCCCAATTCTAAAAATAAAAGAGGAAATACATTTCATACATAGTTAATCACGAAGTACTTGTAATGACAAACATTGAGCCGAGTAATAATTGGTATTTGGTTTCTTGGTAAAACTGGTACTCGGACAACTTTAATCTTTACATAGTCTAAAACAAAGTGACTTCCCTCTGTGTCGTGTCTGTTTGTATTTTGTATGTACGCTTAGATCTTTAAAACTATGCAGAGCTAGTAATTCTATTACTATTATAAAGCAGAAGAGTTTGTTTTTTTGTTTGTTTGTTTGAACGTGCTAATCTCAGGACCAGCGGTTGCTGGTCCGATTTGAAAAATTCTTTCAGTGTTGGATAGTCCATTTATTGAGGAAGGCTATAGGCTACATTTGATCCCGATAGTCCCACGGGATCGGGACTTACGCGGGTGAAACCGCGGGACGCAGCTAGTTGATTCCATAAAGTATGACTTGAAAGTTGAAAGTAATATCATAGCAAAAATGTTTTATCACAGAACCTCATGGTTTAAAATTGCATTTTATGCAATGCCTACTATATTCAGACCCTCTGTGTGGACCTATTTGCGTCGGTAAGGCTTAAATTTACTAGACTTAATCCATTTAACATATTTAGACTAATGAATAGAAAGCTTATGAGAATTTTTAGTTTGGTTGAACGCGCTAATCTCAGGAACTTACTGGTCCGAATTGAAAATATATTTTTGTGTTTGATAGTCCACATATCGAGGAAAATTAAAGGCTAGTAATGATCCTGATATTCTCGCGGAATCGGGACCTGGGCGGGTAAAGCCGCAGGCACTAGGATTGGTAGATAAATAAATCTAATTCCTCTTACGCTATCGAAATAGCAATTAGCGTAAATTGCGTCAGAAATAAGACCTACCTTTTGCCAACTGAGCATGAAGCCTCTCCACTCCACAAGCAGTTCCTTTTGCTGCGTTCGTTAGGTCTTCTATACATTTTCCGACACAAAACTACAACAAAACTGATTCACAAACTACAAAAAGTAAACAAATAATCATAGAGAAATCTAGACAAATAAAGTACTACCAACCTCACAGCATAAACCATTCGTTCTCATTTTTTTATCTGTGAATCCAATTTAGTCCGTGTTTAGTCCTGTCATTTTCAAATTCTAAGTTTAGTTTGTGGACAAAACCGAATAGCATACAAACTTAACTTATCTAAAATAAGTCTGTTTTTGGTTAGGTTAAGTTTTAGTCGGTGGTTTGCTCGAATTGACCCCAATGTCAATTGCAAATCTGTTGTTTTTGCAAGGTAATAGAGATAGTATAGCTGTCCCTTTTTTTCACATAGTGTATTGTATCTCCTGTCTACTTACGCAATAATTAATGTGTGTGCATCTTGTCGTCAACTGCAATGCACTTGTGTGGGTACTGGTCTACTTTTTGAGTATGAAAATGTAAGGAATGGGCCCGTCTATAACTATTGTATTGGTCGAAGGAGTGAATACGATTTGGTGATATAGTGTGGTAGATGTAGAGTGTTAGATTTAAGTAACGAACGAATTAGTATAACGCAGCGTCCTACGTGGGTGATCGGATGCGAACGCGATTGCGAAGCAATCCGATCCGGTGCGGTGCGGTGTGACGCAGCGACTCTGTCCTACGTGCGCGCGTATCGTCCTACACTATTACCGCCCCGCGCCCTCCGCCGCCGCTGTTCAGTTGCCATCAAACATTTGTCATGGACGGACGAAAGCTAATGTTGTTGGAAAATTCCTATCTCAAATAGCAGATACTCAAGAAGTATGGACGACAAAGAAGTGCAACTAATGTTGTTTACTTAAAAAGGCAGATTTATGGAGAATTTCATAATTTGTACGAGGAGTTACGAACTCAACCCTTTTTGTTCAAGGAATACTGTCGAATGTTGCCTACAACGTTTGACTATATTGTGCAAGCCATTAAACCTGTTTTTAGGGATGTGAAAAAATAATCGAATCGATTAAAAATCGATTGTTTTAAAGTAAGAATCGATTTTAATACGTGATTTTTTTGATTAATAATCGATTACCTAATGATCGATTTTTTATAATCATGCAATAAATGCACTCCGACATTGCGTTTGGTCTTCTAGCTCGGAGCCCGGAACGCGAACTGCCAAAGAATACTATCATAGCTCTATACATTAACGCCATCTGTGCATCTATGATGGCATTCCTTCTGTGCTTTTGAAACAGTTTAGTTGATTCATTTAATCAAACATTCACTAGATGGAGTTAGTCGATGAACTGTACTATTTTACCGACATTCGGTTGATATGTCATTCATTATTCGTTGCTGAAACTTCATTTTTCAAACAAACGACAATTCAAAAGGTTTTCGTGGCAAAAAGTAGTGTTATTAAAAGTCTCGTTTCTAACAATGTCAACGACTAAAAGAACGACAAGTATTTGGCGTCAATATTTTCATGTTGACAATAAATCTGGCAATGCTAAATGTAAATATTGCCCTAAAATAATAATTATACTACTAATAATAAGTAATACTACCAATTTAAAACAGCACATGGAAAGGAAACACTCTGGTATCTTTAGTATTGAAAATAAAGAGGTAAGTACCTACAATTTGGATTTAATTACAATTATTAAATACAAATAAACTGGACCACTTGCTTGTACATAGCTGCGTCTCTAATAGGATTAAAAGAAGACGCTTTAGAATCCTGGAAAAGCTATGATTGTTGATTTATCCCAAACTCACACATTTGGCGTGTAAGCACCTATTGGTACCGGCTTCTTCGGCTCCAGCAGAGAGATTGTTCTCGAAAGCTGGCGCCATATTAACAAAGACCATTAGCCGAATATTATCCAAACGCTTACCTAAGCTGTTATTTCTGAACTCGTTGCCTACGGATTTCTAGTTTTTTTTAATTTGAATAATTTGATTTTGTTGATTTATTTTAATTTGAACATTTTATGATTTGATTATTCTAAAACTTTAATTTGTGTTGATTTTATAAGAACTTACTAGGTATTTCAGTTCGAATATCTAGTTTTTTCTTATTTGAATAATTTAATTTTGTTGATTTATGTTGAGTTATGTTTAAATTTGAGTTATGTTGATATGTGAAAAAAAAAATTGATTGTTTTAAAACTTTATTTTGTGTTGATTGTATAAGAACTTATTGTTTCTGTTGTTTATTTTAAATGAATAAATCTATTGATATAATGTAAGGTAAGGTAGGTGATTAACGCCCGCTGTCTTTTAACGCCCGGGTAGTAGAAAACACATTAAATAAAGTACGATTCAGTTAACACTCCACGCACACATAGAATGTACCAATAAGAAAGCGCAGGACGAGCGGCGGCTCGCTCGCGCCTCTATTGTGGCAGTGAGACGCCGCGTGCCGTCAGGATCGGTCGCGTACCACGCTGTTACAATAACTGCCACGACTAAATGGTAAGTTTATCATGTATATTATTGCGTTTTATAATAATAATAATGCTTTTAAATGGTTCAAGATCAACATATTTCACTATTGCTTGAATAATTTGCGTCGATTTCTATGTTTTTTCTCTAAAAACGTGTCATTTGTGTTAGTGTCAGATAATAACGCCCGGCTGTGTAACAACGCCCGGCAAAGTGACGGTTGGGCGCTATTAGCCTGCATGGGCGTTATAACCAGAGAGCATTTTTATAGTATTTGAAAAACGACTATAGTAATAATTCATGCGTTTGGATTAACTGTTATATGATTTTTGTAATAACATTTTTTTTTATAAAATGTAATTTTTTGCTACCCTTGAAAATTTACGCGGCCCCGTCTTAAAGACAATCTTTTCGAATATTTTTAATAAGTATAATAATAACTTTGATATTTTAATGCCCTGCTCTTATTACAAGTATTAATGAAGTGTTATTTTATTTATTTTAAGATATCAAGAAAATGTCTCATCGCAAGAAGAGAGGAGACTCCTGGACGGAAGACGATCTCAAAGGTGCATTGAGAGCTCTAGAAAAAGGGAAATATAGCCAACGAGCCATAGCTTTAAAATTTAATATTCCAAGACGAACATTGAGGGACCATGTGAGATCGGGTCAAGATGTGAAACGTCTCGGTCGAAAACCTGATTTGACAGAGGTTCAAGAAAATGATCTATGTAGTAGAATTAAGAGGTTTGCGAAAATTGGGGTTCCCCTCACTCCGAAATTTATAAGAAAACAAGCCTTTATGTTCTGTGAGCGGTATGATATAAAACATAATTTCAATACATCAAAAAGAATTGCGGGTGCTGACTGGTTGAGACAGTTTTTGAAGCGAAATCCATCAGTCAGTAAACGTAAGCCGCAAATAATGAATCCAGCTCGCGCTCAAAAGCTCAACAAACCAATTGTTCAGGAACATTTTCAGAATGTAAGGAAGATATACGACCAGTTAGACATTCTTCATCATCCTGAGAGATTATATAACATGGATGAGAAGGGTTGCCGAATTACAGTCCACAACCAGCACACAGTACTTGCAGAAAAAGGAAGTAAGAGAGTTCACCTTGTTGCACCTGAACACGCTGAAAATGTCACCATAGCGATGTGTGTCAATGCCATAGGAACAGCGATTCCTCCCATGCTCCTTTTTAAAGGGCAAAGACAAAGACCTGACCTTTTAGAAAATTTACCTGCCGGTACTTTAGTAAGGATGGCACCGAAAGGATCTATGACTGCCGACTTGTTTGTGGAATTTATCCAGCACCTAGCTCAATATAAAGTTGCGGGAAAATGTTTACTCATTTTTGACGGTGCTAAATGTCATTTATCAGTTGAAGCACTCGAAGAAGCCGATAATAATGACATTGTGTTATATTGCCTCCCATCAAATACAACCCACGAGTTACAGCCTCTGGATAAATCTGTAAACAAGTCTTATGAACATTATTGGGATGAAGAAGTCTTAAACTTCTTATACGCTAGCGCCGACAGAGCACTCACAAAAGCCACATTCAATAAAATATTTACTAGAGTTTGGCCTAAATGTATGACGCACAGTAACATAGTCAATGGCTTCAAGGCTACCGGTCTTTTCCCCTTCGACCCTGAAGCAATACCAGAGGAAGCATTTGCCCCATCTGTTTATCAGAAATTCCATGCCCCCAAACTCGGGAACCCCGGCAGAATTCCATTTCCAAGTCGTCAGACGATGACGCTGATGAAGGTTATGATCCTCAATTAGCTGGAATTATCATGGTACCACCTCTTCAGAGAAAAGTAGACTTATGCAATCAAAATATTAATCCAATAATTAAGAATTCCCGCCTTGTGGATTATAGCTCGTCATCCGATATTTCTGAGATGGATTTTATTTTGCAGAACCCTACATCACAAGTTACGATAGAAGACGATCGTGAGTCGCTTTCCTTAATACCAGATAACAACTTAACTTATGTTTCTGAAATTAGTCTACCACACAACAATGATGGCGATGAACATTTGGGACAATATGATCTGGCAGTTCCTAGTTGTTCAGGATTACAAAAACCTATACGCGACTACCCCAGTTCTGATTCAACTATTTCTGATTTAGATTCGTTCGTAACTAGGCCTCTTTTCAAACAATCCAAATATGTCGCTGAAAATATCTATAACTACTCATCAGACGAGTCATCAAGGGACGGAAGTCAATGTCCTATCAACAAGGGAATAACAACACCAAAAAAACAAATGATATGTCCTATTCAAAATGAAAGTTGCTACTCAGATGATGACAACGTTCCATTGGCCAGTCTACAAAAAAGGAATAAGACACAATTTCAAGAATTTCTACCAACGCCTAACTATGCATCAACTAAATCTAAAAAACCGCGTAAGAAAGCGATGAACTATAAAGGGCAAAGAATCACTAAAGATTTATTCAATGACAAAACTGAGTGGTGAAGCGATATACCGCTCACGTTATTTTATACGTAATTTTCATACGCCTAATATATTTTTAATAGCAAATCTTTGCTATCTCGCAGTTTCATGGATGTAGGTACCTTTGTTTATATACATTTCTATAATTTGGTGTCTGCAACATTTTCAAACTGCGAAAGCGGCTCGCAGAGCGGCCTCGGACCAATGAAACCACACTGGTCGATGAAGGCCCAATGGGAGCGACGCCCGCGTCGTAAACGCGTCGCTGATTGGTCGATTGACGCCATTACGCAAGATGAACTCTCTTCTATGCTCGCAAAAGAAGCTCGAGCACGCGCTCGGTTTCAAAAATATATATTTCCGCTAGTTCTTCATTGTGAGTGCTTCCTTGCTGGACTTTCATTCTTCCGCAACCCTGGGACAATCTGTGAATAGTTTTCTGCATGTTCTTCGGCCCGCATCCGGACTTCTACCGACTACAACTGCACCACGAGGCTGGACCGTTCAGTTGGTTGAAAAGGTACGTTGGCTTTCTCTGTACCCGCCTAGCCGTAAGAATTGTTGTCAGACACCAAATACTTTCCAAGTCTTTCCAGGTTCCAGTAGGTCTCACATGAGAACTCTTTTTTCAATAACCTTACCCGCACCGCGTTAAAGACTTACCCTCCATGGTAACGCTCCTGGTGGGAAACTGTTACAAGCCCCACCACAACTTTGGTCCTTTCGAGCAGGATGTTGAAGTCAGCATCACATCCTCATTAGATTTCACGTAATTATTGGTGAAATTCTATTAAAAACCGCTTAGTTTTAGAACAAGATTCACGTAATTATTGGTGAATTCTTGTACCTACCCCACGCGCAGATTTATGTAACTATAATTGATAAATTCTGTTATCCCCCGCTCGAGATCTGTTAAAATTACTAATAGATTCTCAAAGGTAAACTGCATTTAATTGTTATACTTGAAGATTTACGTATTAATTGGTAAATACTTTCATTCTACTCAATTTCATTGTACGTACCTACCTACCTACCTACCCGCTCATAGAAATAGTGAAATTATTTCTCGCATCATTTTGCACCTTGACCTTGTCTTGCAAACTTACGTACCTACTACAGGTACTCATCTATCCCGTTGTGTGTGATAAATTGATAATATTACATTAGAATCATGGCGGATAATACTTTGTCTTTATTAATTACAAAGAAAGAATTAATCTTTAAACGCATAGATAAATTGTATAATATATCTAAAAACATAATATCTTTTGATGTTTCACGAACGAATGAGAACTTTATGGCTGAATCGGAAACAATAGACGACTTGCGCGAGAAATTCGAATGCTTAATCGATGACATTAATAAGGTTCAATTATCTTTAAACCCTGCAACCACACCAGATTATTCTAGTTTAGATGCATTCGAAGATCTTTATACACGAATTAAACGCACGCGCAATAAGTTGCTATCTCCCGCTTCGAACGCGCCGAAGCCTCGTTCAGTTGAGTCGAGTGACTTGCCCAAGTGCTTAGTGAATTTAGAACCTTTGCGAATTCCTAGTTTTAATGGACGGCCTGAGAACTGGAATATATTTTACCAGTCATTTAAAGCTAATATTCACGCGAATAAACAGCTGACTGACTCGCAGCGTATGCAGTACCTAATTTCTAAATTAACTGATGACGCATTAAAGTTCACTGCAGGTATCGTTCCATCTGAGGAAACTTATTCGATACTATGGGACAGTTTAGTTAAAAAATACCAAGACAAACGCTCACTAGGTACATTCTACTTGAACAACATACTCGACTTGAAAGCTAGCACGCATAGTGCAAACGCTCTTGATACTTTTGTAGGTAAATACTCCGCTTCGCTATCGGCTATTAAAGAGTTAGGTATTCCTGACTTAGCAGATTTTTTATTTTTGCAATGCGCATTAAGAAGATTAGATACGCAAACTATTCAAGCATTTGAACTCTCAGTGCGTGAGGTTGAAATACCTACAACCAAACAGCTGATTGACTTTATTCAAGATCAATCTAAAATTTTGGAACGTTCGAATTTTTGTAATTCGACGTATACAACTAAATCACCCGCACCCGCTCGTTTTTCGACTACTGATCGCCCCCGAAATATGAAAACATTTGTTGTAGGCAAGTTAGTCGAACCAACACGCTCCGATGATGTGAGTTCTACTCACTCACACGATGTCGTTCCGGTCATGCACGCTTCTGTTAGTACTTGTTGTTGTCTTTGCGGAGATAACAAACACAGACATTTGTATGAGTGCACGCAATTTAAAAATATGCGAGATGCTAAGACTCGATTTAATTTTATAAAATCGAAGCAGGGCTGTGTCAACTGTCTAAGTACATTGCACAATTTAACTCAATGTAAGAGTGCTTCGGTGTGTTTTTGTGGAAAAAAGCATCATAAATTGTTACACTTCGGTGACATTAAAAATAATTATACACATTCGCACGCTGCTATAGTACACGCTACGCCTCCACTCGTGCAGCTCTCGCCTACTTCGCCACGTTCCGCCGCTGCAGTCGCGTCTTCATCTCCCCTCGCTCCCGCGCCCGCGTCGCTGTCGCCTTCCGCGCTCGCGCAGGCTTCGTTGCCTCTCGCTTCCCCTTCGCATTTCGACTCGTTGCATGTACCAGACATAACTACTACGCATTCTCAGTCTTACGCAGCTAGCTATAAGGGTGATATTTTATTATCTACCGCGCAAGTGTATGCGTACCCGAAAGATAATTCTGAGAACAAATCGATTATTAGGATTCTGATCGATAATGGCTCACAGAATCATATAATAACAACAGATTGTTGTCGCAAATTAAATTTACCTATTATTCCGGTGACTAATTCTTTTGTTAAAGGTATAGGTACTGCTTCCCGTCCAATAACTGGTCGTGTTTATTTAGACCTTCAATCGCGCATCTATCCGCAACATAGATATACTATACACGCGTTAGTTGTTGAATGCATTACGGATAAATTACCGTCACACTTTATAGATAGCGATAATAGTATTAACTTTCGCGATCTACCGCTCGCTGATTTAAAATGGAATATACCGGGAGACATAGATGTGTTGATAGGCGCTCAGCTGTTTCCATACATCTACTTAGGTAATCGGATCGATTGTGGTCCGCGCGCACCTCCCGCTTTATTGACGACTTTCGGCTACGTATTCATGGGTGATTACCCGCGTGATGAAGTCGCACCTACCGCTACCGCTTCATTTTCTGCATTAGCGCTAAATGATTTAGTCCAGAAATTTTGGGAACTTGAAGAAGTACCTACGAAACGCCAGTTATCCCCCGACGAGACAGAGTGTGAAAATATTTTTGCATCTACTGTGACGCGTGACAACTTAGGTCGTTACACCGTAGCTTTACCATTTTGTAAGGATCCTAGTGATCTCGGTTCTTCGTATGTCTCTGCTTACCGCCGTTTCATGTCGCTTGAACGTAAACTTCGACAGTCTCCCACGCTACGCGAAAATTATAATAAAGTGATACGAGATTATATAGATAATGGTTATCTCGAACCCGTCGTTAACTCCGAATTAACGGATGAAGGTTACTACATTCCGCACCAAGCAGTGATCCGTCCTGACAAGCCGTTGCCACGAATTGTTCTGGACGCAAGCGCGAAAACGCACACTGGGGTCTCGCTTAATGATGTATTGCACATCGGACCCAACTTACAAGCAGATCTGTTTCTACTTTTGTTAGATTTCAGATTATTCCCTATCGCTATGAACGCGGATATAAGACATCATTATTTACGCATTGGTGTACCTGTTGACCAGCGTAAATACCTACGCATTTTATTTCGGTTCCACGAATCCGAGGAAGTCCGCACTTTCTGTTTCACTCGCCAAGCTTTCGGCTTAAAGTCAAGCGCTTACGTCGCGATGAGGACTGTCAGACAGCTGGCTTCAGACATGAGTCGTCGGTATACTGATGCAGCGAAAGTAGCTGAGACTTGCCTTTATATGGACGACTTGGTTCATTCCGCGCCCAGTGAACAAGTTGCCACTAAGTTAGCTCACGATTTAATTAATTTATTTAAATCAGGTGGCTTCGATTTAGTGAAATGGTCGAGTAATTCGCCTTCGCTTCTCGAGTCTCTTCCTGACTCGCACCGCAAATCGCTAGAGTTTGACGTTGGCAATGATGTTTCAAAGGTTTTAGGTCTGTCGTGGGAACCGTGCGAAGATTGTTTTCTTTTTACCTCCGCCGCGTTAAATGAAAAATGTACAAAGAGAAATATACTCTCTATAGTTGCTCGATTATTCGATGTGCTCGGACTGGTCGCGCCTGTTATACTCTATGCCAAATTGTTGATTAAAGAGCTGTGGCTAAGCAAGAGTGATTGGGACGATCCCGCTCCGGAGCACATACGCTCACGTTTCGCCGCACTAGTGCAAGAATTTCACTTGCTCGACACTTTGCGTATCCCGCGACATGTAGGTGTTGAAGCAGGTAGCGAGTTGCGCCTGGTCGCATTCAGTGATGCTAGTATGAACGGCTTAGGTTGTGTGATATACGCGCACTGTACTTATCCGTCCGGTATCCAAACTCGCCTTCTTTGTGCTAAATCAAAGGTTTCGCCGACTAAAATTACTACGCTCGCACGCCTTGAGTTGTGCGCTATTTTACTCATGTCAAAATTAATAAAGTCCGTGCGAGAAACTTACGCAGCGCGTATTCCCATCGCTGGTATATACGCTTTTTCTGACTCTACGATAGCCCTATCGTGGGTACATTCGTCACCACATCGTTGGTCGATTTTCGTAGGTAACCGCGTCGCTCAGGTTCAAGAAATCTTGGATCCTGTACATTTTTATCACATCGCTGGAGCTACCAATCCGAGCGATTGCGTTTCTCGGGGTATGCTACCGTCTCAACTTTTGAACCACGATTTATGGTGGAACGGTCCCTCTTGGATCCGCTGCGCATTTGAAGAATGGCCTATCAAGCCTTTCTCTCCCGCTAGCTGCGCTGAGTTGCCTGAACATAAGGCTAAAGTCCTTACAGCAATAACTCACGCGGAGCCGCCGTTGCTATGCTTGTTAGCGCAACGTATCTCATCTTGGGAGAAATTGCTGCGTATCATAGCATATGTTTTAAAGTTCGCACGACCAAAATCTGAGGTTCAGCCTCGTACGGTCGCAGGGATCGCATCTGCTGAGAGAGCGCTTCTTCTCGCAGTGCAATCTCTACATTTCGCTGATGATATAAAATCGATTAAGGCTGGGAAATTGCCCTCTAAAAAGTTGCAGAGTCTCGCAGTCTTCCTTGACCCCAGTGGGATCCTACGTATAGGTGGGCGACTCTCTGCTTCTATGCTCCCTTTTGAGGCCAAACATCCGGTTCTTCTCCCAAAACGCGACCATGTTGTTGACTTAATCATACAGCACTATCATGTTGTGAATTGTCACACAGGTCCCGGACTTCTTATGTCTATTATAAGACAACGCTACTGGATATTAGATGCCAGAACAGTGATTAGATCCAAGTTGCGCAAATGCAACATTTGTTTTAGGATTAATCCCACGCACCCGACGCCTATCATGGCTGACCTTCCTTCGTGTCGAGTCCTACAAGCAAAACCCTTTAGTCATACTGGCCTGGATTTTGCTGGACCTGTACGCGTGACTCTAACGCGCCGCAGAGGTCAACACGCTCAAAAAGCATATATTTTGCTCTTCGTATGTATGAGCACGAAATGCCTACACATTGAATTGACAAGTAGTTTGACTTCTGACAATTTTTTAGGAGCTTTTAAACGCTTCATTTCTCGCCGCGGTCCTGTTTCGTGTCTCTACTCCGACAATGGCACCACTTTCGTTGGTGCGAAAGCGCAGTTGGACGAGCTCTATAGCTTCTTGCTGAGCTCCAGTTTCAAGGACGCTATGTCCGAAGAATTGTTGTCTAGGCGCATTGATTGGAAAATGATTCCCCCAAGAGCACCAAACTTCGGTGGACTATGGGAAGGAAACGTAAAGAGCATGAAAACGCACCTATATAGAGTCATAGGAAATCAGTTACTTTCCTTTGAAGAACTTCAAACGGTTCTCACGCAGATAGAGTCGATTTTAAATTCGCGCCCGCTTTGCTTAATGTCTTCGGATCCTCATCCAGAAGCTTTAACGCCCGCACATTTCTTAATGTCTACGCCGCTGCAATACTTGCCTGCCGCTGATCGGTCAGAGCAACGCATTAGTTTGTTAGATCGCAAGAGCTTGATAGATAGCATGGTTCAATCATTTTGGAAAAAATGGCATTTAGAGTATCTACATACATTGCAAGTTAGGCAGAAATGGGCAACCTCGGACAAACCGGTAGAAATCGGAACAGTCGTTCTTGTAGAGCAAGAAAACTCGGCTCCGCTGACCTGGCCGTTAGGAAGAATTACCGAGGTCTTTAGGGGCAAAGACAATGTCGTACGTGTAGCTATTGTCAAAACTCGTACGGGTTCTTATAAACGCGCTATTACTAAACTCTATCCTATACCAACGCAATAAATTTAACTTTTATCATAATTATTAGATTAAGTTAGTCGCTAGAATAAACTATATTCTTTATATTTTATAATGCTTTCTCATTAAACTCGCTATTCGCTTTGATCAGCCATGGAGTTACTTGTCAGTTTTGAAAGATCCTTAGATCTTCCAAGGCGGGGTGCATGGTGAAGCGATATACCGCTCACGTTATTTTATACGTAATTTTCATACGCCTAATATATTTTTAATAGCAAATCTTTGCTATCTCGCAGTTTCATGGATGTAGGTACCTTTGTTTATATACATTTCTATAATTTGGTGTCTGCAACATTTTCAAACTGCGAAAGCGGCTCGCAGAGCGGCCTCGGACCAATGAAACCACACTGGTCGATGAAGGCCCAATGGGAGCGACGCCCGCGTCGTAAACGCGTCGCTGATTGGTCGATTGACGCCATTACGCAAGATGAACTCTCTTCTATGCTCGCAAAAGAAGCTCGAGCACGCGCTCGGTTTCAAAAATATATATTTCCGCTAGTTCTTCATTGTGAGTGCTTCCTTGCTGGACTTTCATTCTTCCGCAACCCTGGGACAATCTGTGAATAGTTTTCTGCATGTTCTTCGGCCCGCATCCGGACTTCTACCGACTACAACTGCACCACGAGGCTGGACCGTTCAGTTGGTTGAAAAGGTACGTTGGCTTTCTCTGTACCCGCCTAGCCGTAAGAATTGTTGTCAGACACCAAATACTTTCCAAGTCTTTCCAGGTTCCAGTAGGTCTCACATGAGAACTCTTTTTTCAATAACCTTACCCGCACCGCGTTAAAGACTTACCCTCCATGGTAACGCTCCTGGTGGGAAACTGTTACAAGCCCCACCACTGAGAAAAAAAGAACAGAGAAAAGAAATGACAATACCATAAAGAAAAATAAAGAACAGAAACAGTTAGAGGTAAATAAAAAGAAACAGACAAATGAAAAAAAAGCAGAAGAAAAACATAAAAATAAAGAAAAACTAAGACACGAAAAAGAAAATAAGATGAAAACCGTCAAAAGTAAGACTAAGAATAAAAAGAAAGAGAAGATGGACAACAAATCAGTCTGGTACTGCCATGCTTGTTGCGAGATAGAAGAGTTAGACATGCGGCAATGCGTAGTATGTAAAAGATGGTACCATGACGAGTGCGTAGGCCTCTCTAAATGTGATATAGAGTTTACTTGTCCATATTGTTAATAATTTAATTAAGCGTTAAGGGCCCTATACCTGTTAAACTCAAAATCCATGTCGGGCGCATCGAAAATTGTTGATTATTTCATGACGGAATGTCGTAGAACTTTTTTTTGTGTACAGATTGTAGGCGACATTGTTTCCGATATTTTAGTGCAGTTTCCATACAAATATGTCGAAACGTATTGAAGCCTATCGACATTTTAGCCAAATCAGACATTTTTTGTCTAAAATTTGGATAGGCTTTGCATCAATAGGAGGTTCTTGTCTTAAAACTACACCAAAATGTAGGAAACAATGTCACCTACAATCTGCACACAAAAAAAAGTTCTACGACATTCCGTCATGAAATAATCAACAAATTTCGATGAGCCCGACAGGGATTTTCAGTTTCAAGGTCGTTGGCGTTGTAATTCCTCTTAAGTGAAAATCGCTCAGTTTATCAAAGACTATATTAATAATTAATGTAAGTTCTTAATGATCATAATATAATGACTACTGTGCGTTGTATAACAAGATACGTGCGAAAAACATAACCCTTTCTTGGCAGTCGGGTAAAAAGAACTTAAAGAAGTAAATTATAAATGACTGATTAGACAGATTTAGAGATTTTTTTTTCAATTGCGAATTATTTGAAGGAATTGTCAAACCACTATAAGCAAAAAAAAACTTTGGTATTATTTTCTATTTCCGGGCGTTATTACCTGCTGTCAGTTTAATTCCGCCCAATGAAGATTTAAAAATTATTTTAATTCAGCCTTAAAATGGCTTGATACGCAAAGTACTCATGATTAGCTATATGAAAATTCTCAAAAAGTTCCTTAAATATTACCAAATACAAATATACCATGTGATATTAGGTGTACTGTTAAACTTAATAAAGTCTGTCTGAATGTTGATTTTTTTTGTTTATTTTTAGTATAACTATGATAACGCGAAGTAGGATTTCGGTTGTGTGATTATTTTTAGTTGCTGTAAGCCTATTTTTGCAATTAAAGCCTTGTTTAGAAAACGGGCGTTAATAGACACATTATTTTTAATAACGCCCAAAATAGTGTTTTTTATAAAGCTGGAAAAACATGTGTTTTATAAGTAAAATTCATTGTAAGGTGTTATTTTTTGTTTTACAAATAAAAAAAAACATTATTTAGAACATTGTTAGTGTTCAAAATCATGTAATTACCAAAATTATTTACTATTAAAGTTAGGTGGGCGTTAATCACCTACAGTACCTTATATGGCGTTTATTTTGAAATTAATTGATAAATTAGGAAAAAACTATTTATAAAATAAAATCGATTATTTTCTTAAGAAAATTCGATTATTTATTAATCGATTTTTCATCCTTAAAAAACCGATTAATTAAAAATCGATTTTTTATCTACAATGTCACATCCCTACCTGTTTTGCAATTTACTACAACTCATTTCCATATTATTTCTGTAGAAGAACGATTGATGGTGTTTTTAAGGTAATAAAACTATGAAATAATAAGTAGGTATGTAATCTTTTACATTTATTATAAAGAAGAGTCATGCATGTTCATGTCCATCCCTATTGAGAATAGGGATTTGGCGGATTTAATTTAGATACTTCTGTTAGTAGAAGCTCCTGCATCTGCGTTCTAAAATGCAGTTTATCCAATGACGGCAATTGTCGTCGTCAATATTGTTTGGTTCATCTTTCCGAAGGATTTGCATTTTTTCTCTCTCGATTTCAAGAAATGCTTCAAGAAAGTCTCACGCTGCGTGAGACTTTTGTAATCGATAGATGTAATCAAAATGAGTAATCGATAGATGTACCACCCGGTCACATTATCTCAAGACCTGGTGTCGATCGTCGACCAAACGTAACAATTAAATGTTTAAAAATATACCACGAAAACAAGTCCTGACAAGTCCTGAAACAAGTACTGACGCGCCCGTGGCGAGCGCGGGGAGGTGAAAGGAGAACGGGGCGGGAGGTTCGCATTCCAGCGAGGTCTCGAGATAATGTGACCGGGTTATAAGCATATAATCAAATTGTTTATTTACGATCCCGCGGGAATATCGGGATAAAGTAGCTTATGGGTTATTCTAGGTCTCTAGCTGTCTTTATTACGAGTTTCAATGAAATCGGTGCAGTTGTTTTAGTGTGAAGGGGTAACAAAGTCACTTACATACACACTTGCAAACATTCGGGTTTATAATATTAATAGGAAATAGGATTATTGTGTAGAAAATGTATAGAAATAAAACACTTAATAATTTATGAAATTATTTATTTATAAGGAAAATAGGGTAAAATAAAGTAGGGGAAAATAGAGTCCATGCCTCCTTCAGCTTCGTGCCAGACGTAGCAAGAAACATTTTTGTCACATTCATTAAAAATAGTGAATTGATGCCCACATAGTTTTGTTTTAAAGTAGTTTGAGCTGGAGGAAAGTAGAGGAATCGTTTGCACGGCTTGCAAATCCACCGTGAACATGTGAATATCATTTTTTAAACAACGTTCCTTGTCATCGACTTTTTCTTTCCTAGCTCGCTCCTTATTTTTTATGTGAAGCTGATATTCATCTTCTGGGACGTTTTTATTCTTATAGGCAAAGCAGAAATCGCATTGATCTTTTTTGGGTCTGTATATACTTATATTGGTCTTGTGTACTGCGTCTAAGAAACATTTGTACGTTGCCTTTTCGGCCGTATTAATGTTGCGCTCCGTCAAATATTTTTCAAAATCTGTGTATACTTCAGCCCAAGTCTTGTACTGAACGTCAACATACTCTTTAATGGTACTTTGTCGGCAATAGTGCGAAGGCATTTTAGGTAAATTATGTAGAAAAGTGTTAACGTGCTTGGCTTTGGCAATGTTAGTTTTGCTTTGACGATTTACTGACCTATTTTTTTGCCATGCCAATGTCGCTTGTATCTGGATTGCCTGTAACCCATTTGAATACGCTCCATTCCCCCAGAGCGAGTGTGCTTAAAAACATTTTCTTACACACAATCTTAATCTTCCCGGAAATTTTTAAAGTGTAGATTAAGGTGTTTGATCGCCGAGAAATAGCACCTGTTGTTCGCAAAGTGACCGGTTTATGAGATACCATAGCAACGACATACGCTTTTTTTTCTTCCCATGTAAGTGACCAAAATGTTTCGAAAATTTGTTTTCTGTCTTCTGTAATTTCGTTGCATTGCTTACCAAATGTTTTTACACATGTTTCTGAAAAGCACCTTGCCTTCAAAGTTCTTTGTTTTCTCGTTTCCATTACTCCAATCCCTTATTTGCTTCTATTAATCGAAGTATACTCCTGACCTCGCATTCGCCTAAGTTTTTGCCGGTTTCTAGTCCAGTTTCGCTTATCTCCCTGACCTTTTCGTGCTCTTTTCCTTGTAATTACACCAGATAATTCATCCAACAATAAAGAAGCAGGACCATAATCAGATAAATCAGATTCAGTGCTAGGGCGGTACTCGCTTTCGTTTGCTGAAAAGTCGGATTCCGATGAAAAGCTCGAGTCTTCAGAACTAGGTGAAACAAGTTGTCCTGTTTTTTCATCCAAACTGTTTGTTGTTTATTGGGTTCTAGGCAATGGTTCGTGAAAACGAAAAACCTTGTTTCAGGATCAAGGACGGCGATTTTTTCTTCAGTAATTCTGACAGAAGAACGTTCGCCTGGACTTACACCGGGCGTCCATATCGATCCGGCCATACATGGTTCGGTCCGGCCTCAAGACGAGAACTGTAAGCAAAAATATATACCATGTAAGCATGGATAATCGTAAGTTGACGGTATTAGCATTGCTAGATTTTAGTAATGCTTTTAATAATGTTGACTACGATATTCTATTTGGTATTTTGGGCTCTCTTCACATATCTCCAACGGCGATTGAATGGTTTCGTAGTTACCTGTGTGGTCGCCGGCAGCGTATACGTGTTGAGGATGTGTATTCTTGGTGCGATGTATCTGCTGGTGTACCCCAGGGCGGCGTGCTTTCTCCTCTTCTGTTTTCAGTATTCATAAATTCCATAACTTCTAATCTTTCCTCTTCTTACCATCTATATGCAGACGATCTTCAAATCTACTCGTAAACTGAGTGGCATAATCTGAACGAAGGAATTGCTGCTATAAATCGTGACTTATTTAAACATATCAGACTGGAGTAAATCCTTTGGCATTGCAGTTAATCCTTCCAAATCTCAGGTCATTGTTATTGGTAGCTCTAGACTTTTAGTTAAAATTTGTTGGGATGAGGTGGACCCGGTGATGTTTGACGGGAACCAAATTCCTTTTTCCAAAACTGTCAAAAATCTTGGTGTGATCATGGATGCAGAGCTGAGTTGGCAGCCGCAAATAACTGAAACCAGTCGGAGGATATTTGCTGCTGCGGGCTCACTCCGTAGACTGCGGAACTTTCTGCCGACTACCACTAAAGTTAGCCTCAATCTCTCATGCTCCCCATCTTCGACTATGCCGACATCTGCTACCTCGATTTGACTGAAGAGCAACTCGATAAACTTGAGCGACTTCAAAATGTCTGTATACGGTTCGTTTTCGGTTTGCGCAAGTATGACCATGTTTTTGATTTTCGCCATAAACTCAAGTGGTTGCCAATCCGCCTTCGCCGGAATGCTCATATCCTATGCTTTCTTTACAAAATCCTGTTTGCTCCCTTCTCTCCTCACTACTTGAGAAAATGTTTTAAGTTTCTTAGCGATTCTCATGAAAGAAAACTTCGCTCTACTGAATCCCTACTTCTTCAAGTCCCTGTTACAAATTCCACCTTATACAGTAAATCGTTTGCTGTTCAGTCTGTAATCCTCTGGAATTCTCTCCCACAACTTATACGATCTGCTAAGTCCTTGCCCATTTTCAAGGCTATGGTGACAAATCACTATCTCAGTACTCTCTGATATTTATGTGTTATTATATATTTTATTATGCTTATGTTGTATAATGTATGCTAATAGTTTGCGTTTATTCAATGTTTATGTAAGTATGTATAATGTATAATTTAGTAATATATGTATTGTTTGGTTATGTATTTATATAAGTAGTCTATTTATGTTTGTATTAATGTTTATACTTGAATTATTTTATGTATAAGTATGTATGTGGGATTGTGAATGAGTAAGGAACGTAAGTTTATGAGTGAAATGGAACGCAAGGCAAGAATGTTTCGGTTTGACGGATGACGTTTGAGAAGCATGAAAGGCTATGCTTTAATTGTATGATGAATGAACCTGAATCGTGGAATGCCGTATGAAAGACTGGAGGCGTGAGCGAGATGACGATAGATGGGCAAGAGAGAAAGTAAATATTATAGCGTGAGCGAGAGGAAAGATAGTTAAAAGGTGCAGAGCGTGAAAGAGAAAGACGATGAATGGAGAAATGAGATATGATGGCGACTAGATTTACTGAAGACGTAAGAATTGTAAAGACGGAAAATTAATAAGAAAAATAAACGAACACCACGACGGTGGCGGAAAATACAAGCTGTTTATCATTTTCCCCATAAAAGTGGTGTCAGAAGTGGGATTTTAGAAGACGAAATATCGAAGATTCGACGGGATTTAAGAAGATTGAAATTTGCGATACCGGTAACCTAAAAGAAGACGTGACGCGACGTGGTTTCGTGATTCAAGACGGAAGAAAAGCAGACTACACGCGAACAATGGGGAAGAACAACGAGTTAAAGAAGCAGGGAAGCCGGCAAAGCGATTTCGAAGACGCAGAGACGAGTTCTAGCGGAAGAATGAACGTGAGTCTTCAATATACGGATGAGCTGATTGAGAAGTTCAGCGGACGGGATAAAACTTACACGGCGGCACGTTGGGTGCAAGAAGTCGAAGAGAACGCGGCGATATTTGGATGGAGCCCTTTGCAGCAGCTCATCGTGGCACGAAGATCTTTAGTAGGAACGGCGGCACTTTGGTTAAGATCAGAAAAACCATGTAAAACTTTTGAAGAACTAAAGACGGGATTGCTGAAGGAGTTTCCCGACACGATTGACCAGAAAGGAGTCCACGAAATTATGAGCGCGAGACGCAAGAAACTGGGTGAGTCATGTCAAGATTATTTACTCATAATGAAGGAACTTGGCAAGCGTGGCAAATTACCCGATTACGTGGCTATCAAGTATATAATTGAGGGCATCACCGACGACGAGGCGAATAAAATCATGCTGTATGGAGTGTTAACATACCCAGAATTGAAAGAGAAACTCAAGATCTATGAAACATTCAAATAAAAGACACGAAGGAACCCTAGAGTGAGTAACACGACCAGTAGGTTGAATAATAACTCAGCGGGTCCTATAACTAGAACAATATCTAACATAAAAAGATGTTACAATTGCGGCGAGCAGGATCATTTTGCATCAGCATGTCGACACGGGCTGAAATGTTTCAAGTGTAACGAGTACGGGCACATAGCTACGAATTGCAAAGCAGGCGATGAGAGTGTACGACGACGAGGTGAGCACATCGAGGAGCAACGAAGAGAAAAACAACAGGTGACAACGGCGAGCAAGCGAGTATTTACTGCGAGCACGGAGCGGACGGCTACAGACGAGACAAACAATGACAGCGAGAATTTTTCAATGTAAAGCCTTAATTGACACAGGTAGCACGATTAATATTGTGAATTATGATGTATTTTTAAAGTTGAATAGTCCTAAATTCATACCAAGTGACAGTTTAATTATCAGAGGCGTAGGAGGAGGTAAATCTATCCCTCTAGGTTTGATAGAGTTAAATTTAAAAGTAGACAACCAATATTTTGATAAGATCCTTTCTATGTAGTGCAAAACGAAGCGATACCATACCAATCTATATTAGGTTCAGCATTTCTATCAAAAGTGTGTTTGTTTGTGAAAGATGGCTGTGTGAAAATAACTCAAAAAGATGACTGGTTGAATTGTATTGAGTGTTTTGCTACTAATGATGATTTTCCAGGATTTATTGGCGATAGCGAGTACAAAGGGCGAGTGATGAAGTTGACGCAGAGTTATCAGCATAGATGTCCAGTGAAAGAAGCCCCGATTCAACTAAAAATAATACTGAGAGATGAAAAACCAATTGCACAACGTCCAAGACATCTGTCTTTATTTGAGCAAGGTAAAGTGGAAGAACAGGTGAACGAGTGGTTACAAGATGGAATTATCAGGGTGAGTTACTCAGAATTTGCTAGTCCATTAGTGTTAGTCAAGAAAAAGGATGGGAATATACGGATTTGTATAGATTACCGATTATTGAACAAAAAGATGCTGAAAGATGAATATCCATTACCTATCATCTCCGATCTCATTGACAAGCTGCAGGATGCTAGAGTATACAGTGTGTTAGATTTAAAGACTGGATTTTTCCACTTGAAAGTCGAAGAAGCTTCTATTAAGTATACTGCCTTTGTTACGCATCATGGACAGTTTGAATTTTTAAGAGCCCCATTTGGATTGATGAATTCTCCTAAATATTTTATGAGATTTGTGTCTATTATATTCAGAGAGCTTATTGCTAAGGGCATTGTAGTAATTTTCGTCGATGATATTTTGATTCCAGCGCAAACAGCTATGCAAGCTTTAGACAGGTTAAAGCTAGTACTAGATGTCTCTGCCGAGTATGGATTGAATTTCAATTGGAAGAAAGCACGGTTGCTGTGTCATGAAGTTGAGTACCTGGGCCATGTAATAAGGAAAGGCGAGGTAAAGCCATCTAAGGAGAAGATTTCAGCAGTTGCAAGGTACCCAGAACCAAAGAATGTGAAGCAGTTACGCAGTTTCGTCGGATTAGCGTCATATTTCAGAAAGTACGTACAAAATTATTCATTTATAGCTAGACCTTTCACTGATCTATTGAAAAAAGATTGTAAATTCGAGTTTGATGAAAAAGAAAGAGTAGCATTTAATCAATTAAAGAAGATTTTAGTTGCAAACCCAGTGTTAAAGATATACAATCCTAAATTGCCAACTGAGCTACATACGGATGCCTCCAGCATCGCACTAGCGGCAATATTGATGCAACAGCATGAAGATGGTTTACATCCAGTACATTACCTAAGTAAGCGTACCACTGAAGCAGAGAGTAAGTATTCAAGTTATGAATTGGAAGCCTTAGCTATTATAGAAGCAGTGAGAAAGTTCAGACACTATTTGTTCGGAATCAAGTTTAAAATAGTAACAGATTGTCAAGCGTTCGAGTTAACATTGAAAAAGAAAGATTTAAGTACGAGAGTCGCAAGGTGGGTATTACTACTCAGCGAATATGATTATACAATTGAACACAGAGCAGGAGACAGGATGAGACACGCAGACGCACTCAGCCGAGTACCATATGTAGCGGTGATAAGTAGTTTTATAGACCAAGTAGGATTTGCACAGAAGAAAGATGACGGTTTAGCAGCAATTATGACGGTATTGAAGAATACAAGTTTTGAAGATTATTACCTGGACAATGGACTGTTGTATAAAGGCGAGGATAAACGGTTAGTTGTACCTAAAATTATGGAAGCAGATATTTTAAGAATGGCGCACGAGAAGGGACATTTCTCTAAGAAGAAGATGATGGATATTATCAGTAAGGATTATTTCATACCTAACATTAACAGGAAAATTGATAATTTTGTGCAGGGATGCATACCTTGTTTGTTAGCAACACGGAAGGCGGGAAAGCAGGAAGGATGGTTGAATACTATCGAAAAAGACGACACACCTTTACATACTATTCATGTGGACCATATTGGACCTATGATGGAGACTAAAAAGTTATATAACTATATTCTAACGATGGTAGATGCATTTTCTAAATTTGTTTGGCTATTTCCAGTTAAGAGTACCACAAGTAAAGAAACATTGAGTAAAATTACCACACATCAACAAGTTTTTGGAAACCCTAATCGATTTATAACTGATAGAGGTTCAGCTTTCACCAGTAATGAGTTTAAAGAGTACTGTATTACAGAAAACATTGAGCATTGCTTAATTACGACGGGAATTCCCAGAGGAAATGTACAAGTAGAGAGGATCCATAGGATTTTGATAGCAGTTCTAACTAAGCTTTGTATTTCAGAACCCGGATGTTGGTATAAGCATGTGAGTAAAGTACAGAGAGCACTTAACAGTACGTACCAGAGAAGCATCAACACAACACCATTTCAACTGTTGGTAGGAGCTAGAATGAAGACTAAAGAAGATCTGGAAGTACATCAATTGATATCCGAGGAGGTTCGAGGTTGTTTCAGTCAGGACAGAGAAAATTTAAGAATTAAAGCTAAAGAGAGCATATTGAAGGTTCAGGAAGAAAATCAGAGAGAATATAACAAGAGAAGAAAGGAGAGTACTAAGTATAAGGAGGGAGATTTAGTAGCCATTCAACGTACACAGTTTGGCGGAGGTCTAAAGTTGAAACCGAAGTTCCTGGGACCCTACAAGGTGACAAAAGTCAAGCGTAATGATCGTTATGAGGTGGAGAAGCTAAATCCATACGATGAAGGCCCTGGAAAGACGTCCAGTGCTGCAGATCACATGAAGCGTTGGCCGGAGGAGCCGGTAACTAATTATCTAGATTAATTTAAAAAAAAAAAAAAAATGCATGTTTTGTTTTATTTTACCCCCCCTAGGAGTTAATATGAGAGATGAGGAATGAAATGAAAGTGCTAGGTAGTGATAGAAATAGGTTTATTTTGTTTAAAAGTTATTTATTTACAGTTTACACTTCAAAGATTGGTTTCTTAGTTGATACTTACCTAATATTCAATGAAATATGTTAGTCCGAAGGTAAAATGATGTTATTCAATAGTAAAACCACAGATCGATTTCAGAATTGTATAATTTCACAAAGATTTATTGTAAAAGGCTAAAAGATTGTATGAAGTAAGGTGTTCATAATTATTCAGACCAGAAGCAATTGTTAATTTAGTAGCTAAAAGTTGTTTTAGTATACCTTTGTATAAAAAGATTAACTTCATGTTGTAAGACTTTATGATGTCTTAGTTTGTTCAAAGAATAACTTTTTAATATCACACAATGTTGTATTTTGTTTTGCCAGATAGAAAAGATAGGTGGTTTGTTTTGATTTTCATTTGAGAAAGTAACTTTCACTGTAATAATTAATAGTTTGTTTTCAAG
Source organism: Idaea biselata (assembly GCA_958496205.1). Lineage (NCBI taxonomy): Eukaryota > Metazoa > Arthropoda > Insecta > Lepidoptera > Geometridae > Idaea > Idaea biselata. The sequence continues at coordinate 16,761,399 of OY292402.1, forward strand.
TAGGGACTTTTGAGTTGTATCGAATCAAAGTTTGTAAAATCAGTACATAAGTAGGTAATAGCTATACAAAGTAGGGTTATGTACGATGTAACTAGATATGTAGTAGTAGTAGGATGTAAGATGTAACTAGATACGTAAGAGTATAGCTAAACATAAGTAGGTAGGTAGGTGTATGAGATTGAAGGATGAGAATGTAGTGATTACTGACAGTGACAAGTATGGAAGACGGACGGCTGAGGCCAGCCTTGTTTGCAGGAGGGCCGATTGTGGGATTGTGAATGAGTAAGGAACGTAAGTTTATGAGTGAAATGGAACGCAAGGCAAGAATGTTTCGGTTTGACGGATGACGTTTGAGAAGCATGAAAGGCTATGCTTTAATTGTATGATGAATGAACCTGAATCGTGGAATGCCGTATGAAAGACTGGAGGCGTGAGCGAGATGACGATAGATGGGCAAGAGAGAAAGTAGATATTATAGCGTGAGCGAGAGGAAAGATAGTTAAAAGGTGCAGAGCGTGAAAGAGAAAGACGATGAATGGAGAAATGAGATATGATGGCGACTAGATTTACTGAAGACGTAAGAATTGTAAAGACGGAAAATTAATAAGAAAAATAAACGAACACCACGACGGTGGCGGAAAATACAAGCTGTTTATCATTTTCCCCATATGTATATGTATTATTTATGATATTTTTACCACTTATCTTAAAACTACGACATGAGGTAATCTCTAGGTGCACTGCCTACCACTCAAGCTGTTACAGTTCTACTCCATCCAAAGGTTGCCTGGAAGAAATCGCTTTCAGCGATAAGGCCGCCCATTTGTGCAACTTATTTTTAAGCTTGTTTAGTATTTACTTTTGTATATGTGTTTTTTTTCTCTATTTATGTTGTGCAAATAAAGATTTCTATCTATCTATCTATCTATACCAAATGAGTACGTAACCATAGATGAAATGTTGCTTGCCTTTAGAGGCAGGAGCAAATTCCGTCAGTACATTCCATCGAAGCCTGCGAAATACGGAATAAAAATATTAGCATTGGTTGACGCAAAAAACTTTTATATTTTCAATCTCGAGATTTATGCAGGAAAGCAGCCAGAAGGGCCATATTTCGTAAGCAATAAACCTTTTGACGTGGTGAATCGTTTAGTGTTGCCCATTTCGAAAACTGGCCGCAACGTGACTTTAAATAATTGGTTCACCAGCTACGAACTAATAGCTCATCTGCTCAACGAGCACAAGCTTACTTCTGTTGGTACGGTGCGCAAGAACAAGAAGCAACTTCCAAAAGCATTTATCGATTCTCGCAGTCACGGTGCAGCTATCTATTCGTCGAAATTTGGCTTTCAAAAGGATATAACGCTTGTGTCTCATATACCAAAGAAAAACAAAGTTGTCCTACTGATGTCTAGTCTCCACCATAGTGCAGATATTGATGAATCAACAGGAGAGAAACAAAAACCTGAGATAAACACGTTTTATAACACCACTAAAGGTGGAGTTGACGTAGCAGATGAGTTGTCTGCGACATACGATGTGAGCCGCAACTCGAAAAAATGGCCTCTCACTGTCTTCTATGCAATGCTCAATATGGCTGGAATTAACGCATATATTATACATGGGGCTAATACTGCGACTAAACAAAAACGTCGCCATTTTATAAAAACATTGGGCACATTACTTGTTACCGAACACTTGAAGAGACGTAAAGAAATACCTCAATTGCCGAAACAGCTACGCAAGAGGATCAGAGAACTTAGTGGAGAACCTGAACCAGAAGCACCCGTCAGAGTTCCAGGTGTACGTAAGAGGTGCCAAGTATGGCCTTATGCTCGCCATCGCAAGACAGCAAATGTTTGTGACGAATGCCATAAATATATTTGTCCCGAACACACTATTTCGTTCTGCCAGAATTGTGCTGCAACCACAGACAATAATGACATGTAGTTTATAAGCAATTATAAGACTGTAGGGGAAACTGATTGATCTCTACAAGTTGGTAGGTACCTAATTACGAGCTAATTGATAAAAAAGAAGTTATCTATTTTTTGTTATTTTAGTGTTATGAAAAAGTTTAATTGTGTAGTACTTTGCCAAAACTGATTTAATTAAAATATTTTGTATCATTATATGCCTGTTTAATTTATCAATTCATAAAAAAAATATGTAATTTACATAATACCTATTAAAGCTTTAGTTTAAAATTAAAAATCTAACTATTTTGAACCCAATAACATACAGGGTCAAATAGACCCTCGACAATCTCCACGTAACTATTTTCACCACATCCTCGCCGGGTTAAAGTTAAACCTCTGCGCCCCCCCTGGGGGTCGTGCCCCCCCAGTTAGGGAACCTCTGGTACAGACTAAGAGAAAACTTTTTTTTCTTCTTCATAATGGCAAGTTTTCACTTGCCATTATGAAGTTTTCACTTGGGAAATAACCGCGCAAAAAGTCACAGATAAAAAAACTAACCGACAATTTTGACGATTTTTTCATAAATTAGAAAACCAAAGGAGAATAAAAAAATCGACGGCCTACACAGAGATATCGTCAAAAAAAATAACTACAATGCCAACTCCAACGCTTTTTGGCAAAACCATCTACCAACTGCTAGGTAAGCTGTGGCAAAAACTGATAGCTCTTCAGTTTTATCTATGCGATTTCGATTTGATCGTCAGTTAAACTGTACAGTTCTCAGATTTGCCTAGGGGACGGGCGGGCAAGACGGATGGGTCGGGCAAGAAGAATTATTTGAATATTTTCATAGGTGTTTGTTAGAAAGAGACAACAATAGTGTCTGGCCAGATGAGCCAGATGAGCCGTCACAACCCCATTTGCTGTATAACATCAAGTTTTTTAACTCACCAATATATACAAAGTCAATCAATAAAATTCTAGCTGCTGTGTGATCCAACAAATCTTGGAAGGAATTCATTTTTGCATAGGTGTTGGTTATTTCCATAGAAGATACTGGTGGATAACAGTGTTGCTTAGCGTCTTGTATTTTGGCATAAGGTGGCAGCAAAGAGCATTTACGTTCATTCAATATATTTCTTAGATACATATTATACTGTGCTTTCGTAAGATCCAAGTCGATAAAAACACTCAATGCTTCATCGTCAGACAGCAATTTACCTGTAAGATAGTAATGATCAATAATAATATTCATAGGGAACTCTAGCATTTATATGAGTAGGTAAATAATAAAAAATATTTAGTATAATTTACCTGGATCGGATTTAATTATTTCAAGAAAACCCTTCTTCTTTTTTATGTCTGCAGACCTTATTAATTCCACAATATTTGATTCTGTTAGTTCACTCATGGATCGTAAGCCTTGCAAATATGTCTCATAGATCTGCTGAAATCCGTATTCTTTAAGTAATGTAGTATTTTTACGCCTTTTAGTCGATTCCGAAGAGTCTTCATAAGAAACAGATGGTCTTCCTCTCTTATCAGAAGAAGTTGAAGGCGTACACGGTGTTGATTCATCCTCTGCCATTGGAACAACCAGGAACACTGAATATTCTTGATCAAGCCAATCATTATTATTTCTTAGAAACACATCCTTCTTGCGCGATGCTTTAAGTCCATCGTGCATTGAATTTTGTAATTAAATTTTTTTGAATATCACTTATTATGAAATCAATGCTATCTTCCGGAATACGATAATTTTCACGTAAAAACCTTGATAGTGTCAAAACATTTTTTCCTTTTCAATATAAAACATTATTAATTCGCGTCTTGAACACTTGAAAGTAGTCATTGTTAAATAATAAATGAACTGAATTTCAAATGAAGTAGGAATGTTATAAATGTAAAGTTTTTGTAACATTACTTTATATATGGAATATTAATTACGGGTGGTGTGCAACCCTTATCTTTGAAATTATTAAAATAATGTTATTTACACAATAGAAGAGTGCAAAATTGATAAATAGAAACCACAAACCTAGTTAGAACTATCAATTAAGTTCCGTTGATGACGCATTCAAGGATGCCATAGCACCAAATGCTTCATAACTTCCAGAACCGCAAATATCCGCAGATGATATGAATATATGATATATTTAAATGTTGTAGGCACATAATAAACCAAATTTTAAAACAGCGGTAAACGGCGGTAACTGTTAAAAGTTTCGATGAAGTTGCAAAACACGTATTTCTCGGGTTGTTTTTGAAAAGTACGTGTAAATGTCAATTTTTTTCGTAAAATATAAAATTTTTGGTTGTCACGTTAATCAATATAAAATTACCTTTCTAAATATATATATAACATGATACTGCTATTCTTGTAACTAAAGCTTCAAATCCTGCTCTGAAAATTATACTTTTCAGGAGTTAACATTGGTAGAACTTCGGTGTTGCTCGAATCTACCATAAGTTGTAATTGATGTATGGAATAATTACATATAAATAGTATTGGATATTAAAGTAGAAGTTCTTAATGTAATAATAAAACAAAAACCAATTGAATTTTGCAACAACTTTAAAGGGTATTTTCGATCAGGCGTTGTTCTACGGAATTCCATAGTGCGCCGTTAGTGACTGCTCAAGGCCAGTGCCCCGCAAGCAGCGGCATGTGTTCGACGTGGGAGTACGCGCCAAAAATATTTTTTTTACCAAAAAAAATCAATTTTTAAGGTATTTACATCAAAAATTATGCTTTTTCTATAAAACCCTCGTATAAATTGATATTTCCATCAACATGATTAAGTATTTAAGTTCATTTTTTTATAGTTTTAGTAAATATTAGCCAATATCTTGTCTTGTTTAATGTTTGACGTTTCGAAAATGTACCTGGCGGGCAAAAAGAAACCGCGCAAAAGGGATAGTGTTCGTTTTGCCCGCCTATATTTTTTAATGGAGAGAAAAGGTCTATTTTTAGGGTTCCGTACCCAAAGGGTAAAAACGGGACCCTATTACTGAGACTTCGCTGTCTGTCTGTCTGCCTGTTCGACTCGTACTTGACCGGTTTTTTAATTTATTTGTTTTAGATGGTGTACAACTACAAGCGAAAAACTGATCGCGCTTCATGGTCTGAAGAGACCTTAAAGAAAGCCATGCGGGAAGCCCACATAAGTTCGATATCAAGTGCAAGTACGAAATATGGTATTCCATATGCTACTTTATATCGCCACTTAAAAGCGGGTTCCACATAAAAAAAGCTTGGCCGATTTGAAACGATTTTTACACCAAATGAAGAAACTGATCTCGTAACTTACGTTAAGAAAGTGGACCGAATCTTCTACGGTTTGACACGATCAGAGTTTTTAACCCCATTGGGGTTAGAAACTAAAAGGTCGAGGCAGGTGGCGCTAGTGTGGCACGGCCAGATGCCGACAAACTTCAACTGTGATTGCATGTGTCTTTAGCAATTTTATGAATTAAAATGTATTCAACGTGGAGTATAATCCAATTAAAAGGGGAGCTGAGAAAAAGGAATGCGTCTACTAGCGGAAAAAAAGCTGCTTTGACTGAAAGGTTAGTAAAAAAGTGCATTTTAGTGTTTGTTTGTTATGTTTTACAAAAAGGCTTTGTACTGATTTATATGTTGAAAATATGTAAAAACCCTTTTGTAAAAAGTACCTACATGTTGAGATAAGTATACGTGCTTATTTGCGGGGTCGTACGACTTGTAATTTTTATGATTTTATTAAAAATAAGTCTTTGTTTACAAATGGTTGACAAGGGTATTTTTTTCATGGATTTTCTATGTTTTTGTTTTAGGCTAGAGGCGTACGACAGAAACAGTATTATTGGAGTCGAAGAGGAACTCGATGACGAAATTCCTGAGTTTCCTGATATAAGTCACTTTGGAGATGTTAACGCTAGCACCAATTTACCACCGCTCGGCTGTCCAAACACCACATCCAAGAGTTTGCGGAGAGGTTTCAAGTACCTACCACCCAAAGGTCGTCTGTTATATGAAAGCAGAAGTTTGGTTACTCTTGGTGTGGTTCCTTTGAAGGAAAGTATGCCTACTTTCATGTGCAATGCAAAGCACAAATGAAGAAACTACTTTACATAGTTTTATTGAAAATAGATTGAAATGGCACTATAGAAGTCAGTTATTGTGAATGTGCCGCTGGAAGTGGTTTGTAGGCACATTGTAAGCACATCTGTTTGTGTAAAGTTTGGTGTAAATCTGTTGCCCGGTCCGACCTAGCTGACGGACACGATCTAAGCATAGTTAATAATAAATATTAGTCTAACTTTGCTATCTAGAGTCTGTGTACACAGGAACGTTTTGATACTTTTTTTAATTTTAGATTTTGATAAGACAGTAGTTTCACAGTAACTTTTTAACACATTAGAATGACAAATCACAAAAACATCTCAGTCAATCCTGAAGAAGAGACATGTAAAGGTCTCAAAACGTTGAGCGTTGAAACAATGCCTTAAGTAATAAAATAAACACCATGTGATTATAACCGAAAAATGTCTTTAATTTATAAGTAAAATTTCCTTCATTTCATAATATTTTCTCTAAAGTTGCAGCATTTATTATTTTCGGTTTGTATTCTGCTAGGTCCAGGTGCTGTATCTAAGCACTGTCTCCTTCTAGACGTCTGTTTAACCGTTATTGGTCTTCTGGCTTTATTTCGGTAATTACTTTGGTAAAAGAAAATATAGAAGGAACTGCTGTTTTCCTCAATACTTTTTATTTATTTTCATCACCTGAATGAATGAGAAAATGTGGATAAGGTAAGATAAGGACCCTAATTTACACAAAGCTTGGCATGAGAGAAACGTCTGTGATGATCACTGATCGATGATCATTGATGATAGGTGGAAAATACTGTAAAAACTAAGGAATGGTCTATTCCTAAGAGAATATACATTCTCATACAGACTATCGTTACAATAGTAAACTATTATAACCTTCGATCAATAGGTAGGTACCTACACTAGTAGTTTTAAGAAAGGAAACGTTTTACCTGTGTAGGAATTTCTCTCAAAAAAATCATTAGGTTTAAAATGGGGAGCACATAACCTTAAATAGTTACTAGGTCGATTTTTCTCCTCATAGCTTTTATCCACTGTTTTTTTCTTTTGGCATCTTTGGGGAATAAATGATTTGCTATGTTTTTGCAATCCACAGCTGAACAAAGCGTCATTTTGTAAAATTATCTCAAAATAACCATGTTTGTTTACGAAAAAACTATGAAGGTGTCAAATAAAGGCAGACGTGCTACAGTAGCGCCATCTGAAGTGAGCAAATGGCAGTTTTAAACCTCAGAGAATTCGCAAAAAAGATTGGCAAGCAAGGAGTTTTCCCTGACAATGTCGCAGGAAAAGGATGGTACCATAAATTTAAGGCTCGACATCCTGAACTGGTCCTACGAAAACCGGAACCTACGTCTATTGCCAGAGTGAAAGGCTTTAACCCTACTGCCGTAGACAGGTTTTATTCTCTGTTGGAAGATGTGGTTGAAAAACACAACATTGTTCCTGAAATGATATTCAACATGGATGAAACAGGAGTTACCACAACGTCAAACAGGCCACCAAAGGTTTTATCAACGTATGGCAAAAAGCAAGTAGGCGTTGTCTCTAGCAAAGAAAGAGGAGTGCTAACGACTGTTATCTGTTGCTGCAGCGTTACGGGGTCCTTTGTGCCACCATTTTTCATCTTTAAACGGAAGAAATTCGATCAAAGATTGCTTGATGGTTCTCAGCCAGGTTCTGAAGCAACCGTTACTGACAGCGGTTGGATCAACTCTGAGAAGTTTTTGAACTGGCTTCAAGTATTTGTTTAAAAAGTGCGACCCACTGAAGACCGAAAAGCACTATTATTACTTGACAATCACGAATCCCACAAGAGCTACGCTGCCCTAGATTTTGCCTCAAAAAATAACGTGATTTTCCTTTCAATACCACCACACACCTCCCACCGCCTTCAGCCTATGGATGTGGCCGTCTACGGACCGATCAAAAAATATTTTGAGATCGAAGTGAATACTTTCTAAAAGGCACATCCAGGCCGCATAATTAATCAACTTGATGTTGCAAGATTGTTTACAAGCGCTTACTTGAAAGGAGCAACCCCAGCGAATGCTATTGGTGGATTTCGGGCGAGTGGCATTTACCCATTTAATAGGCACGCAATTGGAGAGGAACATTTTGCACCATCGGAGGTTTATCAACTTTCTGAACAACCAGGTACAGCTCCAAAAGAACTGGTATCAGCTCCAGAAGAACTGGTAGCAGCTTCAAAAGAACCGGTTCTAGCTCCAGAAGAACCAGCAGCAGACTTGGAACAAGATAATGTCATCCAAAGAAGCACACCCAAGAAGATACAAGATAAAGAGCCCGTTGAGCTTCTTGAGCAACCAGTCTCAGACCCAGTAATTCAAGAAAATGTCCAGAATGCTGATGATCGCGGAAATATTTCATACATAGAGATTCTAGAAGACATTAGACCGATTCCTAAAGAAGTTTTTAAAAGAAACAACAGAGGCCGAAAACCACAAAGATCTGAGGTGTTGACTAGCACACCGATTAAAGAAGAGCAGAAAAAAAAGCAAGACGCCACTAATGTAAAGAAGAAGGTGAAGTTCGAAACAAAGCCTCAGGCAGGACCATCAAAAGTCTTAAAAAAAAAAAACCTTTGCCAAAGATAAATCTAAGGAAAATAGAAAAACCTATTTATGCACAACATGTAAAGAGATATATATTTATCCCCCAATCGAAGACTGAATCCAGTGCAATATATGTCAAGAATGGACACATGAAGCCTGTTCTTCGTACAAGGGACATGGGACCTACTTTTGTGATGATTGCTTCGACTAAATGCCAGCATTCGTTTTGCCCGACTATGGAATTCGTTTTGCCCGCCTAGGTCGGGCAAAACGGATAATGGCAATGTTTTAAAAAAACACCTAAATATGTTACTTTCGATTTAAATATGTTTAATTTTGTTAACTTTTTATAAACTTGAATTATGCTAGTTCCTAATGAAACTAAGACTGATTAAAAACCTTAGTTATAAATATGTGTTTCTTTCAACCATACTTAGATCCGTCTTGCCCGCCCGTCCCCTACACACGTACGATTTATCGTAAAGATTTCTCGCATGCGATTTATCTGTAAGATAAATCTAAACGTGTGTAGGGTACTTTATACTCGAAAGAGTGGGAAACCGAAGAAGAGTACAAGATGTGGTTACGACCTGTAGCAAATGATGCTACAAAAGCTTTTTGCTCTTTTTGCCACAGCGAAATGTTTGCAAAAATTAGCGACATTAGGAAACACAGAGAAACAAAAAAACATAAGGATAAGTCTGACTTAATGTCCAAAAACCAACAAATCGAATTTCTGCCCGATTCTAAATGTAATACAAACACATTGAGAGTTGAAGGAACATTATCCCTGTTCATTGTAGAACACACATCCATACTGCAAATTGACCACTTAACTGAAGATTTAAAAAAATGTATTACTGATTCAAAGAGTTTTATGGACATGAAGATGCACAGAACGAAGTGCATTGCAGTAATAAAGAATGTGTTAGCTCCTCACTTCAAACTGTTAGACAAATCCACTGACCTGAGTACATTAAAATTTTTAGGAATAGTAATAATAAGGTACCTGGGGGTATTAAGGCCTAGCTAAGGGAAATTTGTGATAAAATGAAAAGCATCCAACATAATCAACAAGTTTTATTATTAATCATTTACTTAAATTACTACAAAGTTTTAACAAAAAGTAGCATCTTCTGCTTATAACTAAAACAATATTTAACTTTTTTAAAAACTCGGTCTGTAGGCCTTATTATACTTAGGGAGGGTAAAAAAGCCTATAGTTTAATTAAACTATCTAAAAATCAACTTATACTTTGTAAATTGGTATTTTTGAGATCAATAATCATACAAATAAAGCAGGAACTTATATATGGTCTTACAAAAATTAAATAAATTGCCTTTTTTCGCATCCATCGGGGCACTGAAAGTCATCAGTATCTTCTACCGACAAACCGACGCACTGTTCATGATACCACTTGAAGCATCGCGAGCATTGCCTCATTGCATCATCCATCCTGTCTTCTTCGCAGGCATGACAGTACCAACTCACTCGCTTTTGTGAAGTACCTTTGATGGTGGTAGACTTTTTTGCCGATACGATTTTAGTTTTCTTTGGATTTGAAGTCTTTTTAGATTTCCACTTTTCTGTTCTATCATTCTTCCCTTTATTAAATTTCTCATCTTGTTTAGTTTTCATTCTTTTGTTATCTTTCATTACCTTACGATTTTTTTTCTCTTCGTTATATTTATCAAACAGATCTTTTGTGACAGAAGTACCTCGATAATTAATGGCTTTTTGTCTGACAGTCGGTGCTTTTGTTTGAACTTAGCAGGCGTAGGCAGGAGATCATAAAATTCATATCTTTTTAACTGACTGAGTGGCAAATCGTCAGATTCGTCTGAACTGGAGCTTGAACCATAAACTGTACGATAAAAGCTGCGTTGCATGGTTGGCTCTCTTGAGATCTGCCCTGTTGATGTTGATGCTATAGCTGGTGATTGCTTAGCTTGTTCCGGAGTTGTTGGTCGAAGACAATCAACAAGTGTTATATTTCCTCGCGGAACATCGGATATTGGAATCTGTGTCAGAATTGATGGTGATCTCTCACCAGGTTCTGGAGTCTTCTGTTGATGACTATCAATAGGTGGTATATTTTCTTGGTCAATATCAGGCGTTGAGGCTTTTGATAAAATAGTAGGTGTAGTTTTTCCGGATTCTTGAGTTTGCGCTCGAGGATAATCGAGAGCTGGTACGTTCTCTTGTTGGCCACTGGAGCTTCCGTTAAAATTGAAGGAGCAAAAGCTGTTTCTGGTATCGCCTGTGGGTTGTAGGGATACAAGCCAGTCGCTCTAAATCCACTCGTGATATTGCTGTGTGTCATACATTTCGACCAAACGCTTGAAAGAATGATATTGAAGCGTGCTTTAGTGAGTTTTTTGTCTCTGTTTTGGTCATAAAATGAAAGTACTTCAGCATCCCAATAGTGCTCGAACGATCGATAGACGGCTTTGTCAAGGGGCTGTAGTTCGTGGGTAGTGTTTGACGGTAAACAGTACAAATGTATGCCAAGTGAGTCAGATACATCGACGATAGAAAGATCTAAATGACATGCTGCTCCATCAAGTATCAAAAGGCATGGTCCCGCGCTTTTGTATCTAGACAGATGTCTTAAAAATGTCTTAAAAAGTTTATTGGTCATAAACCCCTTTGCCGACTTTTCTACCAAAGATCCTGGTGGCAAATTATCGTATAACTCTAGTTTCAAACGTTTTCCCTTAAAAATGACCATAGGTGGTATGGCACTACCGAGAGCATTAACACATCCTGCAACAGTAACGCTTTCAGCATGTTCATTAGCCTGCAAATGAACCCTTTTAGCCCCTTTTTGGCTAAAACACTTTGCTGATGGTGGCCGGTGAGACGGCATCCTTTCTCGTCCATGTTATATATTCTCTCGGGATGATCATTAAAGTCAAATTTATCATAGACTTCTTTCAATTTTTCGAAGTGGTCATTGACAATAAATTTATTTAGCTTTTGGGCTCTAGCTGGGTTCATGAACTGAGCTTTTCTAACCGATATTTCTTGGCGCCTATGCATAAACGCTTTAAACCAATCCTTACCTGCGCGTTTGTCACTATCATTAAAATTGTGCTTAATATTATTTTGCTCACAATATTTGAACACCAATCGACGCAATATTCTTGGTGTCACAGGCAAGCCTATTTCAGAATACCGGATTATTCTTTGTACAACTTGAGCTTTCTCTTCAGCATTCAATATAGGTTTGCGGTCCAAAGTTTTCTTTAAACTTCCAGATTGCAGATGATTTCTGATTGTCCTTCTAGGAATTTCATATCTTTCTGCAGCCGTATACGTACTCATAGTTCCTCTTTGTACTGCTCGTACAGCTGCGATCAGATCATTTTCTGACCATAATGCCCGTGTGGGAGGCATCGTGACCGTAAGAACTGAAAATAATCATAAATAAATTAGACATGTATACATACCTACAGACATACATACATTCCAAAAATAAACCCCTTATTTAATTATCAGTTTAAAAAAGTAGGAGTATAATAAGGCCTACAGTATAATTTTATAGGCCTTAATATCCGCCGACCACGTGCGCACAAAAAACAAAATAAATTTTTTTTTGAACACAATACATCCTTTAATATGGTAAGGTAGGAGCAATCATACATTAATTAATGAACAGATAGTCAATACAGGTATGTAACTACGATATTCGAAAAATTACTTACGTTTTACTGGAGCCAATTTTTATAATTCCGGCCGCGCGACCGCTCCCCAGAATGATTTCGGCGACACTGGCGCCGTGAGCAGTGAAAGAGCGCGTCCGCCGCTTCACAGCGACGTGTGTACGCACTATGCATGTGTGTGTGAGTGTAACCTTGATCGTCAACTGTCATATTTCGTACGATTTTTGTCACAGAGGCCTTATTAACCGACAGGGCTTAATACCCGCGGGTACCTTATATCAAAAATAAAGTTCAAAATAAAGTTGTATCTGCATTTCTAGCATTAGAACCACTGAAGAGCGCGGATGCTCGTGCTGCCTTGGTAAACTGTATACAGGCGCATGGTATTCCATTAAAAAACTTAATTGGAATTGGAGTTGACAATGCCTCAGTAATGACTGGCGTTAATAATGGCGTACATAAAACCTATTTTAAAAACGGAATACCTTATTTAATTCCAGTCAGATGTGTTTGCCACTCATTACAATTGGCGGTGTCACATGCATCAGAGCAGGGACCGAAAGGGTATTTCAATAAGCGGTTTTAATCGGTATTTTTAAGTGATACTCGAACGCTTACTTTGCATTTAAGTACCACAAAAAAAAATTGTTTTAACCGACGAATAAATTTGACGCGTATACAGGATGTCCCACGGTCATGCCACATGGCGGGAAAGCACATTTAATATGGTAGGTAGATGAAACGGCTTATTCCCTGAGTATCACAATCCCCGAGTATCATGTCCCGGAGAATCACGAAAGCAAAAATTGAATTCGTGATATTGAATGAATAGAATACTCTATAAAATTATTCTTGTTTTAGGGTAATCATGCCACAAATTTAGTTAGGCATATCAATAAGCACCATCCCGCGGAGGCTTTATTACTAAATAGAAGCAATAACGAAGACTCATCCTCTCCTTCATCTAACCGAATAAAACGGAAAACACAAACCAAGATCAAGTTTCACAGGATAATGGATAGTTGTGTTAAACTAGTTACAGCACACGGGCGTCCTTTTTCATTGTTGGAAGACGATGCATTTAAAGAATTAATTGGCATGATAGATTATGAAAAAGAAGAGGGTGTTCAAACGATAAATATACATACAGTCAAAAAGCAAATCATTATTCAAGCTGAAGAAATGAGAGAAAAAATTAGAAAAGACATTAAAGGAAGATTGATTTGTTTGAAACTTGACTTTTACGGGTAAATGTACAGTATTTATCAAACGGTCAATTAGTTTTACTGACCTTAGCGGTTACAGAAATAACTTGTCGCCAAACAGCACTGAATTTAAAAAGTATTTTGGTTAATATTCTAGATATTTATAACATTACTTTAAGTCAAATTTTGTCTATTACAACAGATAATGGGGCGAATTTAAAAAAAATTAGCAAAATTATTGAAGACTCTCCATTCGACCGCGATTTTCCTTCTTTCGGTTTTTGGTGGATATAAAGATATATGGACAAAAATTACTTAATCTTTTGATGTTACAGGTTCTCTGATATATGCTACGTATTATTATATAAGATTTAGACATTTACGTTATTTTATTTGTTTCATAGACAGTAGAAGTCACAAAAACTTTGAATGCTTGACTGTTGTTTCAGATTTTGCGTCATAAATTGGTTTTTAGGTGGTTGTGTTGAATTATGGACTATTACCCTGTATAAATAAATAATAAAACTATATTTATACCAAAACATAAGTTATTTCAATGAATAAAACACTCCGAAATACCCATTTGAAAATTAGAATAATCGCACCACTTCAGGTGGACGAGAGTCGGTAGTTTTCTTGATAGAACTTTATTCTCTTTCTTGTAAAAGAAGAGCACTAGTGTTCACCGTAATGATTATTCATCCATTTATGCATTTTCGAAGAAAGATATCAATTATTGGGACAAAAACATATATTTTAGAGCCAATATCGAAACTAATAGGAACAAAAAAAGGCCACACAAAAACATTTTTTTCCAAAGACTTGGATAATTTTTGACATTTGACAATGACAGCACAGCTAGTAAAAATAAAGAAGTTTCTACGTACCTACGTCAACGTTAGATTTACCCTTCATATAAACAATTGAAAAAAATGTTGTTCTCATATCTGTAATTGGAAACCACTTGAAATTTGACCCTGCCATTCATTCCGGAAATTGTTTACATGTGTGCGTGTAAACGAAGTTATTCAGTGCTGTGTCAAGTATATTTGCTGATATAAAAGTACGATCGTGTGCGTTGTCAAGTATGCTTGTCAAGTATGCATCTTGCATCTTGTATTCAGAATGTTCATTTTGTGTAATAATACCAGCGCATACTTACAGTGGCCAGTAGATAAGTTGAAAAATTTTGACGTGGAAGGGGAAAGTTCGCGCAGTATATTTTACATTCGACTTCTATGAAAAATCTACTTCTGCGCATCCGCCATTTTTTTCAACTTATCCGCCGAACATTGAGGTACCTGTCTTTTGATTTATGAAATAAAAAACAAAACAATTAAGTATGTTATATTTATTTATTTGTATATTTTTTATAAAATTAAAATATTAGGTAATATGGTATGAAATCTATATATATATGTCGGAGGAAGTGTTGGAGGAAGCTATAAGTTGATTGTTTTTATTGTTTAAGTTAAAGTTTGTTACATTCTTCTTACAAATTAAAATCCTTTTAATGTAATAAAAGTAATAGTTTGATCAAACATACTTCCTAAGTAGCGACCAATCAGAGCAGAGCACGTGCCTCGAGCGGGGTCGAGGCGCCATCTTGTTTTTAGTGGTGAAAACGGTGATTGAGAAAGAGGACTGGAGCGATGGCAATCGATTGAGTTGGATCGAATTAAGCTAAAGTAAGATCGGTGCCTCGAACCCGCTGCTCGGTCTTGTAAATTGTAACGTGATTAGATTATAAAATTACTAGTGTTGTAAATCTAATTAAAAGAGTGTGAACTTAAAATCCCGTGTTTTGTGCTCGCATCTTACCCTAATGACGCCCACTAAGCCTGCCAATATCAACCCCATCGATGTTTTCTCCGACATATATATATATAATCTCCACACTAAGGAAAATTATTAATGAAAATTAATAAGTTTCCTTAGTGTGGAAATCCTTCCAACATTGACCAATACAAACAAATACTTTGCACTCGCTGCATAGCACCGTGGTGGTGCTCCGCACGCTTTTCTTGGCACAGACAACGCAACGTCCTCGTTTGTAACGCTCTTGATTTACCCGCCTATTCGGCACTTCATGGTGCTCGGGGAAGTGTCCCAGGGACATATCCAGCCGAGCACATGTCGTGCCGACAGGACGGCGGACGCGCGTTTCGGCGGGTACACCATATTGATCATAGAGCTCTGCAGCCAGTGCATATCGGAATTTTCGATGTGATAATTTCGGCGTGCCAGGTTGTTGGTCAACGTTGGCCGAATAAATTATATATGCATTTAATATTGATGTATTTAATAAGCGGCGGAACACTTTGATATACCACTTAAGCCCCCTTTTGCGTTCCAAAAGATACTGGCTAAGTTTTTGATCTTTCAGATCAACCCCCCCATAAATTGATTGTAATCATGAATAACGCTAGGCTTGTCCCGTGCCTGGCCGGCACGCCGTCCAGGCACCATGTTGTCTGTGTGATAAGTCGATACTGTGGTGACCAATTTGGTGTCTTTCCAGGCAACCACAGAGACATCGCCACAGTGCCGACTTATCACACTTCCCCGAGGCAAGCTCCTATCATTAAGGCGTTTTATGTCGTCAGGAGTCCCTACGCGACGCCTGTTCAGTGTCCCAACGACATCAGTAAGCCTAGATTTTAAAAATTTACATAGTGCAATGGAGTTGTAAAAATTGTCCATAAATAAAATGTACCCATTGCCGAGGTAATCCTGAAAAATTTTTAATACAATTTTGGCTGTCGCACTTGTGAAGCCATTGATTGGTTGTGTGTCCGTCGTCCCCTTGCCAGTATAAATAATTATATTTAATACATAGCCTGTTACCGCCTCGCACAGTTCGTACGTCTTTATGCCAAAACGGGCAGCTTTGGTTCGGATGCATTGCACCCACCCCAAACGCCCCTTCCATAAAAGTAAGCTTTCGTCAATTGATACCTCACGGCAAGGAGTATACGCCAATTTAAATTTTTTGTTGAGGTAATCAATAATTGGTTTGATTTTCGCCACTTTCCTCTCATAGCCAGCGGCGGAAATAAGATTATTATCGGCGCAGTGGAGGAACCGCATTAGTAATTGGTACCGGTCCCTGTTCATCATTTCCCTAAATTTAGGCATGCCTAAGGGACCGGTGGCCCAATATTCATCTATCCGGCCTCTCACACAAACACCCATTAAAATCATAACAGCTATTAGGCAATAAATTTCTGAGACCGACGTTTCGATCCAGGCGTTCAAGCGGCTGCTGGTCGAAATGCCGGTCTCAGAAATTTGCGCAATATGGTCCCATGCGTACCGGTTCGTCTCTACGACAATTTGTTCAATGAGGGTGCGGTCCCACAATTGAGTGAACACTCTAATTGGAGTAGTTCCCTCAATTTTGGGACCACACACCTCATTGAAAGCGCCGAGCGAACCTGTGAACGTGTCAAAATTGTCTGTCCATTGGACAGGACCGTCCGCCGCGTCAATTTCGACATCCCCGGCATCCTCGCCTTCCTCCAACAGCTCACGGAGCTGCTCATAGTTCAGCTCCTCCTCCTCGTCGACCTCGCTGCCGGAGTCGACGAGGAGAGCAGCCGCGAGCTCTTCATCAAAGATCTCTTCCATCTCCTATTTGAAATTAAAAAGAAAAAGCCCATAACCAACCATTACCACTTAGTTAGTTAGTTTTATTACACAAACCGTTGTAAAATCATTCCCATACTATCTTGTAAGTAGTTGCTAATCACACAGTGTTATTGTGTTATCATGTCACAAACATAAAGTAGGTATACATGTATGTAAGAACATAGATGATATAAGTGATATTCTGGTCTATCCATTATCAATATAAAATTTACCCAGGTTAGTGTTAGATTGCGCCGTGTGAAATATCGTCAAATATAATAAAATTATTTTTTGTGAACATGCCTCTCCCCCTTTCATTTGCTCATTTATAACTGACGGACAACTAAAACAATTAAAAATGGAACTGCAGCAAAACAAATAATTTAGCCGGGAACTGAATATATAAAAGTGTGTATAAGTACTTAATTAAAATATTTATTTCAAAGTCGTCTTGTACTTTGATGCAGTTTATTTGTCCGTCAGTGCATAAATAAATATATATTATAGGTATATCCGAGTAGGTACTCGGCATGCTATCATTAGTAGGTTAGTTAGTAGTAACTCAAACGTCAAACAAACACAACACAACTACGTTACCCATTGTGGTATAATTTCCTTCTGTATCCTTTCTGTGCGATGACTGATGTAAAAGAAAATAAAAACACTATAAGAAACAGGAAGTCGATATTTTGTACTTAGTACAAAATATAATTCACTTACATCGTCATTCTCGAAGAGCGCGCGCGGAGGCGGAGGGGTGTTCGGCACGGCCATGCCCGTCCTGCCGTCCCCGACACCATTAGCGGTACCCTGATTTATTTAAAAATGCACAATAAATATTTGTTAAATAAAATATAAGAAAAGACACTGTTTTAAAAATAAAAAAACACTTACGTCGTCATCATCTAAGATGGCGCGCGGAGGGGTGGTGGGCACGATGAAATGTATGTCCTCGACATCATTGGTACCCTGATTTATTAAAAAATGCCCATAAATACTTGTTAAAAAAACGATAATAAAAGTAAATATTAAAAAAAAATAACTTACATCGTCTCCTCCAGGGAAAAGTTCTCGTGGAGGCAACGAAGGCGTGTTAATTATTTCTATTCCGTCTCCACATTCTATTTGCGCGGGACACCGCCAACGCTATAATAAATAAAAAAGAACACAGATTTAAAAAAAAACCCTAAAAAAAGAAGTATATGTTTTATAGTG
Organism: Idaea biselata; assembly: GCA_958496205.1. NCBI lineage: Eukaryota > Metazoa > Arthropoda > Insecta > Lepidoptera > Geometridae > Idaea > Idaea biselata. The sequence goes on from OY292402.1 coordinate 16,779,705, forward strand.
GATATACAACATACCCGGAGTCTCCCGGATTCGCTCCTCTCCAGCACGGCCTCGTTGTTGCCGAGGCGAAGACTTCCTTGTGGAGTCCTCTCCACCTCCATGGCAACAACGAGCCTACGTCCGGATTCCGTGGGTTCCATCTATTTGTTTTTTTTTTTGTAAAAAATAATAATTACAAAATTAAAAAAATGTAGGCAAGTAATTTATATTTTGGTTGGCTAAACTCTGTGAAACGTGCAATACTATTTTTTGTTACCAACTCTCGGATCCTTTTTGGAAAACAATATGCAAAATTATAACAATAAAAACAGAATTACCCTTTGGGTACGGAACTCTAATAATGATAAAAATAAAAAATACAATGTGCTAAATATCCGTTGTCATTTTTCAAACCGTAACGGTCGTCGGTAAAAATGAAACATGCTGTAGAAGCGTGTCTCGGACGTCTTGTAACGTCATGTATTTCCCCGCCATGAATGTTTATATGTGTGCGTGCATTTTAGACTGTTGGGTAGAAATTGTTGATTTTCATCTATGTAGAATTATTTATTCATAAAACTAAATGTAATTTATTGTTTGGTGAGGCGGGAGTTTTTCATAACTCACGTCCTTAAATTATCTGTACAAACTTCGGACTGATTGGATGATGATTCTGATGTTTTGCAATTTAGCTTGAGGATTGAGGGTAGGTTCTGCCTAAAATGCGGGTAGGCGCCCGCGTTGGAGCGCCTCGCCCGCCAGCGCCGCGTCGACGGCACTGCGCGTTTTACCCACCGAGGAGTTAATACGTCTCGACCGCGTTCGCTACTTGCGCCAAGTAGTGAATACCACGCCATAGTCACACCGTGGATTTCGTAATTGCTACGTGTCCCACCGCCGCTCGTATTATACGTGGCGACGTTTTCCTGTGCTGCATATCTTCGAAGAAGCCGTGATTCTTGTGTACGAACTATTCGGGACAGGTGTCATAGCGGACCGCATTCCTAATATAGGGAACCCTTGTGCAGTGCTATATTTGACTCTTCAATCAAGTTGTTGGTAATGAAAGCTGGTTTGAAATATTAAACGTTTATTGGAACCTCGCACTTCTAAATCATTACAGCAGCGTTAAAATGGAATATGCTAACAACTAAATTAAAACTTACTTAATGACTGTGCACGGTGTCACGACACGAAGGCAAGTGACGCCGCGACAACAGCGCCAGAAAGCCTAGGGTGCGGAGGCGTGTCTAAAACTGTCTAACAGCTCTCGCGTCACACCTTCGATAGCCAATTAGCGACGAGCCTCGTTAGATATTCAAATATGGTGCCAAAATGCAATCACACACAATGCATAGATTAGATAAGTATAGACACGCCCTCGCCTTACAAAGAGTAAGAAACAGATGCGAATGAATGTGTCAGTAACATCTCTCCCGCCGTGTGAACGTAGTAAGCATATGGTTTATAGTCGGTGACTGACACATGCATCCCCGCCTGGTCAATGAATACAATTAACACTTACATCACCATTTCTTATTTCACTATATCTTTGGATAACAACATGACGTTAATTACATAAATAAACTCAAAGTTATAACAATAATAATCTACTACACAATAAATCTGGTACAGGACCATAGTAACAATATAAATTTGTAACACACATTTCTGAACTTAAAGTTAATGTTAACATAAGTTACTTAAAACTCTACGAACCTATAAGTTATTATTATTTTTAACAATTTTGTGGTAGACATTACATGTAAAGTTTAAATAACTATTCTACTAGTGCCCCATTTATACAGTGCACTAAGCTAACATATGCAATTAAATGAATAAACAAACAATAATTTCACTAAGTGACTTATTTAAATAAGCAAACAAAGCTGGACTGACTAAAATGCATAAACAAACAACCCTCTAATCTGTTCTTTTAGAACATCAAAATAATATGCATTTCTTAGTACAGCGTTGCCCTCTTTGACAACTTTGAAAACTCAACTCTGTCCGCAAGTAAATAACGAATAATTGTTTTATTTACCTACGGAGAAAGTGAGAAATAAATGACTCTAAACGTTAAAGGTAGCTGTTATAGTCGACACTCTGCAATCAAAAATTACCTCCACCATATAAGGCCGGCAATGCCTCCTATAACAACGCCAGATTACAAATAACAAATTTTAACATTCTACTGGTAAGATAACTAAACGCTAAAGGTAGCTGTTATAGTCGACACTCTGCAATCAAAAATTACCTACACCATATAAGGCCGGCAATGCCTCCTATAACAACTCCAGATTACAAATAATAAATTTTAACATTCTACTGGTAAGATAACCATACGCTTAGTTGGACGACGCATTATACCATTCATGGTTTTAATGTCTACGACCCTTATTACTCCGTCCGCGCCTGGATAGACCCGCTCTACCCTGCCCTTAGGCCATACGTTTCGCGGCAACGTAGAGTCCGCAACCACGACCACATCGCCCACCTTTATCGCATCTCCACGACGAAGTTAAGGCCGCCTTTCGTAGTTCATTATCCGCTCCGTGGAAGTTTGTACCATTGTCACTCCATATGGTGTCAGGGCACCCACGTCGAGCCATCATGCGGCGCAACGCGAGTACGGCGGCGCCGGCAGAGAGTGATGATGCTACTTCCAAGTGAACTGCCCTCGTCGTCAAGCAAGTAAACTAGGCAACGTACCGCTTCTCGTGGTGTCTTGCTACGGTGACGCTCAGCGGCCCGAAGTAGTCCAATCCGGTCTGTGTAAATGGACGTTGATGATGGGCGAGGCGACACGGCGGTAGGTCTCCTGTCAGTGGCTCGGTAGGCGTGGCACGACGCAGGCGACATGGCTGACATCGTTTGACTACTGTCCGTACCGTAGGTCTGATGCGTAGCACCCAGTATCTTTGTCGTATCTCGTTGGTAACGCATTCGACGCCGCTATGGTGTAGCTGTCTGTGGACCCAGTCTATGTACAGCCGAGTGTAGGGGTGCTCTCCGTCCAGTAACGCCGGGGACAGAGTCTCCTCGTTGATATCGCTAGCGTCGGTAGTTCGTGAGCGTAATCTCAGAAGGCCATACTGGTCCGTGATCATAGATAGGTGTCGAAGGCGACTGTCATTAGATATTTTCCTCCCGCCGGTGACCTCACGTAGCTCAGCCGGAAAGCACTCCTCCTGGACAGCACGTGTCCACAAGAGTTCAGCGCGGCGTGTGTAATGAGCTGCGAGCGGGACGTAGGCATGGGACGCGCCAGCACTGCTGTCGCTGCGGCGTGGAGTCGCTCTGGCGCGGGCAGGCCGAGGCTGTGCGTTTGTCCAGTTTGGATCATCTGAAGTGATATGGCGAGTACGTTTCTTACGCAAGGCGGTTACTGTATGAGTTTGGCAGCGATCGATGAATTGTAGTACGCGTGCGGTCGTTCTGATTAGACGTAACCACGATGAAAATCTTAGTACATCAGGCAAAGCTTCTTTAAGACTAGAGCGAATGGTGGTCGCGGTTACTCGTTCTTCACCGGTGTTCGTGGGATGGAGCGGGTCATTGTCGCGCGGCCAGAGATCCTCCTCTTTGTATAGGAAGTTAGGGCCTCGAAACCAGCGATGTGAGGCCGTAAAGTCGGTCGGTGCACGACGAGTCCCGTCGTCCGCGACGTTGTCTGCTGTCGGCACCCATCGCCACTCCGAGGTCGCTGTTGTCTCTTCCAGTTCAGCCACGCGGTGTGCCACGAATGGCTTGAAGGATCGCGCTCCTGCGCGCAGCCACGTCAGCACGGTGCGTGAGTCTGTCCACAACACACGGCGGTCGGGGAGGCGTTCGTGCTCGCGCTCGACGGTGTGTGCCAGCCGCCCTCCCAGTACTGCTGCCTGTAATTCAAGTCTAGGTATAGAAACAACCTTGAGGGGGGCTACGCGTCCTTTCGCTGCGGCGAGTGAGACGTGTATCTCACCTTTGTCATTTACTGATCGCCAATAAGCCGTCGCGACGTAACATACCTCACTCGCATCAACGAAAACGTGCAGCTCCAGTGTTCTTGCCGAACTATACAATGGGTAACAGCGTGGAAGGGCAATGTTTCTTAAATTTTGTAAAGAAATTAGCCATGTCTGCCAGGCTTGCTCTAACTTCTGAGGTAAGAGGTCGTCCCATCCCACGCTATTACGCCATGCATCCTGTAATATTTGTTTGCCCTGAATGGTAACTGGAATTACCAGTCCTAATGGATCATAAAGGGACATGGCCTGTTTTAACAATAATCGTTTGGTAATTTTATCGACATAGGGGAAATTAGATAAATTAAAATATCTAATAAATATAAATATCGTCTGCTATGCGCCAAACGAGCCCCAGGACTTTTTCCTCATTGTTTATGTTGACGTCCGGAGCCATAGGTTCGACTGCGAGGCCGGCGGTGGCACGACTGTCGTTCGATGCCCACTTCTGTAGCACGAAGTTGCCTCGTCGGTGCACGGCGTCTACTGCGTGCGCCACACGATTCGCCTCAGCCGCATTGTCGAAACTCTGTAAATAATCGTCCATATAATGATTTTTGATTATAGGATTCACTGCTTCAGGAAACTCTTGTTCATGTAACAAGGCGTTATGGTTTTTAACGTAAATTGCCGTACTAGGTGAAGATGTGGCGCCAAAGAGAAGAGATGTCATTCTGTATTCTGTAGGTGTCATATCCGTCTCATCACGCCACAGAAAACGCAAAGCGTTTCTATCTTTTTCTCTTATTTTGATGCGAAGGAACATGTCCTTTATATCGGCCGCCACGGCGATCGGTTTCTGTCTAAATCGCATAAGAACGCCTAGCAAGGATTGTAACAAATCAGGGCCAGTCAATAAAAAATCGTTAAGACAAACACCGGCGGTCCGTGCGGCTGCGTCTTTTACTATACGGACTTTACCGGGTTTTGAAGGATTAATGACTGGGAAATGAGGCAGATACCAAGTATGACCAACAGGTGGCGGTGTCGTAGCTACCTCTGCATATTTGTTGTTTAATAAAGTATGGATTTGTTCTTTGTATTTTTGTTTTAGTAGTGGGTCTTTTCCAAGTCGCCTTTCGACTCCCACTAACCTTCCTAATGTAGACTCATAATTATTTGGGAACGTCTTACCTTCTTCTTTCCATAGTAAACCTGTTTCATAGCCACCTTCGGGCAGACAGCGTGTCGTTTTTCCTAATATTTGTAACGCGCGAGTTTCAGGGTCAGCTTGAGGTCGGCGTGGTTCTACTCCCAGTGATTCTAAATCAAAGTGTTCTTTAACTAATTTACTCAAGGTACTTACCTTTAATGATTGCGTGGGTGCAGCGATGATTTTCTTTTAGCATGTAACCACTATACCTCTGCTTTATTGACTACCGGAAAGCCTTCGATTCCATATCGCACAGCTCAATATGGCAAGCACTGTCAAACCAGGGTGTCAACAAAGAATATATCGAACTGATAAAAACAATATACGAGAACAGTACTTCTAGAGTCATGCTAGACAAACCAGGGCCATGCTTTAGTATAGAGAAAGGAGTGAAACAAGGAGACCCGATGTCACCAAAACTTTTCATATCTGTGTTGGAACAAGTGTTCAGAGAATTGAAATGGGAGAGCATGGGTCTGAAAATTCACGGTAAATATCTGTCACATTTGAGATTCGCAGACGACATTGTACTGCTTTCAGAAGACCCGCAGAAAATGCACTCTATGATAAAATCTCTTTGTTTACAAAGCAAAACTATTGGCTTAGAAATCAATGAAGATAAATCTAAAATTATGTCAAACAGAGAGAAAATACCGATGCCCCTACAAAACACAACTCTAGAATATGTAGATGAATACGTCTATCTGGGCCACATTATAACATTTAAATCATGCACAGAAAGAGAGATAGAGAGAAGAACCAAATCCACTTGGAATAAGTACTGGTCAATGAAAGAAATATACATTTGAAAACTAGAGCTATGGAGATGTGTCTACTGCCCTGCCTTACCTACGCATGTCAAACGTGGACCCTAACAAAGGAAAATTTAGAAAAAATTAAAATATGCCAGAGAGGCATAGAAAGAAGTTTCCTAAACATAAAACTTAAAGATAAAGTGAGAAATAACATCATTAGGGAAACCACTAAAGCAAAAGACGTGGCACATAAAGTTTTATACTTAAAATGGAAGTGGGCAGGTCACATTCAGCGCCACAACGACGATAGATGGTCAAAAATAGTCGTCAACTGGTACCCGTTAGACAAAAAACGGAGAAGAGGAAGACCACACAAACGATGGAGTGACGACATAACAAAGACGGCGGGAAAAACATGGAGCAGAGTCGCCAGAGACAGACATAGATGGAAACAGATGGGGGAGGCTTTTACCGCAGAGGCGGTCCCTACACAAAACTAACAAATACTAACCTAGTTTAAACTATCATAAATATAACTATATTAACAACACTACAAATACTAACACATAAAATAAAAAACAAATTCATAAAACTAAATAGGTAAAAAACAACAATAGATTATAATTAACTAGATAAATAAATTACAGCAATGTTTAGAAATAGAAAGAAATGTTGTGTAAGGGAAAAATAAAGCTATTTTATTTTATTTTTATTTTATTTTATTTTATGTAACCATGATGATCACCCAAACGTCCTTTTCTCTGTCCGTGTAGTACCCAGCCGAGGGGTGTGCGTGACGCTACCGGTTGTTCTGGTTTCCCGCATCGTACTTCGGAGGCAATGAGTAGAGCCCAGTTGTCCTGACCTATTAGTATAAGTGGCTCACCTGTCTCATAGAGGAGTTGGTCACTGATGTCTTGCAAATGTTCACAATGAGCCAGCGCTCCGGGTGTTATGCACTGTGGGGATATGTCTAAATGGTCGATGGTGCGGGCTTCTATATCTACCTTGTTTGTGTACCTGCCTTTAATGGAGATTTTTACTCGCTGCGAGTTGACCGCCTCGATTTGCTCTCCGGCTATGGCCTCTATGATAAAAGGTACTGTAGGCCCAGCGACACCAACCTTATCCGCTTCTCTTGATGTCAGCAATGTGACGGTAGACCCATCATCTAGTAAAGCATATGTATCTATCTCACCATGAGGTCCTGATATTTGAACAGGTAAAACTTTGAGGAAGGTTTGTATGGTACGTGGTGCTCCGGATACCGCTATAGTTGCTTTGGTGCACGACTGGACCGTTGCTTGTGCCCGGTCGCTGTTGTTTTCTCTCTGTTGTTGCTGCACCGCGTCGTTGTGTAGGAGCTTGTGGTGATAGTACTGGCAGCCTCGCGCTTCACATTTCTTGCCCTTGCAACGGTGGTTCCACGTTCGCTTGTCTAGGCACCTGAAACACAATTTATTTGTACGAGCAGCTTCCCATCTTTCCGAAACAAGCATAGCTTTGAACTTAGAACATTGGACTGCACTATGACCTGTGATATTGCATATAACACATGTTTTGTCGTTGAGCTTTGTAACGGTGTGGCGTTTATAATCTTTTCGCTCTTCGACTATTTCACACTTAGCATGCCTAGAATTTAGGTCTGCCTCCCTGTCTAGAAAACGAGCCATTGTAAGTAGTCTGGCTCAGTTGCGTCAGCTAAATTCTCAAAGTCGTACCATTCGGTTACGTATTATGGTAGTCAATTTGTCACAAACTATATTACTAATTTCTGGATTATACAAGTACTCCATTTTGTTTAACGCTTTTATAGTAGAAATAATGTTGTTTACTTTAGACGAAAAAATGCAAACATCTCTCGGACTATCTGTTAACTTGGGTAAGTGACGTAATTTGTCTAACTCGTTCGTAATCAAGGCATGTGGTCGACCAAAACGCAATTCTAGTTTTTCTATGATTTCTAGGGCTTTTATATGACCTAAAAATAAGCCTTTGACTGATTCTAAGGCTACCCCTTTCAAACTTTTGCGAAGCCGGGCAATATTTTCGGCTTCTGGGAATCTAGATTGTGATTCGGTAAAGGCACTTTTAAAATATAACCAATCACTCGAATTTCCATTAAAATATGGTAAGTCAACATACCTGTGAGCTGCGGGGTGATTCCCGCGAGCTACCTGTAATAAAGCCGCTGTCAAATCTTTCCATGGCTGGCTATCGGTGTCGTTCGCTTGTGGAGCTCCCGTGGCCGACGATCCCTGGGTCGTGGCTGTGACGGGTGCGTCGAATTTGGTGTCGTAGAGCTGTGGTATTCCCGTCGGAAGCGAATCGTCGGTGGCGCCGGGGAATACAGGGCCCTTATCTTGGTCGTCACAAGTCAAAATATCTGCCTCTAGATATGCTAATTTTGCTGCGGCGTATTCCATTTTCATCAATGCTATGGCTTTTCTTTGATCCCGTGTTTGTTTCTGGTCGGATGATAAAACACCTTCGGGCGGCGTGGTCGGTGTCCCTGCCGTAGGGCCCTCGCGTTCTGGCGTCGGGGCACCTTCAGGGGCCGGTGTCGTTACCGCTCGAAGTTCGTCCGCGGGGGACGAATCCTCCTTCTGGAGTGTTTCAGTGCTCCTTGTGCTCACCATTTTCACTTTCAAACACGACACAGCACGACGCGCGGACTACGTGCGCGGTTAAAATTAATTTGGTAATCCGGCTCGAATGGACCAGCTTGTTGGTAATGAAAGCTGGTTTGAAATATTAAACGTTTATTGGAACCTCGCACTTCTAAATCATTACAGCAGCGTTAAAATGGAATATGCTAACAACTAAATTAAAACTTACTTAATGACTGTGCACGGTGTCACGACACGAAGGCAAGTGACGCCGCGACAACAGCGCCAGAAAGCCTAGGGTGCGGAGGCATGTCTAAAACTGTCTAACAGCTCTCGCGTCACACCTTCGATAGCCAATTAGCGACGAGCCTCGTTAGATATTCAAATATGGTGCCAAAATGCAATCACACACAATGCATAGATTAGATAAGTATAGACACGCCCTCGCCTTACAAAGAGTAAGAAACAGATGCGAATGAATGTGTCAGTAACACAAGTGTTGGTGTTTGTTGGAGTGCCTGGAACTACATAACGACTAGGCGAGCCTATTTGAAGACCTAAGGGTGGTTGCATGCATCAGTCTTTTACCAATCAGTCCCATCAATTTTCTAGCCCATTTTTGATTTGAAGAGTGTAACAAAACCGCAGTGATCAATCTATTTACACGATTGCGTCACCATATTTTTGGTCCATTCGAGCCTAGGATCCATATCCAGCTCATAATCTAACCCTACTTTCATATCTAACTTCGCTTACGTGAGCAATTCTTATTTTTTTGCCATATTTTTGAAAATTGTAAAAAAAAAATTATATGAATAAATAGCATTATTTTTCACCAAATTAGATAGTTTATTTCAGTACCTTTCTAATTATTCTAAAAGTTTTGTAATTTAAAACAGATTTTATATGATAATTTAACATTGAATAAATGACGGTAGAATTACTGTTCCTAATTTGTTATTCTTTATTTCTTAAAAAAAATCTTGAAAATCGTATTATTTTATGTTCAAAATAATGTATTTCTTAAATTTAACGGTAAATTTCATATCGTATGACCAAATAACGACAGGAAAAGTAGAAAATCATTTTAAAATTCATATTTAAAGTGTACCGACCGTCCAGTTGGTTAGCACACAGTTTAGAAGTTTAGATAGCTAGCTAGTTAGATATATATGTTGTAGGTAATTAGTGAGCACAAACACTTTGAATAAAACCTGAATTTATTGTTATAGCTATTAAGTTACAGTAGGTAACAATGCGATTCTCGCGGCACGTGCGTTAGTTAATCAGCTATGTTTTGTACTGAAGTTACAGTTTGCTAATTAAGTGAAGAATAGTACGATGGCTCGTACATGCTACTACCCCGAAAACGATGGGAAGCCGAGAGAATCGCATTTTACAAAGTTAAAAAGAAAACAAAATAATAAAAACTCTTCTAGAGACTAATAAAAAGTTAAGTAATAATAGGTCAAGTAAATCTTAATCTAAATTAAATTTGATGTCATCTTTCGTGGTGGTGTTCGTGGTACGCGGAGCTGTCGCAGGAAGAGCTGGCGAGGTGTCCCCCTGAGTTTGATGACGTCCTTGTAGTTCTAGTCCAGGTTGTTCCAGTTTTGCACTTCTTCTATGGCAGCAACCGTACTTCTTTGTAATCCAGGCACACAAAGCAACGACAAATGCAGCGAAAAGTATGTAGCTTATAGCGTATTGATGTATGTCGTGAGTCGTTACCGGGGTCGGTAAGATCGTTTTGGTTTTGAGATCTTCTAGGCTGAAGTTTAGCTCTTTTGATGTTGTCATCGTCTTCTATCGGAGTTAATCGAATGGAACGCTGGGTGTTTACAATGGTGCTTATTGACTTGTCTAGCGATGGAATTTGCAAATCGTATTCTAGTGCAACTTCACTGTTATAGTTGTTATGTGTGTGAATCATCACTTCTTTAGTTTGTAGTAGGCATCCTTGCCGTAGCGAGATTATAGAAGACGTATTGAAGGTGTGAGTTTGAATATCGTCACCACACACAACTCGTATCGTACAGAGTTTGCAGCATGTAGCCAACCATTTGTTTGGTGCGTGTAATTCTAACCAATCTGACCGGCACTTTGTTTTCTCCATGAAGCATGGTGAATCGGTGTGATGACTCAGCATTTTTGCTTCGCAGGGCGCATTTTCCCTCTCAATGCTGTGTACCGGCAGATTTAAGTTGCAAACGAAGTTATTAGAGCTGCGCTCTATGCAGTGCGAGAGTCCATCTTCGTCGAACGTAACGTAAGTATTTTTGCGAAGGTTTACTGCGATATATCTTGAAGAAACTTGTGCAGTAAGCGTTATAGTATTATTCAGAAGTGATTTTAGTGGCAAAGGAACGACCCGGTGCATAGCATAGTCTTCATTACTCGTCAATGGAATATGCATTTCAAGCAAAAAGTAGTTGCCGGCCACTCGAGCTCTGGCGTAAATTAATTTATAGAGGTTTCGAATTTCAAGTTGAATGTTTTCAATAGGTAAAGTTAATTGTCTTGGTAATTTTCCAGATATTTCAGCTAATTGTTTTATCAAATTGTCTGGAGTTATGAGATGGACATCTATGTGACCGTGGTACGTCAATCAAGGCTCCATACAGCATTTCTTGAATGTTTCTTAAATTCTTCAATAGTAAAGAGGCAGTCAGTGCAGAGGAAGTAAAGTAGCTCGTAGCCATAGTAACTTCTATTTCAGATTCAACGTTTGCTAGTCTCATATCAGTTTGATTCATGTATTTATTAATAAGTATTAATTGTCGCTTCATGTTTATTTCATTCTTCGTTAAAATATCATTTTGTAATTCGATAATCGACGTTTGATTTTTCGCTAATTCAAGCAGATAGTTTTCATTTAGTTGAACCATTTTTATATCTTCTTCGTATTTGGTGGCGAACCGCTGGTCAAGGACTCCAAACAGGCTATTTGCTATGTATCCCACTCCGTCGATTAATCCCCGCTTTTGACGATTTGAAGGATAGTTGCTCGTGACTGCTAGTAGGCTGTTATAATGGTTTAAGAGCTCCAGCTCGTGCGACAGCTGCTTCAGGGTTGGTTCGCAGTACTTCGGGTTGATTTTTGTGCACACGTTGGCGACGTCCTTTAGTAGGTTTCGATTTTTTGCACGCCGTCCCAATATGAGCTTAGGTTGAAATAGATTAGTACCCTCCATTCATCGTGAACTAGCTGTATTTCGCCAATATGATCATAATAAAGCGGGCGATCTTCTCCCAGTGTGGTAAGTTGAAATCCCGGAGTAGAAGATTGTAGAGATTTACAGCTTCCGCCCACGAAGAAAGTCAGCAATAATGTAAGAATGACGAATATCTGTGTTGAGATTGCGCTCTTATGGTATTTTGGAGGTGCAGTTCCACGTAAATCAGCGAGAGGTGGAGTTGTTTTTGAGTCCATGATGTAAAATATTTAATATATTTTTCTCCTTGTTTTCCGTATGTTCTATAGGTAGTGGCGATAATTTCACAATAGGTCGTTTAATTATGCCCGTTTGCGTTTTTATAGTTGCGACGCGCACGTGACTATCGGTACCGGGGTGAACTTTGATCACACGACCCATGGCCCACTTTCCAGGTGGCAGATTGTTTTCTTTCACCAATACAATATCATTAGTTTGTAAGTTGTATGTTGGTTTCGTCCATTTACTGCGAGCTTGTAATTGAGTAAGATAATCTTGAGACCATAGCTTCCAAAATCTATGAAACATATGTTCCGTAAGCTGCCATCTTTTCTGTAAATTAATATATTGATCATCAGCGTAGCTCGATAGTGGTAGTGTTAAGGTAGCGCTGCCAGTAAGAAAATGACCGGGTGTAAGATAGTTGGCGAAGTCTTCCGGGTCCTCAGTGAGAGGGCAAAGTGGCCGGGAGTTCATACAAGCTTCAATTTCAGCGAGTAAAGTTGCGAATTCTTCGTACGTTAGTTTTTGATCGCCTAACACACGTCGCAGGTGATGTTTCATTGAGCGCACTGCAGCTTCCCAGAGCCCGCCAGCTGAAGGCCAAAGTGGAGCGTTGAAGTGCCATTTTACTTCCATTTTATTTAATTCGTCGAAAAAATCAGCAGATAGTTCTTGTTTGAAAAGCTCGTATTCGTTTCTTAACATTTTTGATGCTCCAATAAAATTGGTCCCGCAATCAGAATATATATGTTGAGGGATGCCGCGTCTAGCGCACATCCTTTTGAACGCGCTCATGAACGATTCTGAGCTTAAATCTGATACTAGTTCAATGTGCACAGCTTTAGTTGCCATGCACACAAATATAGCTATATATCCTTTAGAAACGCGGACACCTCGCCCTTTGTTTAGTTTAATATAAACATGTCCCGTATAGTCAACCCCCGAGTGTGTGAAAGGTCGGGATGGAGTGACTCTTGGTGCCGGTAGATCAGCCATAATTTGATAATTTTCTTTCGACTTGAAACGATGGCACCGCACACAACGACGAAGTTGCATTTTAACCGCTCTATTGCCTCCAACAATCCAATAGCGTTGTCTTAGGTAAGCAAGTGTAAGTCGGGCTCCACCATGCATAGTAGTCATATGTGCTTGATCTATTAGTAAATGAGTGTATTTCCCATTTTTTGGCAATATGATAGGATTTTTCATGTCAGTAGGTAAGGTTGTTTTGTTTAGGCGTCCGCCCACACGCATAATGCCTTCTTTGTCTAAATAGACTTTGTAACGTTGTACACGTACAATAGTCGAATTATATATTAAATAGGCTAAAATATATAAAAATAAACAATTTTAAACATTTAATTTAAATAATTAATAAAAAGAAAATATAATAAAACTAAAATAATTAAACTAAATAACTTAAAACTTTAAACAATTACCTTAAAAACTAATATTAAAAACCTAAAACTTAAACTGAAAATACCTTAACCTAAACTATATTTAACCTACATAATTAAAACTATATCCTGCAGTTATTAATAAACATTATGTTCATAAAACATCACTGGAGTTGGTCAACTCAAGCATCATATCTAGTTGCGCGGTTGTACTGCGACATTCCAATCGGCGGGCTATTGTTTCGAGCGCGGCGACAACGGGAGCCGTGACGTAGATTCTTGAACCTCGTCCATTCGTAATTTGATTCGCATCAAGGACACACGCAGCTCTTCTCAGCGCGGGTCCATATAATATACGTCCCTATATTAGCGAATAGAATAATCCAGTCGCAGTGGTACAAATAGAAATTATACCTAATAACATCAATAAGTGATTTTAAAACCCGAAATTCGGTAAGTGGCGAACATTTCGTACTAACAGCATAGGAATTATTATTTTGGTTTTGTTTTAGGTAAATGCTTCATTGTAGTTTAAAATACACTTTTTATTGTTTTATATTGTGGGGAATAGTGGTAGATATTATATTTGATTGTATGTATTCACGCTAAATTGTATGGATGTGTTCCGTTATGTACAAAATTACTACCCACATGTTTTTAACAAAGTCGTTAATTCAATTAATTTTTTCATTCCCGTATTAAATTTTCATTTTAACTTTTATCAGAATCTCTGTTCTCGTAAACCATCAGCCACAGTCATTGCCTACTAGGTAAAGTTAGGTGCTTCCTCATCCTCATCATCATCATCTCGTCATGGGCGTGGCAGACTGTGGTTGTGGTCACTGTGTGAATATTATTCTAACACTGGACGATATTCCAGGGTTCCAGATTACCGCTCAGGAATACGCTTCAAGATCTTCATTCAAGTTTCAACCTACCGAAACGTAAAGCAGTTCACTGACCCGGCAACCACCTACACCACCTAGGCCATCGGACATTCCCCGGACTTTCCAGGATAGTACCTAACTTACGAGCCAGTGAAAGTGGAACCACGGGTTAGGGCTAAGAACCACCCCTGTATTTTTTTAATTAAATTAATGTTAACCTTTTAGTGTGAAACCATTGTCTTATTTTAATCCTGCCAACACTAAACCGTTACACTGGCGCCATAACGTGGTTTATTTACTTATACTTGTCTCTTTAGTTTATTTCTTTTTTTTGTTTTTTTGGTAAATATGCCCGTGGTTCTATTTCCTATAGTAGTTGCATGTCTGTGAGCTTTATTTGTTTTTTTTTGTTTTGTGAAACGTTTTTTATTTTTGGTTGCCAGCAACTGAGGTGTAGCATTGGTATTATTTAGTTTAAAATAATTTAATTTCAAATTCTTAACGATCGCAACATATTTAAACTCACTCGCAATAAAATTGTTAAAAATCTATGTTGCAGTCAGTAATTCCGTTTTTTTGAAAAGTGCCTAGTTCTTGTTCCTTCTGTATCTGATTCATCAGTGTTGCACATCAGTTGCCATTAATAGCTTTTTTTTATTTTCTTTTGGTTTGGTGCTTATTTTTTTAATTTCATTCATCTTCATCAAAAAAAATTCACCACTAATTTTCATCCAACTATCATTTTCATAATCAACCAAAACGTACATTATAGCTTTTGTTGCATTTGTAAAGAACAGAGAAAACATCAATTTCATCATTATAATTACATAGTTCGCCATTTGCTGACTTTCGGTGTATAGTTTTTTTTTTCCAATCTTTCAAACATGGCTTTTGCTATTAAATTTTTGTCTCTACAAAAAACCGAACTGGAGTACGAGGTTGCGATTAGAGGGTCCACTCCCGAATCCACTGTAATAGAACTCCGAAAACAAATTGTTAAGTTAGTCACAGCTTTTCCATCAGAGGATATTTTATGTTCACCCATAGATGCCAATGAAGACCTTAAGGGAGTGTCAAATGTTTTGACCAAAATCAAATTAGGTCTTGAATCATGCGTCGACCGTAATAGTGTTCTAAAAATACAAAATTTGCTTAGTCACTTATATCACAGACTGAACAGGATTAGTCGTAGCGACACTGACGCGACTGCTTATGATGCTTGTGTTGACCTTTTTCAAAAATATTTAAAGCAAATTGAAGTTTTGAGAGAAAAATATATAGCAGGCCCGTTAATAAGTACACCGAGCATCGAAACTCCTACCGTCAACCCCATTAATGTCACGGTTTCTTGCGATCGTTCATCAAGTGACATCGGTAAACTCAAGTACGATGGCAAAACTTGCGTTCGTTCCTTCATCCAAAGGGCAAATGAATATAAAATCGCACGTAACATTTCCGGCGAGAAATTACTTTCTTACGCTACCGAAATATTTACAGGGGACGCGCTTCACTGGTTTCGTAGCAACAGAGAGCTCATTTCAGATTGGGATAATCTTTTAGCTATCTTAAAGAATGATTTTGATAAGTCTGATTATGATTATAGACTTTTATCGGAAATACGTTCCAGAACACAGGGCGAGACAGAAAACATAGTCATTTACTTGTCAATTATGTCGGGTTTGTTTTCGCGTTTGACGAAAACTCTTTCAGAAGAAAATAAGTTGGAAATCCTTCTACACAATATCCGCCCCTGTTACTCATCCCTATTAGCTTCCACCTCAGAAATAAAATCAATTATCGAACTGAGATCTCTGTGCTCCAATTTTGAGAAGGTACAGGCACGTCTGTCTTATTTTCGCGAACCACCTGGTCCTTCATCAGATACCCTAGCACCAGAATTCGCGTATTCTAGATCAAAACCTTTAATAAAAACACACAATCAAAATAGTAACTTCTCTTATAGCAACAACAAATCATATACTAATTATAATCAACATAAAACAGGCAATAATAATCAGCATAACCTAAATCATAAATATGTACATGCCATAGATACAGATAAGCATCGTTATTGCCCTAGATGTCGCTCTAATTCTCATGGCTTACGCCAATGCACAGGAGATAAATCGGACATTTTTTGCTTTGTCTGTGGGAAAAAGGATGTTAAAACACCTCAATGCCCAGATTGTCTTAAATCAAGAACTGGTAAACCCAATCCAAAAAAACTAGTTGCTCAGAACTGTAGCAATAGCAGCAAGTTTAATAAAGACGATTGGCAAAAATGGTTACAAACTATTTCCAATTTTTTCAAAATTTATAAAGTTGCTTCAGTTCTGTCCAGCAAACCCTTAGATGATTCCAGGCCTTATGCATCAGTAAAAATTAATGATATTATTATTTCAGGGTTGTTAGATTCAGGTTCAGCCGTAACTATTATAGGCAACAACACACATGATATCCTATTGAACAAAGGCCTTCAAGTGAATTCTAATACCCTTGGCTCTGAATTTCTTGTTGCCGCAGGAGGCCAAAAATTGCGTCCAATTGGTTCTATGAATCTTCCCATTCATTTTGAGGACCAATTTCATTTAGTTCAGGCATTAGTTGTACCTGAAATTGAAACCAACCTTATTTTAGGCATCGATTTTTGGCGCATATTTCAAATTTGTCCCAAATACCTTCACTCCATTAGAATAGGAAATTTTGATAATAATGTAGCTTCCATCGATATTAACAATAGCTATTTACAAAATTATAAAACCCTTGATGAGTCACAAAAAGTTTTGGCCGATAATGTGATTAGTCAGTTTGAGGAAATTTCTTTTAAAGTAAAAGGTTTGGGCAACACTAACGTCATTACGCACCGAATTGACACTGGTGACACTCAACCTATTCGACAGCGTTACTACAGAATGTCACCTGAAAAGCAGCGTATTCTTGTGGAGCAGGTAGACGAAATGCTTAGCCTCGATGTTGTCGAACCTTGTGAGAGTGCTTGGTCTTCTCCAGTGCTGATCGTTACAAAAAAGAACGGTGAGCCTCGTTTTTGTCTCGACAGTCGCAAATTGAACTCGGTCACGAAGAAAGACGCATATAATCTGCCATACGTTTCAGAGATATTGGATAATCTTCGCGATGCTCGTTATCTCTCCAGCATTGATTTATCCAAAGCGTTTTGGCAGATTAATATCCATCCCGATGACCGAGATAAAACTGCCTTCTATGTCCCAGGACGGGGTACGCTTAGATTCAAGCGCACAGCATTTGGTCTGACCAATGCCCCAGCCACTCAACAGCGTCTGGTGGATTCATTGTTCGGGGATTCCGAGCAAAGAGTCTTTGTATTTCTCGATGATATAATTTGCGTAAGCGAGGACTTCAACAGCCACGTATCACTGCTTTTACGTGTGCTGAATAAGCTTAAACAAGCAAACCTCACCATAAACCTCGAAAAATGTAATTTCTTTAGAGACCGACTTAAATATCTCGGTTACGTTGTTGATAGTGGTGGCTTGAGAACTGATCCTGAAAAGGTGCAGGCTATCATCCAATACCCTACACCTGCCTCTAAAAAGGACGTTAAACGGTTTTTAGGCACTGCTACATGGTACCGTCGTTTTGTGCCCAATTTTAGCACAATAGCTGCTCCGTTGAACGCACTGACGTCGAGCAAAAAGACTGCTCCTCCTTTTAAATGGACTGACGAAGCCAACAACGCATTTTTAAAGTTGAAGGAATGCCTTGTATCAGCACCAGTCTTATCTTGTCCGGACTATAACCTTCCGTTTGAGGTACACACGGACGCTAGCAATTATGGTATCGGTGCAATGCTTACCCAAAACATAAACTCCAAAGAACATCCGATTGCGTATATGAGCAGATCTCTCTCCGCTGCAGAGAGGAATTATAGTATCACTGAGCGGGAGGCATTGGCTGTTTTAACTGCTCTTGAGCATTGGAGGTGCTATTTGGAAAATGGTAAGCAGTTCACTGTATACACCGACCATAGTGCGCTTAAGTGGTTCTTGTCCTTGAGCAATCCGACAGGTAGGCTAGCTCGCTGGGGCGTACGCTTATCTTCCTTTGATTTTGAGATAAAGCATCGCCGCGGCTCCGACAACGTCATTCCCGATGCACTTTCTCGCGCAATACCAGTGAGTGCCATTAGTACATCAAATTCTTTTAAAACAACTTTAGATACATGGTACAAAACTAATTATAATGGTTGCATCAACAATCCACAAAATTATCCAAATTTTATAGTTAAAAACAATTCCTTGTACCGCCTGACTAAGGAAAAGTGTCAGCTTAACTCAGAGTTTGCATGGAAGGAGGTGATACCTAGCGAACTGCGTGATCAGGTAATATTTGAAAACCACTCCGAGCCTATAGCCGGACATTTAGGAATTTTCAAAACGTACAGACGCCTTGCCTTGCGCTATTTTTGGCCAGGTATGTACAAGGACGTAGTGAAGTTTATTTCGTTGTGCGATAAATGCCTTTCTTACAAAACTCAAAATCACTCAACGTTAGGTGAAATGGGACGACCGAAGCAATGCTCACGTCCATTTCAAATGATCTCCATTGATTTGATGGGTCCTCTACCTATAACTCGTAAACAAAATTCTTACATTTTCGTAGTCACATGTTGCTTTTCCAAATTCTGTTTAATTTATCCTATAAGACAAGCCACTTCACAAATTGTCACTAAAATTTTAGAAGATTCCGTATTTCTCGTTCACGGAGTCCCTCAAACAGTTTTTCTTGACAATGGCACACAATTTACCAGTAATCTTACAGAGAGTCTATTTAAAAAATATAACATTCCTAATGTATTTTTTACGCCTAAGTACACACCTCAAATAAATACAGTTGAACGGTACAACAGAACTATAATCACTTGCTTGTCAACCTTCGTAGATGATGACCATAGATCTTGGGACACTAAAATTCCATCGGTCCAATTCGCTGTCAATAATTCCGTTAACGAGGCCACTGGTTTTACACCGTCTTTTCTTGTGTATGGTAGGGAGTTGGTAACTTGCGGCACACACTACGTTGACAACGACTTGGACAAAGATGTTATTTTTCTACCTCGCGACTTATACGCCGAAAATTTGGGCTATTTGTCAAAAATATTTGATGATGTGCAATTGAAACTTTGGCAGGCTCATACAAAGAACACGAGCCATTATAATTTAAGGCGGAAGCCAGCAGAATTTAATATTGGAGACATTGTCATGAAAAAAACATATGTTTTGAGTGACAAAGACAAATATTTTAGCAAGAAATTGGCACCAAAATATATAAAATGTCGCGTAATTGGTAAAAAGTCTCCCTTAGTATATAATTTGGCTGATATGTCAGGTAAAGATATTGGTACTTGGCATATTAAAGACATTAAAATAGCAAATACCTACTAAAACTTAATTTAATTGTAATTATTGTATGTACCCAGTAATAGTTGGAATACCCATTGCAATAAAAGTAACATCTTTAGCATAAAAAAAAAATGTTTGTTTAAGTTGGTCAGAAGAATTGCTGCTTCAACTTATTTTTGATTGTGTGTGGCCATAGTATTTTAAATTAAACTTACTACGGCTGATTGATAGTGAATAGCATGATATAGATGTTTATAAGATGATGAATGAAAGATTAAAACAAATGTTTCACTAAGTTATGCGGATTTTATTTATAAAGAAGAATAAAATCCTTTAGTAAGCGAGGGGGTATTGTAACGTTGTACACGTACAATAGTCGAATTATATATTAAATAGGCTAAAATATATAAAAATAAACAATTTTAAACATTTAATTTAAATAATTAATAAAAAGAAAATATAATAAAACTAAAATAATTAAACTAAATAACTTAAAACTTTAAACAATTACCTTAAAAACTAATATTAAAAACCTAAAACTTAAACTGAAAATACCTTAACCTAAACTATATTTAACCTACATAATTAAAACTATATCCTGCAGTTATTAATAAACATTATGTTCATAAAACATCACTGGAGTTGGTCAACTCAAGCATCATATCTAGTTGCGCGGTTGTACTGCGACATTCCAATCGGCGGGCTATTGTTTCGAGCGCGGCGACAACGGGAGCCGTGACGTAGATTCTTGAACCTCGTCCATTCGTAATTTGATTCGCATCAAGGACACACGCAGCTCTTCTCAGCGCGGGTCCATATAATATACGTCCCTATATTAGCGAATAGAATAATCCAGTCGCAGTGGTACAAATAGAAATTATACCTAATAACATCAATAAGTGATTTTAAAACCCGAAATTCGGTAAGTGGCGAACATTTCGTACTAACAGCATAGGAATTATTATTTTGGTTTTGTTTTAGGTAAATGCTTCATTGTAGTTTAAAATACACTTTTTATTGTTTTATATTGTGGGGAATAGTGGTAGATATTATATTTGATTGTATGTATTCACGCTAAATTGTATGGATGTGTTCCGTTATGTACAAAATTACTACCCACATGTTTTTAACAAAGTCGTTAATTCAATTAATTTTTTCATTCCCGTATTAAATTTTCATTTTAACTTTTATCAGAATCTCTGTTCTCGTAAACCATCAGCCACAGTCATTGCCTACTAGGTAAAGTTAGGTGCTTCCTCATCCTCATCATCATCATCTCGTCATGGGCGTGGCAGACTGTGGTTGTGGTCACTGTGTGAATATTATTCTAACACTGGACGATATTCCAGGGTTCCAGATTACCGCTCAGGAATACGCTTCAAGATCTTCATTCAAGTTTCAACCTACCGAAACGTAAAGCAGTTCACTGACCCGGCAACCACCTACACCACCTAGGCCATCGGACATTCCCCGGACTTTCCAGGATAGTACCTAACTTACGAGCCAGTGAAAGTGGAACCACGGGTTAGGGCTAAGAACCACCCCTGTATTTTTTTAATTAAATTAATGTTAACCTTTTAGTGTGAAACCATTGTCTTATTTTAATCCTGCCAACACTAAACCGTTACAACTTGTAATTTGTATAAAGCGCTCTTTTTATTTAGAGTTTCATTCCGAAGTAGTAAGTTATATTCTGTTTTTAAATAAGATCTTTGAACGTATTTAATAAACATAGTATTTGAATAATTCAATTCCTTCAATATTAGGTAGGTATGTGTAATCATGCTATTATGTCCGGTGTCATTTTTCATTTTTATTTTATAATTCATTCTTGAATTTGAAATAAAACGAAGTATCCAAGTAAGTACTCGTATGGCACGTGTCAATGAGCTGTAGTTGTTTAGTAAGGTATTTAGTATGCTGTCATCAATTTCTTGTAGGGTTGTCACGCAGGACTTTTCTTCAATTTTTGTGGTGAACAAACAATTCATAGCTTCGTTTTCTTTCTCGTTTAAGTTAATAAGTGTTTTTGGGCCTTCCCACCAAAGCTTGCAGTCACGTAGTTTGCTTGGGTACAATCCTCTTGTTGCCCCGTCAGCTGGATTGTTTTTAGAGTCTATATATTTCCACTGAGATGCTGGTATTATCTTTCTGATCTTAACTACTCTATTTTCCACGTATCTTTCCCATTTGGATTCTTTCTTTTGTAACCAAGCTAGTACAACTTTTGAGTCGCACCATGCTCTAGTTGTGACGTTGTAATCTTTCAACGCGTTTCTTATTTTTTGTATAAGTTGTGAAAGTAGTAGAGCTCCGCATAGTTCAAGACGCGGGAGCGATAGTTTTTGCGAGAGTGGAGCAACCCTGGTTTTTGCTATCAGTAATGTAAGTACATGTTGTTTCGTTAGGTTTTCTATGGTTTGAGCGTAAACAACGCAGGAAAAAGCCTTTTCACTAGCGTCGCAGAATCCCAGCAAATCTATGTTGTTGTTGGTACTGCCAATCCATCGGTTGATTTTGATATTTTTCAGCTTATATAATTCACCTTTAAGCTTAAGCCAGCTATCTTGTATGTTCGATGGTAACTCCTGGTCCCACCCTAGGCCTTTTGCCCATACTTGTTGAAAGATTAATTTAGCCGTAATAGTAACAGGTGAAAACCAACCCAAAGGATCATATAGTTGGGATATTTCGGACAGTAGGGTTCGTTTTGTAAGGGGTTTCTTCGTCTTTTCTTGTATATTCCAGTTAAAAGTAAAAGAGTCTAAGTTGGGGTTCCAACCAAGCCCCAGCGTTTTCGTAGAATCTTCAGGAGAAAGCTTAAAGTCGTATGTTGATCTAGAGATTTGATCTTTATCTAAGTTAGCTAATAACAATTGGTAGTTGCGACCACTTGCGTAGGTTCATACCTCCTCCTTTTAATAATTGGATAAGTTCTTTTTGTAATTGTTGTGCGCCTTCTAGTGAGTGATTTCCGCTAACAAGTGTTGGAAAGGCTGTATGTATACATTACTTTTGATTGCCCCTCACTATTAAGCATCACATTTTGTCTGTGGTCATTTTGTCTATGTCAATGACGTTCGTTGCCACTTTCACTTCCTTCCTGTTAGATTTGCGTGACACCATGTTTTTTGTCTTTTTCTCTGTGTACTCCTCCGTATTAATTAATAGTTATCCACTTAATCTAATGATAGATTTGTACCACTATATTGTGAAGAATAAAGTGGTTAAATTTACCGAAACCTATTTGTGTTATTTCTGCACTGCCATCATAAACTGCGCATCTGAACTCTCTCTGCATAATAGGTTATGCGCCCAGGGGTCATAATTAACCAGTTATTGTGAGATGGCATCTACTGATCGAAACGTGCAGCAAACAATGGATTCTAATACTGGAAATGGCACGACGAACCCATCGCCTGTGTCAAATTACCCTGAAATGGAAAATGGTACCGGTATGGGATATTCTACATACCACGTGGAGAAATTGAAAGGTTCGGCAAATTATTTATCTTGGAAATTCTGTATGAAGAATGCATTAATACTGGAGAAATTGTGGACATGTATTAAAAACCCTGAAAACTCGGATCCCAACAAGGATGAAAGGGCGTTAGCCCGTCTAAATTTGAGTTTATCCAATGATCTTCACCAATATGTTCGTGAGGCAAAAACAGCCAAAGAAGCTTGGGAAAAACTTTCGTCTGTATTTGAAGATAAAGGTCTTTATAGACGAGTTTTGCTTTTGCGTCAACTTCACAGAGTACAATTAAAACATTGCCAAAATATGAATGACTACATAGGCACTGTGATGACTTTAGTTTCCCAACTTTCGGATATTGGAAAGAATATTGAAGATGGAGAAGTAGCTGAGATCTTACTGAGTGGACTGACAGCGGAATACGATGTACTTGTAAGTAGCTTGGAAACTGCTTACATTGGATCTACTGTTTCAAGTGAATTTGTTAGAACAAGACTTCTACAGGAAGAATATCGCAACCAAAATAAACCAATAGATGGTTATAATGTTGAGAAAGCTTATCTTGTGAAGCGGAAGAACTTCACTTGCAACTATTGTGGAAAAGCAGGACACATCAAGACAAAATGCTTCAAGTTACGGCGAGATAAGAGAACGAAATTAGAAGAAAAGGCTTTTGTTATTACCGAGACGGCTTTGAATGTGTGTCAGAGTGATTTTGTAGTGGACTCTGGTTGCAGTAGTCACATGATCAACGACAAGAACTTATTTACAGACTTTAATAATAGAAAAAGTTTTGTGACTATCGCTAACAATGAGCGACTATCTAGTGAAGGCTCAGGTAATTTAACTATTCCTAATTCTAATATTAAAATTGAAGCTATGCTCGTTCCGGGACTGTCTACCAATCTTCTCTCAGTCAGTAAATTAGTAGGATTGGGTTATGTACTTGTGTTCAACAGAGAAGGATGTCACTTTTATAAAGAAAAAGATAAGGTTACCTATGATTATATGTGTGGTACTTGTACCAAGGTAGGTTTTGCATGTGAGGTGAATGGTATTTATAAATTGGGTGATACTGGTGTTATCCATCACATCGCGCAGCCACTGGGGTGCTCTTCAGGCTCTCTTAAGGATGAAGTTAAGGGGACACAGAGTGCAATGTTAGTGTCAGCTTCAGTATGGCACAAGCGGCTTGGACACTTGAGTTACGGAGGTATGTGCACACTTCGAAAACAGCATGCTCTTATGTTTCAGAACAATAAAGAAGATTTTTCAAACTGTACTGCTTGTTTGAAAGGAAAACAGGTTGCTAAACCGTATCCAGTTGATGAAGCAAAGCGAGCTGCTGCGGTACTCGAATTGGTGCATTCGGATGTCTGTGGTCCATTTGCTGTTGAAAGTTTGGGCGGCGCTAAATATATACTAACATTCACTGATGACTTCAGCAGAAAAAGCTGGGCATACCTACTTCAACACAAAAATCAGGTATTTAATTATTTTCTTTTATTTAAAAACCTTGTAGAGAAACAAACCAATGCTAACATTAAAGTTTTTAGAAGCGATGGAGGTGGAGAGTATTGTAATAATAAACTTAGTTCCTACCTCAAATCTCATGGTATTTTACATCAAGTTACTGTACCTTACTGCCCTCAGCAGAACGGTGTTTCAGAAAGGCTTAACAGAACTTTGATTGAAAAGGTTAGATGCATGCTACAGGAATCTGGTCTCAGTCGAGAATATTGGGGAGAGGCTGTAATGACAGCTATCTACTTAAAAAATAGGAGCCCCACAAAAGCTCTAGACGGAAGATTACCTGAACAAGTGTGGACTGGTTCTGCCGTTGACCTTAGTCACCTTAGGATTTTTGGCTGCATTGCCTATATGTTAATTCCTGAGCAAAGGCGTTCTTCTAAATTAGATTCTAAATCAAAGATGTGTATATTTGTTGGCTATGGGGAAACTACTAAGGGTTATAGATTAATAGATCCACAGGAACCTCGTAAGATTATTTACTCGAGGAATATATCTTTTTTGGAAGGAAAGTTTTATAAAGATTTTAATAATTTGAAATCTTGTGTTATGTCTTCAGATAGTCAAATTGATATTTCAACTATTAATATATTAAATAAAAATGACAATTATAATTTATTAGAAAATATGAATAATAATAATAATGAAATTTTAAACTATGACTCTGAAAGTACAACATTAAATGAATTGAATGAAAGTAATCTAATCAATGATGCTACTATGCTTTCAGGTGCGGATTCGGAGTACTGTACTGGAGATGATGATGATGAGAGTGCAACCAGCTCGGAGCATAACAGCACCTTGAGCTGTAGCCCTTCTCACGGTAACGTAATGTCACTTCGAGGGGAAGCATCGGAGCCTACGGCAGACTTCTTGGTACCACAGTCTAATGTGGACTCTGCGCGACCCGTACGTAGTACACGTAATGTCCTACCAGGCAGGTTTGCAGATTATGATCTTTCTTTATTAGTTCAAAATAAATTGGAACCTCTTTCTTATGCTGAAGCTATGTCTTCTAATGATAGCGACGAATGGCGTCTTGCTATGCAGAAAGAATATGAGGCCTTAATTAATATTGGTGTTTGGGAACTAATCGATCGTCCACCAAGCACAAACATAATTAAATGTAAGTGGGTTTTTAAGATTAAAAACGACTTAGAAAATAACGTGAAGTACAGAGCTCGTTTAGTTGCTCATGGTTTCTCACAGAAGCAGGGAATTGATTACAGTGACACTTTTTCTCCTGTGGTTCGTCACAGTACAATACGAACCCTATTTGCTATAGCTAATGAATTTAATTTATATATTGATCATTTTGATGTAGAAACTGCATTTTTAAATAGTGACCTGAATGAGCACATCTTCATGGAACAACCTGAAGGTTTTAATAATGATAAAAATAAAGTTTGTAAATTGTTAAAAAGTATATACGGACTTAAACAAGCTAGTCGTATGTGGAACTTGAAGGTACATAAACTGTTAACAGATAATGAGTTCGTACAAAGTAAATTAGAACCTTGTGTTTATATTTGTAAAAGTAACAATGAGTTAACAATAATTGCACTGTATGTTGATGATTTTTATGTAATTTATAACTGTTCTTCAACTAAAACAAATTTGTTAACTATTTTACAGAAAGAATTTACTGTCAAGGATTTAGGTAATCTTAAGACCTGTCTAGGTATGAATGTAATTCGTGATAAAGCTAAAGGAACATTGATCTTAAGTCAACATATGTATATTGAGGCAGTATTATCACGATTCAATATGGTTAAATGTAAACCTGTATCTACTCCTATGATATTGAACTGTAAATTAAACACACCTAGTGGTGATTGCTTAGATGATACTAAGTATAGGTATAGAGAGCTACTAGGTTGTCTGATGTACTTAGCAGTTTGTACTCGACCTGACATTGCTTTTGTATGCAGTCAGCTGAGCCAGTTTAGTCATGGTTTTGATATGTCTCATTGGCAAGCGGCTAAGCGTGTCTTAAGATATTTAGCAGGGACTTTAAGTTATGGACTATGTTTTTATAGGACTAATGATTTAAATATTACTGCATTTACTGATGCTGATTGGGCCAATGATATTATAGATCGTAAATCATACACAGGTTTTGTGATTAAACTAGGCAATAGTACTATTAATTGGGAAGCTAGAAAGCAAAGATGTGTGGCTCTATCTAGTACAGAGGCAGAATACTTGGCAATAGGCGATGTTTGTAAAGACTTGTCATTTGTGAGAAACTTTTTGAATGAAATTCTAAAGAGAATGCCTCGTATAATAATTTATAACGATAACCAGAGCGCACAGAAATTGTTAGAGTCGAGAGAATTTAATCATAAAAGAACTAAACATATAGATATAAGGTATCATTATGTGAAAGATATGGTCAATAATAATATCCTTAAAGTAGAATATTTGTCAACACAGGAAATGATCGCTGATGTACTGACAAAGCCCTTGAGTTCCATTAAACATAAGTATTTTACTGGCATGTTAAATGTTATACATATTGAATGAGTGTATTTATGTAGAGTTTTTGTAATGTTTTGCTTGTACTGTTGTGTTTTGTTCCAAGTTGTGAAATGTTACTATATAAGTACCCGATGTTATAATATTCAGTAATGTATAAGGGGAAGTGTTGGAAAGGCTGTATGTATACATTACTTTTGATTGCCCCTCACTATTAAGCATCACATTTTGTCTGTGGTCATTTTGTCTATGTCAATGACGTTCGTTGCCACTTTCACTTCCTTCCTGTTAGATTTGCGTGACACCATGTTTTTTGTCTTTTTCTCTGTGTACTCCTCCGTATTAATTAATAGTTATCCACTTAATCTAATGATAGATTTGTACCACTATATTGTGAAGAATAAAGTGGTTAAATTTACCGAAACCTATTTGTGTTATTTCTGCACTGCCATCATAAACTGCGCATCTGAACTCTCTCTGCATAATAACAAGGTCATCGACATAGAACTCATTTTTCAATGCATTAGCTGCGCACGGATATTTGTCCCCGTCATCCTTTGCGAGTTGATGCAATGTTCGCATAGCTAGCCATGGAGCGGATTTTGTGCCATATGTCACTGTACGTAAGGCATATTCTGATAAGCGTTCGGTAGGATGGTTACGCCATATTATTTTTTGTAATGATTGTTGACTTTCAGCTATCCATATACATCTATACATTTTTTCTATATCGGCGGTGAATGCGTATTTGTAAGTTCGCCATTTTATAATTAGCTCCTGAATGTCCTTTTGTAGGTTAGGACCCTTTTCCATCAAATTATTCAAGCTCTTTCCGGATGTTGTTTTTTGGGAGGCGTTGAAAACAACTCTTAGTTTTGTAGTAGTGGAATCTTCCCTTAACACGCCGTGATGTGGTAGGTAGTATTGAGCGGCATTGTTTATTGTTGAATAATTTGTAACATGAGATAGCTGTTTCATATGATTTAATTCACAATATTCTTGTATGAAGTTTTTATATAAAGATGACCACTGTTCGTTTTTCTGTAAACGCTTTTCTAATTGTAAATATTGTGAGATGGCAGCTCGGCGGGAGTCTCCCAGTTCATTTTCAAAATTTTGGACCATAGGCATCCTCACGATGTATGTTCCATCGGGATTTCGTGACGTAGTTTGTTGGTAGTCCGCCTCGCATTGTTCATCTGAGCTGAGATCAGCGGGGCTTTGTATGATATCTTCGCTTTCCCAGTACCTCGATAAATCCGATACATCGACAAAAGTAGCGTGACAATTAAAAGTTTTCAGCTTGCCACATAAAATCCAGCCCAGCTGTGTTTGTTGTGCTATCGGTGAGTTAGAGTCACCTTTCAATACGCCTTGCATGATAATTTGAGCATAGATATCAGCGCCTAAAAGTATGTCTACTGACCCTGACACGTTAAACTCGGGATCTGCTAGCTTTAAAGTTTCAATGTGCGGCCAGTTAGCGTTGTTGATCGTTTGGTCTGGATGTTTGTTTGTAATTTGCTTTAATATCAAAGCTTCAGTAGAAAATGTATAATCTGAGTGTATTGACTTCCCAGTTAATTTTACGAGGCCTCGGCAATCTTTAGTCGCTGATCCTATTCCCGATACTACTGCCATCAGTTTGTTTCGCACGAGACGTAGACGTTGTGCGGCATTTTCCGTAATTAAATTAACTTGAGAACCTTGGTCCAACAGGGCTCGAAGTGTGAGGTAGGTTCCATCTTTGGCTTGAACGCGTATTTGAACTGTCGTCAATAGGATTTCGACGTCGTCGGCTGATGTGTAATGCGATTTTTGAGAATTGTAACTAGATATGCGAGACGTAGAAGGCTGGTTTTGAATTTCCTCGGCATCGTCAGCTGATGCGTAGTGTGAGTTCCTTTGTTTTGACGTGGACGGCTCAGAAAAAGATGCTTGTTTTTGGAATGTATTTTTCATATTCGGTTCATTCATGGAGTAGTGTAAGAGGGTGTGATGTTTTAGGGAACATTCTTTACAAGTTTTGTTTGAATTACAGATACCGCTAGCATTCCCACGGGATTCCCGATCTCTGGGATGTCTGTATAAACAATTTTTGCAGACGTTCAGTTTTGCCACCGCGTCGTTGCGTTGTTTAATATCCATCGCCAAAAATGCATTGCACTGCATAAGAATGTGATCACCAGAGCATAGTAAACATTTAGTAAACGTGAAGGTATGGAAAGTTCTTGAATAGACGTTCTTACGTTCAAACATAGGTGGTTTTTCATAGTTTCTCTTCTCGTTATAATTTCTGGAATTATAATTACCAAACTGCGCATTTCTATTACCAAATCTGGGAATGTTTTTATATGCTGGTACTGATCTCTGAAAGGTGTTAATGCTCTTCGTCGATTTTCTATTAGCTTCAAAAGAAATGAACTTGTCTTCTAAGAAAGACAATAGTTCTTGTAAGTCTGGTATTTCTCGTTTATTTTTCATCTCTTTTGTATATTCTTCATAAGTTGCGGAATCCAATTTCTGTGACATAAAATATGCAACCATCGGGGCCCAACTAGCTGTCTCTACGCCCATATTAGTTAAACCATTTAGGCATTCATTTATCGTCTCGTGTAATTTCTTTAAATTGTATAGGTTAGGTGTTTGAATAGTGGGAAATTCGTACATCATTTTCATGTAAGCATTGAATTGCATACGGCGATGGTCGTATCGATGGGTCAAGATTTCCCAGCATGAAAAATAGTTGTCGGCGCTGATGGAAAGATGTTGTACCAGTCGCTCAGCTTCTCCTCTCAGTTTAGTTTTCAGATATTGCATCTTTTGACAGGTTGAGATGGTCGGGTTGCTATGAATGACATCTGTGAAGGTATCTTTAAATGATAACCATTGTGTATAGTTGCCGCTAAACACAGGTATTTCTATTTGCGGAGCGGAACGCTGGTAGTGGATGTTAGAATTGAGTTTGTTATTCAAAAGTTTCTTTAAGTAATCATATTTTTCTTCAAAAGTTTCGAATTTGGTAGTATACTCTTCTCGTAGAGGTGATCCTTTGAGTGCAGCTTCCACTCTCCATTGCTGTCTGTCGACATCTTGCCATTTCATTTTCAATGTTGACAGGTGATCTTCTATTTCCCATTTGTCGAACTCGCATTTAACGTCAATTTTTGTCATAGCTCTATCTAACGCCTTGAAATTGAATTCCTGAGTAGTTAATAACTCTTTCAAATTGTCATCGGTTTGTTCTTGCATTGTAGCTGTTAAGTCGAATTCTCGATTTTGCTGTTTTTTCTGTCGATATTGTACCATAAGCTCCATCATGTTGTTTTTAGTAGATTCATACCAAGCTTTTGCATTTTCGTATATTTGGTTAGTAAAATAATCCACACCGGTTTTATCTCGTATGGATTGAGATATTGCTTCGTCACGTTCGTGAAACTCCACCCATAGTTGTTCTAAGCTTTCCAGTCGTTTTTCAAGATAATCGATAGTTTTTCTCGATGCACTATCCTTCTTGTAGTTAGTACATAAAGCTTTTAGAGATTCAAATGTAGTTATTTGTTGTAGTAGTAAATCCATTGTTCAAAGTAAGATTATTTATGAAGTAAGTTCACACACAAAGTAGTAGTTTAGCTAATGTTCACACGATTTAGTTTAATTTTTTACTTCACACAAAGTAGATAAGTTGTAGTAGTTTTTAAAGTCCACTCGTAATAGTTCAATTATACACACGAAATAGTTCCGTTTATAGTTGACACACAAAAGTAGTGGTTAAGCTTAAGTTCCTGTGAGGAAAAAAATCCGTTCACAATGTAAGTTTTCTGTAGTCTCTCAGTTGCTGGTTCAGTGCAGGACACTTGTTTTCCAGTTTGGATTTCCAGGGTCCTGAGCATTGAATGCGCTTTGCAGCCGTCACTACAAATCAGACGTGCAACTTCTCAATTACCTGGGGGATGCCGCTTCTGGCAAGCCAGGAACCGATTTGCTTTCGTAGCTTAAGCCACAAAAAACACACAATGCTAAATTGTCAAAGGACCAAAACTATGTACCGTCCAGTTGGTTAGCACACAGTTTAGAAGTTTAGATAGCTAGCTAGTTAGATATATATGTTGTAGGTAATTAGTGAGCACAAACACTTTGAATAAAACCTGAATTTATTGTTATAGCTATTAAGTTACAGTAGGTAACAATGCGATTCTCGCGGCACGTGCGTTAGTTAATCAGCTATGTTTTGTACTGAAGTTACAGTTTGCTAATTAAGTGAAGAATAGTACGATGGCTCGTACATAAAGTTTTTTTTTGTGACCTGGAGCTAAAAGTGAGTAAAAAGTTTTAATTATTGTAAAATGTACAGAGTTATGAGACTTTGACTTACCTCTTACTAAACGTTTTAGCAATCTTGAGTTAAACTACCCATTACATAATCATTTAATTATAAAGAAATTCATTAAAACTTAAATTAAGTACGGGAAAATCTGGGACAGTAACTAAAAAGGAATCATAAGTAACAAAATAAAAAATGTAAGGTTTAGGTCTACATATGTTACGAAATGCGTGTCCGACCATGAAGAAGAAGACATATTATGAAGTGGGCGTTTAGGCAAAAATACTTTTATTATTCGAATTTGGGTAATACTAAAGCTTTTTTTAAATTGCGATTATATTTGCTTGAAAATTACCTGTCTCTTGGAGTTAGAGTTTCTACTTTTTAAGGAT
This sequence comes from Idaea biselata, assembly GCA_958496205.1. Lineage (NCBI taxonomy): Eukaryota > Metazoa > Arthropoda > Insecta > Lepidoptera > Geometridae > Idaea > Idaea biselata. The sequence goes on from OY292402.1 coordinate 16,811,512, forward strand.
TTTTTCTTTATTTTGTCTGGCCAATGAAAATTTAATTGAAGTTTTTTACTTCTAAATTGTTCTTTCTAAATTTATTTTAAAGTTACCTCGAACCTCGAAATTTTCTAAAAAAAGTTATGTTGTAGAACAAACGTTGTTCGCCTAGACGTCTAAAAAATCCCCCTTTATGGTCGGACATCCATTTCGTATACTGTATGTTTAAACTTAGAACAATAAAAATAAAACCAGCATAAAATCAACATTTAATAATCACTATAAACGTCATTATTTTAATTAAGACGGTATTTCTTATTATGACTGGATCAACATTTTTCATGACCTTATTTTAAATGAAGTCTTTCTTTTAGTATTTAACAACCGTATAAATTAACGTATTATAACCTTTCAGCTGGCAGGTGTGGCTAGCGCTTTACCTGAAAACTGGCAAGCTACTGAAAAAGATGGCCGCCGGAAAATTTAGCATTCGCTTTTCCGCGGATTTTCTCGATTCTGGTATATCAAATACTATGACATACCTACATACATTTCTGAATTCTCTATAAAATTTCCTATAAAATTGTATTTAAATTTATAGAGTCCTAAAATATTTTATATCAAATAAGGTGTTGAATAGAGTCAAAATTGTCATGTCACTAATAACAATCGGGTATATTTCTTAAAAAGACACACTTTTATTTCTAAATTTGGTTTTATTTTTACCTTAAATCTATTTATTTACATAATTTATGTACAAAACCATAGGTTCCCATACAAATTTTAAGCATAAAAGGCATTAGAAAAAACTTACAATGTCTCAACAATCAACCGCCATATTCTAACACGAATGTAGAATGAAATTAGGACTGGATGTGGCATTAATGCATAGTGAAAAAAACCTTGTATTTTAGATAGGTACAGGATAGGTACGTAGAAATAAATTTTGACATTTTTTTTTGGGTCAAGCGTGAGTCGCTCACATATTTTTTTTTGAAAAATTGAATTTTAAATTTAGATTTTTTGAAAAATAGTTTTTTTTATAAACTGAATTTTCAGTTTAAAAAAAAATGTGAGACTCACTGAGTCGCTCAATTTTTTTTTTTTGAAAAACTGAATTTTCATTTTTTTTTTAATTGAATGTTCTGGTTTTTTATGCGGATTAGGCATGGTATAAATAGCTGATCACACTATAAATAACAGTGTTATTTAAAAATCACTAATCACAGATGCTATAAATAATCGTAATAACTGTTAGTGTTATTTTTTAAAGAGCTATTTTTAGTAACATTTCCCAAAATAATCACAATCACTTAACAGAATAACAGAGAGCGCCATTATTTTGTTTCGCGGCCAAATTAAATTGTTCCTTATTTTCAGCGTCTCTAAGTCGAGTTTTGTTTCGTACCACTTCATAACTCAGGAAATATTTTAACCGAAAAAAGAGCTCGTCTAAGCAGAAGACGAACAAGCGAGTTAATTTTTCTGAATTGTAATGAGAGCCTTTTTGATTAAAAAATAAAAATTATAAACAAGATAAAAATTATAAAGAAGATAAAAAAAACATTAAAACTCAACATTAACAACGAACAAATCATATAAAACAAAAAAAAAACTAATCCATAAAAAAATCAACACGTTTTATAAAAAAAACAACAACAATAATTATAAAAAATACAAAAAAAAAACAAAAAAGGTGATTCAATGAACTTTTAAATACGCCAATGTAGTGTAAAATTAATTAATATTTCATTTCAAGATCAAATACATTGACAGTCCCAAGCCTGTTAAAGTATGAGGGAAAGTTCATTGAAATCATCGAATAATCACAATGTGAAAAATAATTACCAATAGCACAAATAACAGACCGTGATTGAATATTATAATTGTTAAAAATAATTGACAGCTATTTTTAATCTCAGTGTTATTTTTTGTTGTAGATAATTTTTAAGTGAAAAATAACACAATAGCACAATAGCAGTCGCACTAACACTGTGATTCAAAAATAGCTTGGTAACAATCACAGCTATTTAAAAATAGCAATAATTTCCATGCCTAATGCGGATCGACTCAATTTCACGTAGAGAGATAATTTAAATGTATTTAGCAAGCAAGGATGCAAGAGGTCTCACTTTGTAGCCGAGCGAATTATAGCAAGGACGCAACCAAAACCGGAGATGACCTACTCTGGAGTATACGGGTGGTGCAACCTCATTAGTTGAGCAAATTATAGCAAGGACGCAACAGAAACCGGAGATGACCTACTCTGATGTATACGGGTGGGGTAACCTCATTAGCTGAGCAAATTATAGCAAGGACGCAACAGAAACCGGAGATGACCTACTCTGATGTATACGGGTGGGGCAACCTCATTAGCTGAGCAAATTATAGCAAGGACGCAACAGAAACCGGAGATGACCTACTCTGGAGTACACGGGTAGTGCAACCTCATTAGCTGAGCAAATTATAGCAAGGACGCAACAGAAACCGGAGATGACCTACTCTGGAGTATACGGGTGGTGCAACCTCATTAGCTGAGCAAATTATAGCAAGGACGCAACAGAAACCGGAGATGACCTACTCTGGAGTATACGGGTGGTGCAACCTCATTAGCTGAGCAAATTATAGCAAGGACGCAACAGAAACCGGAGATGACCTACTCTGATGTATACGGGTGGTGCAACCACATTAGCTGAGCAAATTATAGCAAGGACGCAACAGAAACCGGAGATGACCTACTCTGGTGTATACGGGTGGGGCAACCTAATTAGCAGAGCAAATTATTGAGGCAACAGAAATCAGGGACGTACGTAACCGGAGTACCATTCATTTAGGAATGGTACTGTAGGTAACATTGATGGATCTCTGAGCCGAAACACAACGCTACGTTGCACTTTTTACAAAAATAAGAAGTGCGCTTATTTTTGCAAAAAGCGCACTTGCGCTTTTGCTTATCACTCCCCCCCGGTAAACGAGGGAGCAATGAGGGGAAATGCGCTAACGCCTCGCTGTTGAGTTTTGGCCCAGAGGTGGATGGTTGAGGTCTCACCTGTGAAGGTGGAGTGTGGTTTTTCAAAACTTGCTCAATTAATTGTTGGCGAAAGTCCCTGTGCTCAACCTTTACATTAAAATGTTTATGAATAATGTAAGCGTTTAGGACGCTTACATTTAATAAACGTTTGAAAAAATTTTTGTACCAAACTTGTGTCCGTTTTCTTTCAATAGGGTACGTAGACAGCATTTGATCTTTGCGATCCACGCCACCCATGCAAACGTTATAATCTCGGACTATAGTGGGCTTACTGTCCGAAACGCCGGCCCCATGGTATGTCGATATCAACGCCACCCGGTTCTGATCTCGCCACACCATCAGGTCGACGTCTCCGGATGTGCAGCCACACACCTGTCCAATCCTCATGTCACCCTTCTTTAAATCGGCAATTTGATTTGGCACAAATTGCCGGTTGGTCCGCAAGGTCCCAACGCAGTCGAGACCAAGCGTTTTTAAGACGCGTGCTAAAGATGGGGAATTATAATAATTGTCCATCCATATAGTACGTCCACTGTTTTCGAGCCCCCTCAATAATCGCAACACTAAATTAGGTATACCCCCGTTAATAATACCCTCACTTACTGACTCAAACTCAGCACCCGTATGTACTTCAAAACGCCATAAATATCCAGTGCGAGAATCGCAGACTTCGTAGGTCTTTATTCCCACCGCCGATTTTTTATTGGGGATGTACTGCTTTATGTTCAGCCATCCCTTCCATTGCGTTAATGATTCGTCAAGGGCTACGTTTCGGTTTAGGTCATATAGCGATTGAAATTTGGAGTTCAGATGATCAATTATGGGCGCTATTTTATAAATTTTTGCCTCTTTAGGAGATTGCAAATGAGATAACCCCGAATTATCATTAAAATGAATACACCTGCTCAATATTTGAAATCGCCTCAAGGTCATGTGGGACGAAAATAGTGGAGTACAAAAAATATTTTGATCCCTCGACCAGTATTCCTCCATTTTGGACTTAATGACGACACCCATTGCTAGTACAATGCCGAAATACACGTACATTTCATCTACGTCCGTGTTTGCCCAGTAGGAAATCCTGCTATATGGACCCATCAACCCGGAATTTAATATTTTGGCCGCGTATTCTTGGGCATACAGATTTGTTTGGGTAACAATGTGCTCCATGATGGACCTATCCCAAATCTTTATGAAAATGTCATAAGGACTTGTGATAGGACCAATCCTGGGGCCACTGTTACCCACAAATGCCTCCCTGCGCTCTTCTGGCGGCACCAATGGCCTGGGGTAGCTCTGCCAGTCGAAACTGAACAGACTTGTGGGCCCATGTGGCACACCAACAGGATCTTCCTGTTCGGGGACTTCTACAACTCGGCCAGCTGCTTCGGCATCCTCTGGCGTGTCCACCTCAGGCTCATAGTACATTCTTAATACCCGGGGCACCATAGGCTCAGCCATTTCGTACTCCGGGTCCTCTTCATCGTCGCTCCCTATGGAGAAAGAAACGAATAACGATTTTATTGTCAGTCACCTAACATACATAAAAAATATGACTAGCGTGATAAAAAATACTAACCAACATTTAAAAAGTCGTCAATTTCGTCGTCATTAAGACGACGTTGATAGACCCGCACTCTTGGAGTGTACGACACATTACACTCAACGAAACTGAAATAATAAAATACAAGTTCTCATATAGTAACTGTATTATTTCATTGAAATCCCTAAATAATACTAATTATTGCCTTTGATTCCTTTTTTTTATTTTACTTACTTGGCCGGTGATGGAGGATTGGGCTCGTCTCCAGCATCGTTGGCCCCGCCCGTGGCGCCCGTGTTCACGCCCGGAGTAGTGCTTCTGTTAAAGCAAAAAATACATATGAGCATAACAATACACGAATACTCACTTTATAACACACAATACAACAATTGGCTACTTACTGCACCCCCCCCTGGTCTCCCTCGTTGTCGTCTCCCACGTCGCCGTCTCCAGCGTCCAGTGCAGATGGCTGCCAGATACTGGTATAACAAAAAAAATACATATGAGCATAGCAATATACGAATATTCACTTTATAACAGACAATATAACAATTGGCTACTTACTGAACCCCTCCCTGGTCTCCCTCGTTGCCGTCTCCCGCGTCCAGGGCAGATGGCTGCCAGATACTGGTATAACAAAAAAAATACATTTGAGCACACACGAATAATAGCAACTAAAAACAGGTAAAGTGTTTGACTTACCCTGTGGGCCTTGTAGGGGGTATAAATCTGCGCCTTTTAGGCGGGTGCAGCGGCACCTCCATAGGGTTGGCAGCTGGCAGTTCGTCAATATGGCCTAAATTGATGCTGCAATAAAATAAAAATATAAATAAAAACCCATAATTTATAAAAATAGCTACAATAAAAATAAAGTAGTTCATTACTCGTCCAAGATGTTCGGCCGCAGCGCGCCCGTACCACCTCCTCGAGTGCGCACGCCTCTCCCCGTCCGCATCGCGCCCGTACCACCCCGAGTACGCACGCCTCTCCCCGTCTGCAGCGCGCCCGTACCACCCCGAGTACGTACGCCTCTACCCCTACGTCCTCTACCACCTCCTCGCATGCGTCCAACATTTTCAGCACTTAACATAACAAAGCAAAACAAACATGCGAAATATGTTAAAAATAAGCATTGAAATTAAAGACATTTTTCGGTTTGAATCGCGTGGTTTTTATTACTTTTAGCATTGTTACAACGCTCAACGTTTCGAGACCTTTCCAGGTTTCTTCTTCAGGATAGACTAAGATGTGATTTGTCATTCTAATGTATTAAAAAGTTACAGTGAGACTACCGTCTTATTATTAAAAACTATTAAAATGTTATCAAAAACGTTCCTGTCTACGCAGGTTCCAAAATTGCAATGATTATTATTTACTTTATTGTTAAATTTTATTATTAAACTTTATTATTTATTTTTAACTTTATTACTTTTATTTACTTTATTATTATTTTACTTTATTATTTACATTTTATTTAGCCTATCATTACCAACTATGCACAAATCACCTTTCAACGATTAATTTATCACTACGTGACTTCGCAAACGCGCCCCTTCATGAGAAGAAGTCACAAGAAACTCCTGGGGGTTGTTTTATGGTGACTTATGCTTACATCAAATTTATTCTAATCAAAAGCTAATATAAAATACTATATTCTACAACCGGCAAAAGTGGCTGACAGTGTCCTGTTGTCTAGCAGCAGTTGTTGGCTGGGCCTGGGACTTAATCAAATGTAGTACTGGGTCCCAGACAGGCGGCACCTTCCAGCCATCCTCCCTATTGAAATTGTTGGGGTGTTTCTGAATTTCAATGGCTTCCCGAAGCATTCTAGGTACATACCGCTTCTCAGTGGCCAGTATCCGTGCCTGATCGAAGCGGAGGTAGTGGTTTGGCTTGTCCAGCATGTGTTCACAAACTGCAGACTTCAGAGACCGTCTGTGCTTCACATCAGCTATATGTTCCTTAATCCGAACGGCAACACTTCGTTGGGTTTGCCCTATGTAACTAGCGCCACACTCACAATCGATTTTGTAGATACCAGCATCCTCCAGGGGTATGTTACACTTGACAGGTCTTAATAATTGTTGGATCTTCTTGTGTGGCTTATAATATGTTTTAATTGAAGCTCGTCTCAAGATTCCTCCAATTTTGTCGGTGACCCCCTTGATGAAAGGTAGGATAGCCGGGACTCTCTCGACCGTAGGTGGTTTTGGGCGGCTTCTGTGAACGTGGCGCGGCACTTGGAGGTTGTTGCGACGTAGGACTTGTTTCACGTGCTTGACCTCCTCTGCCAGGTGGGCCTCGTCACAGATGCCATGTGCTCTCTGCAACAAAGTTTTACCAACAGTAGCTAACTGTGAGGGATGGTGGTGCGAATGACCGTTCAGATACCTATCCGTATGTGTGGGTTTCCTAAAAACTGTGTGTCCCAGTGACCCGTCTGCACTTCGAAGGACTAGGGTGTCTAAGAAAGCTAATGATTTATTGTTTTCTAGTTCCATTGTGAATTTAATCTGGGGATTTATGGAATTTAGATAGTCTAGAAACAAGTTAACCTGATTTTTTGGGAGAATTGCAAATGTGTCGTCTACGTACCGTTTGTCTTTAATTTTAATACAACATCGCGAAAACAGAAGAAAAATCTATAAAAATAAGCATGTTAAAAAACAGTAATTCTCAAAAAATACCTACGTAAAAAAACCACATTCATTTTTTTTTAAGAAATAAATATTTAAAAAAATTACGAAGTAGGTACCTAAACACATTTTCCAAAGTTTACATTTTACAAAACACAACAGGCATAAAAATAAGAAACAAAATATTTGTTACAAATATTTCTAAAAAAACCTACACAGAAGCCACATCTAGTTTTTCAAGGATTGTCGTCAGACATAACTCGGTTTGCATGCTTGAGGGCGCTAGCGTCTTTACTAATAGTATGGCAGAACCTTAGTTCGTTGTTCCGCCACCGGCAAAAGATAACTTTGCCGGATTGTCGTCAGACATAGCTCCGTTTTACATGCTTGAGGGCGCTAGCGTCTTTACTAATAGTATGGCAGAACGTTAGTTCGTTTTTCCGCCACCGGCAAAAGATAACTTTGCCGGAGTGAGAATAAACTCTTTCGCGCCATCACATTTATTTTACGCTAAAGTAATCGAAACATTGCACTTTTATCCTGATGTGTTGTAGTAATACTGTAGATTATGAACTAATACACTTATTTTAACACAAAACCAACTGTTACCACAAAATTTTATATACATTTCGAGACAATTCCTGCACCGGAATGTTAGTACGAAAATGTCGATTGGCGTCATGCAAATTAAAACCACCAATTTTTCAGGTACTAAAGCGTTAATAACACGTAAAGAGATTGAATATTACTAGAGGTAGACGTAGATTACTTACTCAGACATTATTTTATCACAACACAGAACTTTTCACAACCTAACTGACGATAAATACATCACAGTCTACCGAGCGCGCACTGCGTGAAGTGTTCTGAGGGCCGCACGTACCAAAACCCACTTGAGTTGGACATCTATCATAAAAACTTTTATAAACTGTGGCGTTTCAATGCTCGATTTTTTCACTCTCAACAACTTAGGATGACGCAGGCAAAAAACGATTCATTTAAACAGCCACAATTCTAATTAGAAAAAGCGGGAACGTTAGGAACAGAATATCTGTCGCTTGCCAGACGTGGGTTTTTGCTCGCGACAGAATATCTGTCTCTTGCCAGTTGAAAGGATAATGCAGTCTTTTAATTATTGCTGTTTATTAACTTAGAGAATTTACTTTCATAATTATTATAGTATTTCTTTGGGTGTATAATATAACAACCGTTATAAAATTGTACTAGTTCTAATATAGTTTTTATCACAATTTCTACTGAACTTATAAAGTCTTTTAATTATTGCTTTAACAACATTTTTAATGAACTAACTTTCTTAAAGTCTGTCTTTGGGTGTTTAATAACCGTTATTAATTGTACTTATTCTAATAATATCTTTTATCACAATTTCTACTGAAATTATTTTTATAGTCTTTTAATTTTATTATTGCTTAAACAATATTTTTAATGAAGTAACTTTCTTTAAGTCTATCTTTGGGTGTTTAAAAACCGTTATAAATTGTACTTATTCTAACAAAGTCTTTTATCAACATTTCTACTGAACATAAACTCTTTTATCAACATTTTTAATGAACTTATTCTTATAAAGTCTTTTATCAACGTTTTTAATGAACTTATTCATATAAAGTATTTTAATTGTTGCTTTATTTTCGGTAAACAAACAGCACAAAAAACATAATCTAGATAACTATAGATACAAAAGGCCAATTACATGTTTTCACTAATAAAAAAAATATATATCATACAAATTACAAATAATCAAAACACTATAAAACATAATTAATATTAATATAACGAACACTACACAATACAAAAATTAAACTAAAGAAAAAATTCTACTGACCAAGTCCATTACGGCCAAACAACTATTTTTGAACTTATTCTAATAAAGTCTTTTAATTATTGCATAAACAACATTTTTCATAAAGTAACTTTCTTAAAGTCTGTCTTTGGGTGTTAGTAACCGTTATAAATTGTACTTATTCTAATAAAGTTTTTTAAACATTGCTTGAACAACATTTTTTTAAACATATTAATAATAGTCTTTTAATTTTAACTTAATCAACATTTTCAACAAACTTACTTTATTAGTCTTTCCGTTAGTACAACTATTTTTTTTTAAATTGAACTTTTAATTTGTGTAATGGAACATTGAAACGATTTATTATTCTATACTTTAACATTTATGTGGCGGTGTTGTATGTACCTACCATTCAAAACATAATAATAGGTACAACAACTCTTTGGTTAAAAGACTTAATTTTTCACGTAAAAAAATAAACAACATTTTGCAAAGTTTTATTATGAACCATCATCTATTTATTGCAAAATTCGCATTTATCAATAGGATAATGATCATACACACTGACATTTTTGCATGATTTACACCAAAACCAATTGATTTTTATTTCATATTCCACGTCTGTTTTATTCATGATCAGCTTAAAATGAGATGGCATTGTACTGAACGCGTTTCCTGTAGGACATCCACAGTGGAAACATCTTTTTGACAATACGAAGTGTGTTGACAACCAGGGCCAGTCATAATTGTTTCTCAGATACGTAGAAAAATCTTTCTTTTCGATAAATTTGTCGATATCAAAATATATGACCATTTTGACTTCTAACTCTCTACCTGCACTCTCTAACCTGGAAAAAAAAGTACGTCCCAACAATGTTACAAAAAAATATCTTTTTATTTATACTTAATCATATTTTTACCTAATCCTGACCAAAACAAGAATTACAAATGTAATCAAAAAAGGCTTGACTTTCTTTCATTTAAGACAGTAGTTTTTTTTACAACTTATACATTTTACTATTTTGTGCATTAATGTAGAAGTGTTACATTTACTACAAGTTATTTTAGGTGTCACAACAGATGTCAAAGATTTAGTCCCAATAGATTTTTGTGTATATTCAATTTTATTTGTTTTATCTGGATTCAAACGAGTTTTTGAAGTTGTTGGATATGTCAAGTTGTCAATATTTTCTACGTTCTTAGTTTCGCTACAGATCTTTGCATACACCTGATTTACTTCTTTGTTTTCTTCTTCTAATTGTAGTGGTAGAATGGCATCATCAATGCAAAAAATTGGTAAATCAGTAGTATTTATGTCAATATGGTCAATAAAACTGATATCCTCATCTAGAATTAATGACTGTAATATATCATTGTCCAAGGTTTGGTTAACTGTTTCTTGATTTCCTTCAACATTTTCATCTATAGTAACCTTGCTTTTTATAATCTCTGTTTCATATGAGTGTTCATTTGGGTCGAAGCAATTGCAAGATATAATTCTGGTTCCTGTCGTTTTGTCGTCGTGTCCTGTCGTCGATGAATGACAAATGATTTGATGGATGTTCATTGTGCCTTTAATGTATTTTAGGTTTTTAGGTATATATTCTTTAATAGCGTCAATTTCTGATTCAGTAATGTAAATCACATTAACGGATTTAACATATGATTGTAAAATTGAATAAACGTCTTTAGCATTTACAATATCCTGCCCGTAACTAACTCGTCTATCGAGACATCTTTTGACAACCCCACCAATCGCGTCAGCCACCCCTTTCCCATGGCCGCTGATGGCCCAACCTGATGCAAACGCACCTTTATGATTCCGTTTTTGTTACCAAAGAAATCCATTTATACGTTACCATATCAAAGTAACAAAAAAAATGGTCACGAAACAGGGGTTTATTTTTTTCTACAACTTGAAATAATTATTAAATAATGAGGTTATGTCTATTTTTAAACGTCAAATTGTAATAGATAAATTGAACTACAATCTATGATATTCAAAAATGGTTAAATTTCCCAACTTACCTTGAAATCCAGTCACAAAACCCGAACGAAAATTCAATGAGAACTGTCTGGTACAACCAACTCAATGCACGTCGAAAGGCCAACTGATATTTTTCGAATGGTGAAATGAAAAGGTCACGCCGCAGTGTTGCCAAATTCGAAAAAAGCTACCAACTAGTAAGTTTTTTACTGTAAACACGTCTAAAATCAGTAACAAAAATTAAAACTTTTTTTGGAACTTTTCCTGGGACAATATTAAAATTCATTTAATTTGTAAATTTTTAAATGATTGACTAAAAATATAATGCAATTAGAATATTTTTATCTCGTAAAATGAATATAAATCATTATTCCCATATGGTATCCTTATGCATTATCAAAATAGTTGAGTTAGAAGGGTAGGCTTGGTAGACTGGGACATACGAATTCTCATACATTGCAAAATTTGGTAGTTTATTTTATTAAATATTTAATTATATTATGGGTCTGTATAAACTATTTAAATGTTTTCTGTTAAATACAATACTAATAATGTCCTAAGGCATCAAAATATCATAAAATCGTTTGAAGAACAAAAGTTATTCACCTAAATATTTTTGGGACATTACAAAAGTCTCTTATGGCAAAAAAAATAAGAATTGCTCACGTAGGTCTTGGTAAGCGTGGTGACCGCCATCTTTTCTTACTTACGATACGTAATTCTCGGTGTCGTAGGTTACCGCCATTTTAATCTTACAATACGTATTTTTTGGTATTGTAAGGCATCGCCATATTAATTTACAATACGTATTTTTTGGTATTGTAAGTTACACCTTCATATTAATTTGCAATACGTAACTATTGGTATTGTTAAACTTTCCTCCTTATTTATTTAACTTTGCTTAATATAATAACGCCTTTAAAATGGCACCTGATAAAACTAGAATCAGAATTAACGCATCTAATTGCAAAGAAGGAAGCTATCTATGAACGAATTAATCGTTTATATGATTTATCGAAAAATATTTCGACTTATGACTCCCGTTCCAATAAGTTATTTTTATGTCAATCTGAAACGGTTACTAGTGTGTATAGCGAGTTTAAAGCAATAATCGATAAGATAAATATAATTCAATATAAAATTGATGCTAATCAAACACTGGACTATTCTTGTTTAAATACAATTGAGGATTTATATTCTAGTATTTTATATGAACATTTGTGGTTTGTTGACGGAGAGTATGGTAAAAATTTCTTTCACTGTTACAAAACTGACTATTTTGTGTTTTTCTGGTTATTATTATTATTATATATTATTATTATCCACTGCAATGAAGACGGATGCGGGACGAAATGGATGTGAATTAAAAGTAGATGGACGCTGTGGAAACTGTATATTAGGTAATTGTTGAGGATTAGGATTATCTTGAGTGAATGGCATTTGCGAAGACGATGATGAATATTGTGGCCAATGATAGGGGCTCTCGTCTATACTATATTTCGTCCCTGTAGAGCAGTGATGCACAGACTTATTAAGACTTTTTCCGCCAGAAATATTCCAATTTCTTCTATTAAATTTAGAAATCGTTCCAGTGTCGATCCACGACTTAGGCCCGTATTAATAGACCGAACTCAAGTTCGATATCAATCTTGAGTTTGCTATTGAGTTGTTGCGCTGATTTATAAACCTATCTTAAGATGTGATTAAAGAGTGACGTATCACTTGAGTCATACCGTATTAATAAATCAAACTCAGCACTCAAGATGCAGTTTCGTGTACTCAAGTTCGATCGTGGGTGGTACGTGACTTAAGTAGCTGTTTCGGTGTTTTTGTAATTCAGAAACATGGAGAAATCAACTGTGGGGTTTCTATGCTCGAATTTTTCATTCTCTACAACTTAGGACGACGCAGGCAAAAATCGATTCATTTATACAGCCACAATTCTAATGGGGTGCCACGCGCAAAGCTGTTTGCAGAGGCGCTGGCATCGGATGATCTTTTTTTTTTTCGATGATGGTCCTCCACCAATGGAAACGCCGAGTTTTTTTTTTATTCTTTCGGTCTCAGACCGTTATGGCCAATTTGGCGCCGAGAGTTGTAAAAAACACATGTTTGACAGTTCTTAATTCAAACCTAAGATTAATCGACTCGCGCCCTCTGCCGGGATAAAAAGTTAGTGTTCCTCCTAATTAGAAAAAGCGGGAACGTTAGGAACAGAATATCTGTCGCTTGCCAGACGTGGGTTTTTGCTCGCGACAGAATATCTGTCTCTTGCCAGTTTAATAGTAGATTGTATACCAAGGGAGAAAAGACTATTTTTACGGCGAGAGTGTTTTTTGAATCCAGAGTGAATCGAGGGATTCAAAGTACCTCACTCGAGCGAAAAATAGTGTTTACTCCCGAGGTGAACATTCTACTTTTCATCACCCTCTATGAGAAAATGAGTAACATACTTTGACCATTGTTCGCGTCTGACAGTAACTACCAATTTTTAACAATACCTACCATTTTCCATTAATACCAACCATTTTCTACTACATCCTACTATTTTCTACTAAAAACTACCATTTCTACCAAAAACTACCATTTTCTACCAATACCTACCATTTTTCACCAAACTTACCAATTTCTACCAATGTTACCATTTCTTACCAAAACCTACCATTTTCTACCAAAACTCTCCATTTCACCAATATTCTACCTGTACCTGTAGTTAGTTTAGCTAGTTTAGCTAGCTTAGCTTAGTTTAGCTAGCTTAGCTTAGTTTAGCTAGCATAGCTTAGTTTAGCTAGCTTAGTTTAGCTAGCTTAGTTTAGCTAGCTTAGTTTAGCTAGCTTAGCTTAGCTAAACAAAACTAAGCTAGCTAAACTCACCTAAGCAAAGATTGATTTAATTAAGTTACATTTTGTTAAATATATTCACAATAAAAAAATGACAGTAAAATACGAGTAAACTAGGTACCATAGTAACAAAACTTTTTAACTTAAGAAATTAAAAATGCAAAAAAAAAACTACCTACCATAGTGCAAGAATAAAACGTTTACTTTCATTCAAGGTCGCTCTCAAGATCACTCTCGAAGCTCAAGAGCGATATCAGTTGAGTAGAGCTTAAGTTTTAACTATTAATTAATGCCTAACTTAAGATGGTGACCGCATCTCAAGAGTTACTCAATTGATACGCACTCAAGATCGATATTGAGTTCGGTTTATTAATACGGGCCTTAGCCATCTTACTTCTGTAAAATACAGTAAATCTCCATATTCGCTTTCGATGTCATCAAGGAATTGTTGGAATTGCCTGTGTTGAGTCCTCGTGATTTTATGAAATTTACAGTCGAAACTACCACTTTCATGACATTTTGAAATTCAATTTTTTTAGAACAGAGGGCTTCTTGGTGTATAATGCAGTGAAACTGCATGAGATCTTCAGCGTTTATGTTTTTTTCTTGCAGATGCTTTTTCAGCTAAGTAACTAGCCCAGAATCGACACCAATCATCGAAGGAGCACCGTCGGTCGCAACTCCCGATAATTTTGATAAGTCCAAATCAGTTTTTGAACACTCATCCAAAAGTACATTGAGTATATCAACTCCTCAGATTTGACCTTTCAATGAACACATTCCTAATAACTCTTCAAAATCTTGAGTAACACCTCGTATGAATATGAGAAGTTGAGCTGTGGAACTAATATCAGTGGATTCGTCGAGTGCTAATGAAAAAAATTCAATGATCTTAGTTTTTTCATTTAATTGTTCCGCAATATTACCTGACAAAGACATAATTCGTCTTTGGATAGTCATACGATTCAGTTGAATTTTCTCAAACTTTTTTGCTGCTTCTGGACACATTTTCTTAGCGGCAATTTCTATGCATTCTTTTACAAAATCCCCATCATTGAAGGGGCGACTTCGCTTTGCTATCATTCATGAAATTTCATAACTAACATCTGTAGCTGTTTCTGAATCTTGAATGGGTTTTGTAAACATAGCTTGCTGACCAATAAGCTCCCGTTTTAAAGACAACATTTTTTGCTTTCTTAATTCGCCTGTAAACTTGGTAAAAGTAGGAGGCTGCGTTTCATAGTGCCTTTTCACATTATATTCCTTTGCAATCGCAACAGAATTCTTTCAAATTAAACAAACGACTTTCTTATGCGACCATAAAAAAAAGTAATTTCTCAGTCCAAATTTCTTGAAACTGCCGATTTTCATCTTTAACCTTACGTTTTCTACTAGGCCCTGGCTTATCCATGTTGCGTTCTAATCCTGGCTAGGATTAAGACAGCACCTAAAAACAATTACAGTACCTACTTAAATTACCCATCCTTTTTTAAATTACCAAAAATAATTGATTAAATATGTGGGGAAACACTTATTAATAACAGAGTTTTACTTACGATTTCACAACACAATTATACACGGCACTTGACGGGAAATCTACGTTGAATGTGGATCAAAATATATGACACCGGCTAGTCGAGTTAAAATCTACACTAGAACTATTGACACTTCACTCAAATTAAAACCGAACTGTCGGTCGCTGCGGTTAGCGTGGCTTTTATACCCCGCGTATACAGTCGAAAACTGTCTGGAGAAATCTGGAAACCGACTCTGGAAGCTTCGTGTATCTACCTACGCGAGCAATCGGGAATTCGGGACTATTGCTATCTCGCTTGCTCTAACAATAAAGAAGCAGGACCATAATCAGATAAATCAGATTCAGTGCTAGGACGGTACTCGCTTTCGTTTGCTGAAAAGTCGGATTCCGACAAATTTTACACAATTTGGAGACAGTAGCTCTGCAGTAAAACGATACACACCGTACCTATGATACATTGTTATAGTACCTACTTTTACAATGATATTATTACAAAATACACCTATTCTTTGGCATAAGGTGAATCATCAAAATCATCAATACAACCCTCGCAAGTTCATAAAGGTAGGACTTTGACCTTGAAAAACTCATTCCTCGACCTTTATGAACTTGGAGGGTTGTATTGATGATTTTGATGATTATAATTCTGTAAGTACATACGTCATACAGTCGCGAACAATATTTTAATAAACATACAACCTAGCACTGGCCTGTAAATTGCAAAAAAAACGTAAGAAAATTTGAATTTCGCGGGCTACCTTGGAGCATCAGCCTTAAGAAACTTCTTAAAAATAACAAAACTTAAAAATAACTTCTTTATAAGTAGGTAATTATTGTATGTTTTTGGACACAAATCTTCGCTGTTCGCTCAGATTTTGTGTCCCAAAAACATACAATAATTTGATGTGTCCCAGTTCATAAAAACCTGAACGAAGTATTATGATTAATTCAAAGAGTAGGCTATCGCTAATAAGTCATACACACGGTTGAGAAATCGTGGGTTTATTAATAATCGTTACTGTAGTTCTTTCGTCATTCGGTTAAACGTACTGTTAGAAGAATGAAGTTCATCAAGCAACCCGTATCATTGCAATTAGATAATATCAATTGTACGTCTGAAAAGCGCAATTCTCGCCATGGAGAACTTTTACCAAATACAATACGTGCTATGGAGAACTTTTACCAAATACAATATGTGGTCCATCGAACTGTGGAAAAACAAATTTGGTTATTGGCTTACTTTTGCACGAAAACGGTTTACAATTTAAAAATGTTTATGTTTATTCAAAAACTCTTTATCAACCGAAATATGTGTATTTAGAGCAGGTGTTGCGAATGGTACCTGGTATTACTTTCTCAAAGTTTCATGAAAATCAAGAAGTTCTTTCTCCAGATGAGGCAAAATGTAATTCAGTAATTATATTCGATGATGTGTCATGTGAGAAACAAAATAATATGCGTGATTTCTTTGCAATGGGTAGACATAAATATGTAGACTGTTTTTATCTTAATCAGACATATAGCAAAACACCCAAACAGTTAATAAGAGATAACGCCAATTTAATAGTATTGTTTAAGCAAGATGATATAAACATGAGACACATTTATGATGAGCATGTCAATACTGATATGCCATGGCAAGCATTCAGAGAAATGTGTGCCCAAATATGAAAGGAACCTTACAGTTATGTTGTAATAAATAAGGACTGTGAAAAAAACAAAGGTTGTTATCGAAAGAAATTTGATACGTTTGTTTTATTTCATTAGTGAACTTATGTAACTGAATATCCTATAATTTAAGTCATTGTTCACCGAGTCGTGGTTAAAAAAACATGTTCTGAGAGTCTTTTTATTCATATTAAATAATGTCATACATTCCCTTCTTTCGCAATTTCGCTAGTGAACAGGAACGTTTACGGAGTTTTGATACCTGGCCGCCTGGTTTAAATCAAAGACCAAAAGAAATGGCTGAAGCAGGCTTTTTTTATACCGAAAGAGCTGATAGAGTCATCTGTTTTTACTGCGGAGGAAGAATGAAAGATTGGGGCCCCAACGATATACCATGGGAAGAGCATGCACGCTGGTTTGACAAATGTCCGTATGTATTGGTAATGAAAGGAGAAGACTATGTGAAAAATGTACAAAATGAAGGATATGCAGAATTCGAAGAAGAGTGCAGTCTACTTGAACCGGAAACTCCAAAAATAAATGTCGACGTAATACCGTCATCAATAATATGTAAAATTTGTGTGGAAGAAGAATTGAATACGTGTTTCATACCTTGTGGTCATGCAGTGGCGTGTGCGAAGTGCTCTCTCTCTGTCGGAGTTAAATGTCCAATTTGTAGAAAAGAATTCGAAAAAATTATTAGAAAAGTCAAATTTAAAAAAAAACAGTAGACGTCATTTTTCTTTCAATCTATCTGTGTTTAAATTTTACGTAGTTCCGATGGTTTCCGTTGCAAAACTTATAACGCTGTCGTCGAATTGGAAATACTTTCATTCATGGCCGTATTTGGCTTCCGCGTGAAATTTATTAATGCGACGTTGCCGTTTAGTGCAAAATGATTTAATTTTGTTAGTAAACAAACAGTAAACAAGTAGATTCCTGTTTTCTGATGTAATAAATAAAAGTGTTAGTTCCGCTCAGTGATATTCGGACGCCGTGAGCGCTCGGATGGTTCATAAATGTGAAAATGACGTCCTCCGCTGGCGCCGCCCGTCGAAGTGCAAGGATATTGAAATTGATACAAGGAGCCGATGGTAAGTCCGAACCTACGCAACTCATATTTAAGTACTATCATATTTACTAACTACTTAAGAAAAACGTCTAGGTAGAAGGGACCTTTAAACTTGACCAGTAGGTACAAAACTTACATTTTGAAATTCTAAGGATCACAGTTAATAATTATTGACGTGCTAACTAACTAGCCAAGAATTTGACACTTTATGTGGATTGGTTAAAAAAGTATCAATATAAAATTCGTAATTCTTTTTTTATATTAAGTACCTACTATCTATAAATATGGTACTTCATAGACGTCAAGCCTAACTAAGTAACTTGAAACCGCCTTTATGTCATGCTCAATAAGATTGACAACAATATCCTTGTAATTTTATTTGACTTTGAATTAGGGATTGATTTTGCCTAATTACCTAATACACCCATAGTATGAATAAACTATACCTATTAGGTGTACCAAGATAGACTAATGCATGTATATACCCTAGATACTTAGCTATTATTATTACAGGTTCACGAATTAGTAGTGTATATTGGCAAAAAAAATCTATTTCTTTAGGTATGTACAGTCGGCAACACAAGTGAAAGCTCATAAACCCGTTTTAATTTTATCACATACCTACACTACCCAATACCACACATAGATCTCATTCTTTCATTGCAGCAAGTAAATTAAGTAGGTAACTATGTAGTATACGTGCAGACAATTATGATCTTAAAGGTGTATCTCCAATTGTGATGTCTTACTGTACCTTTCGAAACAAAGTAGTGTTACCCAATTTTTGTACTGGGACAAAACATTATGATACTCCTCCTTACCATGATCGTTTCTCGTTGTTTTGTCGTCTTTAAGGTGTTTTATTAATATTTTTTATAGCGGAACGAAATAGCAGCAACTAAGCAACGACTGATAAGCAATCGTTTTTATGAGGGCAGATTATGTATATTATGAGAGTAGTACACTAATATATTAGACCAGACTTGTGTTACTTCGATGGTTCTCGATCAAAGCTGTCAAAATCAAGCTTGTGTTTTACCCAAGGAACTGGTTATGTTTTTCACGCCATTGTATGTTTGTAATATTCTTTGAAATATCGGGACAAAAAGTGGCCTATGTGTTAGTCCAAGTTTCCAAATCGTCAGCTACCTATATTTCAAGTTTCGTCGCAATCGGTTCAGTTGTTTTTACGTGATTAAGTAACAAACACATATACATACTCACAAACTTTCAGCTTCATAATATCAATAGGATTCCCTATTCCCTCGTATCTTCCAAACTACGCCATGGTTTTATTTATTCAAGATATCGTTAGACTTATCTCATTTTTTCAATAGTTCTTAGGTAGTTAAACACCGGCCTACCCAAAAAAATAAATAAAAATTATAAATACAAAAAGAAAACAAGTCACGGAACAGCTATTTTAACTCTCCACCTGTTTCCCCAAAGCTATAACCTTGGAATCTTCAAGTCTAGAGTGAATAGGTACCTTCTAGGTGAGCATGCTTCATCGTCGACCTCATCGTCGCTTCCTATTAGGTGAGATGAGGTCAAATGCTAGCCTATTAGGTATAAATGTATTAAAAAAAAACAGTAAATGTCTAAAATAGAGTCTAGACCATCATAAACTTTTTCAATAATGGATCCCGACTGTTAAAGTAGCACTGTTTTTTTTTCATTTTCCTCATTGCGTCTGGTGTCTTCGAGCAGGTTGGAACGCATGACATTCTCGACAAATTATCGTATGAATTTACTTCTAAGAGTGAATTTGTCGAGAATATGATGCTTGATCAAAGATACCAGATGTAACGTGAAAAAAATCTCGACTTTAGTTGATAAAATTGATTTCGACAGCTTTGATGGCACAGGTAGCACAGGTTACAAAGGGTTGCAAATTTGAGTATACATTATGGGTCCTAAAAATCGTAGACATAGCTCGATTTGCTCATTTTGTTTTTAATTGTGTTTATCTATATTAGCCTACAGACTAATGTACCAGATTATTTCAGATACTGAAATTCCGAGACAAACTAAGTCTAAAAAAACAAACGATGAGAAACCAAGAAGGATATCATTTGTAAGTATAATTTTATACATTCCGCTTCTCATAAATTTGATTCATTTAACTGACTTATAATGCTCCTTGTGTCCTCGAAGTCATAGTCTTATTTAACGAAGTAATGTATGAGATTACTATTAATGTTTTTTACAGAGACCCAGGCACAATCTCAAGTCATACGTACCAGTAAATACTAGCATCGATGATTCACTTAATGTTACTGATAAAGAGAAACATGGGGATGAAACATATATACC
Source organism: Idaea biselata (assembly GCA_958496205.1). Classification (NCBI taxonomy): domain Eukaryota; kingdom Metazoa; phylum Arthropoda; class Insecta; order Lepidoptera; family Geometridae; genus Idaea; species Idaea biselata. The sequence goes on from OY292402.1 coordinate 16,831,916, forward strand.
ATCTAAGGACGACTATTCCGTAAACAGTTCAAATATAAATGACGCCTTGACAAATATTCTAATGGATGATACAAGGAATGACACAGATGACTCGTCACATGTAGATATTCGTTCGGACCTGAACTATAATGAAACATATTTACCAGACCAAGGACCGATAACTGACATAGAGACACGGCAATATGCTTTAATGTCAACATCTAGTCTTCCATTTCCAGATGTTGCCAACTGTATAGAATCCAGCCGGCATCACAACTGCAATTTACGCGAATAGCCCCCCAGATCATTCGCATCGGCTGGTTTGTCGGTACACGTAACTCGACGCCTGGTGACACGGCCGCCTCGTCGCTGTGTGTTTACATTTTGAGGCCTTACTTTGCAGAGTTCGACAAACCGTTTTTCTGGATAACTTGATTAGAATATCGCTGGACTAAGTGTATTGAGCGAAAAGGAGATTACATAGAGAAAAAAAAAATGCGTTTTCTTGCCTAACACGGGTACCTATCATGCAGCCCTCGTATATGAGAAAGCTTGAAGAATTATTGATACTTAAAAAAAAGACCGTATACTCCCAAAGAAGCCTTGTCACGTTGTGCAGGGAGCGACACACGTTGGTGCCACTTTGTCACGTGGAAAGTCACCTTGAAGAGGTGACTCCTACTTTAGCCTACCTGCCTGTCAGATGAGCTAATTGGAAATTAAACAAGCCGGTAGTGACAAACAATATAAGTTTTAATTATAATAGAAACAATGAGACAACAACAATTTATCTAAGTTCTTATTTATTAAGTTAAGTTTAAGATAATATAGTTAAGTTTAAGTTGAGTTTAATATTGTACTTTTAAGACAGTTTATTTTTTTTAAGTTGATCAAGAAGTTAAATTTAAGTCGTCGAGCTATGGGTTCTTAGTGGTTCATGCCTTTCTGGCCAGCAACAAATACCTCCAAGTACAGAGATGTTAGGTGTACTTATCTCAAGGTCCTCGTCATCTTTATGGTTGGGTGGCTATGGGCTCGGTCACTCTCCTTCCTTCATCCCATGAGTAACATCTCCGGGGCCTTATCTGGAGGCATTATAGTATGCGGGGTGTGGACCGCGTGGGTGTTCCCTGGAAAGCCATTGAAGCAGATGAGGACAAGCACCGAAAGCCCCCTCTATGCAAGTCAACATGCCGGACCATTGAGATTTACAAAATTGATTATGGTTGTCTCGGCATGGTGTCTTACATAAAGTGTGGGTGAAATACATACGTACAGGTTAAGACAGTGTAAAGAAAAGAACATCATGAAGTAGCCAAAGCTAAACACATCGCTTCAGCAGATGGAATATGTGTGCGAACAGAAACTCTTATTTCTATGTGAAAATACATTCGTACATACAAAATATTGCTAGGATCATCTCGTGTAAGCGTTTCTTCCTCGAGCAGCGAAGCAAAACGTAAGGATTCGTTTAGCCCTAACGAGATGAAATATGGTTTGGTAGTACGAGGAACAGCACAAAGCAACCGCATGTGGGCCTTCAATATATCTGAGGAACGGCAGTGCAGTTTTCAAAAGATTTACAGTAAAACACTCACCAGTAATGGGAATAAACTTTGTAAGTTAATATTAGCTGTTTAATATTGAGAAAATTTATAAAAATTAGATTCGTGACTGTTTGAAAGAGAGTCCAGGAAAAAGTGAGCGAGTCATGGCCGTTGTCGTATCTTTTAGAGGTCAACGTCAAAAATATTATTATTGTCAGTCTATGGCGCAGTCGCAGAAGCTTTTTCCTATTCAGCCCTTCATGCAGGGTGAGGTTTTTTTATAATCAAGTTATATTTTGAGTTAGGGTCGTCCACAATATTAATCCTTTGTTTATAAATAAATAAATATGAATAATTTAAATCTATATGAAAACAATACATTAAAGATCAAATTAAAATCATCACAGTCTGTACGAGCATCAATATGACATCCTTTCGCAATTTCATTACTCCATTCAGACCTAAAAAAGAAAAACAAGAAGAGGACAACAAAAATGAAGAAAAAATCGAAGTAGTGTACAGACCACTAATGGTTAGCTACAATTTAAGTTTAGGTGTAGAGGGAGGAATAAACACCAGATCAATACCCAAATTGATTGAGACAACCTTTCTTGTATAGATATTAGAGATATTTAAGGAGCATTCAGAATGGGCAGGTGGAGCAGGATACATCTGGAAATCAATGAAGGAGAAAGTTTTGGACACACTTGATATATACATATGACATCACCTGATACTTGTTGTATGTTAACATCAAAGTGCAGTTACTTGGGATTTACAGACGGGTCATGTGTCCCAAGTCATTTAAAAGCAACATCCTTTGAAGGATCAAGATCTTGGGAACTTATGAGTTCTGATCATCATTTGATTATTATGACTTTAAAATACAAGCTAGTAATTCAGTCATTTACTCATGATTTAAGGGATAATTTGAGAAATCATGGATTCATGAAATTGGGTATTCTGAACAAAGATGAGCTAACATTAATGAAATACATAGGGTTAAAAAATCAAAAAGTGTATTACAATCATGAGGTCATTTGAAAAACTTCTCTCTAAATTCAAAGGACCCAGAAACCCAAGAGTACGAGCATCAATACAATTTCATGAAGAAGAAAAAGACACAAAAGCACATCCACTGCCAACCCCCACTCCTAGTGCTCCCCCACCATATGACTCAGACTCTGAGTTTGATGAATGATAAACAAATCAAATCACACAACAACCACCACACAGCAACCCTATAATCCACAACAGACATGTAACCAATATGAAGAATAGTAGTGGTATTTCTATTTTTATTTGATTTATTCTGTTGGTGAGGAATTTATGTTAATGGCAACTGTCGATTTAATTTTAAAATATATATTTCAAAACAGCAACACTTTCATTGGTTCTCTGGCTTTGCTTTGCTATTGATCACTAGATGGCGCTGCTTGTATCAAAATGAAGTATTTACTTTTTAAATTCTTCTAAATAAATGGATAGAAGGCCTTTGCCCTGCAGTGGGACAAATTAGGCTTAAAATAATATAAAATATATAAATATATATATGTTACAGCCTTGGCTTTCTTTATATCAAATCTCACAGTCCAAACATACAAAAATGTTTATCAAGAAGCACAAGATAGGGGATTCAATGCATATCCTCGCTATGATTATGTGGCGCAACGCAAGTGAAGAAACAATGTTATTCTTCTTCTGAAAATATAACTGTTACTGACATATCGGCTAAAGTAAAACTGGATGCTCTTTTAAGTCATATTGCATCTAAAATATGCAAAAAATATTATTTGAAAGCGGCTAGTAAACTACACTTTAATGTACAAATGGGGATATTATGGATCATCCGGGCATAGCCTATATAAGCAACCGTTTGAAGATCCTGATAGCACAGACGAATACATGTTCGTCTCGTTGGTTCTGTGGGGGTCCAAGCGCATAGGTACCTACCTAGCATAGTTTACTAAAGGCGACGCCAGTCGCCCGCGCGTCACCTTTTGTATCGGTCGTTAGTAAGTGCAAATGTTAGTGTTAGTAAATGTTTATTCCCTAACCAATTGTTTTCATAAATAAGCCCATAGTTAAGTTACCAGAAACAAGTAGATATAGAGAGACTAGTAGATCAACTACACTGGTGACCACCCGACGTGATTCCAGAACACTGCAGTGCGAAAAGTGATATTGTGAACTGTATTACGAACATTTTTTATTTAAACCGGGCGACTCATTTCCAATTGCGCGATGTTCGGCAATTCGACGACGGTACAAGGCCAGCAGCAGGGGGCGCAAACGCAGCAGCAGCAACGAAACAGCGAACAGCCTACAATGCTAATGCCTAAAGAAGAGAACGCAGGCTAACGAACATGTCCTTAGCGGCAATTAGCGTTTCGACTAAGCTACCGGATTTTTGGGTGGACATGCCGCGTTTGTGGTTCGCCCAATTCGAAGCGGTAATGGCACCACAGAGGCAGGGAGACCACGCCAAATTTAACATGGTAGTTTCGAAGCTGGGCAGGGACGCGCTTCAGCAAGTCAGCGACCTGCTCACCTCGCCACCAACAGACGACAAATATGCAGTAATGAAGGAGCGTTTACTTCAAGTATATGAGGAAAGTGCCGAGCGCCAATTTCAGAAACTCGTGTCAGAGATGGAATTGGGCGCGCAAAAACCTACTCAGCTACTACGGAGGATGAAGGACTTGGGACGAACAACTCAGGTATCTGATCAGACCCTAAAAAGTTTATGGCTCTCTAGAATGCCTCCCTCCGTGAGGGCAGTTATTGCCGTTTGCCAAGACCAATCTTTAGGCAACCTAGCGGCCATAGCCGACAAAATTGTCGAGAACACAAGAACACATTACGAGGTTGCCGAATTTTCCAGGGGCGACGCGGAACAGTATGCGGCATCGGCGGCAGCATCGCAAGGAGCGTTGACCGAGCTGATTACGCAGATGAGAAAGCTAGCGTTGGAAGTCGACTCACTGCGTTCCGAGGTTCGGGGTCGGGAGCATACTAGGAGCAGGAGTCAGCAGTCGAACAGAGGAAGATCAGGTTCGCGGGTGAGAAGAGCACCAGGAGATCCCGGTTGGTTATGTGGGTTCCACTATAGATATAAGAAGGATGCGCGACGCTGCGAGCGACCTTGTGCGTGGCGGACGGATAACACTGCGCAAAACTAGAGGTTGTATGTTCGAATTCGGTGGACGAATGTACTCAGGACCATATAGCTAGGAATCACCGTTTACTTGTTAAGGATTGTTTGTCTAAACTTACTTTTTTAATAGATACGGGAGCCAATATTTCCGTCATTCCGAAAAGGTGTATTGGAAACCGTACCCTAGAGTCTTGCGATTTTAAATTGTACGCGGCAAATGATAGCGAGATAAGAACGCACGGTTTATGTTATATAGATATAAGTTTCGGATTGAGACGAGTATTTAAATGGCCTTTTATTGTGTGCGACATTAAGCAGCCGATTATCGGGGCCATGAGAAATTTTAAACTCTCTGTAGATTTATATAATAATAGGTTGGTAGACTTAATAACTAATATGTACGTTTGTGGATTAAAAAGTATGCATTTTGACGGGACTATAAAATGCATTAATAGTAGTCACCCGTATGCGGATTTATTAGAGTCATTTCAGGACATTACACGAACGCTAACTTCAAGGACATCCCCGAGCACTCTGTTTTTCATCATATAGAGACAACGGGCCCACCAGTCCACTCGAAAGTAAGAAGGCTGCCACCTTCTTGCCAGCTCCGTTGTGCTGGCTGAACAACGAGCACAACGGAGGCGTTGGAGGGAAAATTCGAGAAAATACCTCGAAAAGACAAAAAAAAGATCAGAAGATAGAAGAGATTACTCTTAGAGAAGAAGTGAATGAGGCGGTTACAGACATGACTACCGACGATCCTTTGAATATAGTTGCGAATGTGAAAAACAAAGGCAACAAGAATACAACATATCAGTATAAAATTAAAGCTTTAAAGAATAAGCACAAACGAGAAAAAGCAGAAATGTCTCTTTTGATAAAAAAATATCAGAACAGATGTCAAATCTTAAGAAAAACCATCAATAAATTAAGAAACCAGCTTAATCCTACAACTGAAAGTAATAATGCTGCTGTTTCTACCGATAAATGTCGTCGATCTGATTTGCCTAAAGATAATTTTAAAAAATCAGCTGCCAATAAAAGATCTAAAGTAGACCTTCGTAAAAAGTGTCTACGCGACAGTTTCCTGAAGAAAATGAATCGTTTTAATGATAATGTTCAAGAAATCGATAAAAACTTTTTTTGTCCCTAGAAAAAAGCAATTTGTCAAAAAATTTGGAATACAGAAACAAAAACGTTATTTACTGGACTCAATAAAAAACATACATAAAATTTTTTTGGAAGAGAACCCCAACATAAGAATAAGCTACGTAACTTTTTCTAGATTGCGTCCATTTTGGGTGTACCTGCCTCGAGATGATAAAGAAACATGTGCTTGTTCAACACATACAAACATAGACCTTATTTTATTATCTCCTCTTTGCGAAAGAATAAAATTTAAGACATAAAAAATGGGCAAGACAGCATAAGACGTCCAACATACGTCTTATGCTGCTCTAAATATAATACAAAGTGTGTTGCCAGTTTTTGTGAAATCTGCAAGAGTAAAACTTTGGCTTATAAAGAATTTAATAATGAGGAAGACATTGAATATCAAGAATGGTGTAAAGATAAGAAAAATGTGGGTTTGAAGCAAATAAATATAGTGAAAAAATTTACAAGGAAAATTAAACCAAGAAATTTGATAAATAAATTAGAACTGCTTCTGCCAAGTTAATCACATCACAGGCGTCCATTGGATAATGTCAAGATGGTGTCTGTGTTGATGTTGTCCTAAAGATCCTAAAGATCGGCCGACGGAAAGTGGATGGGAGTATTGGCGACTTATTTTTAAGTACATTACCTAAAATATGCGTGAAAATCAGCTCGGAGAATTAACGTGAGGTAAGTAATTTTTTTATGTGTTAAACAAATGTCTTGCTATGGCGCCTCCGCCCGGCCGCGGCAGATTGGGAAGACCCAAGAAGTGCTGGCTTGACGTTGTAAGATCGGATATGCGTGCTAATGGCCTCACTACACGGGATGCCGAAGATCGTGCGAAGTGGAGACGTAAAAGTAGGAAAGCGGACCCCGGGCTCTCGAGAGAGATGCAACCGGGAACAACGCTCGGATGATGATGATGAAGTAATTTTTTTATGTATCTTGATGACCTGATATCTCAGAATTGGCCGTCGCAGCAGGCTAGCAAGTAGGCATGCGTTCTTAATACATACTAACACTACTCAATCGACCACATTTCGTTCGTCAGAAAATACGTGATGTCTGCCACTTCTGGGATCTCACTCTAGTACTAAATGAGACTAAAGATGGGCAACCGGAACAAAATCCGACAATTACATGATTTTTTATCAATTCGTAACAGATTTTTTAGTTTTCGTACCAGTAACCGATAAATCCTATGCAAATTGTTATTTGCCGATAAATGTTTTGTTTATGGAATCACTAGCGTTCACTTGTTGGTTGATTGCTACATTGTCAATGGTAGTTAATTTCATAATCTGTGGTTGATTGATTGATTGATTGACCTTATGATCTGTGAACGGAAAAAAAAGTGGAAAAGTGGACCTGTTCCAAGTGGTAAATGGTGGAAAGTAACGGTTGAATTTGTCGAGACCAGATAAAAAATAATTAAACATGGATTTGGAAGAATCGAGTGCTACAGTAGCTGAAATCAATGCGGGAACGCGTAAAAGAATTAAACGTAAACGGCGAGCTGCAGTTCTACGTGAGAATAGGTAATTAATTATTAAAAGTTTTGTATCTGGTTAACCTATACATAACCTATGAAATCTTTTACGAAATAAGTTACGAGTGTAATCCGATAGCTTAGCATCTTTCCAATTTGTTTTTGCACATATTTTAGTTAGCTTGCTTAGATTTTTCACTCTCCTTTTTTATTTATAGGTACGAGGAATCCAGACAAAGAAAAGAGCTGTAAGTGTGACGTATTACTTGATCGGAAAGAAAAAGAAGAGATTTCAAGTGTGCGAAAGTTTCTTCATGAAAGTTTTTTAGTAAAAAAGGATGGATTGTCTTCCATTGCCAAAACAATCTTTAAAGGGAATATACCCAAAGAAAATAGAGGAAGTTCTCGAAGAAATGAAAACAATGAAAAGAAAAAAGAAAAAATAAGGGAGTTTTTAGGACGATTGCCCGCTATAGAGAGTCATTACAATCGCAATAAATCTAAAAAAAGCTATTTATCTAGTGAATTGAACATCACTAAACTTCGAAAAATGTACAATGATAGTGTGACATTAGACAAAGTGGCTAAAAATACTATGTTCTGGGAAATATTTACGTCTGATTTCAACTTTGGTTTTCGTTCACCTGCTTCCGATGCTTGTAGTACTTGTTTACTATTAGATAACAAAATCGCTGCAGTAAGTGATGCAGGTAAAAAAAATACTGATTGTTGAGAAAAGAGTACATAAGCTTAGAGCTTAGTACTTTCATAAGCTTGGAAAAATGGACTGCCCTGCAGGCCGATCATGTACTCGGTTACCTTCACCAAATCACTCACTGTGGTTATAATCACCGACCTCAATGACTTTTGTAAAAATGCGATTACGTATTTGCAGCTCATAGCGTTTTTCAAAAGTTACTATGGAAATTTTGAAGAATTAAATCACATTTCACAGTGGCTGTAGTGTTGTTCTATCGATACGTAATGAATGAATGTATGAATGAACAAAATAAGAAATACTTCGACTGTGGTTAATGTTCAAGGTAGATTATTGAAGTGAAGAAAACTGTCTAATTCTTCTGTTGCTTTGTCGGACACTGAAAATTTAAAGGCATTTAAATAGTGATAATGAGTATCTCTCTGTGCAGAATTTATTTAAAGGTTAACTGTGATTTAACCCCTTCAATGTATTCCGCACAGGCGGCTGTGCGCTTAAATTTTGTTACTATATATAACCCGTTTGCCGAAACGTCGAGGTAATTAAAAACAATGATTATTTGTAACGCGATCTAGACCCGTGTCTAATATTAATGATGGACGAAAATCGTGTAAGTTTAAAAAGTGTAATTATATACAAATACTTTAATTTTTTTTACCAAACTGACGATTTTTCGATTTCAATAAATGAAAGACTTTGAACTCCTGGAAACAACGTTGAAAAGTACTATTCGCATAAACAATTTGCAGTCGTGTCATCTCGTAGTGTTATAAGGAACTTATAGAACCTTTGCCTAATGTTTATATTATTAAAATATTATGGAGTTTTCTTTTTATAATTTGTAGGTAAATCTAAAAAAACTATTTTATTGAAATACCTAGTTTATTAAAAAGTTGTAGATTTTTTTTATAGTAGTAACTATTTTGCATTTTCAGTTTGGCAAGGTTGCGATCTGCAAGTTCAGATGCGCGTTCACGGTCGGTGTCCCCCAGCCGGAACCCCGAAACTTACGGTCACCGATCATCTGCGGCCCGTCGCGCGCTATTGCTCGGGCGTGTGGCGGAGGCTGAGCCAACGGAACCGGAATGTATAACTCCTAGCCGGTAATTTTTTTAAAGAAAATAGCGTCAAAATAGGCAATCAGCCCTTCCATCTTGGAAAAAAAATATCAAAATGCAATTATTGCCGGTGTGCGATGCACGCGGTACGCGCTGACCACTGACCAGTGCACTATTGGACTTTTTACCTATTTTTTGGCCAGAGAGGTCTAAAATAAATTTCGACGTGCATCAATTTTATAAATAGAATATACACTAGATACTTTGACGATTCACGCAAATAAATATAAAATCCGTAGACCGCAACCTTATCCATTTTTATAGACTTCGTATTTGAAAATGTTTAAAAAATTATCTCGAGTTTTAATAAATAGTAATTTAATTCATTAATAGTTTTCTCCTTCAATTATTAAGTTATTCTGTTACTGCTCAGAATCATCTTTCACAATGAGTTAGTTGACAAATATACACAACAATAGGTTAGTTTAGAAGGTTCAAACTTGATATTTTCATACTTAAGGTAAAGATTTTATTGTTTTTTTTTCAATATTTTTAGATTGTAAAGGCTAGCAATTTCGAATAACAAACAATAACAAGAAAATAGTACTTTTTAATAATAGCAAGGATTTCCTTCTTTCAAGATCCGCTTCACAATTTACCGCCCTGAACCGCCTCTCAAACAACTTTGATCAAAATTGAAATGAAGGATTTTTGATTTTGAAGATTTTTTCAATGCAAACTCCGGTAAAGGGCTTTATAGCCTACCGTGATGATTCTTAAATGGAGGGTATGGAAGAGCCCCGGTGCTGTTACAAATAAACCCCTACCCAATGATATTTAAGATGAACGGGCAGCACTGAGGAGATGGAGGAGTATACAAACACGGACCGAAATATAAACGACGACTTGGACCCTGGAGCGGGTAGCTCCCACGACTTGAGTAGAACCGGCCATCAGGTCACCTCTCCAGAAATTGATCTGGAAGCTGATGGAGTGCCAGTAGGCTCAAGTTCGTGTTCCTGGACTGGTGACACTACCCCTACGGAAGATGATAGTCACTGCAGTATTGATTTGCCAATGGGAATGAACACGATGCCAAATTCCGTGTTGGATCCTGCCGGACAATACAGCAGTAGTACTAGAGTCACCGTAGGGCGCGAAAGGTATATGGTTTCAAAAAAACAGTTGGTTGAGATGTTTTTTTTATAATAATGATATCGACGGGTGTATAAGATCTTTTGAATAAACTGAACCTTAAAGCAGACGATGAACAAAAACAGATACTTGTACAAACAGTTCGATCTCTGTTTACAAGGTTCAAAAGTTATTTTAAAAATGTAGGCCAACATAAAAGGAAGTTTGAGAATAAATACAAAAAATGGTTGGAAAGTCAATTTATATATCCTAAAAAAATTTTGCTAAGGTCCAAAATCTTGACACCTGAAAAATCTAATTTACCAAGTACATCAGTACGGTCGGGTCCAAGGAAGTCATTTAACGAAAAATCTTCAAGATCACAAAGAAGAGAGGCCAGCAACTTGTCAACCGAAGTAGACAATAACACTTCAGAACTTTTACTTGCTGCAAAATTTTCAGCTAAAAGAAATTTCGTTCGTTATAAGTAAAATTTAGAAAGGCCTATTTTATTGTTAAGAAAATTAGATCCAGTTTAACTGAAAACCAAATCATTAAAGCTTCTCCTGCAGAAGCTATGGCTTATTTAATTGATGACAATTTATCGAAAAATCAATATCACCAAATGCATATGGAATGTAAACGTAGAAATGCTGACATATGGCCTAGATACGAGTTAGTTAGGAAGGAAAAAGATCGGTGCTTACCTGAAAATGCGGCGACCGGTCGCCGCATGGGGTTTGAATGAGGTGCGCCATAGATTGATCGCGCGGCGACCGGTCGCCGCTTGGGGCCGGACAGGCTAGCCTTGCACGGCCTAGTTGCTTAGTTTGACCTCAGACAATACTTTTTTGAAATACATAGGTTTGAAGTTACTTGATTCTATAATGACGTATTTTATTCTTATTTTATTTGTTAGATCCAAGCGTTGGGCACTAGGTGTCCGCCAAACACCAGGCGGCACCCTGAATATAACCGATGACAAACCGCCTTTTATTGCTTTATTGATTGCCTCGGAACGTTAAGGCCAAACCGCCGCCATGTACCGACCGCAATCTCACGTGTACCAAAAATGTCGCCAAGGGGGAAATATCAGCTCGCCACTCTGGGGACGTTTCCATCTTAGCATGGAAAGACTCCAAAGTGGTGACTGTTATTTCCACCTACCATGACGCCAGCACCTGTATCGGTACAAAGGCTGGTGCGGTTACAATAAAACCCAAGTCTGTTAGTGAGTACAATAAAACGATGGGGGGTGTTGATCTAAAGGATCAAAAACTTTCCATGTATTTATTGGAAAGGAAGAGGTGTGTGAAATGGTACATAAAAGTTTATAAAAGATTGTTGAATGTAAGCATTCTTAATGCTTTTGTAATGTATGCGGAGTCTTTGCGCCGGCGCGGTAAATTGCCAGTGACGCACCGTGAGTTTCGCTACATTTTGGCTGACTCTTTGAAAGGGCAACTTACGCCCCGTCAAGCAGAGATCAGTTCAGAGACGAGGCCTTTATATCAGAGACGACCTTCGAAACCTAATGATAGCACACATAATGTCATAGATGTTGAGCAAACCATAACGATGACTGTAGATAAAGTATCTGAACGTGAACTGATGGGGGAATTTGTAAAACCATTGGATACCATTCCAGTACCAAAAATATCACGTGGTTTTGATGATGTTCCTCGCCAAGACACAAGCAAGCTCTCTAAAGACTACATTACTAACTCACCACAAATGAATATACTACCCGAGAAAATGACAGCCATTCTGACAGTGCGTCAGATGCCACAGATTCTTCTTCAGAAATTGTTTCGGATTCTGATTACTTCTGTAAAAATTGATAATGAGGAGATCGAAATAGTCGATAAAGCTGTCTTTCTGGGTATAACTTTAGACGCTAAGCTTCAATGGGGCCCACACGTGGAAGCTCTGTCGAAAAGGCTTAGTTCCGCAGCTTACGCAGTTAAGAAAATCCGGGAATACACAGATGTTGAGACGGCCCGCCTAGTCTACTTCAGTTACTTTCACAGCATCATGTCATATGGTATCCTGCTGTGGGGGTGTGCTGCTGACATAGAAACCATTTTTGTTTTGCAAAAGAGAGCGGTGCGAGCTATCTACAAGATGGGCCCCAGGGAATCGCTTGAAGAAAAGTTTAAAGAGATAAACATTTTAACTGTTTACTCTCAATACATTTATGAAAATCTGCTATACGTACATAAGAATAAATCAAGTAAATTTCACAAATACAGTGATGTCCGTCAGGTTAATTTGAGACACAAGGATGATCTGACTGTGCCCTATAGTAGGCTCCAGAAAATAAGTAAGTCGTTCTGTAGCACTAGTGTACTTTATTATAATAAACTACCTGAAGACGTATTTGACATGTCCATTACAAGATTCAAAAAATATATTAAACTTAAATTGTGTAATAAGGCGTACTATAGCACGTCAAAATATTTTGATGAGAAGAATCCATGGACATGATTGTTAACTGCTCCTGTTCAGATTAAGATCTGTATTATGACGATTGTATTATAAAACATGATAAAAAAAATAATTGGAAAAAAAAACCCCATGAGTTTCTTGTGGTTTCTTCTCATCGGAGGGCGCGTTCCGAAACCTCGGTAAATTAAAATCTCGACGTTTCAAAACGTACGTATGTGTGTATAATATACGTTCTAAATGAATAAAAAATTTTGAGTTTTGAGTTTTGATACTTCTGAAGATTTGATTCCCATAAGAAATAATAACACAGACGAAGAAGAATGGTTAAATATTGAAACTAACGTACCAAATATTGAAGAGTACAGAGATACAGATAAAATAAATGTGCCACAAGATGTTAATACGCCAATAGATATTTATAAGTTATTTGTCACCGACGAGATAATAAATAAAATGGTGGAGGAAACTAATACATATGCCGAAAAGTTTATACAAAATACAAGAGTAAAAGCAAAATCTAGAATAAATGCTTGGTCCCTACAAACTTTACTGAAATGTGTAAAGAACATAGGCGGTCTTGATATCACCCAACAAAAACGTCTAAAAAAGAGTGTATAACGAAAAAATTTCAATATTTTTTTTGTGGTTTATGACACTACTAATTTATTCAAAAGGACGAACGTTTTTAAAATAAAATAAAAAAGTTATTATTACTACTACTTCAACTTCCGATGCATCATTTTAGAATAGTGAAACTTGATGTCAAAACAACCTAATTATGTAATGCTGTTATATTATCGATAATTTCCTATCGATTGTTGTTTACCTGAAGTAATCGTATCTGGCGCATAATTTTGAAGTATGCTAAAGGCGTGTTAGCTCGGAAGGGTTTAGCTTGAAAGGAAACACAGATATTTTACTATAAATTATTGTATTCTATATATTTCTTGATAACCATTTTACGTTCGAAGACCAGCATGTCAGAATTGTTCTTTTTTAAAAGTCCCAAGAAGGCTGTTTAACTTTACATAGAACCTATATTCTTCACGTGCCGCTACAATAATCGTGGCGCCACCTAGCGGAAGTAAATGCAAGCTAATAGCTCCGCCATCTGACCTCATGATACGTCCTGGTATCGATTACATAAAAACAAGAAAAGTTATAACAAGTAAGACTTTATGTGTAGTTTACTACATAAAACTACACATAAAGTCGTCATACTTCAGCAAAATAAAGCAGCATTTCTATGATGTCTCATTACAATAATTTGAGATCTAGCGGAAGTAAATGCAAGCTAACTTTGCTCGAATTGACCCACGTACCTATACTTCGAAACGTTCTGTGAAATAAACTAAAAAATAATTTACTTAAAAGTACCTACTGTTGGTTTTCCGAATAAAAAAAATTGAATAAGGTATTTTTGTAAAATGTTTTTCAATGGGGTGCCACACGCAAAGCTAAAAGCAGATGGCGCTGGCGTCGGATGATCTTTTTTTTTTGATGATGGTCCCCACCAATGAAAACGCCGAGTTTTTTTTTCTTTCGGTTTGAGACCGATATGGCCAATTTGGCGCCGAGAATTGTAAAAAACACATGTTTGACAGTTCTTAATTCAAAGCAAAGATCATCCGACTAACGCCCTCTGCCGGGATAAAAAGTTATCGTTCCTCCTCATTATGACAACAATATTATATTATGTACTTATACAAAATCGATAACACAAAATCCTGTAACATAGTCTTTTTTCTATTTTGTGTTTTATTGTTTTTGTAAAATGTTTGTCTTGATTTATTGAATAAATGGAAATGTGTTTATCACAAATAGCTAAGTAATTCTGCCGATTCTTGCCGAACTAAATCTATCGATATATTTTATTTTATCGATTGCCAACTGGCAGCACTGATGACGCTACGCTAATGTGACAGATCGACTCCCGCGCGCGCGCTGTTTACGGTGTTTCGATTCTGTTGTTCTGTGTTATTTTGCTGCGATTTCGACTTCTTTGACTACTTTGTGCGCTCTTACTGGACTCCCGGCGTATCTGCTTCTTGTGTGACTACTGCTTGTTTACGGAATTCGATATTTGACCGACTTTGCGACCTCTGCTTTTCACTTGGACACCGATTCGCGCACGTTTTGAGTTTCCCGTTTTCTTTTAATTGTGCTACCTACCGTTATCATGGGAGATCGCACTACACACCGAATTCTTTGTGCAAACTGTAACATACGCATCAATAATTTTCGTCGGTTCCGTGTGTTGGAACTAAATACGCGACTTACTGCCTTGCTATGCAGCTGGGTACATCCACTCATCGTAAGTACATAGTTCTTGATTGTTTGTATGCTATTCGTAGTTTTATCCAGTATCTATGCACTATTAAGGAATGCGGTATATATATCGAATCGTCCTGCAATATATATGTATATAATACAATTCAAAATAAAAACAATGATAATTTGAGGGTGGAAAGAAACATCCCTTTTCTATGTTGTCATTCAGTAGGGTGCAAAGATATACTGAATATGAAACATGTTACAAAACAGTAGTTAGCATACTATTATCATTGAATACACAATAGTACAAGTTATATAGTAGTCTATCACATCTGTTGTTGCTAACCACATTACAATCAGTCAGTTACTAGTTCATACAAATAAACAATGAAAAAGTGGTTTAGCCAAATAAATATTTTCTTTGATTGTCATTAAAGAAAAGTAGCGAACAGTAAAATAAGAACTGTACTTAACTGGATTAACATACCTTGCCATATTGAAGGAACATAACTAGTATTACTGCCCATTACTTTAAAATCTTATTTTAAATTATTTTTGTACATAAAATATAATCTTATCTTAATAATCTTTAAATTATCGTTTTCAGATTAGTGACGATGACTATGTGTGTGAACCTTGTCATGATCTAGCAATGACAGAAGTTAACCACAATTTGCAACAAGAAGTATATTCTGCGAGTCAAGAACAAGCCGGTTCGAGTCAAGTGTTTTTGGATGTTCACGAACAAGCTGGTAAATACACTTTTAAAACATACACAATTGTTATTAAGACCATGATACGTCTGACAATTTGTGTCATCTCGGGACTATGGCCAATTAGGTATATTATAACTGCGCTATGCTTTTTATTTTTACTGATATTTGCTACAAATAAACCTATTTTCTATCCTTCAGGTCCAAGTCGCAGAGGTCACCTCAATGTATGTCTCATATGCGGATGCTCCACTGCACGTAGACAACGGGACATTATATTAAGGGAAAACCCAACGGAACTACAACAATCTATGATAGACATAATTGTGGCGAGATTTGCACCTCGACAGGTATGTTATGTTTTAAGTGTTTTTTATTATAATATGATGGATGCAACAGTGGTGTCAAGTTGTGTTTGACAAAGTTTTTCTTCTATTTGTCAATCCATTCTATACAGGGTCAATGTGAACTCAACCTTTTCATTTTGCATACCGAAACTAATAAACAAAATATTTCTTCTTATTCACTAAAAGTATGGAGTAAAGTTATTAATAATCAAATCAACCATGTAGTTCAATTTTGAATAAGTACTTTTTTTTCAGATTACTGAATCTGACCATGTATGCCATGCTTGCTGGTTACGAACACAGAGACAGGCACGTCGAACTACTGTTGTTGATGAAAGAAGAACACCTACGCTACGTGATGAACCTGCATCAGATGAAACCCAAGAGATTGTTCTTACAGAAAATACTCAACAAGAAGATGGCCCCCGAGATAATTCTCAGCAACCAGGGAATGCAACCAGAGAAAACACAAATATAATTTTACCCGAGTACAGAAGAGCTCCTAACGTTACTCGCAGATGTGTATTTCTAAATTGTATCAATACTCCTTTGCGTACCATAAGTGATAAACTGCGGGCTACTATTCTAAGTACCCACAAGTTTTATTTGCCAACACAAGTTCGTGTTTGTGATACTCATTTGAGAAGCAATATGTGGGAGACACTATTTCAAGCAGAAAATAGTATTCAAACATTTACTGTTGCAGAAATACAGCATGTATTTTCGTTTGTGCATGCATTCAATACGCAATTAGATTTTGAAAATATTGAAGAAATAGAAGACAATATATTTCAATATTGGATTGGGCTTCAAAAAGACAAATTCAATATTATTTTAAATGAAGTGCCCTGATTGAGAACTTTAAAAAGGGGAAAACTTGGTTTGGCATCTTTGTTAATAAAAATGAGAACAGGAGATTCCGATGAGAGAATTGCAACACTTGTTCAAGTACCACGGCGCACATTAGAAGGTTTAATGGACAGGGTGAGAGATATTCTTACCGAAGATTTCGTATCTGTCAACTTGGGAATCGAAAGTATGACAAGAAGTGAACAATTACAACATCAGCAACTGACAATTCCAACAGGTTTATATGGGAATGAAAATAATGATAATGCTATAGTCATATGTGATGGCACGTATATATATATTCACAAAAGTGCGAATTACAACTTTCAGAAGAAAACATATTCCTTGCATAAATATAGAAACCTTTTAAAGCCGTTCATGATTGTTGCCTGTGATGGATATGTGGTTGATTGTTTGGGCCCATATAAAGCTACCACATCAGATGCGGAGATAATGAATAATTTATTCTGTGAAGGATCCACTCTAAGATCATATTTTAGACCTAATGATGCCTTCATTTTAGATAGAGGTTTTAGAGACAGCATTGAATTTTTAGAAGGATGTGGATATAAAGCGTATATGCCGGAATCTTTATTGGATGGCGAATTTCAACTAACAACTGAACAAGCAAATCGGAGCCGCTGCGTCACTATTTGCAGATGGGTGGTAGAGGCGGTGAATGGTCATTTTAAAAGAGATTACAAACTGTTTCGTCAACAATATTTTCACCGGGCTCTACCACACATGATGGATAATTTTAGGATTGCAGCGGCTCTATTGAACAGATTTGGTGTGAGATTTAAAGATAATATATATGCAAATGAAATGTTAGCAGTTATCCGCCAAAACCTACATTTAAGAAATAATTTGTCAAATATGGTAGGAATTATTAATTTAAATAGAAGACAATCTATCTTTGAAAGTATTACGGCAACCGCTGACAATTTACCATTTTTCCCTACTATGGAATATAGAGAACTCATAATTTTTGCCGTGGGAACGTACCAAATAAGACAGGCTCGATCTTATTATGGAGAACATGTACGTTCCCATGACGGGTGTAAAATTGAAGTGTGCAGTGATGGCATCAATTGTTCCCAATATGGTCTTAGAGGAAGTGGTGAAACGTCATTAATAAGAGGCAGAATAAAATCACGCCACATTTCGAGAAAAACCTACTTTGTTTATATTTTAATTGAAAACAATATACCAGGCCGAACAGGTATACTAGAGTATTGCTGTAATTGTTTAGTAGGACGGCGTACTGTTGGGTGTTGCGCCCACGTAATGACTCTGGTGTGGTACTTAGGGTGGGCTAGGTATCAACCATCTATCTCAGCACCGGCAGAGTTTTTAGATGTAATTGCCATTGATGACGATGAAGATACTTAATTACAATAAATGTATATAAAAATGAGTGCTCGTTTTATTTTATACGCCCTGTGCCCCACCATCTGATCTGTCAAAGTAATCGTAGATTGAATTTACGGCTTCTGTGGCGCGTCGGGTTCGATTCCCGTCGGGTGCAAGTATTTATGCTTAAAATAAATATTTGTTTCTGGTTTGGGTGTTTTCTGTCTACTTATGTATTTTCCAAAAAAAAAAGGAAATATAGTATATTCGTGGTACTTAGTTGGGCTAGATTGCGCTGCGTGTAACGTCTATATTTTAATCACGTATGTATTTTTTTTCTAATATCAAAAAACACGCAACTGCTTTTTTAATACCTCATTAATCCAACATGGCGACAACGGCCGAGAAGGCTATTTTAAAATACTCTTATCTTTTTAACTTCGGTGATTTAAGGTGTTTTAGTTAGTTTTATGTATTCTGGGACTTCTGTAGATTCTTCTAGTATTTTTTTTATATCTAGACGCCTGAGTTTTAAATTGATAAAAACGTTGTTTGGCGACCTGCCATTGTTCTTTATGGGAGCTTTAATTACAATGGGTTTAGTGATTTATTTCTACATTGTTACGGCAGGCGCCATAGTCCCCATAGTTCCCTCCTAGTATCCAATCCACTACCAACCCATTTTCATAGCCCAAGTAGTTTTCATCCGTAGTTTACACAATAGTACTATCAAAACCGGGGGTTGTCCTTGGCTGCATTTTATAGTGTTGACAGGGATAACCGCCGGTTTGGTGTACATTTCATACTTTGCGATTAAAATTGTGACTGAAACGGGCCTCTACGTGTTGGCTTCGGCCCCACGCACGCCTTCCAAAGGTCCGGGGCTCCATAGCCCCGTGAAACGGAGACGTTACAAACAATAATAATAATAATAAGCTACCTCTACTTTCTGCTAGGGAGTCAAGTTTGCCTTTTTTGAGTGACATGCAAGAATACTTGTTTAAGTTTCTCATCAATGCCCCTACTAATAGGCCATCTACTGCTGTGAAAAAAGATTAACTGTACAAATTATAGCTTTTTAGGAAATCTAAATAAAATAAAGAATTTATCTATCTATCGAAATGAGCCAACGAATGATCTTTTTCACTTCACAGACATAATGGCGGATTCAACTCAGAGAGCTCAGTCATGGATAAGAACCCCCCCGAAGGGTTCCCGCCTTGTCGTGGCGGGGGGGCTTAGTAGCCGTGGCTTGGTCACCCACGGTGAACCAAGAGGAACCCACCCGAGGAGGGGCCGCTCGAGCTTCGGCTCGCGGCTGAGGGTTTCGGGGCCGCGGCAGGAGAGGAGTGTCGGTGTTGCGTTGCCGCTCTCCCTATCTGCCGCGGCCTCGGCGGGGCCGCCAACGTTGATGGCGGACGTGGTGGGGCTGCAGGGGAAGAGCAGTGTCGGTGTGTCGTTGCCGCTCGCCCTATCCCCTGCAGCCGAAAAGTGGTCAGCGACGGGGCCACAGACCTCACCCGTCGCAGGGGAACCAGGGGTGTCCAGACATCCCTGGTTCCCCTAAACGGCTCTTGGCGGCGGACTCGGGGGAGTTCGTCGCCAAACACTGAGCCCCGAGATGGTGGCGGCGTGTCCGCGCCGCCTCTCGAGGGGGTTTTGCCCATTTGGGCCTGGAGATGGGGTCCACCCGGACCACCCGCCGCTAGAGCTTGCCGAAGTTATCCGAAAGGTTCCGGCAAGCTCTGGCAACTGCGGCGCGAAGGACACCGAGGGGTTTAGTGGGTATACCCACCCTGGCCGCACACCATCTTGGCCGGGGGGACCCCCACACACCGGGCCGCTCTCCCCCGGGAGCGGCCTGACGGTCTTAATTAGATTCCCCTCGTAAAAAAAAAAAGTCATGGATAAGAAATTATCCAGAGATGTTTTACGATCCAGCCAGTGGAAGTATAGTTTGTACGAAATGTGAAACACGTTTAAACGCGAAGAAAACCATTTTGAATCGGCATCTGAAGTCACATAAACATCGCGGGATTCAAGCAGCAGTACCAAATTATTTTTATTTTGATTTGATTAATTTTCTCATTATGTGTAACACACTGTGGTCAAAAGTTGAAAACCCCAGTTTTCGTAGTTTTTTTGAAAAATACATTTGCAAATGTAACAATCAAGATAAGGCTATTCCAAGTGAGTCATTGTTGAAAAAAAAATACTTGGGTAAAGTTTATGAAAACAAAATAAAACGAATACATAGTGACGTACAAAACAAAAAGCTATGGATATCATTGGACAAAACCACTGACTTTCGGGGCCGATATGTGGTACATTTTCTAGTAAAACCGTTAAATGAAAACGTATCGGGGCGAATTTACATGTTAACTTGCAAAACTTTAGATGTGGTTAACGTCATTCTGTGTCTGAGTTTGTAATTCAATGTCTAAAAAGCTTATGGTGAGATCAATTAAACAGTAAAGTACAGGGCGTTTTAATATTGTGTACCGATAGCGTAGCGTATATGTTACTGGCTGGAAAAATATTAAAAAATACATTTCCCAATATGAAACATTTTACGTGTTTAGCGCACGCCCTGCACAGGTTAACACGTTCAGTGCGGTTTCGGGCTGAAAATACCTGTTGCATAACTCTTCTATAGTGCGGGCGCAAGAATCTATTGCTATCTCACGGTGCGGGTTACATAACTAAAGGAATTTTTGCAGTGGGAAAGAGATAAATATATTTATTGGTCTTATGTCGTCAAACAGTAGTCATAAAAATAATAAAAACGTATCGGGTCATTAAAACCTGATACGGCCTGAAAGGAAATTTTATACGTCAGGTGCGTTTATCAGGTGTTAAAGACCTGATGCCCGATGACCCGAAAACCGCACTTGAATTGCATGTCATTGCGCTAGTGACGAGCTATGATTCATGACGTCGTAGCGGTCTTTGCTAATTATTACGTTTACCTATAGAAGTAAATTAAATAGCGAAAAATGAAGCGATCAAGGAGAATGTTAAAATTGTGTGATGAAAATGAACAAGCTCAGAAGAACCCGGAAGAAAAGAGGGCAAAATCACCAGAAAAGTGGCGAAATATTTTAGTACGTCGAAGCAACGTAAGTCCTTTAATTTTTACCAGTCCATCAACTGGCCATACGTTGAATATTCTGCAAAATGTTCCTATCTCTCCGGAGATAAAACAACCGTCTACAGACAATAAAGATAAACGCATACAAATTCTAGAGGATGTACTAATTAAGCCTAGCTGCTCAAAACAAAATACCAATACTGTGACTGATACTGAACTGATTCAGCAACATTGTTTTTCTACTCCAAAAAGCCATAAGATACCCAGACTTTCTTCAACTTATATGAGTCCTACTTTCGAAAAAGATGCAGTTTCCATAACGTCAATGAGCAAGTGTGGATCGCTGAATGACTTGTCAGTTTCAAACTTAATTTCGCTTAATTCTTCTTTCAATGAGGAGCAATTTCTTAATATGATCCCCACACCATCCTCTAAACATAATGACAAGAACGAGCACGAAACTGTTGTATCTGAACCCTGCCCAGATTTGAACGTTAATTCACCACAAGCTCAATCATTAGTATCAAACATTGGTGATCAAAGAACTAATGCTGGTATGAATGTTAACATGTTAACACAGTGTGACGAATCTAATTCTGGTAGTTCGTATGTACCCAGTAGTGAATCCGAAACTTCCGATTCTTCGTCTGAAGGTTTTTCAGAAGACGAAGGTAGAAATGTAATTCAAGAGCCTTCTACCACTTCTAGCATTAATAATGAGGAAGACGAGTGGCAGGATATTTCTAATGATACACCCGAATTTGAAGAATACGTTGGTAATAGTCAAATATTTGTCCCGTCTGATATCAAGAACCCAGATGAATATTTCAGATTATTTGTAACAGATGACATAATTGGTAAAATTGTTCTTGAAACGAACAAGTACGCAAATAAGTTTATAGAATCCGGTCAGCTTAAGAATAAGTCTCGTGCAAAGCTATGGAAACCAACCACTAGAGAGGAGATGTTAAATTTTTTTGGAATTATGCTGGTGATGGGTCTTGTAAAAGTTCCAAATTTAAAATGTTATTGGTCCAAGAAAAAAATATACAGGAACGAATACATTGCATCAATAATGAGCAGAGACCGTTTTTTATTGTTATTAAAATTCTGGCATTTTTCTGATGAGAGCACAAGCACTGAGGCCGATAAATTGATTAAAATTCGAGAAATTTATAATATGATGCTACAACAGTTCAAAATGATATTAAAGCCCGGAAAAGTTCTAGTCATTGATGAGTCAATGGTTCCGTGGCGCGGAAAGCTACGTTTTCGTCAATATATTAAAAATAAATCACACAGATACGGAGTAAAACTTTACAAATTGTGCACACCGGAAGGATATACATTTAATGTAATGATTTATACTGGGAAAGAAGACAGTGGCCGTGATCTCAATCATGCACAAAATGTTGTGTTAAAACTTATTAATGGTCTTGAGGATGAGGGAAGGACTGTCATTGCGGATAATTTTTACACATCTATCGGACTAGCAGAGACGTTAATTGCAAAGAAAACTTTTATTTGTGGTACTTTGCGAGCCAATAGAAGAGGATTGCCAAAAAAAGTTGTGAGTCAAAAACTGAAAAAAGGACAAATACATGGTAAAATGAACAGGAAAGGAGTAAGAGTTCTGAAATGGGTTGATAAACGTCCTGTTTTAATGATGAGCACATGCAGAAATCACGATGTAAGCATTAAAGATACTGGAAAAAAAAGAAAAGGTACCAATGAAAATATAAAAAAACCACAATGTGTCTTAAGTTATAATGAATATAAAAAGGGGATAGATTTCAGTGATCAAATGTCCTCTTACTATACTACTCTGAAAAAAGGCCTTAAATGGTATAGAAAAGTAATGATGGAGATGATATTCGGGACCGCTTTGGTAAATGCATGGATAGTTTTTAATATGAATAATGATACGAAAATGACCAAGCTAGATTTCATAGAAAGTGTTATAGAGAAATTTACAAACACTCCTCTTACAAACACTACAGATGCTAACACTCAATCGAACTCGAATTACGAAGGAAACGAAAGAAGTGGACATCGCTTAGAAAAAGCAGATAAGAAACGAAATTGCGTTGGATGTTACAATAAGCTAAGACAAACACTAAGTAGCAAAGAGGCTGCCAAAAAAGTTAAAAAAATTATAACCTATTGTGCCCAGTGCTCGAAAACATATTGCCGAGACTGTTACAATAAAGCTCATTCCGTTTTTGAAATTAAAATAAATAAGTAATGTTTTTTGCTATCGATTTTTTATTGACAACACTAGTAGTTTATCGATATTATTTCCCTTCTGTGCTGATATATGGTGCTTACGACCCTACATTTTGTTTTGATCTTTTAAATATGTTCTAATATCTGAATTTCGAAACTAATATAATTTTAGGATGTAGTAATTCAATATAAACATTTCTCATGCGCATATCAAAGTTAATTCCAATATATTCCAGATTTATTTTGATTCAAATGTAAATTGCTGAACAGGTCGTTTGAACCCGATAACGCACATCAACAAAGTTTAGCATCAGTACTTTTAAACCCTATACAGCACTTTTTGAAAGTAAGAGCAAAGGGGTATCGCACCGAACGTGTTAACTGAGACAATACGATTAAGCTATGGTGATGTAGACACTTTAATTAACAACGTAAAGAAAATATTTCTAAAATCTCCTAACAGGGTCCGAACTTTTAAGGAGCTACATCCAAATTTAGCCTTACCTCCAGAGCCAGTTATTACTAGGTGGGGAACATGGTTAAAGGCGGCATTTTACTATGCCAAACATTTAGATAAAATTTCAGATGTTGTAGCTTTGTTGAATAGCAATGATGCCATATCTATTAGAAATGCTAAGGAAGTATTAAATAAACCTAATTTGAAGAGGGATTTGGAGTATATACATGAGTATTTCGAAGTTTAAGATACAGCAATTGTAAAAATAGAAAAACGCGACCTTTCTATAACTGAAACGTTTGAAATATTTGACGATGTAAGATCAATTGTAAACCAGACATCAAACAATACATTAATCAACAAAATAGAGCAACTTATGGATAGAAACCCTGATTTTGATGTACTTAGGGAAATCATCAAAATCAAAATCAAAGTACGTTTATTCATTCGGATATTAGCAAGATATCTCTTTGACATGTCATTTTTTTTTTATTTAATCTACTCTACTATTTCTTCGGATCGCGACCTCCATGACATGAGAAGAAGACCCAAGAAACTCATGGGGTTTTTTTTTTGTATATTTTTTTTTTTGCAGTAATCATGTGATTTACATTGTCGCATATATAATATTATTGAAGAAAAGTGGAACTGGAGCAATAATCTATACTTACTATAATAATCCTTACTAGCATTACAAGAGCGAAAGTTACTCTGTCTGTCTGTCTATCTGTTCAAATAAGTTATAATATACAAAATAATAAACATAAAAAAAAAAAATTACTTAAAACACTATCTCATCCACAAACACACAACCCGCCCAACACCGCCCAAACCGCCCCGGGACCCACCACTAGAGTTCTGTGGTGCCAGCCTTGCATTCCTTTCCTACACTCTAGAATTTTATTATAAAATTCGTAGGTAGAACCATCTATTTACTCCTTTCCATAACTTATCCTGCTACTTTACCACAGAACTCCATGAATACGCCCCAGGACGAACCGAACGGAGCCGAACGAACCAAGCATTCGCGAACGCGACCGTGCCCCTGTCTGTCCCCGTCTTTCAATAAAGTATTAATTTCCATGGAAAGCTCCCACATCAGAGAACGCATAGAAAACCCTCGACCAACCACTTTCCTGGCATTTTTCAGATTGTGTCAAGAAGATGCCTTTGCTAAAACACTTACTTACAGGGGTTTCCTTGCTGACGATCAAAATTGGGACGATACAATGGCAGACGCCGTTGTGAGTGACACCCCATCCCGTTTGAGACAATTATTTGCTGTCATATTGGTGTTTTGTGGCCTCACGAACCCAATTCTGCTTTGGGACAGGTATCGGTCTCATCTTTGTGAAGACATTTATTGAAATCAGCATTGTCTACACGACAATATTGACATATTTGATTAAGGAGTTATAAATCAATGCCTCACACTTCTTCAGGATGCGGTGATATCGATTGGTGGTAATAATCTTCAACATTATGGACTTCCGGAACCACTGCCACTCCCTGATCAGCCGCAAATTAATCGGGAGTATGCAATGGAAACTGCATATAATACTGGTGAAATGACTGCCATCGTAAGAGATAACATCTTAATGCCCAATCAAGAGCAAAAAACTGTTTATGACACGGTATTGGGAAGCGTGAATCAACAACTTGGTCAAACATTTTTTCTTGATGCACCTGGTGGAACTGGGAAGACATTTCTGACAGGAATTCTTTTGGCGGAAATTAGGCGACAAAATAAGATTTCTCTTGCGGTCGCTTCTTCGGGAATTGCAGCCACACTGCTACCTAGAGGAAGAACTGCCCATAGTACATTTAAAATTCCAATCGATTTAAGCTCGACTGACAGTCCTATTTGTGGAGTATCACGTAACAGTGACAAGGCCCGAGTCTTAGAAGACTGTCACCTAATTATCTGGGATGAGTGCACTATGGCGCATAAAAAGGCAATTGAAGCAGTGGACCGAATGCTGAGAGATATCCGGAGAAATGACCATGTAATGGGTGGCATTACAGTTCTTTTTTGCGGCGATTTCCGTCAAACCCTTCCTGTTATACCGCGAGGTACAAGGGCTGATGAAGTAGGAGCATGTCTGAAACGCTCAATGTTATGGCCTGCTATACAAAAACTGCATCTCACGGAAAATATGAGCGTACAGCTTTCTAGAACAAGCGACCAGAGTACACAAGCATTTTCAAATATTTTGCTCAAAATCGGAGATGGAAAAATTCCAGAACGTCAAGGTTTAATACGTATACTACAGTCGTTATGTGAAATAGTTCCAAATATTGATCACCTTATTTATAACGTGTTCGGTGATATCCCTGATATAAAGCATAAAGATAACTCTTGGTTGTGTGAGCGAGCAATCCTTACGAGCAAAATAGCTTAAAATGAGCAGGCTGCTAACATAAATCAGCTTATTTTGCATCAAATTGAAAGGGAACCAGTTTTATACACTTCAATAAATACGGTACTGGACCAAAACTCTGCAACAGTTTACCCGGTGGAGTTTTTGAACTCTTTGAGTGTGTTGGGGCTGCCGGCACACTCCATAGAGCTTAAAGTGGGAATACCGATTATGCTTTTAAGAAATTTGACACCTCCAAAACTTTGCAACGGGACAAGGCTCAAAGTAGTTTCACTTCAGAGAAACCTGATCGAGGCAGTCATTCTAACAGGATGTGGTGCTGACTCCCCAGCACTAATCGGTATTCTCGGTATTAATACCGAGAATACCGCTAATACCGACTAACTTCCCATTTCAATTCAAGCGCATACGATTTCCAGTAAGCGTATGTTTTGCGATGACTATAAATAAGTCACAGGGTCAAACGCTCCAGGCTGCTGGTATTGACCTCAGAACAGGCTGTTTTTCGCATGGTCAACTTTATGTGGCTTGCTCCCGAGTCACCTGCTCCAATAAGCTTTTTGTGTTGCCCCCCGAGGCTGTAACGACTAATGTTGTATACACCGAAGTTTTAACTCATAATGAAAACTCTTCCTAATATCTGATACAGACGGACAGCTAAGATCAGCTAGCGGATTATGTTACTACGTTGCTAACAAATCTCGATTGGAAGTCTGTTACAAATTGCCATTGCAATTAAAACAATCGCCTGTAACTGACGAATATCAAAAATTTCAATTGTGTCAGTAGAGATTTATTAGCAACAGAGTTAAGTCAACAGAGTTAATCAGCTACTGATAGATACTTTAATTATACCTAATATTACCTAATTTTTACTGGTACCTATATGACCTTTTTGGCTTTGAATACCAGTAAAAATTAGGTATATCAATACTTTTATCTCAGTATTAGTAAAGTATCGTTATGCCTGCTATCGACACTTCAGTAGCCTTTTACCGGCTACTGAAGTCTCGATACCATTTTTTTAAAGTAAGTTGATAAATAACTTTTTTTTGATAATATTGATAAAATTGATAATATTGATAAATAACTTTTTTTTTTTTACCCACGACGGATCACAGCTGGTTGTATATGCATTTACGGTGAGAGGTTGTTTGTCTGTACGCAATCGAATGTTCCCATTTATCTCTAAAACTGATTTACATCCCATTCGTATCGGAAAATGTTTCGATATTTATAACAGTAATTGTAAACATATTTTTGGTTTCAATACTAAAATACCGGTACCTGTGTTACCGTTAAACTTTTACAGCTACAAAAATATCGTTAATTACCCTGTACGAAATCCTGGCTAAGATACTTAAAACTGCATGAATAACCGAAAAATAACTATTTACGTGCTGCCAAATTCAACGGCAAACCACTTTTCAATTATTCTGTAGTGATTTATTAGGAAAATAGTTGAAAGACTAATCGTATTCTGCACTCCCAGTGTATTTATATAATTTACAGTGTTTAAATTTGTCAACGGCATTGTTAACAGTGGTAAATAAAATAGGTATAGTAAGTTCATATTTTTTAACAATTGATTGATCTTGATTGCAATCAAACAAACAGTATAATATATGTATATTGGGTATTTATCGGCTACTAACAGCGAAAGAACGTATTGTGAGGATTAGGAACGTTACAATATCCTATAATATGTAATCTTCGTACCCATAATATTAATGGACGAACGAGATATTGATATTTTCAATTAAAGTCTGTAAACTGTACAGTTTCACTGAACAAATGTATCTTTTAGTTATCGACGATTACTTATCTATTATTATTTTTTATATTTAACCTTTCAATGTACATAATTTAACCGAAACTCATTATTTTCCTACACTTCTAAGGTCACTAGGTAAATATAAATAAATAAAGTAAGTATAATTAAGTAACGATTCTTTTTCTTTGCTCTGTGACTTTTTTACTCTCTGTGCCTCGCTTTCTCTTATGTTTCTAGACCTCTATCCCTCTTCAACGAGGATCCTTCAAGTAGTCTTTCTAAGCTGATTTTATTCTCACGCCGACCGCACGCTCACCGTAGCGTCGGCGGCGATGATCGAGATATATGAACTTCTAGGAAGCGTTTTTGAATAACGCGTAGCTATCAGCGCGCACGGTAGTTGCACGAACTACGTTCTATGAGCGCTGACGGTGAGCGTGAGACTAAAATGAGCCCTACTACCTACCCTCAATGACTATTTTTCTTATTCTGTAACTTTCCTACAACATCTGTCTCGCTTTCTTTGATTTACGAATGAGGATAGGGATTAGGATGTTTATGATTTCAACTTGACATCCAAACAGCAGTTAAGGCGATGCCCTTAACTGCTTAATTTTGAAATCTACATTTTTTTACTATATAAAATAATGTTTTTTGTAAACCACGAAACCCGATGTAATCGGAACTAGGCGAAACCCGACGGATTTCGGGCAAAAGCTATTTAATATAGTTTATATAGAATTTAGGTCACCACGCAACCGGATGGAATCGGAACTAGCCGAAACCCGACGGGTTTCGAGCAACAGCTAGTATTTAATAAATAGGGACGATGCAGTGTGTCAAGAGACAGTAAAGGGAGTATAGGGCCAGGGCTGCCACTTGATTTACGAAGTACACCTAATGACTCTCCCTTACTTATAAACGATGACAACATTTTTAATTTATAGTCTCAGATATAGCCTTAAGGTTGATTTATGCTAGACAAGGCCGTGTCCGGGCCGGGCCGGGGACGGGCTACTTTTGTATGAAGACAGCTTGTTGCATGTTGTCCGTGCCGCGTTCGTGCTGTTTTCATGCAAAAGTAGCCCGTCCCCGGCCCGGCCCGGACACGGCCCGGTCTAGCATAAATCAACATTTATCCCGCGGTTTTACTCGCATAAGTCCTGATAAGTGGGAATTGGATGCCTACATCGTATAAAGAACACACTCCAATTTTCAGCCCTTTGCTATCAGCGGTTTAGGCTGTGAGTTGATCAGTCGGTCTGTCAGTCTGTACAAGGCTTTTATAGATAGATTTCATCAAGCTTATTTTCTATCAGATACATAACTAACGATAATGCCGCGTAATTACAAACCAAACCAAGAAAAAAAATACCAAAGATATGACGAGATACTCATAGAACAGGCACTAAATGAGTACAATAGTACCAATGCATCTTTGCTAGATATTGCGCAAAAATATAAAATCTCCAAATCGGTCCTCTTTAGACACAATACTTATATCATGAAAAAGCAAGGTGGTCAACCAGCTCTAAACTCTGGATGTAGAGGAATACCTCATACAATATATAAATGTATGTGCTGAATGGGGATATCCCCTTGAAACAATAGACTTTAGATTATTAATAAGGGGATACTTAGACAATTTAGGAGGAACAATAACAAGATTCAAAGACAATATGCCTGGTCCTGACTACATAAAATGCTTTTTGCAACGACATAAAAGTAAAATTACCTGTAGGTTGAGCCAAAATATAAAACGGGCAAGAGCAGCAGTCTCCCCAGACATAATAAATACATATTTTGATAAGTTAGAAGTATCACTACAAGGAATTCCATTACAGAATATCGTCAACTACGATGAAACTAACTTAGTTGATGATCCAGGCAGGAAAAGAGTTCTTGTAAAAAGAAGCGTCAAGTATCCGGAACGAGTTATGAATCACACAAAAGGTTTAACCTCTATTATGGTGGCTGCTACTGCAAGTGGACACTTATTACCACCATATGTGGTATATAAGGCACAACATGTTTATGATACATGGAGACAAAATGGGCCAAAAGGTTGTCGTTATAATAGTACCGTTTCTGGGTGGTTCGATGGATTAAGATTTGAAGACTGGGTGAGGACTATTGTTTTCGACTATTTTGAAGATAAAACTGGCACAAAAATTCTTGTAAGGGATAATCTCGCCTCTCACATTTCAATAGAAATAATAACCGAATGTGAGAAACGTAATATTCGGTTCATTTTTTTACCGGCTAACTTTACGCACCTTACCCAACCGTTAGACGTAGCATTCTTTAGACCGATGAAAATTGCTTGGCGGAACATACTCTATAATTAGGAAAAGAACGACGGGAGAATGCAAGCTACTGTCCCCAAATGTTTATTTCCGTCGCTTCTTAAAAATCTAATGAATGAAATAGAATGCAACAGTTATAAAAATATTATAGCTGGGTTTGAAAAGTGCGGCATAAGTCCGATGGATAGAAATAAGGTTTTAGCTACACTGCCTGTTGCAGTTTCAGAAGATAGAAATGAAAACTTTAAAGATGCGATTGATGAAACGGTTATTTCGATGCTCAAAGAACTGAGGTATGGCACAGGTAGATTAAAAACATCAAACAAAAAGAAGAAAATCGATGTAATTCCAGGAAGAAGTGTAGAAAACACAATCACAAGTGATTTCACTGATGGTGAAAGTAACTGTGCGAGCGGCTCGGTGAGCCACACCGCCACACGCAACCGGAGCACTCGCGTCGATGGTGCGGGCGCCCAACGTTCGAGATGCCGCCTCCCTTGTGAGTTTCGAGAAGTATACGCAAACTACAAACACTACAAGTGCATGAGGTTGCAGCCACCACTCGAGCGTTAATCATGATACACTCCCTCGACTATGCCGCACACTCCACAGACCCAAATCGCCATGTCATAATTCGCGGCTACACCGAGATCAAGTTTGTTGGCCCACACCTTAACAGCAATCCAGCCTTAGGGCGATTGGCTGGTGGTCGCATCTGTGCGGTTCCTATCGACTTGGCAATTCAGATAACCATCAACAAGCTTGAGCCTGGACGTATACCCAACTTCCCGTATAACCGTGTCGAATCCGAATGGACCATGGTCCCTGTCAGACAAACCCTTCTCAACAATAGTTTTGCTCTCGCTTACATAATCTGTCATGCTACGTCTCGATATTCTAGCGGCACTATCAATTACTTCTCTTCTGGATATTACACTACTGCCGACAACCAACGCATGGACGCTAACCTCACTGTCCTCCCTGCTGGTAACAATTGCGATATCCCTGGCCACAATAATATAATGCTCGTCTTGCTCGACTGCACTACCAGCAGTGTTCCCGACAACATCCAGCTTGGTGGGGGAGGATATACTATGCCTACAGTTGGCCTTCCTGACGACGCTCACGATGCGGACCTCTCTGCAATGTGGAACAGATATTATGTCAACTCTAATATCGAACGCATACAACGCGACTTCCACGGTGGATACTTGGAGCTCGCTAACAAGTACTCAACGTCGACTGCCATTGGTTCCTCCCTGTTCATCGCTTCTGAGCTGTGTCATGCCCAAGACACTGGCATAATCATGGGAGTTTCCTCCGATGGATACCCCTCTCCTACACAGGCAGCTCACGGTGCTTGGACGCACGGTGGCTGCACAATCGGTCCTGACAATTTTCAGCTCAGCACAAACGCTTGGCCCGCCGACTCCGCCTCCGATGAACCCTCACTGGGTATAACTTTCGCAAGTTGTCGCCATACCATCGCATATCAACCGGGAGGTCGCTCACCTCTCAATACTAGTGGTGCCCTCCGTCTCCGCTGTCGCTGCGCCGTCTCCTGTGACCGCAGGACTCGTCGTAGGTGACCTGAAACATAAGAAAAGAGAGAGTTAGCGAAGCAGAATAGTAATAATATACTTACCGGGTCCATCCGACCGTCGCAGACCGACTTGATACACTCTAGCACTGTGTACGGAGACCTGTGAAACAAGAAAATAGATTAGTAGGTAATTTTGCAAATAGGAATAGACAAAATTAAAGACAAGTTGGCTATTTACACCAACTAAATAAACAAATTGACGCTGTACAGGTACAGTTAGTAGTTTTAATTTAAAGTTTTAGTGACGGCCTTTTACACCAGCATAAATACCATTGCTAGACTTGTTCCTACAGAACATAGCAAACTTTGACTGTGATAAATATTTATTGAACTTTAAATCTTCTTATTGATTATTATTTTATTAGTTTATTTATTGTCTTTTAAAATTGTAATAGCATAGGTTAAGGTTGACTGATTAGACTTAAGTTTTATACGACTTTTACAAACTTTATTTTAATTCATTGACTTAGATTAAGAATACTAGACATAAGTATACAAAACTTTACAACTTTACTTTAATTCCTTTGACTGTGATATTAGACATAAGTTTTAAACTTTACAAAAATATTTTTTTATTTTAAATCTGTTCATTTTAATTTGAGCTGATCATTTAATTCAATTTTAATTTCATTTAAATTAATTGACGCTGTTCGAGATAGTTTGATCTCAAAACTTTTATATTGACATTTTAAATTATTTCATATTATTTAAATTCGTATAATTCGAATATTGTTTTAAATTTTTCTTTTAATTTTGACGAAACTGCTCCCACAGATATAACATACATACATAACATACACAGACAGACAGACAGACACAACACAAAACAAGAAAGGACACAAACATTACACACCCGAATACGCACAAATCACACATAGCGTATTCTAGTCAATAGTTAGGAATTTTATTTTATTTTCATTTTATTCAATTCTAACTTTTCGTGTAATTTAATTTGTTCTGTCACCATTTATAATTTTAAATAATTTTAGTTTACCCTTTGTGTCAATTTAATTAATGCTGTCCCCAAATTTAATTTAATTTAATTTTAATTTCCCCTTTTACAACTTTTACAAACTTTTTAATTCTGTGTTAAATTATTTCGTGTCGTCCGTTAGCCTAGGTACTATATACAACTTTTACAAATTTAATTTTAGTGTGTGTTAAATTATTTTGTGCCGTTATTTATTGAAGTTTTGAAAGGATGTATTCGAGTAAGGACCCCATTTTCCCCCGCCCAAATAGAGTTAGCATATAATTTAGTAAAAATTTAGACAAATACAGACAAAGTACCACTGCCCCGGAAGCTTCGCCTCCGAAGGCAGCCAGTACAAAAACAAGCAAGCTAACGATGGATAGTTTAAGACCGGCCATGGAGACTAGGGACTTAGAACGTAGAGCAATTGACGCACAAAATAAAATTAGGGAACAAATGGAGCCAAAGGGAGCAATCAAGTCGGTAACAAAGGAGGGAAAGCTAAGAATAGCTGAGGAAGCGAAGGAGATGGTGGAAATTGTAAAAGAGATAGCTGAAAGGAACAATGAGTTGTCCAGTGAGCTGGAGAGAAGAGGCAAAGGGGAAAAAACGGGCGACGTACAGAGAAATAAAGGTGGAGGAGAGGTAGAGTCGCCAGAAATGAGAGAAATGCAGAATAGAACTGCAAAGGAACTGAGGGAAGAGATAAAGAAGC
The DNA here is from genome assembly GCA_958496205.1 of Idaea biselata. Classification (NCBI taxonomy): domain Eukaryota; kingdom Metazoa; phylum Arthropoda; class Insecta; order Lepidoptera; family Geometridae; genus Idaea; species Idaea biselata. The sequence continues at coordinate 16,865,669 of OY292402.1, forward strand.
AGATGGAGGAAACAAGAGCAATGAAGGAGCAGAAGAAAGAAAGCAGGAAAATTAAAGAATCAATTGAAAAAATAGCAGGCAAAGTGGAAATGAAAAAGATACCGGAAGTACAGGACAGAATAGAAAAGGCAGAAGCGGAAAGAAAAGAAGAAGACAGAAGGGAAAAGAAGAAAATAGAGGAAATTATAGAAAAGATAAGCAAAAAAGCGGAGGAAGGTAAAGGGTTAGAAGCAGAGCAAAGAAGCATCAGAGAAATTGTAAGCAAGAGTAAAAGCATCATGGAGGAGACAAGGGAGGACATAGAAAAGGGAAAAGGAAAGAGAGAGGAAAGGCAAGGACAGAGGGAAGAGAAGACAGATGGCGAAGAAGAGGATGCCCCCCCCTCCCAAGACATTACACTCGCTAATAGTCAAGTCGACCGACGCGACAAAGACGAGTGATCAAGTCATAGAGATGGTGAAGGAGTCGGTCGACAAGGACACGGGAGGGGAATGGATGGAGGTAAGCAAAATTAGAAAGGCAAAGGGCCAGAAGGCGATATTCGGATTTGAGGACGAGAAGAAGGCGGAAAAGATGAGGGAGAGAATAGAAAGCAAGGAAAATTTAGAGGTAGAGAAAGTAACTAATAAAAATCCGTTGATAATTGTGAAGTTCGTCAGGGGGTTAGAAAAAGAAAGCAAGTTTTAGAGGGAATAAAGAGGACAATGGAAAATGGGGGAAGCGTAGGATTTAAAATAGAGGAAAATGCCGAGGTGATTTTTGAAAAAAGGACGAAAAATCCCCACGCGGCACACGTAGTGGCCAGAGTGACCCCCCCGGTGTGGCGGCGCCTGGTAGAGGAGGGGACTATAC